>OW121741.1:88625493-89325493 GCA_933228675.1 Stomorhina lunata | reverse complement strand
TATGAAACACAATTGAAAAGAACGACCAATTTTCGGAACGAATATTCGTCGTTTGAAATAGAACGTACGGGTTTATATGAAAGTGCTCACAATAGATGCGTAAGACGAAATTCGTCGTGCGTATGAAAAAGTGCGATAGGTTTATTTCTATTTCGTACGCAGACGAACGACGAGTGGCTGTATTTCCATTTTGCTGTAAATATTAAATATTCTATGAGTTTTTGTTAAATTAAATTCAAATTTGTAAAAAAAAAATATTTATTTGAAATAAAGTAAACTTAAAGTATTTATCTTGTGAAATAATCAAAGAATTAAATATAAAAAATACAAATGGTGTAAGTGCGCGATATGTACGAAAGGGTGATTAAAATTCGCAAATCAAAAATTCAAAAAAATGACGTCAACAACGTTTATTCGTTCCAAATATGTTCAATAGACGAATGTACAAGACGAATTTTTAAAATCAAAATCGTAGTACTGGACGAAAAATGTCGTTCGTCCCAATTATGTTTCTACCTTTAAGGACTAATAACTTTTTACATAGTAAAGCTTTTAATACACTTTTTGCTCGTAACATATTTGAAATTTTGTTCTTTTTTTTAGATATTGAATCGCGTATTAAAAAGGAAAAATCTACATTCGACATTCTACGAGCCATTTGGAAATCTCGGCAAATATCAACAACAACTAAGTTACGAATATGCAACTCGAACATCAAGTCTACCCTGTATTAGGGCTGCGAAACTTGGAAACACACAAATGCCATAAGCGCCTGCAAACCTTTGCAAACAATTGCTTAATATATGGTGGCCGAACTGCAGAAGAAATGATGGAGTGACCCCTGCTTCCATAGAGGTATGTCAATGGAAATAACGATAGATTGGCCACTTCAAAGGCCAAATATCAACATTGCTCGGCAAACGCTTCGTTGAAATCCACCCTTTAGAACGTGGAGAAGGATAATTGAGGTGAATAAGCAAGATACTCTTAGAATGACGTATGCCTAACATCTTTCAATAGAACTTACTAAAATGGCCTATATTACGACATGTTTAGGTTAAAGTCCGACGTATTTTAGAATTCCATGTGCTTTAACCTTGTGCGCATGTTCTCTAATTTCATAGCCCAAGCTCGGAAAGATTTTTTTCTACTTGGCCTTTCCATCGACGCTTCGGACGTCCTATACTACGAGTACCCTTTGGATCATTATCGAACACTTTTCTTGCTAAAGTTTTTCATTCCTACACATGACATGTCCTAGTCAATGCTGTCGCTGTTGTTTAGTGCGTTTTACTATGTCGATGTCAGTGTAAAGCTCATGGTTTATTCGATGTGGATATTCATCGTTGACCCAGACAGGTTCAAAGATTTTTTGTAGAATCTGACGATATCCTTCCAACAGAATTGTAGCACAAAACTGTAGACATGAGAGTGTTAAACATAAATTTGTCTACTTATTTCTTCATTCTGCACAGCGAAACTTATATGTATCTTTGTGGGTGTATAAAAATGTATTTTGTATTACAATCTTAATCCGTCTATCTTTCTGCCAGTTTTTTTTCTGTAGGATTATAAGGCTGCTTGTCTATTAAAAATAGAAAGTAAATAAATTATTTTACATCATCGTAATACTTGTGTTTTATTAAATATGATATAAGAATCATTGCTGTAAATTAAAGGAAATATAATACACATAGTTCTAGTAAAAGCGCACAATGGGTTGAAATGTAAAACAAATAAAAAATATCTCGTAACTTATAAAATTCTAGCGAATCAATGAAACCAATTTCTCATTTTAACTACATTAAAAGAGATATTTATAACTTTATAATTATTGGCAAGACGATCATGAGTCTTTTGACCCATACCTTTTAAAGCAACTTCTAGAGAGTTGGAACTCTCTTGGTACTGTTAATGTGGGTATGGACGTGGAAGTTGACGAGAAAGCCCTTCGTGGATCAGAATAAGTTCAATTTCACGATCATTTCACAAACGGAGATTGCTAAAGATGATTCAGGTTATTCTTCACCCGACATATGACTGAATTATCAACTACCGGATCAACATATACCGAAGTAATCTTTTTCATCTGTTATCCTTGAATTCCTGCGAAATGGTAGCCCTTAATAAATAGTTTGTTGCTTGCAACTCCACATTAATTAACCTTCTCCACGTTCTAGCAGGTGCACCAACACAAAGCCCGCTTCCCTATGGATTCTAATGACGCTCTTATCGAGCAATGTTGATATTTGTCCTGCGAACCGTGTGGCCTATCCATCGCCATTTTCATTGACATACCTCTACAGAAGTAGGTTCGTCACCCTTGATTCGTCGCAATTAGTAGATCTTCATTTCTTATGCGATTCGGCCACAATATATTTAGAATTGGTCGCAAGCATTTGTTTGCAAAGGTTTGTAGGGGCTTATCAATGACATTTGTGCATTTTCAAGTTTTGCAGCCATAATACAAGATGGATTTGATATTCGGGTTATATATTCGTAACTTAGTTGTGTTTGATATTTGCCGAGATTTGCAAATATCTGAAAGAATGCCAAAAGCAGATTTTTAAAGGTACCTACACATCCAATAACCTATCTATACACATTGATGTATGCCGACGGCTTTGCTTCATAGCCTCCAGGCATAATTTTTGTTTTGGAAAAATTGATTTCCAGTCCAGCTACCAGAGATTCAACAGTGATAGCACAAGTATTTTCTTGAAGGTGTCCTGAGCTTTGGCTTAGGAGATATACGTCATCACCGTATTCTAAGCCCTCGAGTTGGTGTTTAATGGATACTGTGTCTGCCATTTAAAGCCTTGCGCATTATGTTATTGATGACGAGGATAAAAAGAATAGGTGACAAGATACATCCTTGTCTTACCCCAGTAGTGACTTCGAACATTTAAAATCCAGAATTTTCGTTGGTATATTTCGATTTTCTAAAATTCTCCATAGATAGCTCCTATTGACACTGTCAAAGGCCTTCATAAAGTCGTCAAACGCTCAATCTTGTGTTGATTAGGTCAACACAAGATCGATTCTCTTTGAAACAAAACTGATTTTCGGGAAGTGTAGTGGAAACTGCATCGGATATTCTGTTCAAAGTTATTCGACTTAGTATTTTGCTCAGAACTGGAAGAAGTGTTGTACCCCTGTAGTTATTGCAGTCTTTGAAGTCATAATTTTTTGGTATTTTGACTAGTATACCTTCATTGCAGGAGATTGGCAGAGCTTCTTCTTCCCATATTTTACGCACAAATGCGTGCAACAGTCTCGCCGATCCTTCAACATCATATAAAAGCATCTATGCTGAAATATTGTCATTGCCCGGGGCCTTGTTGCACTTAAAGATTCACTTCTTATATTGTTTTTAGATTTTCTAAAATTCTATTGAAGACTAGCTGATTTTACCCGGAGTTGCCCGGGTTGGTAATTAAAGATTTTAACTTATTACTGTGATAACACTTTCTTTAAAAATTAACGATTATGAAATATTTTTATTAATTTTTTAATTGAATCCTTTGTTAATGTATTTGCATATTTGGTAAATTTGGTAAATTTTTTTAATGTATAATCCTAACTTGGACTAAAAAAACATTTAGAAACAAACAAATGTGGTCCAGCAGTTCTCGAGATATATAATTTTAAAGAAAAGGGGAATTTTATCCCCATTTTGCAATTCATTTTCAATATTTGACTTATATGCGATGGGTGACGCCCACTTGAGATTAAAAAAAACCAACCTATTTTACCCACTGGTCATACATATACAATCAATATTTCTGAGATCCTTCCCAACAAACAACATACAAACAGAAAAACAGACGCGGATATTTTTTTATAGATATAGATTGCGTATGGGTATAAAAAAGTACCAAAATATTGTTTTTACCCTTATTTGTACCATATTCAAAAAAGGAACAAATTCAAATATTTTCCCTGTTTTAACCCCAAACCGACTGAATTCGCAAAAAGTACCGAATACGTGTCCCTTAATTTTAAGTGCCAATCTCAGACCAATTTAGTTTTTGTTTCTATCATTTTTGGATTAGAAGATATATTTTTAGCGAGTTTTACCCCCAACATTAAAAGAAGTAACAAGCACGTATTTTATTTTTCTTCAATGTCAATAGACCAGTAAATAAATTGTACTTCTGGCTTCATTCATCCTAAAAGATATTCATAGCTAAAAAGCAAAAACCCTACCATTGAATATTTTCCCTTTTTCTAACCCATTAATCCTAAAAGCACCAAATACGTGTTAAATAGTTTTTTAATGCTTATAGACTTTGATATAATTTATCTTTCTATGTTTATTAGTTCAAAAGAAGTTAAGTAAATAAAGTACCACAATATCGTTTTTACCCTTTTTAATCCTTATTAGTGACATATTGAAAAGTACCAAACACGTGTCCAATTATTTTTTTAGTCGATCTAAATCCAACTGTTTGTATCGATGTCAGTTTCGGAGATATGATGTTACGAATTTCTTCCTTTTCTAGCCTGGCTTACCTCCTAAGAGGCCGAATTTAAAAAAATACCAAACACGTGTTCCTAAACTTAGTGTAAATCTCAAACCAATTTAACTTTTGGTCCTATCGCTTTTGGTTTAGGAGATAAAATTTTACCGATTTTTTTTCTCTCTTTTGCCCTCAAAATTGAAAAAAGTACCAAATACGTGTTTAATATTTTGTACTTTGAAATCGACTTTCCTATAAATTTTGTTTCTAGCTTTATTGGTTCAAGTGATATACAAAGATAAGGAGGAATGAACCTACCCTTAATATTTTTGCCCCATTTCCCCCCTGTTTTTCATTCCAAATTCAAAAATTACACAACAAGTGTTAAATATATTTTCTCGTTTACCGTATCCGTTTTAAATTTTGTTTCTATGTTGATTGGTTTAAAAGATACACTTGGGTTAAAAAAAGTACCAACATTTTTTTTACCCTTTTTTACGGCCTATTTTTCCCCTGCCAAAAAGTATCGAACACATGTCTTCTTATTTTTGCAGCTGACCCCAACACAATTTTAGTCCTATCTCGTTTAGTTCCGGAGATAGATCACTACTAATTTTTCCGTTTTTTACCCCCTTATCGGTCGAATTTGCATAGAAAAAGGGACCTAAGGTTAAAAACGGTTTTGTTCAGAAGAGCCATTTTAAAGATCTAAATATTATTATACCCTTCACCACCATAAATCTGAAGATAATAGGAATTTTAAGTCTATTTTTGCATAGATATTTATATTTGTCTTTATACAGGAATAAGAACACCTTTAACATTAGTGGTGAAGGGCATCGTATAGTCGGGCTTGACCGACTAACGCACTTTCTTACTTGTTTTTTCTTGAAGATGACCTGAACCTTTAAGTCATAGACATATGATACCCTGTCCGGTAGGAGTGCCTAAGCAAATAACTTCCCCTCATATTAGCCCTGACTGTTTACAGTGTTTTTATTTAGGTTGCTTAGGTTACCATTATGTAGAACGAGAAGGTTGGAGTAGAAATTGGACACAGTTGCTACCTGGTAGCTGAAAACGTCTGTCAAATAATTATATTTCATTGCACGAATCTACTTTAAAGTTATAAGTAACAAGTGGAAATTACCCAAACTCAAGTGCTTATGTAACAAAATGTAATAAATAATCCAATTTTTGCTTCTTAAGCTTCCACATAAATAAATTATTTACTCCTAACAATTATTTTAGTTGGTGCTATAAACATTATCCGTTTTCTGTTTTTTTTTTTGATTTCCTAATTTTATTTTTTTTCGAGTTAAATTAAAATTCATACCAATGCTGGCCCTTAATGCTACTTTTTCCGTATCATTTCTGCTGCTCTTTTTTCTATCATAATCATTAAACATTTTTTTGCTGATGATCATTAACATTATTATAATATTTAAAATGACTCAATCCACACAAGTGAGTATCTAACGAATACCTACTTAAATATGTTGGCAGATTTGCTTTTTTACACCTGTACATACATATATACGAGTATAGATAGTAAATGGAGCAAAACTCATAGAGCAGATAGATATGGAAGCAAAAGCACAGGAGATAACTCAACATTCATTTATTCCGGTTAGTGTTGTTGTTGTTGTTGTTGCTGGTGCTGTGGATACGGATGATAGTAACTGATGTTAAAAGTAATGGTAGGAAAAGTACGAAAAAGCAGCCACAACTAAAAATTAGTACCATGCAAAGGAGTTGTAAAACTGTTATTCAGTTTATTTGAAATTAAAATATGCAAAAGATTTTCCCTGCTACTGCTCAAGTAATGCTGACTATTTCTAATGCCAGTTATAGCTTTTGCTGCAGATACTTAAGAGTAAAAATAGCTTTTTACTTTATTTTAAGCAACAACCGGAAACGTAGTGTTTGGCATGATAGAACCCTTAAGGAAATGAAAATTTTAAGAACATTAAACAATTTTGTTTTATATTCATAATAATTTGTTTTATAAATATTTTGTTTCTGTTTAACTGCATGAGTATGTAAAAAACAAATAAGAAAATGCTATAGTCGGTCAAGCCCGACCATACGATACCCTTCACCACTAAGATCAAAGGTGTTATTTTTCCTGTATAAAGACAAATATTTGCTAAATTTTGCCTTCATACAAACATTTTCTCAAAACTTATCAGCCCAATTCTAAATAAAAATTCCCCAGGAAATTTTTCCCAATATTTTTTTTCTTATAGGTTTCACAATGTAAAAAAAATGAGGGAATAAAATTCCCCGGGGAATTTTTATTCAGAATTGGGCTGTATATATTTAAGCTTTCCGTCATTTGGACATATATGCGAGCTAGGGTCAAATGTGGATAGATTATCTCGAAATTTGGCAAATTACAGGAATTATGTATGCAAAAAGTAAACTTAAAATTCACATTATTTTCAGATTTAGATCAGATTTACGAGCGTTTTACTGATTTTTGTCTCATTTAGTGCGTTTTGACAGAAGAGTTTGTATGGGTGCTATGGTCAAATGTGGACCAAAATTTAGTACAGTGATTTTAGTGCACATAAGCAGAACTGAATTTAAATTTCATGAACAAATATTGATATTTGTGGCCAATGTAGCAATTCCGGGAAGTGAGACCTATGGAAGGTACAATAAATATTAGACCGATTTCGACGAATTTCAATAGCCATGATCCCAGTATCACAAAAATGATCTGTGCCAAATTTCATCATATCACCATTAGAATTGCGACCTAATTTCAATTTCATGAAAATATATTGATATTTGTAGCCAATGTAGCAATTCCGGAAAGTGGGACCTATGGGAGGTACAATAAATATTAGACCGATTTTGACGAACTTCAATAGCCATGATTCCAGTATCAAAACAAGTAAGATTGTGTTATAGTCGGTCAAGCCCGACCATACGATACTCTCCACCACTAACGTCAAAGGTGTTATTTTTCCTGTATAAAGACAAATATTTGCTAAATTTTTCCATTATACAAACATTTTCTCAAAACTTATATATTCAAGCTGTTTCCGTCATTTGAACTTATATGAGATCTAGGGTCATATGTGGACCGATTATCTCAAAATTTGACAAATTGATTACAGTTGTTACAAAAATTATGTGTGCAAAAATAAACTTGAAATTCTCATCATCTTTAGATTTACGAGCTTTTTAGTAATTTTTGTCTCATTTAGTAGTGGGTTTTTAAAGAAGAATTTGTATGGGAGCTATAGTCAAATGTGGACCGATTTCCGAAATTTGGTACAATGATTTTAATTTATATAAGCAGTATTTGTTTTAAATTTCATGAAAAAATATTTATATTTGTGGCCAATATATCAATTCCTGGAAGTGGGACATATGGGAGGTACCATGATTTAATAAAACTGAAGGTTGTTCCATTCTCTCTTTTTGTCGCCATGATAACTTTCTGACGTTTGTTAGGATAGTAAAAGTTTGTGCTACCATATTTTTGTCGACAATCCCACTTTTCTGAAATGGTATGATGACAAAATTTATGTAAGCATATATGTCTTGATGCATAAAAAACTTATGAATATTTGCTTAAAAGTTTGATAAATAATCATACAATTTGTTTTAACTATATTTCTTTAATATTGAATGTCTTCCTTATATGATTTACTTCAAATTTACATATTTTTGATAATTAATCCCAATGTATTACGTACCCCTTTTCTTAGTGTGGCAATGTTTTTCTTGAATTTGTTTTCAAATATCAAACTTCAAAAACCCAATATACTTCAAAATAATTTTGAAGAGAGATAATGAAACTTCCTTGTTATTATTATTTCATGGGAGGTACCATAAATAATGAACCGATTTTGACGAAATTCAACAGCCATGGTCCCACTTTAAAAAAAAATAATCTGTGCCAAATTTCATCGAATTATCTATAGAATTGCAACCTGTAGTTTGATTACAAGGTTTACATGGGGGTCCAGCCAGCCAGACGGACGGACATCCCTAAATCGACTCAGAAAGTGATTCTAAGCCTATTGGTATACTAAAAGGTGGGTCTAAGACAAATATTTCTATGCGTTACATACATCAGCACAAACTTATAATACCCTTTCCACCTATGGTGGTGAAGGGTATAATAAATTTTGTGAACAAATTAAATTTTTTTGCTTTAATGTTTTCCTAGGAAAATATGAAATATTAAAAGATTTTTATTTGGCTTTTATATAAACTTTTTTGGAATTTGTAACCAGTTAGATTTTTAATATATTTTAAATTGTTAAAATTTATAATCCTTATTTCTTACATAAGTAACTATTTATTACACATTTAAATTTATATTCACAAGTTCTTCAGAATTTTACCATTTTTTTATTATTTATAACGAAATTGATAACATATATATATGAAAATATTTTCTTAGCAAACTATATTTACATTTCATTTTTATATTTCATTTTATAATAGTTTGCTAGAATTTTTGGCTATTCAATATCTTTATTTTCACTGTAAATATTTCGTTTTACAAAGTATAGCTCTCCCTCCTCTTACATAGTGAAAATGTTTAAAGTTGTGGGATGATATGCATCTGACCTCATAGCAACAATTTTCTACAAAAAGCATGTTTTTATCGAAAAATTTTTTATAGAACATTTTTCGAAAAATTTTGCCATCAAAAATGTCTTTATCGAAAATTTTTCTATAGAAAAATATTTTTACTAAAATATTATCTCAAATATTTATACAAAAAAATCTAAAATTGTTTTATCAGAAATGTTTCGATTATTTTTATAATGTGGTTTTCACACACCGATAAAAGAATTCTAAGTCTGTATTAGTTAAAAAAATTTAAAAATGTTAATAGAAAACGATCTGCTAAAAAGTAACCATTTTCTAAGAAAAAACCAAGTAAGAAAGTGCTATAGTAGGTCAAGCCCGACTATACAATATCCTTCACCACTAAGGTCAAAGGTGTTATTTTTCGTCTATAAAGACAAATAATTGCTAAATTTTGCCATCATACAAACATTTTATCAAAACTCATATATTTAAGTTGTTTCCGTGAGAGCTAGGGTCAAATGTGGACCGATTATCTGGAAATTTGGGAAATTGATTACAGTTTTTACAAAAATTACGTATGCAAAAAATAAAATTTATTACAGTGATTTTGGTTTACATAAGTTGTAGGTATATGTTTTCAATTTCATGAAAAAATATTGATATTTGTAGCCAAAATATCAATTCCGGGAAGTTGGACCTATGGGAGGTACCCAAAATAATAAACCGATTTTGACGAATTTCAATAGCCATGGGTTCACTATCAAAAAAATTATCTGTGCCAAATTTAATCAAAGTACCTTTAGAATTGCGACCTGTACTATGATTACATGGTCCAGCCAGCCGTTCAAACGGACTGACATCGTTAAATCAACCCAGAAAGTGATTCTAAGACTATTATTATACTAAAAGGTGGGCCTAAGATAAATATTTCTATGCGTTACATACATCAGTACAAAATTAAGTAAAAGTTATATTTTAACAAATTTCAACTATTCAGCACTTAAAAGCCGCAAAGTAAATTTTTTACTGCATAAATTTAGGCATGTCATTAAGAGCATGAATTTTCGATATGTTTGATTACTTTTAATAGTACAAAGTGTTTCACAATTTTCGAGTCGTATGAAATCATGTAAAAACGTATTATAAGATATCGCATTATTGGAGGGAGACTTGTACTGGCATATCTCTTTGGATTTTAAAACACTTTTTTGAATTTCTTTGGAATTAATTTTAAATTCCTATAGTTTTCATTTGATAAAGATTACCTAATAAAGATTTCTGTATACCTTCTGTAGAAGCTATTATATAAATCTTTAAAAATTTTAGGTTAGAAAGTAAATTACCTGTTAAATGATGCTATCATTCTGTGACTGTTATTTCTTAAAATGCTGGAAAATTTAAACCACGATCAAAAACACAGACTTTTAAAGAAAATGTTGTGAAGCATAATTTAGGGGTTTTTAAAATAAAATATTTTGCTAAAAGTTTAATAAAATTTAATATATAATCTAACCCGTTTGTTTGTCAACGCATTTAGTTAAATGAAATTTGATCCCAAATCTATTTCAACGTTTGGTTAGGCCATTTCTTCACGAGGAGTATCCCCAGTTTTGACAGATCGAAAATCTCGATTTATAACTTATTTTACAAACAAAATCTTTACGAATTATTTATATAAGCCATAAATAAAAGCTCAATTTACACAGCACAACAAAATAAAAAAAATTTCATGTGCTCTTAAAACCACTATACAATTTTGATGTATCATGACTACCTTTAAACAAAAATGGTAAAATATTTAAATTCTATGGCAAGATTAAAAAAAAAATTGTTTTTAAATTGCAATTTTTTTAGACGTTTCTTCAAATAATTAATGATAACTCAAAAACTACTAGTCCGATATTATTAAAATAAAATCAGCAAAATTAAGATTTACATAGCCTTTAATTCGTCTATATATCGCGTTTCAATCGGATCAATAATGTCGGAGTTATAATAAAAAACTTAAGAAAAAAATATATTTTTTACATAAAAATGGCAAAAATTTTCGTTTTAAAAAAATCATTAAAAATCGAAAACGGCAAAAAACTTCCAGATTTATTATTTTATCGCATAGCGACATATAATGGAAACAAAATGAGATATCGACCATAAAAATCGATTGATTTTTTTCGAATTTATTCACAATTTAGTGAGTTCGCTCACTTTCACAAAGTTCTAGTTTTTTGCTTGATATACGCATTATAGCGGGTTTTCAAATGTAAAAAAAAATTAATTTTCCAATTTCAAGGGGTGCATGTCGGATTATTGTGAGATTTGGTGAGAAACTTCCACCCACAAAATTTTAGTCGAATTGGACAACGTTAACACGTAGCGCATAGGTCCCAAATCTGAAAAATAGCGTTTAAATCGAAAAAAAATTGACAAACTTTAAGTTTTTGCAAAATTAACGCTATTTATTCTCCCTTTTGCAAAAAAGTGGATCCTGGTCCTTAGGGCAAATATGTATATCAAGCAAAAACTAAAATTTTGAGAAAATGAGCGAATTCACTAAATTTTGAATAAATTTCGAAAAAAATCTATCAATTATCTCATTTTGTTGCTATTATATGTCGCTATGAGATAAAATAATAAATCTGGAAGTTTTTTGCAAAGTAAATTTTTTTTTTAATTTTCTGCAAAGTAAATACTAGGGAAACCACTTAGATACTTTTAAGTGTTGAACTATAAAGCATGAGTCCAAATATTTTACCAACAATACCAACTAGCGTAACAATTTTTTCGAATTTGGTCCACGTTTTGACTCAACTGCACCCTCGTAGATACATAAGATATGTTTCTAAATTTAACACAACTTGATGGTGGGTATATAAGTTTCACCACAGCTGAATATAACAAACAATCTTACTTGTAGATGTTTCATTACAAACGGAATAAAACGGAAATTAATTCTTAACAAGATTTGTAATGACCTAATAGATTGTATTATAAATTTGTCATATATATTTGCATAGTTTATTAGAGAAAAGTATTTTGTTTATTTGTGTAATCGAATAAACTTTGCATTTAGTCGATTAGATATTTAATAATATTCGAACAAAATGTATGCCGCATATTAAATAACATCATTTATAATTAGAGTGTTGTCTAACGCAAGATCACCTTGCAATTCCTAACAAACACATAAGGAATTTAATATAAGGACTTAAATGTCGCATTACGTCATTTTTATTTAATAATAAATCAAAATATTTGGTACAAATAAAATAATAAGTAGAATAAATAATAAAACTTCACTAGGCAACTGACTTACATTAAATTTTTTCACGTAAAGAAAAATATATTTTATGAAATAAGTAAACTTACACGCACATTCTGTTAGTGGCCAAAGAAAACTTAAATACAAAATCTTATATTTTCAACAAGAATAAGAATAAATGGCAACTAGGGAAGAAAAATTAGAAGAAAATCAACAGACCAAAATGCTATAAACTAATTAAATATAGATACATTTTTATACACTTCATCAATAGATGACAGGGTATTATAATGTTTTCAATTGGTTTGCAATTACTTTACTTTTCATTTAAAATCTTGTAACAGTAGAAAACTTACAAATTTACTTTTTTTTATAGGAAATTTTTAAAAAATTTACTATTTATAGGAAATTTTTCAAAAATTTACTTTTTATAGTAAATTTTTCAAAAATTTACTATTTATAGGAAATTTTTCAAAAATTTACTATTTACAGGAAATTTTTCAAAAATTTACTATTTATAGGAAATTTTTCAAAAATTTACTATTTATAGGAAATTTATCGAAAATTTACTATTTATAAGAAATTTATCGAAAATTCATTATTTATACGATATTTTTTAAAAATTTTTTAATTAGAGGAAATTTTTTATTTATAGGAAATTTTTCAAAAATTTTTGATTAATAGGAAATTTTTCAAAAATTTTTGATTAATAGGAAATTTTTAAAAAATTTTTTACTAATAGAAAATTTAAAAAAATTTACTGTTTATAGGAAAATTTTCAAAAATTTACTATTGAAAGAACTTTTTTCAAAAGTTTGCTATTTATAGGATATTTTTAATTTACTATTTATAGGAAATTTTTCAAAAAATTTTCTATTTATACCAAATTTTTCAAAAATTTACAATTTATAGCAAATTTTTCAAAAATTTACTATTTATAGGAAATTTTTCAAAAATTTAGTATTTATAGGAAATTTTTCAAAAATTAAGTATTTATAGGAAATTTTTCAAAAATTTACTATTTATATGAAATTTTTCAAAAATTTACTGTTTATAGGAAAATTTTCAAAAATTTACTATTTATAGGAATTTTTTAAAAAATTTACTATTTATAGGAAATTTTTCAAAAATTTACTATTTATAATAAATTTTTCGTAAATTTACAATTTATAGAAAATTTTTCGTAAGTTTACAATTTATAGAAAATTTTCAAAAAATTACTACTCATAGGAAATTTTTCAAAAATTTACTATTTATAGGAAATTTTTCAAAAATTTACTATTTGCAGGAAAATTTTCAAAAATTTACTATTTATAGGAAATTTTTCAAAAATTTACTGTTTATAGGATATTTTTCAAAAATTTACTATTTATAGGAAATTTTTCAAAAGTTTACTATTTATAGGAAATTTTTCAAACATTTTTAGAAATTTTTCAAAAATTTACTGTTTATAGGAAATTTTTCAAAAATTTACAATTTATAGGAAATTTTTCAAAACTTTACTATTTATAGGAAATTTTTCAAAACTTTACTATTTATAGGAAATTTTTCAAAAGTTTACTATTAAAAGGAAATTTTTCAAAAATTTACTATTTATAGGAGATTTTTCAAAAATTTACTATTTATAGGAAATTTTTCAAAAATTTACTATTTATAGGAAATTTTTCAAAAATTTACTATTTATAGGAAATTTTTCAAAAATTTACTATTTATAGGAAATTTTTCAAAAAATTACTATTTATAGGAAATTTTTCAAAAATTTACTATATCTTTATAGGAAATTTTTCGAAAATTGGTTGTTCATAGGAAATTTTTTTGAAAATTGACTATTTTTAGGAAACTTTTCAAAAATTGTTATACTCGATATAACCAATAATAAAATAACACAGCACAACATTTTTAGGTGGTTGATTCGGGACTCAATTCTGATATTGTTTATGACAATGGACCCAAAAAGAAGAACTTCTGCATAATTCATTTGATCATGGTACATCAAATAATATCAAAATAAATGTTGGTAATTATCGTATAGGGGAATTTATCACATTTTAGGCTCTTTTGTTTTAGAAAGGCTGGTTGCGTATACTTAATATGTAATTTTAACCAAATACCAAATATCAATCATACGTAATGTAGGCCTAAAGCGTGATCGGTTGTCGCAAAAATAATCATTAAATTGTCGTTAGATTTACGAGCTAATTTACGATTTTCAAGCATTAAGTTACTTTTCAACAATTCCAGCTAAAATATCATACAGTGATTTTTGATTTTAAAATAAATATTTTCTTTAAATTTTGTTAAAATATGCTATAGAAGGTACCTGAAAAAACGAACCGATTTCAGTATCATAGACCCACCATAAAAAATGTCTATTTGCCAAATAATCTTAAAAATCTTGTTTTATACAAAAATTGTTGATATTAAAATTATATATAAAATAAATACAAATGCCGAACGGTAAACAATATTTGGTATTGCCGAATATATTTTAATATGACTTATTTAAATAAATTACATGGTTATTTAGTGCCATTTAGACTCGTATAGTAAAAGTTAAGCCAAGGTAACATGATTATTTAACAACTTTCCTTAAACGTTTTTCCACAATTTTTCATGTTTAAATGATGTATAAATACAAGATGTTTTCTGTTGCCGCTGACTTTGTGAGAAGTTAAGTGTTTATATTAAGTTTTTTCATACATAAATAAATACAGAACCTGTAGTTTTAATAAGAAGAAGTCTGGTTCTTTAAATTCAAATTGCCGGTATAATACTAATTTTCTTTAGCCAAAACAAAAGGGGATTAATGTTTTTTATATTTGTTAAGGTTAGATTAAAATAAATGGTATCTTTGCTTATTTTGGAGAAAGTCCTCGATTTTAACTACTGGGTATATTTACAAACACTTATATGTATACACATACTTGAACTAGCACCAAATACAAATTTAATACTTACTTATATTCTTATTTACCTGTTTCCTTTTTTCAGCTTGAG
Source organism: Stomorhina lunata (assembly GCA_933228675.1). NCBI lineage: Eukaryota > Metazoa > Arthropoda > Insecta > Diptera > Rhiniidae > Stomorhina > Stomorhina lunata. Next base: position 89,310,211 of record OW121741.1, on the reverse strand, counting down.
CTACTAAAATATTGACTAAAGTTTTAAATGTTTGTGTTGATTTTACTCTTATTTTTGCCAAGGGGAGAAGTTCTCGAGAACAAACCCAGTAATAGTAAAAAAAACGTTATAAAAAGGAATCCTGAGAATTCTTTTAAGAAATCAATAAACATAGCAGATAAAGTAAGAGATTCTTTAGCTTCCATTCATTCGAATAATACCATTGACGAGAGAATATATCCACAGTTTAAGTTAAGCAGCAGAATATTACAAGTCTTAGCAAACATCTTGTTACTTCTTTTAGCATTTAATATTAAATTTTATTTCGATTTTTTATACCACATAAATACTTTTATACCTATAAAAACAGCAATCGTTTCGTTTGATTTCTTTGAGACCAGATGCTGTTGTATCCTACTCTGTGTAGTATAGTATATATATAGTTATAATTCCCCGATAACATGCTAATTGGAACACAGGGTACTTCTTTCAGACAATAAGCTGCATCCAATTCTATTTTTAGACTCATTGAAAGGGACCTACGTTTTAACTTCGACTCCGAACCTCAAATGCATATATAGGCTAGCTGAGATATGAGGAGAATCGCCGCTTTTTTTTGAAAATGTATTTTTTTTCAAGTGGGTTTGAACGAGGATCAAACTTGAGACCTCTGGTATGCTAGGCGGATGACAAACCTGCTATATCATGGTGTATTATTGTAAGAACAGTGAAAACCTTAAAGATCATAGTTTAGCGAGTAAAACCTGTTATAGTCGGCTGTGCCGAATCTTATATATCTACCATCAAATTGTGTTAACTTTTGAAACATATCTTACGTATCTGCGAGTATGTAGCTCTTTCAAAAAGTGGACTGAATTTGAAAAAAATTGTTGCGCTAGTTGGTATTGCTGGTAAAATGTTTGGACTGAATTTGGTTACACTAGCTTTTTATTTCAACATTTACCACTATCTATGTGGTTTTCCTAGTATTTACTTTGTACAATATTCGGTCTCATAACGGGTATAGTTTTATATTAATTACTTGTTAAATACTTTTCGTCGTGCTTAATATGTAGTTAGGCCAAACACGTTGATAGTAATATGGTCCATATATTTTGTTAGGAGTTTCTTATGCATCCACCGTATATAAAGTCTGGACTGAACTTTGATTGATTCATATCTAGTTTTGTAAGTGCAATCTTAATACTTGTATACTGAATGTAGCTCCAAATCTTTTTAATTGCGGATATAAAAAGGGGATCTATCAGTGGCTTGGTGCTAAAAGGGCCAATGTCAATTTTTTGCAGTTTTGAGTTAATCATTGCATTAGATTTCCTGCTTAACCTTCTTTTATTTCGCTCCAATAGCTCTCTTTTACTTAACTCAAACATATTTATAAGAATTTTTCTGCACAATGTTTCTATGATTTGATATGGAAAACAAAAACTTTAAATCAAATTTTCTCAAAACCACTTTTTTTGACATTGGCCCCTTTAGCACCAAGCCAAAGATATAAAAGAACTATAACCTAATATTGATCGGTTGTCACAAAATTGTATACACTTTCTGGTATTTATCTTATATTCTTAAACGAGCAATAATTGTATATATATATATATATATATATATATATATATATATATATATATATATATATATATATATATATATATATATATATATATATATATATATATATATATATATATATATATAGAATGGCTATCTCGAAAACGGCTGTAACGATTTTGATAAAATTTGGACAGTGGGTATCTTTTTTGATGTATAGGTCGAAGAAGAAGGGACTTTTGGAACTTTTACCTCTAAGAGGGTAAAAACGGGTAAAAAGGGGAAAAAATCGAAAACGCTATGTCTCCTAAAGTAATAGGTATAGAAACAAAATTAAAATTACGTTTTAAACAGCTTTGAAAATAAGCGGACAGGTGTTTGGTACTTTTTTGAAACTATGTCCGATAGGGGGTAAAAAATAGTGAAAATAGTCTTTTTGACACCTTTTTAACCCACTCTTATATTTTAAACTAAAGAATATAGAAAGAAACTTGGTACTGCAATCAATAGATGTAAAAAAAACATGAAACACGTATTTGGTACTTTTTTGATTTTGGAGCCAAAATGGGTAAAAAAGGGATAAAATGATAACTTAACATCTCCAAAGTAATATGAATAGGAACATTATACATTATGTTAAATGCGTTTTAAAAAAATGTACCGAATTCAATTGGCACCAAAAAAGTACGAAATATACATATGGAACTTTTAGAAATTAGGGAATAAAAAGGTGGAAAAATTGGTATTATTTTAAACAAATGAATGTTTGTCTGTATGTATGTTCTTTATAGAATAGTAAACTGTGAATTTGATTGTGTTATGCTCTTTAGCGAAGATGTTGCGGATAAGCCGGCGAAGGTTTTAAAGTTGATAAGACTAATTTCCGACAGATGGCGCCACTGAGAATTACTAAAAATTAATTTAATCGTAAACTGTACATTTGATCATGCTATGATCTTTAGCAAAGTTGTAGCGCATGAGCCGACGAAGGCTTTTTAGTTGGTATGAATAATTTCCGACAGGTGGCGCTACAGAAACTTACTCAAAGTCAGTTTAATCGTAATCTGTACATTTAATCATGCTACAATCTTTAGCAAAGTTGTTGCTCATGAGCCGACGAAGGTTTCTTAGTTGGTATGAAGAAATTTCGATAGGTGGCGCTACTGAAATTTACTCAAAGTCAATTTAATCGTATGCTGTACATTTACTCATGCTATAATCTTCAGCAAAGTTGTTACGGATAAGCCGAAGAAGGTTTATGAATTGAAATAAGCAAAGTCCGACAGATGGCGCCACAGAAAACTACTCAAAATGAATTAAATCGTAAACTGTGCATTTGATCAGACTATAATCTTTAGCAAAGTTGTTGCGCATGAGTCGACAGAGGTTTCTGTTGATATGAATAATTTCCAAAATTATTCAAAATGAGTTAAACTGTAAACTATGCAAACTATGTGTTGGTCGGACAAAATAAATCAAATAATTCAAAATTAACTGAATATTTCTACAATGTCTTTCCTCTAAATTTATTTTAGCACTTTATAATATAAAATATATAAAAACTTTAAAATTTTCCTCAAAATGCTTATCATAAAGCTCCGAGCAAGGCTCGGTCTACCAGGTACTATAATGCTTATTCTTGCAGAATCAAGTGGATATAGCTATCAATTTAACAGCTTTAAACTGGTCTTTGTTACATTTTGTTGTTCTCCGGGAGCGGTTTTTATATGAAAGCTATAGTCAAATATAGATCGACTCCTATTAAATTTGATATACTGACCAATAGTTGCACAAAACTTCTCTATTCTAAATTTAGTCATTTGTATTAGTCAAATTGCATTCAATTTATCAACATTAATGTCATTCCCGGGGCGGGGTTATATGGGAGCTGTAACTAAATGTGAACAGATTTCGTGCATTTTCGATACACAACTTTTTCAAGATATTGAAAATACTTTTGTAAAATTTTATTTCTCTAGCTCTTTTCGTTAAGGCACAATCGCGCTTTAATCTTTTTTGTGTTTCCTTAAGTTCTTTATATTATCAAATGGTGACCAATTGTGACAAAATTTTGCACACTAACTAAGATTGATGTAAGACTTGCTTCTGCCAAATTAAATGGTTATATCTGTTTAGATTTATTGACATTTAAGTGTATTTTAGGTGAAATTCAGGCTGTTTTCATAAGTTTTTTGTATGGGAACTATGGCTAAATGTGAACCGATTAATAAAATTTTATATGCTGCCTATGGCTTATGTAGAACTTCTATATGCCAAATTTTATCGTCAGAGCTATTAAAGATTGTTATTTATTAGCAAATAAGCGATTAGCCTAGGCGAGGTTATACGGAAGCTATGGTCAAATTTTAACTGATTTTGCCCAATTTCAATACCAAAAATTTTCTCAGAAATTAATAATATTTTTGCTAAGTTTTAGTGAGCTAGGCTCTTTTCGTTTAGGCGTTATCGTGATTTCAACAGACAGGCAGATATGCGGAACAGACAGACGGATATCACTCAATCGTCTTAGAATTTCATAAGGATTCAGAATGTATATACAATCTCAATATACCCCCATTCTTGTTGATGGTGGATATAAAAAGGTGGTGTTATATATATAAGAACTATATCCAAATGTTGACTGATTGCCACAAAATTTTATCCACTGGCTAGTATTTATATACAGCTTATTCTCGCAGAATTTAGTGGCCATAGTTTCTAATTTAATAGCTTTTAATTGGTCTTTGTTACATTTTTGTTTTGGTTTCCGGGAGTGTTTTTTATATGAAAGCTATTGCTAAATATGGACCGATTCTTATAAAATTTGATATACTGACCAATAGTTGCACAAAACTTTTCTATTCTAAATTTAGTCGTCATAACTATTACAATTGTATTCAATTTCAGCATTAATGTGATTCTCGGGGCTGTGTTTTATGGGAGCTCTTAGTAAATGTGAACCGATTTCAATGTACAACTTTCTTAAGATATCGAAAATACTTTTGGAAAATTGTGTCCCTTTAGCACTTTTTTTAAGGCGCTATGGTGATTTAATTTGACGGACTGAGGGATACAAACCCCCTATCTTTTTTGGTATTTTTGTTTTTCCTTAAGTATTTATATGTGAGCTATGATCAAATAATGACGGATTGTAACAAATGTTTGCACGCTGGCTGATGTTGATATAAAACTTGTTTGTACAAGATTAAGGGATCATAGCTAGTATAGTTTATCATTTATTCGCATTTGATTTTTTTTAGGTGCAATTTAAGCTGTTTTCGTAATGGTTTTGTATAGGAGCTATGGTCAAATGTGAAACGATTTCGATGAAATTTTAAACGCTGAATAATGATCACGTAAAACTTCTATCTTATCATCATATCTGTTATAATTTGTCATGTATTATGCATATAAGCGATTGGTCTAGGCGAGGTTATACTGTAGCTATGGTTAAATGTAAACCGATTTCACGCAAAATGTTCCAAGAAATAAATAAGGTTTTTGCTACACTTCAGTGACTTAACTCTTTCCGTTTAGGCTCTATCGTGCCGACAACAGGTAGACAGATGGACATCGCTTAATCGTCTTAGAATTTTATAAGGATTCAAAATTGGAAGCGGAATGACAATCTCATAAAACCCCTCATTATTTTTGATGGTGGGTATAATAACTCTAAAAAATGAAAATTGCATCACTGCTCGAACTGGAGGGTTATCACTCTTCCCAATATGGTTTATAAAGTCATAGCCCATAGTTTGCAAAGTAACATAGCGACCAATGTCGAACCACAGCTTAGACGCGAACAAACAGGCTTCAGATCAAATAAAAGATGCATTGATCACATCAATAGCCTGAGAGTTATTGTGAACAATTTGTTTAGTAACATTTGCGAAAAACTAAAAAATTAGTTTTGAAGCCGGCCTAGGAAAAATCACCCATCTTTAAAAATAAAAAAACCTAAGTGAATATTTTCATAATTTAAGAAAATTAAACTATTAAGAACTAACAAGTGTTGAAATCGTAAATCGAGTCTTACTTTGCTAGTTTATGTGCAAAGTATTTTTTGCTGTGCATCCTAAAGCGTATCGTCAAAAACACTAACATGGGGGGGAAATCACTATAACTTCAAAGCTATCTCATGGATTTCAAAATTTGTATTACTTCAAGGAAATCTTCATTAATTTACTTTCGGATTCCATTATCTTTTCATTTAAAAGTAAATTTTGAATGGACAAAATGTAAACAAAAACTGCAAATGGGCTCAAAAACTTAGGGCCGGTTGAGCGGGCTCATATCTGAAAAAAAAATCAATAATATTTTTGTTGTTAAGCACGTCGACTACTAAGCATTACATATCACATTGAGCCTAGGTTCGAGTTCCGGTAACAAAAGCATCAAATTTATTATAAATAGTTTTCATTAAATTTATTAATTAACGCAGAATCTTACATCAGCTGTAAGAATTTATTGTTAACATGACATCGATGTTAAAAAAAAATGAATTTGGCTTTAGAACAAAAATGCTTAAATACTGCCTCAAAATAAAAACAAATGAATAAACTTTATAGTTCTAAAAAAAGACACGACCTACAGTTACAGTGTTTAATAATATAAAAAAGCTTTACATCTTCTTTTCACTATATTTAATCTTTTCCAAAGGATGTTGTCCAATTCGAAACTAAATAGCAAAGTAGTCCGCCAGCGGCGTCAATGACTTAAAATACGAAAATTCTGGGTTTTTCCCTTAGTAATATGGCAGGCGTTGATAAAGTAAAAAGGCTGTCGAGTATGACTCCTAGAATTTTCGAATGGTTCACGGTCGGTACGCCATCGATCTCGGTGTCCCCTCAGGATCATTATCGCACAACATGTCTAGCCAACGCAGCCGCTGTTGCTTAATGTGTTTCACTATGTCTATGTATTTTAAGCACTGGTCTCTAAACTCTTCGAATGACTGACGATCAATTAGATAATTTACTATCCATCTTCTCAACCTTCTAGGCATTGTGGACAGCAGAGCTTACCATGTCAAAGGCTTTTCACAAGTCAAGCGCTACAAAGACCGTTCTTTTGCATAGCATCTGCTTGTTAAAGCCTTATGCGATCTGAGTGGTATTTTCTGTTAATGCTGTGGTGGTGCTGTGCATTTTGCGGAATTCATGCTGGTATCGAGCTGCTGTTAGAGTAGAGTCTCGAGTGTCTTCGCGAATGTAACAGTAGGAGTATCGTTCTGTACGATGATCCCTAGCGTGTTTCTCAAGTTTTAGGATTTGTATCACTCTAACTACTTTCCAGATATTGGGTGTGATGAGGCTAGTCATAGACAGATTTAGGACACACGTCAATAGCTCGATTCCAGACAAGCCTAGGTGTTTTAACATCAACATTGGAATTCCGTCAGGGCCAATTGCCTTAGAAGGCTTAGCTGTACTGATGGCATTTGCAACTTCAGATTTCGTAAAAAGTTGTGATAGACCCGAGACTGTGATGTTATGCAGCTTGCGAACAATACTCCTTTTCGATTTTTCTCTCTTGGGGTGCTCAATAAATAATCGGCTTAAAGCAGACGACAAACTTAATCTCAACCTGATCCTTGTTTTTCATACCGAAGGAGATCGAACAGTAGACCTGCGCCAAAGTTGCAGTTCTCCAAATGATCAAGCCAACGGTTCCGCTTGTCAACATTTACCTACGTTATGATATCACGGTTCAGCTGGACGATCCTAGGATCAGCAGGGCTTATATTGCGGAGCGCATCACGCTTATACCACAGCTTCTGCTGGGAAGTGCGGCCTTACTAAGGGTATTCTATTAGCATTGATGAAGTGAGTGGATGCAGCATTGATGCTTATGCGAAACTTTTGATAGTGGTTGGAGATCTCTGAACTGGCGGTCGGTGAATTCTCTGAAACCGTTCCAGTCTCCTTTTTTTCTGGTTTTTGTAAGTACTGTGTTCAGAGACGATGAAATCGTTTGCTCCAGTCAAGCGATTATGGGCAGGTGGTCTGAAGCTAGAGACACAACTGCGCGCCAGGTTACGCAGTAGATCAGACCAGGACTTTTAATTGTTATGTCATAAAAATTGGCGCAGTTACGATGACATTTAAAGTGCAGAAGGTAAACTCGTCTATCAGGTTCACTAGCAGCGCATCTTTTTGGTCTTTTCCAAGAAATAATCGTGATCTCCCAGAACTAGCTTCTAATATCGGGACGGTTACCTATTTGATAACTGGTTACAGGCGGAAAGTAGACATAAGATTGCTCTTACTTACAAACCGGCTGTTGCGAAATTAAAGAGGTTTTGCCATTAGTTACGGTATTTATTAAAAACATTTAAGAACCACTGTGAACACTTCAGTATTTTATGTTGCCTACATCATCTTACAAACTTCTTTTACCTTGTGTTTCTTTTAGATTCTTGTCTTCCATTTTATTTTTCTTTTTGGACCAAAAATTACTTTTTTTTTCTTCTTTCCTTACCTTTTTGGAATTTTTCCTATACTTGACATATTTTTCTTTTTTTTACACCTGGTTTGTTTTACTCCTCTTTACTATTCTACAAATTGCATTTGTTTGTTGTTTCGGAAACATATTTGTTTGACTTCCTTTTGTAAATGTTAAGAAAAGAAAGGGAAAAAGGGAAAAATTTAAGAATTTTATATATGAAGAGTCCTTAATGAAGTTTTAAGTGAAATATTTTTAAAAAGAAATTTCATACGAAATCAACTTTATGAACAGACATTCACGCAGAACCATCCCACCTAAAGTAAGATTTTTGTAAGTCAAATTTAAATAAATTCTTAGAAAATCTAAGAAGATTTTGTGGTAACTTTAATTTACCACGAATAGGAAATCAGTTTTTAACAGGTAAATAGAATTGAGAACTATGGAAACATTTGTAATTAAATTTATAGGGAAAAAATTAAATTTTGTTGTTAGGATACGACTGATAACAAAGATTTTATCTTATATTATATTCTTAAAAATTGTATGTATATTAAACATCTGCATAGTTCCATCCGTGTATATCCATTTCTGTGTTTTATCATTTTGAGTGTGTATTGATGAGTAGTTAAGTTTTTTGTTATAAGTGAGTATTGTTGTATTCTCCCACTAAGTAAGTCTGAGTGGGTAAAAAGACAATGAGAATAACATATTTATTTTCCTATAGTTTTGCAAAATGGATGGAATGAGTATTAGTGGTTATACAATAGATAACTTATAGTATGTCGTATGAAGTTTACTTATAGGATAAAATAAAAACTAAAAACGACATTCGATTAGTTTTTTTTCAAAACTTTGTTGTTTTTGTAGGAGTTTTTTTCAAAAATTTGTTATTTTTGTGAGAAATCTTTCAAAAATTTCTTCTTTTTATAGGAAATTTTTCAAAAATTTCTTATTTTAATACGAGATTTTTCAAAAATTTCTTAATTTTATCGGAAATTTTATTTTTTTTTTTTTATTTTTTTAGGAAATTTTTAAAAAAATTCTTATTTTCATATAAAATTAAAAAAAAAATGTATATCTTAATTTTACAGGAAGTTTTTCAAAAATTTCTTATCCTCATAGAAAATTTTTGATTTTGTTTTTTATTTTTATATGAAATTTTTTAATTTTTTTTTTTTATAAGAAATTCAATACTTTTAATTTTTATAGGAAATTATTCAAAAATTTCTTAATTTTGCCAGAAATTTTATTTTTTTTTATTTTTATAGGAAGTTTTTAAAAAATTTCTTATTTTCATAGGAACTTTTTAAAAATTTCTTATTTTATAGGAAATTTAAAAAAAAAAAATTATTTTTATAAAAAAAAATGGAAAAAATTCTTATTTTTACAGGGAATTTTTAAAAAATTCATATTTTTATAAAAAAAATTTCTTATCTGATAGAATTTTTTTTTTAATTTTAAAGAAAATTTTTCCTTCATTTTTATAGAAAATTTTTAAAAAATTTCTTGTTTTTTAAGGAAATTTTTATTTTTTTTTTAATTTTTTAGGAAATTTTTAATTTTTTTTATTTTTATAGGAAATTTTTAAAAAATTTCTTGTTTTTAAAAAATTTCTTATTAGTATAGGATTTTAAAAACTTTCAATTCTTAAAAAATTTTACTCCGTCCCTTTATTTCACTAATTTTATATTCTTTTGACATGTTTTTTTTTCTTTTATTTCTATATTATTCATTTTTATAGTCAATTAAAATATATAGACACAAACACTGAAAAATGTCTTATTTTTATAAAAAAAATTTCAAAAATTTTTTATTTGATAGAATTTTTTTTTTAATTTCAAAGTAAATTTTTCCTTAATTTTTATAGGAAATTTTAAAAAATTTCTGGTTTTTGTAGGAAATTTTTAATTTTTTTTTATAGGAAATTTTTAATTTCTTATTATTATAGGATTTTTAAAAACTTTCAATTCTTAAAAAATTTTACTTTTACCCTTATTTCACTTATTTTATATTCTTTTGACAATTTTTATTCCTTTTATTTCTATATTATTCATTTTTATAGTCAATTAAAGTATATACACCCAAACACTGAAAAATGTTAGTATTTCAACATAGAAACATTATTGCTACGAAATTGTCTTTGGCTATATATAGATAGCCATTCTATCTATATATCTATATATATAGATAGAATGGCTATCTCGAAAACGGCTCTAACGATTTTGATAAAATTTGGACAGTACCTTTTTTAACGTATAGGTCGAAGAAGAAGGTACTTATGGAACCTTTGCCTCTAAGAGGGTAAAAACGGGTAAAAAGGGGAAAAAATCGAAAACGCTATATCTCCTAAAGTAATAGATATAGAAATAAAATTAAAATTACGTTTTAAACAGCTTTAAAAATAAGCGGTTAAGTGTTTGGTACTTTTTTAAAACTATGTCCGATAGGGGGTAAAAAAGGGTGAAAATAGATTTTTTGGTACTTTTTTAACCCACTCTTATATTTTAAACCAAAGAATATAGAAAGGAACTTTGTACTGCAGTCAATAGATGTGAAAGAAATATTGAACACGTACTTGGTACTTTTTTGATTTTGGGGCCAAAATGGGTAAAAAAAGGGATAAAATGATAACTTAACATCTCAAAAGTAATATGAATAGGAATTATGTTAACTGCGTTTTAATAAAATATACCGAATTGGTACCAAAGAAGTACCAAATAATCATATGGAACTTTTTGAAAGTAGTGAATAAAAAGGGGGAAAAATGAGTAATGTTATAACTTTTAAACAAATTAATGTTTGTATGTATGTTCTTTATATAATAGTAAACCGTGAATTTGATCATGTTATGCTCTTTAGCGAAGATGTTGCGGATAAGCCGGCGAAGGTTTTTAAGTTGGTAAGACTAATTTCCGTTAGGTGGCGCCTCTGAAAATTACTAAAAATTAATTAAACTGTATATTTGATCATGCTATGATCTTTAGCAAAGTTCTAGCGCATGAGCTGGCAAAGGTTTTTTAGTTGGTGTGAATAATTTCCGACAGGTGGCGCTACTGAAAATTACACAAAGTCAATTTTATCGTAAGCTGTACATTTAATCATGCTATAATCTTGAGCAAAGTTGTTGCACATGAGCCGACGAAGGTTTCTTAATTGGTATCAAGAAATTTCGACAGGTGGCGCCACTGAAATTTACTCAAAGTCAATTTAATCGTAAGCTGTACATTGAATCATGCTATAGTCTTTAGCAAAGTTGTTGCAGATAAGCCGACGAAGGTTCGTTAATTCGAATGACCAAAGTCCAACAGGTGGCGCCACTGAAAAATACTCAAAATGAATTAAATCGAAAACTGTACATTTGATCATGCTATAATCATTAGAAAAGTTGTTACGCATAAGCAGACGAAGGCTTCTTAGTTGGTATGAACAACTTCAGGTGGCGCCACTGAAAATTACTCAAAATGAAATAAATCGTAAACTGTGCATTTGATCAGGCTATAATATTTAGCAAAGTTCTTGCGCATGAGTCGACAGAGGTTTCTGTTGGTGTGACCATTTTCCAAAATTTTTCAAAATGAGTTAATCTGTAAACTATGCAAACTATGTGTTGATCGGAAAAAATAAACAAAATAATTCAAAATTAACTAAATTTTTGCACAAAATGCTTATCATAAGGCTCCGAGCAAGGCTCGGTCAACCAGGTAATATTTACATTATTTGTACAAGTCTAGTATGATAAGAACATTTTCTAATTTTTCCTCCATAATACGGCTAATAAAACGTTATATAAATGGTTTTCGTCTTGAATCATTCAGTCATAACTTCACCTTATCTTCTTCCAAACACTTAAACATTTTTATCTGAAATTAAACAATTCCACAAAATAATGTAAAATCTAGTTTTATAGCAACAATAAAAAATCTAGTTTTTATCACCACAAACATATCAAAGATACAATGAAATAGGTTTAATGACATTTCACTTTTAAACTCTAGTCAAATCTCATGCAATAACTTAACCTAATTGTCTCCTTTTGCAAAATTTAACATCACTAAATTTATGGGTTCAAAACAAACTTTTAACTTTCCCAGCATTTGTAAATTTTACTATTATAAACCCTCAAACACTCCCGCATTTAAAAATTCGAAAGTTGCAAAAACAAAATGTTCCTTTAAAAAGGAAAAATCAGCAATAAAGCACTGAGGAAATAAAAGGAATATGTCAGTAACACACACTAAAACTTAGACAAAAGACAAAGAACACCAACACTAACACCCTCTGACACTTACGCCAAAACTTATTTATACACATTATTTTGCTTTTTAAAGTCAGATATTAAAGCGTTTTTTGTTTCTTTGTTTGAAAAGCAACCGGAAATATTAGATTAAGAAGAGGAAAACAAGAATATAACGCTTAAAAACCAGTAGGAAAGTAGTATAGTCGGTCTATCACGACTATTTGATAACTTTTACCACAGAGCTCAAAATGTGGAAGATTGTTAAGAAATTTAAAAGATTTTCTTTATTTCTCGAGACATACCCAGCAAAACTTTGGTAATGGCAAGTACTCTGATAACTGGTTACCTTGTAACGACTACAACATACCATCCGAATAAATAATAAGTTATTACAGAAGTACTTATTTGTAATTAAGATGGTAATTTAAACTGAATGGCCCCGGTTCAAATCCCACCAAGGGCAACAATTTTTTTTTAGTTTTTTTTTTATTAAAAGAGTCTTTTTAAATGATTTTTGAATTTTAAGAACTTAAATATTATCTTCTGTAAAAAAAAATTGTAAAACTAACTCACATTAATGAAAAAATACCATCACTAGTCAATTTTGATTATGTAGGGGATTTTGAATACCAAACACGATTCTAATTGGTCTTAACTTGGTAAGCCCAACTTATCTGGGTCATCCTTCATCTCAACTGTGGACACACACCTCCTCATGGTATCACCCGGGGAGCTAGTTTAACACCCATTAATATTGTGAGTTAACATGTTCCGAGAGTTGTCCCATAAGATCGATAAAAATGGGTTAGGATTACGGGCTAGTAACCCTCTCTTGAAAAAAATACAATGAAGAGGATAAAATTAGAATTGAAATGTCCCACTACCTAATATTAGAGGAGGATGTCCGAAACTTCGATAGAAAGACCAAGTAGAGGAACATATTCTCCTATAAAATTGGAGAATATTCGCACAAGATCGAAATCCATGGAATTCTAAAATATGCTCGGACTTTGACCTAAACAGATTGTAACTATAGGCCATTTAAGTAAGTAAGAGTCAATCTTATGTAAAAACTACAAAAAAGAAGATTTAAATTGTTTAAGTTTTAAAATAGTTTTAAAAAAGTTTTAAAATAATTACAAAAAATCGTATAAAAATATTTTTCCAAAAATTACAACAAAGCAAAAAAAAGCAGGGAAAAACAAAGTTATTTTCACATGATTTTGGATCTAAAAATACAAACTGTTTATATTAGTTATAAGCTGCTAAGTTTTCAACATATGAAGTAGCTCAGTGGAAGAGTCTCTGCCTAGCAGTCGGAGGGTCTGGGTTCGAGCCCCCATGGGATAATAAAAAAAATTTTGTATTTCGTTTAAAAGTATATGTTTTTAATAAAACAATAACAAAAAAGTTGTTGCTGTTGTTGTTGTTGCTTTCAAATTGCTTACCCAAGTCATTACTTTTCTGCAATTGGTAAGTCCTTGCCTCCAATGACATCCCCATGTTAATGTAATGACTTAAACAGCGAATGAGTAAGTAGTTCGTGTTCAATAGTTTAACTGTTTAACTCATTATTTGGTAATGAAAAGTTTTACTAGGTACATACAGTGTCACCGAACTCAATTTTTTTCTGAAGTAGAATGTATTCCGTATTTTGTTTCTACAGAAAAGTAAAACGAAAAAAAATTTCGGAATAAAACCACATTCAATTTTGAAAGTGTAATTGAATTTGAATATTTAAATTTTTTTTTTATTCAACATTCGAAAAATTTTGGTGTCATTTATTAAAACAAAAATAGAATTTAATTGAAAAAATCGTATTTCGAAAAGAATTTTAGGGAATTTTGAAAATCTAAAACCATTTCGATCGGAATTTTACTCCGGAATGGTTTTAATACCGAACGAATTTGTGGTATGCCTGATATTTGTGAATAATTTTCATCTCACTATAAATTTATGTAAGAATATTTATTCATATAACTTTTATACCATTCACCGATGCGTGATAGGTTCAACAATCAGTTTGCAAAAATTATAAATATTCATTACTCATCTCAGATTACATAAATTTTACCAAACATCTCGGAATCGAAAAGAGAATCAATTTTGCTGACATGTAAGTATGATATATCAAAATAAATAAGTTTAACTCCAGAAATACTTATCTTTGTTCTGTCGGCTAACTTCAGTCATATTAAGAAAGTATTTGCGTATTTTAAACTAAGCTTTGTTTTACCATCACTAAAGAAAATGTGATCTTCTTTAGTGATGGTAAAACAAAGCTATATCCCGGAAATCAAACGCAATAAGTAAAAAAGTAGTCGGTCAAGCCCAACCATATGATACCTTTCACCACTGGGGTCAAAGGCGTTCTTTCACCGTTAGGGTCAAACATGGACCGGTTTTCTCGTAATTTGCCATATCGATTACAATTTTTACAAAAATATTGTATGCAAAAAATAAACTCAAAATTCTCTTTATCTTCAGATTTACGATCATCATTTTAGTCGATTTTGCGATGTCAGTCCGTCCGTCTGGCTGGACCCCCATGTTAACCATGTAATCAAAGTACAGGTCGCAATTCTAAAGATAATTTGATGAAATTTGGCACAGATCATTAAAGTGGATAGTGGAACCATGACTTTTGAAATTCGTCAAAATCGGTCCATTATTTATGGTACCACCCATAGTTCCCACTTCCCGGAATTAATATTTTGCCCACAAATATCAATATTTTTTCATAAGATTTAAAACAAATACTGCTTATATAAACTTAAATCACTGTACCAAATTTTGTTGAAATCGGTCCACATTTGACCATAGCTCCCATATAAACTCTTCTGTCAAAACGCACTAAATGAGAAAAAAATTACTAAAACGCTCGTAAATCTAAAGATGATGAGAATTTCAAGTTTATTTTTGCACACATAATTTTTGTAACAATTTTTGTTAGTCCAAATGACGGAAGCAGTTTTGAGAAAATGTTTGTATGATGACAAAATTTAGCAAATTTTTTTCTTTATACAGAAAAAATAACACCGTTGACCTTAGTGGTGAAGGGTATCGTGCGGTCGGGCTTGATTGACTATAGCACTTTCTTACTTGGTTTTAATATATATTTTGAGATACTATTGAAAACTAATTTGTCATAAATGTATCTAGAATATTTTATGTTGATTTCTGTGCCTTCTTAAAGGACTTTAAGTCATTTCGCGATATCGACCCAAATATAAACATAAATAGATATACGACATAGGACCATTTGATTCTACTATATAAGACCCAGTACCCAGAAACGACAGAAATATTCTTAAATCTTGAAGAAATTGAAAAGCTAAAAGTTAAGAAAATTGAGTCGTTTTTGACCTCAATAGAGAAGAGTATCAAAAATTCGGGCTAAGCCGACTTTCTTACCAAAAAGTTTTTTTTTTAACTCATGTGGTACAAATTAAACTGTATATGCGGTATTGAAACACAAAGGACCTGCTAAAAAAAAGTATTTATTTTTTGTATGTATAAGAATGTTTGAGTGTTTATGAAAAATAATGTTACTAACCTACAGCAACTCAAGATTTAATAATATATAAGTTGTGATGTTGATGTCCTTTTAATAAGAAAAATCTGTTGATAAGTGTGTGTGAGAGTGTTTAACGAAGTATTTAAGCTAAAACGGAAGGAAACACATTATAAGTAGTGGTAGTTTTTTTTTTGCTTTTTTTCTTTAGCTTGTTTGTAATAGTTTTCTCTTTATGGTTTATGGGATTTTCCTTGGTTATGTTTTTTTATATTTTTCATTTCATTTTCTTGTTGTTTCTTTGTATATGTATTTCTTTTAAAAGTTTGTTGTTGTTGTAGTATTTCCTAAGATTTTACGTGTTTTGGCTTCTGTAAAGTAAGAAAAACTATGTCACCAAGGATATGAAATAAAACAAACCAAAGCCAAAAAGCGGTTAACAACACTTTAACAGAGAAGTCTAGATATATACGAAAATTATTATGAAAAAATGATTTATGTTTAAATAAAACGAGGAAGTTAGTTAGGAAACTCACTATATAAATACTCTATTAATGTTCTAAGAATAACATATGTATAGAGAGAGAGATGGGTAAAGTTAGCAGTTATAGAGAAAGTCTGGGCAGGTTAAGTTCGAAATCTAGGATTCTGCGCTTAATAATACCAACCACATATGTCAAAAACTTGGCGCCAAAAATTGTATTTGATATAATTTACTATTTTATTTGAGAAAATGAAACTAACAGTTATCCATTGTACAGTTTTTGAGAGCGGGTTACTGTTAAAGCTCTCCTTATTTTTCGAACATTATCATGAGAGACTTAACATTAGTGACTCGCTCATTCTCAAACCTGTTAACTATTCATGTTAAGGTTAAATTTTAATATTTGTGATATTAAACAGCCGAAATATTTCGTTTTTTGAATTTTTTCATAGTCAACAATTTTGTGACAGCATCCAGTTTAACGACGATGCTTTCTGGGTTAACATCATACTAAACGCCGAGATTTTACGTTAAAATCTTTTGAAATTTTCCTTAGAGAAAAATGTTGTTGTCTAGCTTAATAAAACGTGTAATTAAAAGTCATAAAGAAAATTGAATGAGAAGAAAAAAAAAAACAACAACAACAAACAAAAACGCAATTTTTCGTAATTTAGTGGAAAATAAGTGAAACGCAAGAACGAAACGGGGCCATGTGTTAAAAAAAAAAAGATTTAAAGGAAAAATTTAAGTGGTTTGAAGAAAAAATTAAGGCATGAAATTTAAGGAAAAATACCTAAAAATAAAAAGTGAAAAATAGAATTTCTTAAGATTTGGTCTTGCTCAAAATCTTAAAGGAAAGTTTAAGAAAATTAAAAAAATTGTTTGAAGAGTTGAATTTTATTAGAAATTTTTGGGGTTTTCTGAATATTAAAATTTTAATCAAATATTTCTAAAGTTGGAAAAAGCTGTTCTAAAATAGAAAAATTTATGAAAAATCAAAATATTTAAATAAATTAATATAAATCAAAATTAAAAATGACTAAATTTTTTTCAATTTTTAAAAGCAAAAAATCAACAAATCTTTATGATAACAAAAAAGTCTAAAGTTTGAAATCCAAAAAGTAAAATTCTTGAAAATTTTCTATTTGAAAGAAAACTTGTCGGTTTATAAAATTAGAAAAAATTTTTACAACTACTTATCATTACAAAACCCAAAATTTCAAAAATTGAATTTGAACAAAAATTTAAAAATCTGTGAAATATTGAAAAATAAATAAATGGTTTAAAAAAATTAAAATCAAAATAAAAAAAATTTCCTGAATAGTGAAAAAAGTGAATAAAGTTTTTAATAAAATATAAAATAAATACAAAAATTATAAGTAGAGTGCCATACACTTGGTGTAAAATTTTTGAATAATAAAATAAACGAAATTATATACAAAATATTGGGGAAAATCATAAAATAAATTTCCTGTAAAATTCTTTTTAAACCAAAAATATTGAAAAATCATAAATTTTTTTCTTAAGATTTTTAAAAAATTTTAGCTTCAAAATTTAAAAAAATAATTGATCAAAATTTGTCTCACAAATTGTTAAAATAAATTATAAAAAATTTCAAATAACAAATTTTTGCCTACAAAAATTGTTAAAACAATGTTTAAATATTAAGAAAAAATTTAAAGTGAATAACAAATAATTCAAAAATATAAATTGATAATCAAAAGTTAAATCAAATTAAAGAAAATAAAATTTTAAATTATATTTATCTCAAAATTAATAAGACATTTCATATATTAGCAATAAATTGATATCAAAATTTCAAAAAGAAATCGTTTTAAATAAAAAAGATATTACAAATTTTCAAATAACAATAAATCAAATAAATTTTAAAAAAACAACACGAAAATATCGATTGTTTCAAACTACAAAAATTAAAAATATTGAAATATTAAAATTGTAAAATTAAAAAAAAAAAATCGTTTCTGAAAGAAAAAATAACATAAAAGTTATCTAAACAAATTTTTAAATATGAAAAATAAAAAATAAAATTCTATAACGAATAGCAAAAAGTTTAAATTTATCAAAAGCCGTATTATATTGAAAATAATCAAAAAATCAAATATTGCCAAAAAAAAATGGATTAGCTGTTGGCGTTTAACCAGAGCATCGAAAAAAAAATATATCTTAAGGATTAATATTTGAAATCGGATAACAGTGTATAAAAGTTTTGGAAGAAATTCTAATAAATAAAGGTGTGTATTAGTCAAATAGTGTGGATTTAAATCTGGAACTTGCTGAACATATTCAATTTAGAAAAAACAAGTAAGAGTGTTATATTCGGCTGTGCCGAATCTTATATACCCACTATCAAGTTGTGTTAAATTCAGAAACAGGGTGCAGCTAATTCAAAATCTGGACCAAAACTGAAAAACCGCTAAGCTAATTGGTATCGTTGGTAAAACCTTTGGACTAATTTCGGTTGCCGTAGCTTTATAGTTCAATATCTAAAAATATTTTAGTGGTTTCCCCAGTATTTACTTTGATCAAAATTCGGTCTCATAACCGGGTTTAGTTTTACATTAATAAGTTGTTAAATACTTTTCGTTGTGCTTAATATGTAGTTAGGCTAAACACGTTAATAGTAATACGACAGGTCCATATATTTCGTTAGGAGTTCCTAATGCATTCATCATATATAAAGTCTAGGCTGAACATTGATTGATGCCTATCTAATTTCATGGGTGCAATCTTAACATAATGAATGTACCTCCAAATCTTTTTGACTGTAGATATAATAAAGGGGATGTTATATATATAAGAATTATAGCCAAATGTTGACCGATTTTAATAAAATTACACACTAGCTGGTATGTATATAAAGCTTATTCTTGCAAAATTTTGTGGCCATAGCTATAATATTTTCTAATTTAATAGCTTTTAGCTAGCCCTTGCTAAAATTTTTGGTTTCCGTGAGTGTTTTTTATATGATAGGTAAAGTCAAATATGGACTGATTCCTATAAAATTTGATAAACTGATCAAAAATTGCATAAAACTTCCCTATTTTAAATTTAATCGTCATAGCTATTACAATTGTATTAAATTTATCAGCATTAATGTGTTTCGCGGCGCGGGGTTATATGGGAGCTCTAACTAAATTTGAACCGATTTTGTCCATTTTCAACAAAAATCTCTTTCAAGATATCCAAAATGCTTTTGTAAAATTTTGTCTCTCTAGCTGTTTTCGTTAAGGCGCTATCGTGCTTTTATCTGACGGACAGACGGACATAAACAACTTTTTCTTTTTTTTTTTTTTGTGTTTCCATAAATTTTTTATATGGGAGTTACGGTGAAATGGTGACCGATTGTGACAAAATTTTGCATACTGGCTGACATTGACATAAGACTTCCTTGTACTTAATTTAGTCTTACTAGCTTTTGTCGTTAAGGAGCTATCACGATTTTAGCTGACGGACAGACGGACATAAATCCCTTTTCTTTTGAATTTTTGTGTTTTCGTAAGTATTTTATTCGGGAGCTAGGCCAAATTGTGACCGATTTTGCACACTGGCTGGCATTCATAGTAGACTTTCTTGTACCAAATTAAGTGATTATATCTGTTATACTTTTAGACTTATTGGCATTTAAGTGTATTTTAGGTGAAATTTAGGCTGTTTTCGTAAGTTTTTTGTATGGGAGCTATGACTAAATGTGAACCGATTTTGATGAAATTTTATATGCTACCTAGGGCTTATGCAAAGCTTCTATATATATCATCATAGCTATTATAGTTTGTCATTTGTTAGCAAATAAGCGATTAGCGTAGGCGAGGTTAAACGGGAGCTATGGTCAAATGTTAACTGATTTTGCCCAATTTCAATTCCAAAATTTTCTTAAAGATGAAAAATGTTTTTACTAAGTTTGAGTGAGCTAGCTCCTTTTGTTTAGGCGTTATCGTGATTTCAACAGACAGACAGACAGACGGACATCGCTCAATCGTCTTAGAATTTCATAAGGATTCAGAATATATATCGTTTTTGACTTTTGAGCCAATATTAAGGAAATTACAAACGGAATGACAATCTCAATATACCCCCATTCTTTTTGATGATGGGTATAAAAAAGAAACAGGTTTAACATAATTAAAGCAAGTATTCGGTGATTTTGTAGCAAAAGTTTCAGATTAAACAGAACAAATTTGTGAAAAAGTACAAAAAAATGAAATTTTGATATCTTAAAAATAAACTTGATTTTATAGTTGATGTGTGAGAAGAAGAAATGAGACATATGTACATTAGACCCCAGTACATTAGACCCCATTCATCTCCTCCTAAAAAAATCACTTTGTCTACCTTTGCGTAGTTTTCTACGCATGCAATATTATTTATAGTTTTTGGTACCAAATTTTAAAAACTCTGGTAGGAAACAGTCGAAAAAAAAATTATATTTATTTGTTAGACGAAAAAGCTTTTTTTTTGAATTTCCAAGTCTTAAATTAGCTTTCCTCCGAGAAAGAATATATGAGGAAAAACAATTACCCATTGTCATGAACTTAGTTTAAAACAATACATTGGCACTGATTTTTTAGTATAAGCCTATACTCAAAAGTCGCTGGCCGAAAGGCGGAAAATAATAGTGGTCAGCGATGGACAGCACCCTATAATAAAGCCTCGAATTTCGGAAGAAAACGACAGAAGTAAACCTAATATTTTGAAGGTTTGAAGGGTAAAAATGCAGCAAGCACCTTTTATATAACTAACAGATGTATCACTTTACTAGATTACGAAGATTCTGGTATTAATTCTTCTTCATCTTCTTTTTAGTTTTTCTTGTAAATGGTGTAAAAATAATAATCATAAAGAACTTTTCCATGTGTTAAAATCTCAATGATTGACAAAAAAGGATAATGACATCAAAAATCCCCACCAAAAATGTATGTTTTTCCCATATGCGTAGAAAACTACGCAAGGGTAGACAACGTTACTTTTTTGATCCAGTCCATAAAAAAGAAAATTTCGGAGTAAAAAATACCTTAAATTATGCAAAATCATGTTACTTACAAAGTCAATCACTTTGGTTAACTTAAAACTAGCACTTCCAAAAAAAAAAACAAAAACAGAGAAATTGTGTAGCGTTTCCGTAGTTTTCTACACAAAGAGCAGATGAGGGTGAACAAAACTATACGGATTTATAGTTTACCTTTTTCACAAAAAACAAGTAAGAAAGTGCTATAGTCGGTCAAGCCCGACCATACGATACCCTTCACCACTAAGGTCAAAGGTGTTCTTTTTCCTGTATAAAGACAAGTGTTTGCTAAATTTTGCCATCATACAAACATATTCTCAAAACTTGTACATTTAAGCTGTTTCCGCCCTTGGACTTATATGAGAGGTAGGGTCAAATGTGGACCGATTATCTCGATTTGTCAAATTGATTACAGTTGTTACAAAAATTATGTATTCGAAAAATAAACTTAAAATTCTCATTATCTTGCGATTTACGACCGTTTTAGTGAATTTTGTCTCATTTAGTTCGTTCTGAGAAAAAAAAGTTTGTATGGGAGCTATGGTCAAATGTGTACCGCTTTCAACGAAATTTGGTTCAGTGATTTAAGTTTACATAAGCAGTATCTGTTTTAAATTTCATGAAAAAATATTGATTTTTGTGGCCAATATATCAATTCCGGGAAGTGGGACCTATGGGAGGTACCATAAATAATGGACCGATTTTGACGAGTTTCAGTAGTCATGGTCCCATTATCAAAAAAATGACTTGTGCTAAATTTCATCACATTATCTTTAGAATTGCGACCGACCTATAGTTTGATTACAAGGTTTACATGGGGGTCCTGCCGTTCAGCCAGCCAGCCAGACGGTCGGACGGTCGGACGGACATCGCTAAATCGACTCAGAAAGTGATTCTAAGCCTATTGGTATACTAAAAGATGGGTCTAAGACAAATATTTCTATGCGTTACATACATCAGCACTAACTTATAATACCCTTTCCACCTATGGTGGTGAAGGGTATGAAAACCTTAACCATTTTATCTAAAAATAAGAAATTTCGACTAAAGCCATTGTGATTTACTGTCATAGATATTTTGAATTATACCGCTGTTGTGTTGCAGTAAATTAGCGCTATATGCGCAGTATAATTTTCTGAAAAAATATAATTTCACAAGAAAATTCTTAATATATTTTGTTTATCATTTTAAGTGATATTTTAGTAATTTTGAATTTAAGTCTAAAATATTTGTATATGAGTGGAAAATAACGAGTTATAAAGAATTACATTTACATAGATATATACTAAATACTTAGTATGAAAAGTATTATATTTACATTATAAGAGTATTCTAAGAACAGTTTCTTCATCATCCTCCAGATCCTTTTTTTTTGGTGGTTTAAACATAGTATTCAAGTTTTCCATAGAAGTCATTTATTATTTATTTAAAATTAAATTGACTTTTTATTAGTTTACCAGTTTGGGATAATTAAACAATAAAAACTTAATCTTATGTAATTATCCTTAAATTTTTATGAAGTTGTGTATTTTTTACCCTAATGTACGAGTACATGTGTATGTGTGTGTTTTTTCTAAAACAACACAACATCCGTCTTTATTGTAAAATCTTTTCTTTGTTCTTGAATCCTTTTGCTTAATACGTTTAAGAAATGAAATATGGTCATTAAAAAGCCATCAACATTATTACTGTCATCATAAATCTTAGTGAGTGAATGAATGAGTGAGTTAGTCAGTTTGTTTGTATATATTTTACTTGATTTTATTTCCGATATTTCTTTTCATACATATTCAGCTCCATACATCCAAATTTTATTTTCTTTAAATAAAACAAAGACCACATTGTGATAAATTCTGTTGGTCATACTGTTAGCCCAAGAAAATTACGTGTCTCCATTATAAAAAATGTAAAAACTAAAATCAAGTCAAGACTGAAATAAATAATAAAAGTGCCATAATACAAGCAATTGAGTTCATAGTCGTAAAAAAGAAACAAATCAATTAAGTATTATAAAAAATTTTTACTCTGACAATTACTTTGATGTTGCAGAAATCAAAGTTTGTTTTATGGTTTTCTTTATTAGATGTAATACTCTTATACATATGTATATATGTATAAAGTAGAGCGGCTTACTTATTGTAAAGGAGAAGAAAGTGATTTCGTTAATCACTTTTTTAGTGAGTAGCTCTAATGTATAAGTACATAAGAAGACTTTATTTTAAAAGTGGATTAAGTCCATTTTTTTAAGGTTTTTGCGTTTTTATGATTTCCAAAATATAATTTTAGTAAATTAAATCATAAGTTCTGATCAGAGCCTATCAAATTTTTTCAGTCAAAAAAAATATATTAAAACCATTTGGAAATGCGTTCTTTAGCAGGTTGAATGGACTTATACCACTTTCAAAACAAACATTCCCATAAAAGGTAAATATTTGAAAAATTTCCTATTAAATAAAAGTAAATTTTTGAAAAATTTCCTTTAAAAAGTACATTTTTGAAAAATTTCCTTTAAAAAGTAAATTTTTAAAAAAATTTCCTTTAAAAAGTAAATTTTTGAAAAATTTCCTATAAAAGGAAATTTTTGAAAAATTTCCTATAAAAGGAAATTTTTGAAAAATTTCCTATTAAAAGTAAATTTTTGAAAAATTTCCTATAAAAAGTAAATTTTTGAAAATTTTCCTATAAAAAGTAAATTTTTGAAAAATTTCCTATAAAAAGTAAATTTTTGAAAAATTTCCTATAAAAAGTAAATTTTTGAAAAATTTCCTATAAAAAGTAAATTATTGAAAAATATCCTATAAAAAGTAAATTTTTGAAAAATTTCCTATAAAAAGTAAATTTTTGAAAAATTTCCTATAAAAAGTAAATTTTTGAAAAATTTCCTATAAAAAGTAAATTTTTGAAAAATTTCCTATAAAAAGTAAATTATTGAAAAATTTTATATAAAAAGTAAATTTTTGAATAATTTTATATAAATAGTAAGTTTTTAAAATATTTTTTATAAAAAGTAAATCCAATTTTAAAACAAATAAATTTAAAATTTTTAGTTTGTTTGAATAATTTTCTTTTGAATTGAAAAATATATGGGACTAAAACCACTTTCAAAATTAAAATTTGTATCAAATCGTTGACATTTTGTAGTTTGACTGTCAAGATTTTAAAAAGTTTTCTAAGTTTAAAATTAATTATTTTGCAGAACCTTTCCCCATTATTAACTCAATTTTTTTTGGATGTGGACTTATTCCACTTTCAAAATAAATTGTGTGTATAAAGTTCATATCCTTCTTAAACTGTTTTATTTTGGAAATAATTTTATTTGTTTTTTCAAATAAAAAATTTTGGAGGTTTATGTTATTAATTAGCTATTAAAAAGAATAAAAAAACAAGAACATTTTAAATGTTTTTTTTTACAAGGCAATTACAATTTTTAACTGTATTTTGGTTGAAGGATTTTAAGAGAAACAAAAAGTATGAATGTCGCACGGCTACGATCGGCATTCACAGAAATTTTCGTGCCTTAGTCTTTTGAAAAGTACTGTCCAATTAGTCCACCGACATATAATTCATACCAAGTAGTATATTTCTTGGTATGCATTGTGTTTACCCTTGCAATTTCCGTGTGGAATGAATACAATATATTGGTAATATTTCCCCTTCTGACGGTGGTCAAAGTGTATTATACCTTGTACATATATCTCAAATAAATGTCGCTATGACCGTTGGTTATGAGCAAATGAGGCAGATACTTCGCATAAAATTTTTTTATATACAATCATTCAAAATTGAAACCATTGAGCCACTACGATGTCAATAATCTGATCGGCAAAAAGCATATCTATTGTTTTGGATTTAGAGACCTCAACTGAACGTCAGAAAGTTCGTTATTTTTCGCGCGTGTGCGGTTACATCGAAATTTAGAATCAACTTCTTTGCGAAAGAAATAGTTGCTTCAGAATCCATATAAAATTTGTCAATATTGGCTAAAAACCAAAATTGATGTAGGGTAGGAGGGGGACCATTTGCCATAGGGCGCATTTGCCACCACTAACTTTCTTGAAAACTAACATATCTTTTTTGATGCTGTAATCGATTTTATATTCGTTTATCATTGATATTCTATGTCTCAAATTTTTACTACTGTAGCTTTCATATTTAAAATATTAAGCGTTATTTATTGTTTTAGCAGATCCTGAAAAATATTTTGCTACAAGTATTTTTGTAAAATTTTCCTTAGTTTTTTGTTATCCTAAGAAATTGTTCATTAGTTTAATAATTAATATAGTATTGAGAACAAATATTTTAAGTTTTTATCAATAAATCTTTTTCTTATGTGAAAAATTGTTCACTACATCTAACGACTCTACCTGGGGCACATTTGCAATACCTATATTACAAAGCAACTCGTCGACATTTTTTTGAACACGACATTTGTAATATCCCTAAAAAGAATATAGTATTTTGGTTGCAAGGCCTAATCCATCTTCCATCTTAACATTTTTTATGTTGATATGTGAAAGTACAATGTTAACAGAGGCCCAATAGTTTAAATTTTGATCTCTGAAATTTTTACTGTTTCGTTTAATTTATCCACGTGAAATGAACTTGAGTTAATTTTTTGGTTTGTTTGTTTTGTATATTAAAGCTTTATAGATGTAAAAATTAACTTTATTACAACAATTTTTTTACTTCTTTTTTATACCCAACTTATTGGTAAATGTACCCCATGGATGAGGCACATTGGCCACTTTTAGTTAATTTGCTATTTTTCAAATTTGATACATAAAGAAAAGTCGTAGGCAATCTGAATCAACACAGTTTAAAGCTAACATATATAGGTACCTATGAAGAACAAAAAAATTGTGATAACTCTCACTGTAAGAAACCTAGAGCACTTAAAAAAAAATGGCAAATGCTCCCCCTTCTACCCTACATTCTGAATCGCTATGAAGTTCTAAGACGAATGAGCTATGCTCGTTTGTCTGTCTGTTGTCGGCACGATATGGTCTGAGCGAAAAGAGGTAGTTCATTAAAATTGGGCGAAATCGGTTTACATTTGGCCATAGCTCCCACATAACCCCTCATAGGCACATTGCTTATTTATAACAGATTTGACAGATCATTATGCAGCGTATAAAATTTCATCAAAATCGGTTCACATTTAACCATAGCTCCCATACAAAACAATAAAACATCCTAAATTCCACCGAAAAATGTACTTAAATGCGAATAAATAATAACCCATACAAGCAATGGCCAATAAATTTAGTACAAGGAATACTTTTGTCAATTCTAGCCAGTGAGCAAAATTTTTCAGAATCGGTCACCATTTCACCATAGCTCCCATATAAAAAACTTATGGAAACACAAACATAAAGAGTGTTCTAAAAAAAATATGCATTTACTATTTTAGACAAAATTTATCCATAGTGCAAGAAATAATTTATTTTTTGATCAAGTTAGTTTCTATAGATAAGTCAGATACTATTATTTTAGAAATTATTAATTTTCAAGAGTTAAAATATAATTAAAACTTTTCAAAAAAATCCGTCATGGACTTTTAAAAAAATAGCTAAAAATTTGAAAGTTGACCCTCGAACGGTTTCTAATGCCATCAGACGGTATAAGGAAAAACTGAGCATTGAAAGAAAACCTAGATCAGGGAGGAAAAAAGGTCCTACAGATATTGGTAAGGCAAAAGAAGTCGAGCGACTCTTTCGAAGAGCGCCTAACACTTCTTTAAGAAAAGCAGCTCGTACGGTGAAATGTTCTACGAATTTTGCACATAGAGTCAAAGTTTATGCTGGACTGAAGACATACAAAGTCCAAGAGGTTCCAGATCGCAATGCTATAAAGAACTTAGAAGCAAAAAAACGAGCGAAAAAATTGAAGTCTGATTTTATAAAAAATACACCTGTTATGTGATGGATGATGAAACATACGTACTGGCAGACTTTTCTCAATTTCCTGGTCAAGATTTTTATGTTGCTGCTAAACGAGGCAATGTTCGGCAAGAGTTTCGCACAAAAAAACAAACAAAATTCCCTAAGAAGTTTCTCGTGTGGCAAGCTATATGCAGTTGTGGCAAAAGAAGTAAAGTATTTGTGGCATCTGGCACAATAAACACAGAAATTTATATAAAGGAGTGCCTACAAAAACGGTTGTTACCCTTTTTAAGAGAGCACAGAGTGACTACATTTTTTTGGCCCGATTTGACATCATGCCATTATGGAAAAAAGGCACTTGAGTGGTACTCAAAGAATAATGTCATTTTTGTACCACGATAGGCAAATCCACCTAACTGTCCAGAACTTCGGCCTGTGGAAAGGTATTGGGCTCTGGTAAAAAAGGAATTGAAGAACACAGGAAAGATTTCCAAGAACATGTCCGATTTTAAGCGCAGGTGGAACACCTGCTCCAAAAAGGTATCAGAAGCAACTGTAAAATCTCTAATGGGAGGGTTTCCGAAAAAAGTCGATAATTTTGCAAAACCCGAGTACTAAGTAAACATTTTAATGCTAAATGATTTTGTATAATATGTCATTATATTTGCGTATTTTGTAGAGTTTTTGTATTAAAAGGTTTGATTTTTATTTAAAAAAATCCAACTACAAATTTTATTTAGAGCACTCTTTATATAAAGAAAATGTTTTTTATGTCCGTCTGTCCGTCAGATGAAAGCACTATAGCGCCTTAACAAAAGGAGCTAGAGAGACAAAATTTTACAATAGTATTTTCGATATCTTGAAAAAGATGTGTGTTGAAAATGGACAAAATCGGTTCAAATTTAGTTAGCGCTCCCATATAACCCCGCCCCGGGAAACATATTAATGCTGATAAATTGAATACAATTGTAATAGCTATGACGATTAAATTTAAAATAGGGAAGTTTTATACAATTTTTGACCAGTTTTTTAAATTTTATAGAATTCAGTCCATATTTGATTTTCATATAAAAAACACTCACGGAAACCAAAAATTTTAGCAAAGGCCTGTTAAAAGCTATTAAATTAGAAACTATGATAGCTATGGCCACTAAATTTTGCAGGAATAAGCTCTATGTATATACCAGCCAGTTTTGTTTACAATCGGTCAACATTTGGCTATAATTCTTATATATATAACATCCCCTTTTTATATCTACAATCAAAAAGATTTGAAGGTACTTTCATTGTATTAAGATTGCACCTATGAAATTAGATAGGCATCAATCAATGTTCAGCCCAGACTTTATATATGATGAATGCATTAGGAACTCCTAACGAAATATATGGATCTGCCGTATTACTATTAACGTGATTAGCCTAATTACATATTAAGCACAATGAAAAGTATTTAACAACTTATTAATGTAAAACTATACCCGGTTGTGAGATAGAATTTTGATCAAAGTAAATACTCGGGGAAACCACTAAAATATTTTTTAATATGTTGAACTATAAAGCAACCTAACGGCAACCGAATTTACCAACAATACCAATTAGCTTAGCGATTTTATCAGTTTTGGTCCAGATTTTGAATTAGCTGCACCCTGTTTCTGAATTAACACAACTTGATGGTGGGTATATGAGATTCGGCACAGCCAAATATAACACTCTTATGTGTTTCTTACTGGGAAACTTATTTTCCAATCAAAATCGTGATTTATGACTATAAATGGAATATTTATTTTAAATATCGTTGAATTTTACATTAATTTACATGTGTTCAATACATTTTGCACAAAAAAATCGATTATTATCGATTACAGGAGGAATATATTTTTTTAAGGGATTTCGAAAGTTTGCTCTGAAGCTCTGGTGTTCGAAGCAGTTCGAAGCAACATAAAAATCTGCACATTCTAGGACAGAAATTGAAACTTCGTATGTGTGGAAAATCACACACGAATGAAACTTACGTAAGTTTCCAATATTTCGTAACTAAAAAATATTTTTTAACAAAAAAATGTGTTTTCTGTATCAAATTGATACTGTTAACAAAGTCAGGAAATTTTTTTAATGTACCCTAAAAATTTTGTTTCTTTATCGTACAAAAATGGTTCAGTTTGTGTGATTTTTCATACAAGGGTGATTTAAAGGTTAACTTTTTTGTAGAGTTTGCAGTTCGGTTTTAACCGAAACCGAAACCTCGGGTTTTTATGCCTCAAAACCGACACCGAAAACCGTAGAAAAAACCGCGGTTTTAGCTATTTATTTTTCATAATTTTTTGTTGGTATTATTTAGAAATAACTTTATAAATTTGCACGTAATTTGTCTAAGAAATGAAGCAGAAGAATGAAAAAACAAGAGGTGTCTTACAATGGGCGAATGGACAAGTGCAAGGTGAAGGCAGTATGTGACTGTATATTTTATAACCTGGGACTCAGCCGCTTTTTTGGAGCATGTAATTCCAAGCAAACGCAAGAAACCATTAGACAAAAGCTAATGGAGTTTAATATTTCACTTGATACAAACATACCCAGTAAAACTTTTCATTACCAAATAATGAGTTAAACAGTTAAACTATTGAACACGAACTACTTACTCATTCGCTGTTTAAGTCATTACATTAACATGGGGATGTCATTGGAGGCAAGTACTTACCAATTGCAGAAAAGTAATGACTTAAGTAAGCAATTTGAAAGCAACAACAACAACAGCAACAACTTTTTTGTTGTTGTTTTATTAAAAACATATATTTTTAAACGAAATACAAAATTTTTTTATGATCCCATGGGGGCTCGAACCCAGACCCTCCGACTGCTAGGCAGAGACTCTTCCACTGATCTACTTCATATGTTGAAAACTTAGCAGCTTATAATTAATATAAACAATTTTTATTTTTAGATCCAAAATCATGTGAAAATAACTTTGTTTTTCCTTGCTTTTTTTTTTTTGCTTTGTTGTAATTTTTGGAAAAATATTTTTATACGATTTTTTGTAATTATTTTAAAACTTTTTTAAAATTATTTTAAAACTTAAACAATTTAAATCTTCTTTTTTGTATAAGTTTTTTCATAAGATCAACTCTTACTTACTTAAATGTTACAACCTGTTAAGGTCAAAGTCCGAGCATATTTTAGAATTCCATGGATTTCGATCTTGTGCGAATATTCTCCAATTTTATAGGCCAAGCTTTGAAAAATGTTCCTCTACTTGATCTTTCTATCGAAGTTTCGGACATCCTCCTCTAATATTAGGTAGTGGGACATTTCAATTCTAATTTTATCCTCTTCATTGTATTTTTTTTTCAAGAGAGGGTTACTAGCCCGTAATCCTAACCCATTTTTATCGATCTTATGGGACAACTCTCGGAACATGTTAACTCACAATATTAATGGGTGTTAAACTAGCTCCCAGGGTGATACCATGATGAGGTGTGTGTCCATAGTTGAGATGAAGGATGACCCAGATAAGTTGGGCTTACCAAGTTAAGACCAATTAGAATCGTGTTTGGTATTCAACATCCCCTACATAATCAAAATTGAGTCATGATGGTATTTTTTCATTAACGTGAGTTAGTTTTACAATTTTTTTTTTTTACAAAAGATAATATTTAAGTTCTTAAAATTCAAAAATCATTTAAAAAGACTCTTTTAATAAAAAAAAAACTAAAAAAAATTGTTGCCCTTGGTGGGATTTGAACCGGGGCCATTCAGTTTAAATTACCATCTTAATTACAAATAAGTACTTCTGTAATAACTTATTATTTATTCGGATGGTATGTTGTAGTCGTTACAAGGTAACCAGTTATCAGAGTACTTGCCATTACCAAAGTTTTGCTGGGTAGTGGCATGTACTATGGATGGAGCAGCAGTCAATATCAAATTTAGATCTGAAAATCAAACACTGCTTCAGTTATGGTTGGCACACGGAATTCATCTTGCAGTCACTGATGTTTTTTATGAAAAATTTCTTATAAATCCAGATGTGGATGAATTTCTAACCGACGAAAGTGAAGATAATTTTAAAGATTGCGACAATGAAACTTTAAATCGTTTAAACCGATTGCCCATATAAATTTGAACCCAGAAGCTGTAAGAAAAACTGTTTGGTATTTCAATAATTTGTCAGTTCGTAATAAAATGTTACAAACAAGCGTTAAAAAGCATCATAATCGTGAATTAAGCTTACTCTTAAATTTCTGCTTCTAAAAGAAAGTATTCATGAAAGTTTAGAAAAGCTGTAGACCTTAGATTTGCTTCTATCGACTTTGAAATTGTAAATACTTTTAAAGATTCGTTGCTGTTCGTAAAATTGACTGTTGAAGCAATTTGTCGCTCGGATGCAAATATTATACAAGCTAAAGGGGCTCTGCAGTTTCTAGTTTTAGTATTAAATTATAAATATGAGCTTCAATAAATATACCTTTACTTTGTTTTAATAAAATTTTCTAAATTTTACTACAAATTTAAATCAAAATAGTTTTATTTAAAAAACCGAAAACCGAACCGAAACTGGCCGGTTTTGTGTGTTTTAAAACCGAAACCGCGGTTTCTCATTTTCACGGTTTTTTGCAAACTCTACTTTTTTGTTTATTTCGACTAAAATGGGTTGAATTAAATAATTTTTGTTCCATAATTTTTTAAATCTCAAACCTTAAAATATTACGAAAAATTAATTAAAAATGAAATTAATCTAAATATTGTATTTTCTTTTTATTTCTCTTTACAGATTCAGATATAAAGAATTATTAATAAATTGCCCGTGTTACAAATACATACATACATAAATAAATAAAACATTACCCAGACGTATGAGTAATAAGTATTTGTAAATCCGCTTAAGAATTTATGTAAAAGTATTTAAAGAGCGGTTTTAAGAATTTTTAATCAAAACATAAATTAAAAAGAGAAATGTGAGAAATAAGGAAAGAAAACTGGGAAAAAAAAGAACACAATTAATTAGGCAAAACCTCTAACATGCATTAGAACAGAGGAAAAAAAACACATTCGTTGCTATAGTAAGAAATTAAATAAAAGAGTGGGAAAGAAAGAGAAAAGAAAAAAGTGGAAATGTATGTGTAAGTGTAAGTGTGTAAGTGAGCTGAACAATAGAATAAAGAAAGACATAATTTATGAATGTTGAAAATTACATTTAGAACGAAGCAAACAAAAGCTTTAAAGTAAATTGAAACGACATCAATACTGGAGCTACGTTTTCCTTCATTCTTTGTCTTAAGAAGAAGAACAAAAAAAAAAAATGAGTGGGTGTAAAACAATAAATTTCAAGTGAAATTCAATTAAAAGTTCAAAAGTACAAGAAAATACAGTTAAATTAATAGTAAAAAAAAAAACTAAAAGAAAATCGAATGGAAAACGAATTAAATTATATATATAAACTTAAATAAATCAATTAAAAATAAAAATAAATTTTATAGTGTTAAACAAATAAAATATGTCCAAATAAATGAATTAGCAATTTTCCACAAACAACAAAAAGTGTAATATATTAATAAATCAATCAATTTTGATGTTACAGAAGCAAAAAAAAAATTAAACAAATAAAATCAGTGTAAATTGCTTTAAAAAAAATATTGAAATTCCAAATAAAATCAATGTATTAAATAATTAAATAAATTTAAATCTACTTATAACAAAAAAATTTCCGAAAATTTAACAAAATAATTAAATTAGTTAAAATTGCAACAAATAAAGAAGAACAAAGTAAAATCGTGTTTTTACAATTTCAAAAGAAAATAATCAAAATTCAATATAAAATTTAATAAAATATGTGGCTTAATTAAAATATTTCTGTGAAAATAAATTGCTCAAAATTACGAGTAAATTGAAAAAAAAAAAAAAAAATATGTAAATGTGAAATATAATAAAAAATTTAGTGACGGGTTTTATGAAATATTTAGTAAAATATAACGCAAAAATTTAATGAAAATTGGCAGCAAGAATAATATTATAAATAATAAATAAATTAATGAAAAAAAATAATTGAAACCAAATGATATTTTATATTAAACAAAATTAAGGTAAGTTATAAAAAAAATTTGCAAAATTTGTATATTTAATCACATTTTAGTTATTTTAAAAAGTTCTAAAATGAAAAGTGTTAAAAATTTGTATTCAACTCAGTAGCTCATTTATCGAAGAAGCTATGCAACTAGCTAAAGTCTTGATGCCGATTAAATTAAGATAGAGAATCTTGGCTTTAGT
The DNA here is from genome assembly GCA_933228675.1 of Stomorhina lunata. NCBI lineage: Eukaryota > Metazoa > Arthropoda > Insecta > Diptera > Rhiniidae > Stomorhina > Stomorhina lunata. The sequence continues at coordinate 89,276,815 of OW121741.1, read as the reverse complement.
CCACAGAAGAAACTAAGTTAATTGTATATATAGTTAAGCAGATATCGTGCTTTTATCGCAACCACGTGAAAGCATAAATTATATTCTTTCGATCTCACGAAACAAATTCACCGATTTTATCGATCGTGGAACAAAGTTAAAAATTCTCTGAAAATGGCCACATAAATTGTTACACGAATTTTATGCAAAAAGTGTTGCATACGTTTAGGCTCAATATTTTAAATAATTATTTTTAACAACAATTTGTTAATAACTGCACTGGTCAATAAGAGAAACTACTTTGAAGTCTAACTATTTAGTTTCGATGTACTATGGCCCCCTAAGTACGAAAAAACCCAAACTTTAAAATTCTATCAATACGGTTTTTTAATTTTTTTCTTAAATTATGGATTTTCACAGAGGTCTTACATTTGATTTTTTCATGCCTTGGGAATGGCTTATCTAAATTCGTTGAAAGAAACACCGGCGCATTCGCCACAAAATTTTGCTTTAACTTTATTTAAACCATTCTTTCAAATGGTCAACGGTTGTGGACTTTTTCACATTTTACTTTTGTTGCAAAATCGAAAAATTTTTATTTTTCAAAAATTCATAAAAAAGTCAAAGATTTCAAAAACTTACCATTCCAATTTCTAAAACTGTAAATATTATAAATAACCTAAGCCTTATTTTGTGAAAATTCATAGATAATTGATGGTTTTATTGACGATACAGTGGAAATTAGCAAACATTTTTCATACGTAAAATTAAAAATTTTTAAAAAATTAAGTAACGGCACAATATTATGAAAAAAAGTCGAAGGAGTTACGGTAGTTTAATGAAATTTTTTGCACATATCTCTCTTATCCTACTATTTTCAAAAATGAATTAACATTCTTAAAAATCTTTTTATTTTTCCGGTGCGGGGACAATTAAATACCCAAAATTCCCCCATTTCAGTAATAACCCTCCGTCATGCACATGGTTCAATAGTCACATAAGTAGCGAATGTATCTTGCCAGATACACTATGTATTTCAATACATTAATGTGAAAAATATATATATATTTTTTGATAATATTATATTGTTATATTGTTAGCAAGCAGATAAATATTTGCAATTTTTTTTAGTACATGTACCTAGTACATACCAAAACTACTACCCAAGAAAAAAACTAATGACAAATAAAACAAAAAACAAGTAAGAGTGTTATATTCGGCTGTGCCGAATCTTATATACCCACCATCAAGTTGTGTTAAATTCAGAAACAGGTTGCAGCTAATTCAAAATCTGGACCAAAACTGAAAAAAACGCGAAGCTAATGACGTAGCTTTATAGTTCAACATTTAAAAATATTTTAGTGGTTTCTCCAGTTTCTCAAAATTCGGTCTCACAACCGGGTATAGTTTTAAATTAATAAGTTGTTAAATACTTTTCGTTGTGCTTAATATGTAGATAGGCTACACGCGTTAAAAGTAATACGGCAGGTCCATATATTTCGTTAGGAGTTCCTAATGCACTCATCATATATAAAGTCTGGGCTGAACATTGATTGATGCCTATCTAATTTCATAGGTGTAATCTTAATATAATGAATGTACCTCCAAATCTTTTTGATTGTAGATATAAAAAGGGGATGTTATATATATAAGAATTATAGCCAAATGTTGACCGATTATAACAAAATTTTACACTCTGGCTGGTATATATATAGAGCTTATTCTTGCAAAATTTACTGGCCACAGCTTTCATAGTTTCTAATTTAATAGCTTTTAACTGGCCTTTGCTAAAATTTTTGGTTTCCGTGAGTGTTTTTTATATGAAAGTTAAAGTCAAATATGGACTGATCCCTATAAAATTTGATAAACTGATCAAAAACTGCATAAAACTTCCCTATTTTAAGTTTAATCGTCATAGCTATTACAATTGTATTAAATATATCAGCATTAATGTGTTTCCCGGGGCGGGGTTATATGGGAGCTCTAACTAAATTTGAACCGATTTTGTCCATTTTCAACATACATCTTTTTCAAGACATCCAAAATACTTTTGTAAAATTTTGTCCCTCTAGATCTTTTCGTTAAGGCGCTATCATGCTTTTGTCTGACGGACAGACGGACATAAACAACCTTTTCTTATGTATTTTTGTGTTTCCATAAGTTTTTTATATGGGAGCTATGGTCAAATGGTGACCGATTTTGACACTGGCTGACATTGATATAAGACTTTCTTGTGCCTAATTAATTCTTAGTAGCTCTTGCAGATAAGGAGCTATCACGATTTTATCTGACGGACAGACGGACATAAATCCCCTTTTCTTTTTGAATTTTTGTGTTTTCGTAAGTTTTTTATATGGTAGCTAGGTCAAATATTGACCGATTGCGAATTAGTGACCGATTGAAAATTTTGCGCACTGGCTGGCATTGACATAAGACCTCCTCGTGCTAAATTTAGTTATTATATCTATTATAGTTTTAGATTTATTGGCATTTAAGTGTATTTTAGGTGAAATTTTGGCTGTTTCCATTTTTTGTATGGGAGCTATGGCTAAATGTGAACCGATTTTGATGAAATTTTATACGCTGCCTAGGGCTAATGTAAAACTTTTAACAATTTTGCCCAATTTCAACACCAAACTTTTCTCAGAGATGAAGAATATTTCTACTAAGTTTCAGTGATCTAGCTCCTTTCGTTTAGTCGTTATCATGATTTCAACAGACAGACTGACATCGCTCAATCGTCTTAGAATTTCATAAGGATTCAGAATATATATCGTTTTTGGTTTTTGAGCCAATATTAAAGAAATTACAAACGGAATGAGAATCTCAATATATATATATATATATATATATATATAATTCCCCGAAAATATTCCAATTGGAACAAGGGGTACTTCTCTCAGACAATGGGCTGCATCCGATTCTATTTTTATACTCATTGAAAGGGACCTACGTTTTAACGCCGGCTCCGAACGGCAAATGCATTAGTTAGAGAAGTTTTACATAGCCTAATACTCAATAACCAGTGGCTAGCTGAGTTATGAGGTGAACCGCCGCTTTTTTTTTGAAAATTATTTTTTCAAGTGAGTCTGGCCAGGGATCGAACTTGGGCCTCTGGTATGCTAGGCGGATGACTAACCTGCTATACCACGGCGGTTCACAGAATCTCAATTTACCCCCCATTTTTTTTTATAGTGGGTATAAAAGTCAATTTTCTGTTTGATTTCAAAAAATAATTGTTTTTAAGTATGTTTCAAATAAATTTCGATTCAATAATTATTAGTTATATGTATTATATTATTGTGGGAATAACCAGCCGCCAAAAGAGTACCGATAAATGCATCCAATTCCAATTAGATTAGCTACATTTCAGATCTCGACAAAAGATTTTCCGTGGCGAATCGTTTCAGAAATTGTGTATAACAAATGTTTTATGCATGAAATGTGTTTGGCTCATTTTTATACCATAAAGTACCATCCTTACCAAACAATTCATTTGATTCGATAACCAAATAATTTTCGATATCTTAGGCATAGTCGTCATTTGGCATATAATTTATACTAAGCTATAATAATTCAGAATGCAAATATTGTGCAGTTTCAGTTGATTTGAGTAAACAAATGCAAAAAAACATAAAATATGTGAAAAAATTACATTGCTCTTCATACAAACTATAAGTGTGTGTAGCCAGATACGCTACGTATGTGATGTGTTCATGAAAAAACCCAATACTTATCGAAAATAATTTTGTAAAATTTTGTCTTTCTAGCTCTTGTAGTTAAGGAGCTATAGCGCTCTTATCTGACAAACAGACGGACATAAACCCCCTTTTTGTAGTTTTATGTTTCCCTAAGTTTTTTATATGGGAGCTATGGTCAAATGGTGACCAATTGTGGCAAAATATTGCACACTGGCTGGCATTAATATAAGACTTCTTTGTGTTATAGTTTTAGATTTATTGGCATTTAAGTGTATTTTAGCTGAAATTAAGGCTGTTTTTATAAGTTTTTTGTATGAGACCTATGGCTAAATATGAACCGATTTTGATGAAATGCAGCCTAGGATTATCTAAGACTTCTATAAACCAAATTTGATTATCATAGCTATTATAGTTTGTTATTTATTATCAAATAAGCGATTAGTTTAGGGGAGCTATAGTCAACTGTTAACCGATTTTGCCCAATTTCAATATCATTTCTCAGAAATGAAGAATGTTTTTACTAAGTTTCAGTTAGCTAGCTGCTTTTGTTTAGGCATTGTCGTGATTTAAACAGACAGACGGACGTCGCTTAGAATTTCATAAGGATTCAGGATATATATAGTTTTTGGTTTTTGAGCCAACATTTAGGAAATTAAAAAAACGGAATGACAATCTCAATATACCCCCATTCTTTTTGATGGTGTGTATAAAAACACATACAAATTCAGTTGTAAAATCACTTGAAACTTCATAAAGGTTTGAATGCAATATGGCACTCTTGCCCTGTAATGGGTTAATAACTGCAATTTGATTAAAAAGTTAAGCCTGAAGGTATGCAATGCTTTTTATTATAAGCAATATTTTAGACTTTTTTTTACAAAATTTTAATTTCTTCAAAAGATTAACAAAAGTTGATGCATTTTTTAGCTTAATCGATAGAAAAGGCTTTTGCCTTTTATTTCATTATACCAAAAGTACGGAGGTAAACCGAGCTAACTGACTTTTTCTCCAACGAAAACAACCAATGCTGAATTTTATATTATAACATTAATGAGCTCATATCTCCCAAACTATGTATGCAATAAACGTTTTTTCTTTAAAACAAAATCAAGATCTCGAGTTATAATAAAATTTACATTTTTATTTTGCCAATCGAAATATCTTCGATACATAAGGCTATAAATTTCAATAATATTACCATAAATTTAAATTTTTCAACATTCGGCTGACTTCTACCGATTTTTTCTATATATATATAAACATATCTTCAGAGGAAAGTAAAAATTTTTCATTGTCAGATTCTTCTCTATTAAATGGCATTATTAGATTGTTGAAAAGTGATAGTCAAAAATGATTTTCTGCAGCAGAAATACCTGGTTCATGAATACAACATTTTTCTATATAGCAATTCGTTTGTGATATTACCCCAGATACTGAATGCTACCTCTCTGAATCATATTTGCCAAGTACAGGCATTCTATTTCGGGCAAAATAAAATTTTACAAAAGCCGAATAGCTTTCACAGGCCGAAGTTTTGGACTGTCGGATGAATGTGGTTATTTATTAAAAAATAACCATATTCTTTGAATACCATTTAAGTGCCTGTTTTTCATAGTTAGATCATGCCAAATCTGAGAATAAATCATGGCATTCAACATGTATCGATATGTACGATTTGTTAGAAAAATGTTTGTAGCCTACTTTTAGGATAATCTTAATAATCTATGATATAAAATAAATTAATCTGTATTATCTAAAATTTACAAAATTATTCTTGTCAAAGAATTATTGAAGTAATGTAGATGTATTTTGGATGATTATCCTGTATTAAAAATCTAAACATTTGTCTTCCTAGATCAATATTCTAAGGTGGCGAACAAGACATTCACTTCTAGGATCTATTTGCAGAATGCAGAAATTACAAAGTTCGACATGATTTACCATTTTAAGACTTGCTAGTACTAAATAGCTAAATTTTGTTAAAATATAATCAGGTTTTTTGATAATGAAAATGCTACTTCTTTTTAGGGTCCATTTCAAAACTCACTTTTTAAGTTTAAGAACATTTTTTATACAAATTACAAACGTTTTCATATTTTTCATCATCATGCTAAAAAAGACTGTTGGGGCAATAAAATTCAGGAAAGCTTAGGTTTCGCCGTTACATCGATTTGATTGTGGAATTTCGTGAAAAAGTAAATTTTTAGACATAGTTTAAGTAGATACATGGTAAATTTTACTTGAGTTTAATTTTAATAAAACTAATACTAAATATTAATGTTCTGTCCATGAAGAATGTATACTGTAACTCTATACTGTAACTCTTTTTTTACCGGGGTCAAAAGTCAACATTTTATTTTCAATACTAAAAGAAAGGTTGTTACGAAATTGGTGGAAATTATATTGTTTTACTCAAAATATATATATTAACGCTCAGCAGACTCTTAGGCTAAAATGACATATTTGAATATAGATAATCACGACCCACCCCTAGGTGTATAATATTAATAGATACTAGTTTGAAATTGAGTGAATGAGTATGTAGTTGAGTATGTACCTGTGTATGTATGCATCTATAAATAAGCTTATTAAACTTAATCCTTTTATTTATAGTTAAAACTATTATTTTTTTTAATAAGTTATTTAAATAAAATTACTTTTGCCAACGCTACTGATATGATATAATGATAGTGATAAGAAGATAAGTAATAACATTTTATGAAACCCATCACAAAATAATTATAACTACTTAACCTAAATTTCTATAAATTTTATTATACCTAAAAAAGAAATATTCTACTTCTTTACATTATGAGCTAAAATAAAGGAAGGGCGTGCTAGAAATAAAGAAAACAGGCGTCCAGGGTAGTTTACTTGTTCTTGTACAATATAGATACCTCATACATGCTGCATCCTTAATTACAAACAATCAATTTTAATTTATGCTTAAATTCCAACGCCATCATCGGCAACATCAGCACTACACAGCTGCCATCATAACTATCATATTCTGTTTTATATCTCTATAAGTAAAATTAAATGTAGATACTTAAACTAACGACTAATTATAAACGCTGAGGATGTTAAGAGTAAAGTGCCATAATTTTATTTAATTTCATTTTTTTTCTTTGCTGTTTTATTATAAGAAATTTTGCGAAGAATCGAAAAATGAGGTAAAAGCAAAATCAACACTTTTATGTTGCCAGTGATAGTACTAGTAGTGTCTGCCATCTAGAGGAAAATAAACAAAATGTAAAGAAATTGTTGGTTGCTTTAGCTTTTGTTAACCAGTTAAAGACTTGTATTCGTTAACATCGAATTCTAAATACTCTTCACTTCATATTGGGGAAAATTAAAAAATTTCCTACAAATAATAAAATTTTGAAAAAAAAAAAACAGTTATAGGAAAAATAGTAAATTTTTGAAAAATTTCCAATAAATAGTAAATTTTTAAAAAATTTTCTATAAAAATAGTAAACTTTTTAAAAATGTTCTATAAAAATAGTAATCTTTTTAAAAATTTCCTATAAAAATAGTAAATTTTTGAAAAATTTCCTATAAAAATAGTAAATTTTTGAAAAATTCCTATAAAAATAGTAAATTTTTGAAAAATTTCCTATAAAAATAGTAAATTTTTGAAAAATCTCCTACAAAAATAGTCAATTTTTGAAAAATTTCCTATAAAAATAGTCAATTTTTGAAAAATTTCCTATAAATAGTAAATTTATTAAAAATTTCCTATAAAAAGTAAATTTTTGACAAATTTCCTATTAAAAATAAATTTTTGAAAAATTTCCTATAAATAGTAAATTTTTGAAAAATTTCCTATCAGTAGTAAATTTTTGAAAAATTTCCTATAAAAATAGTAAATTTTTGAAAATTTTCCTATAAAAATAGAAAATTTTTGAAAAATTTCCTATAAAAATAGTAAATTTTTGAAAAATTTCCTATAAAAATAGGAAATTTTTGAAAAATTCCCTACGAAAATAGTAAATTTTTGAAAAATCTCCTATAAAATTAATAAATTTTTGAAAAATTTCCTATAAAAATTGTAAATTTTTGAAAAATTTCCCACAAAAATAGTAAATTTTTGAAAAATTTCCCACAAAAATAGTAAATTTTTCAAAAATTTCCAATAAATAAAATAAAAAAATAAAATTTTCCAATAAATAGCAAATTTTTCAAAAAATTTCCTATAAAAAAAAGTAAATTTTTGAAAAATTTTCTATACAAATAGTAAACTTTTTAAAAATGTTCTATAAAAATAGTAATCTTTTTAAAAATTTCCTATAAAAATAGTCAATTTTTGAAAAATTTTCTATTAAAATAATAAATTTTGGAAAAATTTCCTATAAAAATAGTAAATTTTTGAAAAATTTCCTATAAAAATAGTAAATTTTTGAAAAATTCCTATAAAAATAGTAAATTTTTGAAAAATTTCCTATAAAAATAGTAAATTTTTGAAAAATCTCCTACAAAAATAGTCAATTTTTGAAAAATTTCCTATAAAAATAGTAAATTTTTGAAAAATTTCCTATAAATAGCAAATTTTTAAAAAATTTCCTATAAAAAGTAAGTTTTTGACAAATTTCCTATTAAAAATAAATTTTTGAAAAATTTCCTATAAATAGTAAATTTTTGAAAAATTTCCTATCAGTAGTAAATTTTTGAAAAATTTCCTATAAAAATAGTAAATTTTTGGAAATTTTCCTATAAAAATAGAAAATTTTTGAAAAATTTCCTATAAAAATAGTAAATTTTTGAAAAATTTCCTATAAAAATAGGAAATTTTTGAAAAATTCCCTACGAAAATAGTAAATTTTTGAAAAATCTCCTATAAAATTAATAAATTTTTGAAAAATTTTCTATAAAAATTGTAAATTTTTGAAAAATTTCCCACAAAAATAGTAAATTTTTGAAAAATTTCCCACAAAAATAGTAAATTTTTCAAAAATTTCCAATAAATAAAATAAAAAAATAAAATTTTCCAATAAATAGCAAATTTTTGAAAAATTTCCTATAAAAAAAAGTAAATTTTTGAAAAATTTCCTATAAAAATAGTAACCTTTTGAAAAATTTCCTTTGAAAATAGTAAATTTTTGAAAAATTTCCTATAAAAATAGTAAATTTTTGAAAAATTTTCTATAAAGATAGTAAATTGTTGAAAAATTTCCTATAAAAATAGTAATTTTTTGAAAAATTTCCTATAAAATAGTAAATTTTTGAAAAATTTCCTTTAAAAATAGTAAATTTGTGAAAAAATTTTTGAAAAATTTCCTATAAACATAGTAAATTTTTGAAAACTTTCGTATAAAAATAGTAAATTTTTGAAAAATTTCCTATAAAAATAGTAAATTTTTGAAAAATTTCCTATAAAAATAGTAAATTTTTGAAAAATTTCCTATAAAAATAGTAAATTTTTTTAAAAATTTCCTATAAAAATAGTAAATTTTTGAAAAATTTCCTATAAAAATAGTAAATTTTTGAAAATTTTCCTATAAAAATAGTAAATTTTTGAAAAATTTCCCATCAAAATAGTAAATTTTTGAAAATCTTCCTATAAAAATGGTCAATTTTTGAAAAAATTCCTAAAAATAGTAAATTTTTCTTAAATTTTCTGTAAATAGTAAATTTTTGAAAAATTTCCTATAAATAGTAAGTTTTAGAAAAATTTCTTATAATTAGCAATTTTTTGAAAAATTTCCTATAAATTGAAAATTTTTGAAAAATTTCCTATAGATAGGAAATTTTTGAAAAATTTTCTACAAATAGCTAATTTTAGAAAAATTTCTTATAGATAGTAAATTTTTGAAAAATTTCCTACAAATAGCAAATTTTAGAAAAATTTCTTTAATTAGCAAATTTTTGAAAACTTTCCTATAAATAGTAAATTTTTGAAAATTTTCCTATAAATAGTAAATTTTTTAAAAATTTCCTTTAAATAGTAAATTTTTGAAAAATTTCCTTTTAATAGTAAATTTTTTAGAAACTTCTTATGACAAGATTATAACTAAAATTGTTCGTACAATATTCGTACAATAAGACTTTGACAATTTCATAATTTGTTTATGAATTAGGGTAATAGAATATTGATTTATGATATGATCATTTTTTTCTTAGGTATCACGTGGCATTTGTCTCAAATCGGATATCCCTGTTTTGCTTCAACATGTTTTACCCTTACACATATATTATTATTACCTACAATGCCTTTAAAGTACACTTAAAAACCAAAATTCAAATTATTTATAAAATAAGCAAATTCCTTTTCTTAAAATATTCCAAGTAGCATTGATTAATGTTTTAATAAATTTTCAATTAATTACAAATTACCTTAAAAGTTTTGCTCTTAAGCGAAACACTCCACAGAAGCCTCTTAACCCCAAAAACAAATTAATTCTAATTAGTTGATACAAGTCAATTAAATTACATATTAATAAGTTTTTTGTAGGCTCAAGTGGAAACTAAAAAGGCAGAAAGAAGCGATAATGAAAGTGAAAAACTTTGAAATTTGCAATTATTTTGGCACATTTTATAAAGGAAGAGATTCATAGAAAAAGTTTAATACATAGAATGCGCTTTATACATTAGGGTGGGTCAGTTTTTGCTCCAAGTGACTACAAATGATAAAATTATATTGCCTTGATATTTATATTAGTTAGACACCCAAATAAGTATTATTAATTAGTTTTTTAGAGTACTAGATTTTAAGCGTTACATTCTCGATGTTATATACATATATTCCTTAATGTGTCACCATTTCGGTCCTCATGTCTGTTGGGGTTAAAATATATAACAATAAAACCACAAAAAAATATTTTCATAATTTTGCTTTGAAAAATCCAAATACTAAACCTTTGACACCGATGAAGATATTGTAAAGCTTATCCAATATCAACAAAAAGTTTTATAGATATTCTTTAAAAAAATGTTAAATCTTAAAAAGTGAGTTTTGAAATCGTTCTTAAGAAAAAGTAGCATTTTCCAGTATAAAAAAACGATGTTATATTTTTGTATTTCAATTAAATATAACTATTTAGTACTTACATGTCTTGAATTTGTAAAGAGTGTCTTACTTTGTAATTTCTGTACTCTAAAGTAAATTTTGTTGTTCCATATGCTTAGGCATGTTAAAAAAGAAACGAATTTTCTAGGGAAAATTGCAATAACTCCAAAACCATTGCACGGATTTTTATTTTTAATGACTTTGAAGAAAGCGGTTTTTAATTATAGTTTACACTATTTTTTTTTTTTTTTGTTATTGCAGAAACAAATATTTGTTGGTTGAAATTTAGCTAAAACTTAAAAATCCCATTTCTTTCAATACAAATGGCTCTGGACAACATATTAATATTTAACCCTTATGTGTATACCAAGGTACCCCGGTACCTTTAGCACTTTCATCTTAACTTTTTTAATGGAAACAGATGGTTCACAAACCTCAAACTTCTTGAGAACTCCTAACTATTGAAAAAGTTTAAATTATTATTACTTTTAAGCTAAAAGATTATATTGTATAGGCGCTGTGGTCTAATTTATATCTTATATACGTAACCGTACGGCAAGGTACCCGGGTACCTTCATACATTATATATGAAAAAACTGTAATAAAAAGTAAAATTTTATTGACAGATAACTAAAGCAAAATTATACAGATTAGTTATAAATATTTTATATATGAATATTTATGTAGAAATAAGATTTACACTATTTTCTTTGTTTTATATATAGTTTCGAATTTTTTTTAAATTTTATTCTTGACCCTGGTTATAAAAGGGATAGTGACATCCAATTTCAACCAATATTCTAAAATATATATTTTTATCCGTAGTAACAATCATAATTTCAGTTCTGCTTATAAAAACTGCTAATATATAACAATTTACGTGCTTTTTTATAACTTTGGTGAAAAATTATGTTTTTGTCGAAATCCTTTGATTTTAAGTCGCAGGTACGACTAAGCCGTTAAAGAAATTGCTCTAGTTCTTTCTTTGTGGTAATCTGTAGGGGGTTCTAATTATAACGGGAACTTTTTTTTACTTTTTTTCGAGTTCGTTTAACAATCTATTTTAAAAAACCAAAAAAGGAGTTTTTAAAACGGTATGAACAAAATACTTTTTTTCGTCCTGTGCAAAAGTGACATATCGTTAGCCCATTGCATCAAAAATGGGTATTTAAATATCCTAAAAGTAAAACTAGTCAAACTTTTTAAAGTTTCTTAAAAATAATAATTTTTTTATAGCATATGCTCAGGAGAGTCTTCAAGGACATAGGATATTTTATTAAACCTTTGATAATTAGAAAAGTCTTCAACCGATTTTAAGGTTATAAATCATCTATTTGGATTATTGGAGTCAAATGTAGAAAAATTGGAGGCTACATCTTCCTGTAGTACGAAACTTAATTTACTTAATACAAATTTATGGTATACATATATATTCGCCATGACTTGTATCCTTACAACCGCCACGTTGAATTCACCTTGAGATTTACTATTTACTGTAAATGAACGTGCATTGTAACTCTCAGAGTTATTTTCCGAGATCACACATTTATTTACTCCAAAAATGTTTGTTTACAAATATTTTTCCATATAGGTACCCGGGTACCTTGCCATTCTCTTAAAGGTGTTTATTTTTGCCAAACACATAAGGGTTAAATGAAATTAACATCTTTATATTAAATAAAATGTTTTCATAAATAGCTTTTTACTTCTGAAATCGAAACAGTTCACTCTATCCCTAAAAATAGATTCAAATATTTGTATATACTATTTTCTTAAAAGTCTCCAAATTTCGCAAAATGTTGACAGCAAATATTCATGTATAAATAAAATGTTGCCAGAGACATCTGTTGCTAAAGAATACCTTCTAAAAGACATTAAATTCTTCGCAACATAAACATTTTACTTTCTCAGCAATATTGCTGTCAATATAAAGCAACTTTGTTAAATGTTACATAAGAAATTGGTAGCAAATACAATATCATTGAAATTGGCGCATATTTAACCATAGCTCCCACACAAAACATTTGAGGAATAGACTAAATTTTACCGAAAATATACTTAAATGCCAATAAATGATAAACTGTAATAGCTATGGCCACTAAGTTTAGCAAAAGGAAATTTTATGTCAATTCCAGCTAGTGTGCAAAATTTTGTCACAATCATTCACCATTTGACAATAGCTTCCTTATGAAAAACTTATCGAAACAAAATGACCCCTTTTAAAATAAATTTGCAGGACCAGCTGACAGTCGTTACTGGCCTATACGTTTAATCTGTTTTTAAGAAGAACTTCTGATATATGTATATAAAATTCTTCTCAACATAAACATTTAACTTTATCAACAATGTTTCTGGCTATATAGAGCATAAAAACATTATAAAACAAGTAAGAAAGTGCTATAGTCGGTCAAGCCCGACCATACGATACCCTTCAACACTAAGATCAAAAGTGTTATTTTTCCTGTATAAAGACAAATATTTGCAAAATTTTGCCATCATACAAACATTTTCTCAAAATTTATATATTTAAGCTGCTTCAGACATTTGGACTTATATGAGAGCTAGGGTCAAATGTGGACCGATTATCTCGAAATTTTTCAAATTTATTACAGTTGTTACAAAAATGCAAAAAATAAACTTAAAATTTCCATTATCTTTACGAGCGTTTTAGTGATTTTTGTCTCATTTAGTGCGTTTTTAATGAAAAGTTTGTATGGGAGCTATGGTCAAATGTGGACCGATTTTAACGAAATTTGGTACAGTGATTAAGGTTTACATAAGCAAAATTTGGTTAAAATTTCGTGAACAAATTTTGATATTTGTGGCCAATATATCAATTCCGGGAAGTAGGACCTATGGGAGGTACCATAAATAATAGACCGATTTTGACGAATTTCAATAGCCATAGTCCTACTATCAAAAAAATAATCTGTGCCAAATTTCATCAAATTATCTTTAGAATTGCGACCTGTAGTTTGATTACAATGTTTACATGGGGGTCCAGCCAGCCAGTCAGATGGACGGACGGACGGACATCGCTAAATCGACTCAGAAAGTGATTCTAAGCCTATTGGTATACTAAAAGGTGGGTCTAAGACAAATATTTCCATGCGTTACATACATCAGCACAAACTTATAATACCCTTTCCGCCTATGGTGGTGAAGGGCATAACAAGTAAGACAGTACTTAGGTCGATCACGCCCGACCTGTAAATTTTCCCAAAACTTTTATATTTACGCTATTTCAGTCGTTTTGATCTATATCAGTGAAATAGTCAAATATAGACCGATTTCAACAACATTTGGTACATTGATTTTCATGTATATAGGCAGTATTTACTCTAAATTTCATGAAAATATACTGCCAAAGTACTGATTCCGGGAAGTGAGATCTACGCGAGGTACCCTAAATAATGAACCGATTTAGCCGAATTTCAATAACAATGGTCCCACTACCAACAAAATTGTCCGTTCAAAATTTAATCAAATTACTTTTCAAATTGCACCCGTACTTTGAGTTCCAGCCAGCCAAACGGACGGACGGACAAACTGACATCGTTAAATCGTCTCAGGGAGTGATTATAAGTCTATTGGTATACTAAAGGGTGGGTCAAACACCAATATATCTATTCATTACATACATCAGTATAAAACTATAATACCCTTTCCACATATGGTGGCCAACAAGTTTAAGTCTAATTACATTACCCATTTCTCCTTTTTTACCCTAAAAATAAAACAAAATATTAAACACAAGATTAGATTTGTTGAGCATGTACTAAATGCCACCATCTCCGATTTCGATAAAAATTTATTGTTTGCATTTTTCAGCCCATACAATTTTTAGGGCTCTTCAAAAATTTGAAACTTGCCTTGGTTGAGATTTTAGGCAGTTCAAATATGGCTTTTCTAAAGTTTTATTTTTTTCAATGTAATGATTTCTCCAGTATTTATTTATTGTGAAGTTTTTTAAAAAATAAAATTCCGACATTTTATATCTTTAGGAATGTTGATAGCAACATTTGTACCATACATGACTAGCAACATGTTGCTAAGGAAAAAAATTTAGCTAAAGCCACTACATTTCGTAGTATACAGGTATTAGTAATATTTTATCTACCTCTAACTGACATGTCAGAATAAACGATCCACCCTAGTATTCGTAAATAAATGTATGTATATTTAATTGTTGCATGACTGTTTAAATTTCTTTAGCATAACACCAGCAACAATTCAAGTTTATATATTGCAACTACTGTGCAGTGAGTTCATGCCATGGAGCTGTGAAAATATTTTATGTTTATAATAATTTATAAACGTGAATATTTTTTGGTTGAGATTGTTTTTTTTTCATATTTAATTCCTCTAGCGGTTTACGAAAGTAAAACTTGAGAGAATATATTGTTTTTTTTTGTAAAAAAAAACAAACAAGTAAAACTAACCAACATTTTGCTTCAGCCACGACTATAAATGCCTGTGAACTAAAAAGGCTGTAGACAAAAGGATAAAGCGAAAAAACATGCATACGTGAACATACTCATGTAGTAGATATTTCATATACAAAACACTTATATTTATACCTTCATATATTAAATTTTTCATTTTCTATCTCTGGCAGAAAACGTGCCTTGTTCCTTGTCCTTGCATGCTATGAGTATGTTGCACCTTTAGTGTTTTTCGCTGCAAGCGTTCTATACAGTTTGTAGTTTATGATGCTCTTATTATTATTCGTGTTCTACTCTAATTTATAATAAGGGAATTGTTAGGGTTATTATTATGTTTTTACGATAATGACTGTTAGTGTGTGTATAAATATTCCTATAAAATTTGCAATATGTATTTCAGCTACTTACTAAATATCTTGCTCATTGAGGTGCCATTAGTGCCCCAGTTAGCTGTCAAATTACATACATATTTGAAGTTTATTACATTTGTGTTAATGTTGAATAAAGTAGGAGTTTACATGACATTTTAGGTCTGCTATATTTGGGCTTATGAAATGAAATTTATAAGCTAAGGCCAAAATGGATATTATAAACTTTTAAAAATTTTTGTTTTTTTAGTCGAGAAAATAACATTATTACCATAATAATAATGATCTATTATCTAACCTGTCTGCAATTTTTTTCTATTTTTATTTATTTAAATAATCGTCTACAATATAAATAGGCACTGCACACTTTTTGATATATTACATTCATATGTGGCGGATGGGTAATATTTGAACAACACATTTGTCATACGTCTAGTTGAACAAAACAAATTAGGCACATACATATATTTTTAGAAAATTATTACTGCGTAAATTTTCTAAATATTCTTAAATTTTAAGCTTCCATATAAAAGATACGTCGAAAACTTTTCAGTTTTTTTCCTAATAAATATTGCTTTTTACATCCAAACTTTTGTTTAAAAATAGAATGTCGCTGTTTTGATTAAACTTATTCGCCGAAATGTTTACCTTTTATCAAAATATTGTTAATTAAGACGGAATTGAATTTAAAAATCAGTAAAAAGGTATTATAACACAGTACGACAGTGGTTGGTACACATTAAAAATGTTTACAGAATATGAAAATTTTATTTATTTTACATTGATTGATGCCTATATAATTTCATAGATGCAATCTTAATATAATGATCCTACAATCAAAAAGATTTGGATCATTATATTAAGATTATATAAAATATTATAAAAAATAATTATATAAAAAGGGGATGTTATATATATATAAGAATTATAGCCAAATGTAGACCGATTGTAACATGCAATTTCACACACTGGCTGGTATGTATATAGAGCTTATTCATGCAAAACTAAATGGCCATAGCTATCATAGTTTCTAATTTAATAGCTTTTAACTGGCCTTTGCTCAAATTTTTGGTTTCCGTGAGTGTTTTTTATATGAAAGCTAAAGTCAAATATGGATTGATTTCTATAAAATTTGATAAACTGATCAAAAATTGCACAAAACTTCCCTATTTTAAATTTAATCGTCATAGCTATTACAATTGTATTCAATTTATCACCATTAATGTGTTTCCCGGGGTGGGGTTATATGGGAGCTCTAACTAAATTTTAACCGATTTCGTCCATTTTCAACACATATTTTTCTAGATTTCCAAAATACTACTGTAAAATTTTGTCCCTCTAGCTCTTTTCGTTAAGGCGCTATCGTGCTTTTATCTGACGGACATATACAACCTTTCTTTATGTATTTTTGTCTTTTCATAAGTTTTTTATATGGGAACTATGCGACAAAATTTTCCACACTGACTGGCATTGATATAAGACTTTCTTGTGCCAAATTTAGTGGTTATATCTTTTATACTTTTATTGGCATTAAAGTGTATTTTAGGTGAAATTTAGGCTATTTTAGTAAGTTTTTTGTATGGGAGCTATGGCTTAATGTGAACCGATTTTGATGAAATTTTATACGCTGCCTAGGGCTTATGTAAAACTTCTATATATCATCCTAGCTGCTAGACAAAGTTATACGGGACCTATGGTCAATTGTGAACCGATTTTGCCCAATTTCAATACTAAAATTTTCACTTAGATGAAGAATATTTTTACTAAGCTAGCTCCTTTCGTTTAGGCGGTATCGTGATTTCAACAGACAGAAGGACAGGCAGACGGACGTCGTTCAATCGTCTTAAAATTTCATAAAGATTCAGAGTATATATTGTTTTTGATTTTTGAACCAATATTAAGGAAATTACAAACGGAATGACAATCTCAATATACCCCCATTCTTTTTGATGCTGGGTAAAAAAATCAGAAAAAAAGGTATTATAACACAGTACGACAGTGGTTGGTACACATTAAAAATGTTTACAGAATATGAAACTAGGCTTAAAGTTAATAAATACGATTCTTGGCGTTTTGCTGTAGCACGTCAGAATTTTAAGAAATTCGATTTTAAAGATTCGAAGGACCGTGAAGGTTCACTTGTAACGTAATACTATTATAAAAAGTTCTATAAAAATAGAATGGGTGAACCGATTTAAATGCTTGAGTCAGTTTTCAAAAGGAAATTCAATTAGAATTTTTTTTAAACACTAGATGGCGCTTTAATTTTCATGTAAAATTAAAAAATATCCAAAAAAATGTAATGTAATTCAATGTTATGTAAATATAATGTAAAAATACAAAAATTAATATGATATCTTAACTATTATTTAGTGTCAAAGATTGCAGAATTGTATTTTAAAGGAATTTCGTACATTTTTTGGATATTTTTAATTTTAATAAAAACAAATCCAAATTTAATTCCCTTTTCAAAACTGGCTCAAGCATTTAAATCGGTTCATCCATTCTATTTTTATAGAACTTTTTATAATAGTGTTACGTTACAAGTGAACCTCTGCAGTCTTTCGAATCTTTAAAATCGATTTTCTTAAAATTCCGACGTGCTACGGCAAAACGCCGAGACACGTATTTCTTCATTTTAAGCCTATCTTCATACTCTGTTAACATTACTCATGCGTACTCAAAAAAAAAATTGATTTTGTCGTACTGTGTAATCAATAAAACGCAATTATATGTGTGATTGCATAATTTTTTCAAAATTTTTTTAAATTATTGATCTTTATTTAAGTATTTCATGAGAGTAGCCAATTACACCTCTCAACAACCAAATTAATATTCAAACAAGTAAGAAAGTGACATAGTCGTTCAAGCCCGACCATACAATACCCTTAACCACTTATATCAAAGGTGTTCTTTATTCTGTATAAAGACAAATATTTTGAAGAAGAGTTTGTATGGTCAAATGTAGATTTCAACGAAATTTGGTGCAGTAAGTTTGGTTTACATAAACAGTATATGCTTTAAATTTTATGAAAAAATATTGATTTTTGTGGCCAAAATATCAATTCCGGGAAATGGGACCCATGGGAGGTACCATAAATAATAGACCGATTTAATGAGATTAAATAGCCATGGTCCCACTGTCAAAGAAATTATCTGTGCCAAATTTCATCAAATTATCTATAGAATTGCGACCTGTAGTTTGATTACAAGGTTTACATGGGGGTCCAGCCAGCTGTACAGCCAGACGGATGGACTGACAGACGCTAAATCGACTCAGAAAGTGATTCTATGTCTATTGGTATAAATAAAGGTAGGTCAAAAACAAATATTTCCTTGCGTTACATACATAAGCACAAACTTATAGTACCCTTTCAACCTATGATGTTGAAGGGTATACAAATGCATGGGACTTAAACTAATTTCAAAACAAATAAAATTTAAATTTTTGGTTTTGCATGAACTAATTTTTAACTTTTGAATTGAAAAATGTCTGGACTTAATCACTTTCAAAGCAAATAAAACGAAAAATTTTATTTTAAAAAGTAAATTTTAGAAAAATTTTCTATAAAAAGTAAATTTTGGAAAAATTTTCAATAAAAAGTAAAATTTTAAAAAATTTTCAATAAAAAGTAAATTTTTGAAAAATTTTCTATACAAAGTAAATTTTTGCAAAAATTTCCTATAAAAAGTAAATTTTTAAAAAATTTCCTATAAAAAGTAAATTTTTCAAAATTTCCTATAAAAATTCTTGAAAAATTTCCTATAAAAAGTAAATTTTTCAAAAATTTCCTATAAAAAGTAAATCTTTAAAAAATTTCCTATAAAAAGTAAATTTTAGAAAAATTTCCTAAAAAAAGTAAATTTTTAAAAAATTTCCAATAAAAAGTAAATTTTTGAAAAATTTCCTATGAAAAGTAAATTTTTGAAAAATTTGCTATAAAAGTAAATTTTTGAAAAATTTCCTACCAAAAGTAAATTGTTGAAAATTTTCCTATTAGAAGCAAATTTTTGAAAAATTTCCTCAAAAAGTAAATTTTTTAAAAATTTACTCAAAAAGTAAATTTTTAAAAAATTTCCTATAAAAAGTAAATTTTTAAAAAATGTCCTCTAAAAAGTCAATTTTTAAAAAATTTCCTATATAAAGTAAATTCTTGAAAAATTTCCTATAAAAAGTAAATTTTTGAAAAATTTCTTATAAGAAGTAAATTTTTAAAAATATTCCTATGAAAAGCAAATTCTTGAAAAATTTCCTATAAAAGTAAATTTTTGAAAAATTTTCTACAAACAGTAAATTTTTAAAAAATTTCCTATGAAAAGTAATTTTTTTTTAAATTTCCTGTAAAAAGTAAATTTTTGAAAAATTTCCTATAAAAAGTAAATTTTTGAAAAATTTCCTATAAAAAGGAAATTTTTGAAGAATTTCCTATAAAAAGTAAATTTTTAAAAAATTTCCTATAAAAAGTAAATTTTTAAAAAATTTCCTATAAAAAGTAAGTGTTTGAAAAATTTTCCATAAAAGGTAGATTTTTAAAAAAACTTTCTATAAAAAGTAAATTTTTGAAGAATTTCCTATAAAAAGTAAATTTAAAAAAATTTTTCAAACATTTAATTTTTATAAATGTTTGAAAAATTTCCTATAAAAAGTAAATTTTTTAAAAATTTCCAGTCAAAAGTAAATTTTTTAAAAATTTGCTATAAAAAATAAATTTTTGAAAAATTTCCTATAAAAAGTAAATTTTTTGAAAAATTTCCTATAAAAAGTAAATTTTTGAAAAATTTCCTATAAAAAGTAAATTTTTGAAAAATTTCCTACAAAAAGTAAATATTTGAAAAATCTCCTATTAAAAGTAAATGTTTGAAAAATTTTCTATAAAAGTAAATTTTTGAAAAATTTCCTATATAAAGTAAATTATTGAAAAATTTCCTATAAAAAGTAAATTTTTAAAAAATTTCCTATATAAAGTAAATTCTTGAAAAATTTCCTATAAAAAGTAAATTTTTGAACAATTTCTTATAAGAAGTAAATTTTTAAAAATATTCCTATAAAATGTAAATTCTTGAAAAATTTCCTATAAAAGTAAATTTTTGAAAAATTATCTACAAACAGTAAATTTTTAAGAAATTTCCTATGAAAAGTAATTTTTTTAAAAAAATTCCTATAAAAAGTAAAGTTTTGAAAAATTTCCTATAAAAAGTAAATTTTTGAAAAATTTCCTATAAAAAGTAAATTTTTGAAAAATTTCCTATAAAAAGTAAATTTTTGAAAAATTTCCTATAAAAAGTAAATTTTTGAAAAATTTCTTATAAAAAGTAAATTTTTGAAAAATTTCCGATAAAAAGTAAATTTTTGAAGAATTTCCTATAAAAAGTAAATATTTTAAAAATTTCCTATAAAAAGAAAATTTTTGAAAAATTTCCTATCAAAAGTAAATTTTTGAAAAATTTTCTATAAAAAGTAAATTTTTGAAAAATTTTCTTTAAAAAGTAAATTTTTGAAAAATTTCCTTTAAAAAGTAAATTTTAGAAAAATTTCCTTTAAAAAGTAAATTTTTGAAAAATGTCCTTTAAAAAGTAAATTTTTGAAAAATTTCCTATAAAAAGTAAATTTTTGAAAAATTTTCTATAAAAAGTAAATTTTAGAAAAATTTTCCTATAAAAAGTAAATTTTTAAAAAATTTCCAATAAAAAGTAAATTTTTGGAAAATTTCCTATGAAAAGTAAATTTTTGAAAAATTTCCTATAAAAAGTAAATTTTTGAAAAATTTCCTATAAAAAGTAAATTTTTGAAAAATTTCCTATAAAAAGTAATTTTTTTGAAGAATTTCCTATAAAAAGTAATAAAACGCAAATTTGTAAAAAATTTCCTATAAAAAGTAAATTTTTGAAAAATTTCCTATAAACAGTAAATTTTTGAAAAACTTTCTATAAAAAGTTAAGTTTTGAAAAATTTCCTATAAAAAGTAAATTTTTAAAAAATTTCCTATTAAAAGTAAACTTTTCCAAAATTCCCTATTAAAAGTAAACGTTTGAAAAATTTTTGAAAAATTTCCTATAAAAGTTAATTTTTGAAAAAAAAAAATTTTAATTTTATGAAACATTTTTGACTGAAGACAATTTTTTTGTGGTAAACCGTAAAATTCGCCCCACGAATCACACATTTTATTTTTTATAGACAAACTTTTCGAAAAAAAGTCAAACACGAAGACGAATAATATGTGTTTCTTTCAGTGCCTTAAAATTTTTAAATAAGTTCTATAAAGTAATTAAAATTCAGTTTTGACCTTATGAAAATATTTAGCATAATTTTAAAAAATACATACATATGTAATTTTTGCTGTTATTTTCATATTTTTTCCCTGAATTTTGTTGCAAGTTTTGGATTAATATGCAACATATAAAACTAGTTTTGTTTAGCATTTGTTTATTAGATCGGCACAGAAAGAGATACAATGATACTGGATCCTCTTTATGCGGTATAATGTACTCAAAATTTGATTAACTTTTACTTTGGCAGGAAAATTTAAACAATTTAAATATTTTGTCCTTTAAAATTTTTAAAAATTACATTTTTTCAAATTATTGGAAATTATTTTTAAATTAAATTTGAAAAATTTTCGATATTACGATATGTTCTTAAATTGAGGAATACTTCAAATTTTAAAACTATTTTTTATTTCATGAAAAGAGAAATTTTCACAAATTTGGAAATTTTCTAAAATATAGACAAGTAAGAGTGTTATATTCGAGTGTTAAATTTGGAAACATATCTCATATATCTACAAGGATGCAGCTAATTCAAAATGTGGACCAAAACTGAAAAAATCGCTAAGCTAATTGGTATTGTTGGTAAAACCTTTGGACTAAATTCAGTTGCCGTAGCTTTATAGTTCAACATTTAAAAATGTCTTTGTAGTTTTCCCAGTATTTACTTTGACCAAAATTCGGTCTCATAACTGGGTATAGTTTTACATTAATAAGTTGTTAAATACTTTTGGTTGTGCTTAATATGTAGTTAGGCTAAACAAATTATTAGTAATACGGTAGGTCCATATATTTCGTTAGGAGTCCCTTATGCATCCATCATATATAAAGTCTGGGCTGGCTATTGATTGATGCCTATCAAATGTCATAGGTGCAATCTTAATATAATGAATGCACCTCCAAATCTTTTTGATTGTAGATATAAAATAGGGATGTTATATAGCCAAATTTTGACCAATTGTAACAAAAATTTTACGCACTGGCTAGTATATATATATATATAGACCTTATTTTTGCAAAATTTAGTGGCCATAGCTATCAAAGTTTCTGATTTAATAGCTTTTACCTGGCCTTTGCTAAATTGTTTGGTTTCCGTGAGTGTTTTTTATATGAAAGCTAAAGTCAAATTTGGACTGATTCCTACTAAATTTGATAAACTAATCAAAAGTTGCATAAAACTTCCCTATTTTAAATTTAGTCATCATATATATTACAATTGTATTCAATTTATCAGCATTAATGTGTTTTCAGGGGCGGGGTTCTATGGGAGCTCTAACTAAATGTGAACCGCTTTTGTCCATTTTCAATATACAACTTTTTCAAGATATCCAAAATACTTTTGTAAAATTTTGTCCCTCTAGCTCTTTTCGTGCTTTTATCTGAAGGATAGACGCACATAAACCCCCTTTTCTTTATGTATTTTTGTGTGGGAGCTATGGTCAAATGACGGCCGATTGTGACAAAATTTTGCACACTGGCTAGTATTAACATAAGACTTCCTTGTGTTTAATTTAGTCTTACTAGCTTTTGTAGTTGAGGAGCTATCACGTTTTTATCTGACGGACAGGCGGACATAAACCTAATTTTCTCTTTGCATTTTTGTGTTTCTGTAAGTTTTTTTTATATGGGAGCTATGGTCAAATGGTGACCAATTGCGACAAACTTTTGCACACTGGCTTTTATTGATATAGGTCTTTTTGGTGCCAAATTTAGTGGTTATATCTGTTATAGTTTTAGATTTATTGGCACTTAAGTGAATTTTAGGTGAAATTTAGGCTGTTTTTGTAAATTTTTTATATGAGAGCTATGGCGAAATGTGATTCGATTTTGATGAAATTTTACATGCTTATTATTACTTGATATTTCAACATCTCGCTATGAAAATTTTATGGATATCCAAATTTTGACATTTGACCCCGGTGAAGAAAGGGTTAATATTGTCCAATATTAAAAAACTTTCAGCATATGTTTTTCATCAACTAACCAATAATAATAACTTTTTTTTTGTTAAAATTTAATACAAGTAAAATTTACCGAGCATCTACTGGAATTTGTCCTAAAAATTTTGATTTTCGCGAAATTCTTCAATTTGAAATCGCAGGTACGGCGAAACGGTTCAAGATATCGACCTAAGTTTTTTGGGATTTATTCTCCCATTTATTTGTTTTAATACACAGGAGAGTGAATTCTAAATTTGTAATATTTGTTGAACAAAATTTTCAAAAAATTAAAAAAATATTTTTGAAACTGACCTAAGAAAAATGAACCATTTTCCAACATGAAAAAATTAAGCAAATTTGATTATATTTTAACAAAACTGAACTATTTACTAGTAACGAGCCATTAAATGATAAATCATGTCTAACTTTGGAATTTCTTTATTTACAACATACAATTTTTGGTGCATATCCTTAGGCGTTCTTCAAGGACATGCATTTTAGGGGGAAAACTGCAATAACTTTGAAACTGCTGAATTTGAAATAAAGCTGTGTTAGTTATCTAATATATTCTATTATTTTTACTTCTTAAAATTATTTATTTTTGGTCTAAATTTCGCAAAAACAAAAAAAATAACCCATTTTTTCCCATACAAATGGGCTCTTAAACTTTGGACCCGATGCGCGCCCGTAGAGCGTTGTTCGATTTGGCTCAAATTTTCAGATCTAAACTTTTAGACTAAGTGTCACAATATTCCGTAGAAAAAGTTATAATATTCTATAAATCATTTTCCTTCATACAAAATATTGTCACCCTAATATACATATATTAAAATACTGGTACTAAGGAATTCCTTGTTTAAAATCGAAATTTCCACATTTTAACCGATTTCATGAATTTCAAATTTTGCGTGGTTCTGATTCCGTAGATACTAGAGGTAATGTAGCGTCTAAAGAATAAAGACCACACAAAAAGAAACTACCACTTTCAGGGCTGGTCTATTGAGTATATGTGTTTGTGTTTTAGTACGTGTTTGTGTTCCTAAAATAAATGCATACAAGCATTTCTATATACATATGCATACAAGAATTCAAACTAGATATGCCCGTATGAATGTGTATAAATATGTATGCATTTAGGCATGAGTATGATGAGCCTATGTTATGAGGCCAACCTCTGATGTTGGCATTAAGTGCCTTTAATTTAAATGTATGTGCAACATAAACTATTTACACTTACAGGGCTACAAACTTAGCCACTAGCTCTCACAGATGTTGTACTTAAGATGACGTTTATTTAACTTTTTTTCAGCTTTTTGCATTTTTAGCATGATAATGCTTATGAGTATGTGTGTATGTCATAGAAAACCCTTGCAGCCTCTCATAATGCATAGAATTTACACTTGACTTACAAATTGTTGTCATACTCCATCGTTTGCCATGTTGATGATGATACTGCCGCTATGTTGTAAATTCTCGCTACTCGACTTGTTATAACTAAACTTATAGTCATTCATACATACATACATACAGGCATATACATACGAAAATGTAGCACAAGAGAAAAAGAAAAAAATTACAAAAGAGGCTAAGTTCAAACATGGCTTTAGGGAAAATAAATAAGGCAAGTGTTGTGGTGTATTGGGACTTGGAAAAAATTCTCATAGTAAATAGTATATAGTTTTGTTTAAATCTATCTGGGTACTTTCATGTGTCTCTGTGTAAGCTTATTTGGATGGGTTAGGTTATTTTTTTACGTTAAATGCCTTGAAACATAAACTTATATCATCGCAGATTGTATATTGTACTTTTATGTATTTTATACTGCGGATGCATTTTATTTAGCATGTTCTAAATAACCGTAAGGTAAACTCTTTAATACTGAAATATTTGATGTTAACTGCTCTCAGGCACTGCCGGAAGAACGACAAGAAGACACAGTGGAACAGATAAATGTAAAAAAGTAAAACTTAGGGTGTCTTTTCTTATGCATTAAACACATAGACAACAGCAGGCTACGGGCTACAACCTATCAAAATAAGAATACATGCATTTAAATAGAAATAATTTTTTTAGAGTCGACACGGCTACACGACTACCGACCACCGTTGTAGCTGTAGCCAAAATTAAACTATTTTCTATTTTTGTTGGCGACAATGAAAGATTTAGTGCTGTCAACACCATATAATATTGAAATGAATGAGCGATT
Organism: Stomorhina lunata; assembly: GCA_933228675.1. Lineage (NCBI taxonomy): Eukaryota > Metazoa > Arthropoda > Insecta > Diptera > Rhiniidae > Stomorhina > Stomorhina lunata. Next base: position 89,250,906 of record OW121741.1, on the reverse strand, counting down.
TAAACCACTTGAATTTATTTACCACAAATACAATGGGGAGAATTTATGTAAACAATTTACATACTTATAAAATATTTATATATTTAACGTATATAATAATATCTAATAAAATATTATGTAAAAATTTATATTTATATAACTCTAACTCAATAGAAGTAAAATTTTAAAAAGTTATTTTTTAAACTGTCAACTCACACGATACGTGTGCTAGAGCTACGTAGTTCATCTATATATATAAAACTCTAACGTGACTGACTGACTGACTGACTGACTCATCATCGCACAGCCCAAACGGCTAAAGCTAGAGAGCTGAAATTTTGACAGCTGGTACCTTTTTCAAAGTATAGATCCACTAAGACGGGATTTTTGGAAATTCGGCCTCTAAGGGGGTAAAAAGGGGTAAAAAAGGGAAAAATTAGTAATGCTGTATCTCCGGAAGTAAACGTCATAGGCCCAAAATTGAAATTGCGTTGGGATCAGCTGCAAAAATAAGTAGACACGTGTTTGGTACTTTTTAGCAGATGGGACAAATAGGGGGTAAAAAGGGTAAAAATGAAATGTTGGTACTTTTTTAAACCCATGTGTATCTTTTGAACCAATCAACAGAGTAACAAAATTCAAAACGGAGCCGGTAAACAAGAAAAAAATATTAGACACGTGTTTGGTACTTTTTTGATTCAGGGTTCAAAAAGGGGGAAAAGCGGGGAAAAAATTTAGGGTAGGTCCATTTTTCTTTTTCTTTGTATTTGACTTGAACCAATAAAGTTACCAATAAAATTTATAGGGAGGTCGATTGCCCAGTACAAAATATTAAATACGTGTTTGGTACTTTTTTCAATTAAAAGGGTAAAAAAGGGAAAAATCGGTAACATTATATCTCCTTAACCAACAGCGATAGAAGCAAAAATTAAATTGGCTTGAGATTAGCACTAAAAATTAAGGGACACGTGTTCGGTACTTTTTTGAAAATCGGCCGCCTAGCGGGCAAAACAGGGTAGAAAAGGGAGAAATTAGTAACATCATATCTTCGAAACCAACATAGACAGAAACAAAGTTGAAATTGGATTTGAATCGCCTACAAAAATAAGGGGACACGTGTTTGGTACTTTTTTGAAAATGGCACTAATAAATATAAAAAAGGGTAAAAACTATATTTTGGTACTTTTTTTAACCCATATGTATCTTTTGAACTAATAAACATAGAAACACATTTTATATCGCAACCGATAGATATTAAAAAAAACTAAATACGTATTTGGTACTTTTGCGATTAATGGGGTACAAAAGGGTAAAAAAGGGAAAATATTCAAGGATAGGTTTTTTGGTTTTTAGCCATGGATATCTTTAAGACTAATGAAGCCAGAAGTATAATTTATTGACTGGTCGATGGACATTGAAAAAAATAACTACGAGTTTGGTACTTTTTTTAAATTTTGGGGGTAAAAATCTGTAAAATATATCTTCTAAACCAAAAGTGATAGAAACAAAAACTAAATTGTTCTGAGATCGGCACTTAAAACCAAGGGACACGTGTTCGGTACTTTTGTGAAATTCAACCTCCTAGAAGGTAAAACAGGGTAGAAAAGGGAGAAATCAGTAACATCATATCTCCGAAACCAATACAGATAGAAACAAAGTTGAAATTGGATTTAAGTCGGCTAAAAAAATAAGGGGACACGTGTTTAGTACTTTTTTGAAAATGGCACCAATAAGGATAAAAAAGGGTAAAAACTATATTTTGGTACTTTTTTTAACCCATATGTATCTTTTGAACTAATAAACATAGAAACATATTTTATATCGCAACCGACAGATATTAAAAAAGAACTAAATACGTATTTGGTACTTTTGCGATTAATGGGGTACAAAAGGGTAAAAAAAGGGAATATATTCAAGGATAGTTTTTTTGCTTTTTAGCCATGGATATCTTTTAGGCTAATGAAGTTAGAAGTATAATTTATTGACTGGTAGATTTACATTGAAAAGAAATAAGCTACGTGTTTGGTACTTTTTTTTAATTTTGGGGGTAAAAATCGGTAAAGTATATCTTCTAAACAAAAAACTAAATTGGTCTGAGATTGGCACTTAAAATTAAGGAACACATGTTCGGTACTTTTTTGAAGTTCAACCTCTTAGAAGGTAAAACAGGGTAGAAAAGGGAGAAATTAGTAACATCATATCTCCGAAACCAACATCGATGCAAACAAAGTTGAAATTGGATTTGAATCGGCTAGGAAAATAAGGAGACACGTGCTTGGTACTTTTTTGGAAATGGCATTAATAAGGATAAAAAAGGGTAAAAACTATATTTTGGTACTTTTTTCAACTAATATGTATCTTTTGAACTAATAAACATAGAAACATAATTTATATCGCAACAGATAGATATTAAAAAACAATTAAATACGTATTTGGTACTTTTGCGATTAATGGGATACAAAAGGGTAAAAAAGGGAAAATATTTAAGGGTAGGTTTTTTGTTTTTAGCTATGGATATCTTTTAGGCTAATGAAGCCAGAAGTATAATTTATTGACTGGTCGATTGACAAAGAAAAAATAAAATACATTTTTGGTACTTTTTTTAATTTTGGGGGTAAAAATATATCTTCTAAATCAAAAGTGATAGAAACAAAAACTAAATTAGTCTGAGATCAGCACTAAAAATTAAGGGACACGTATTCGGTACTTTTTTGAAATTCGATCTTTTAAAGGGTAAAACAGGGTAGAAAAGGGAGAAATTAGTAACATCATATCTCCGAAACTAACACCGATGCAAACGAAGTTTAAATTGGATTTGAATCGGATAAAAAAATAAATGGCCACGTATTTGGTACTATTTCAAAAATGGTACTAATAAGAATAAAAAAGGGTAAAAACTATATTTTGGTACTTTTTTAACACATATATATTTTTTGAACTAATAAACATAGAAACACTGATAGGCATTAAAAAACTATTAAACACGTATTTGGTACTTTTGCGATTAATGTGGGACGAAAGGGTAAAAAAAAGGGAAAATATTCAAGAGTAGGTTTTTTGCTTTTTAGCTAAGAATATCTTTTCGGCTAATGAAGCCAGAAGCATAATTTATTGGCTGGTAAATTGACACTGAAAAAAGTAAAATAAGTGTCTGGTGCTTTTTTAATTTTGGGGGTAAAAATCGGTAAAAATATATCTTCTTAGTCAAAAGTGATAGAAACAACAACTAAATCGGTCTAAAAACGGCACTTTAAATTAAGGGACATGTATTCGGTACTTTTTTCTTTAATTCGGCCGTTTTGGGGTTAAAACAGGGAAAAAATGGGAAATATTAGTAACGTCATATCTCCGAAATCCAAAACGATAGGAAAAGAGTTGAAATTTGCTTCGGATGGGCTGAAAAAAACGAGAAACGTATTTGGTACTTTTTTGAATATGGTACTTTTTTTGAGCCCATACGTATCTTTTGAAATAACAAACATAGAGAAACAGTAAACGTCACAATTGATAAGTAACAAAGAATTATTAGACACGTATTTGGTACTTTTACGATAATTGAGGTAAAAAAGATAAAAACTGGGAAATATTCAAGGGTAGGTTTTTAACTAATGAAGCCAGAGCTATAATTTACAGACGGGTGGATTCATATTGAAAAAGTAAATTGAAAAAAATTGAAAAAGAAAATGGATAAATTAGTAACATCATATCTCCGAAATTTACATCGTTAGAAACAAAGTTGAAATTGGATTTGGATCATCTTGCAAAAAAAGGGGACACGTTTTTGGTACTTTTTTGGAAATGGAACTAATAAGGGAGAAAAAGGGAAAAAACTATATTTTGGTACTTTATTAACCCTATAAGTATCTCTTGAACTAATAAACATAAATACTCTATTTAAATCACAATTGATAAGGACTAACAAAAATTAAGAAGGTGCTTCGCGCTTTTACGATAAATGAGGCACAAAAGAGTAAAAACTATGAATATCATTTAAACAAATAAAGCCAGAAGTATAATATACAGACAGGTCTATTCACATTGCAGAAGTATAAGACACGCGATTGATTCCTTTTTTTTAATTTTTGGAGTAAAAAGGGGGAAAATCGGTAACGTAATATCTCATAAATCAAAAGTGATAGAAACAAAGATTAAATTGGTCTATGATCAGCATTAAAAATTAAAGGACACGGGTTCGGTATTTTTTTTTTTTAATTTGGCCGCTTATGGTTAAAACAGGCTAGAAAATGAATAAATCATATAATCGGCTAGAAAATGAAAGGTACATGTGTTCTGTACTTTTTTTGGAAATGGCACTAATAAGGGCAAAAAGGGTAAAAACTACATTTTTGTACTTTTTTTTAACCCATACGTATCTTTTGAACTCATAAACATAAATCAATAAGTATTAACAAAATATTAAACATGTGCTTGGTACTTTTACGATAAATGGGGTTCCAAAAGGTGAAAACGGGAAAATATTCATTTAAGCTAATGAAGTCAAAAGCATAAATTAGAGATGTGTCAATCAAAGGGGTAAAAAAGGTAAAAAATCGATGACATTCTAAACCTAATAGATGGAAACAAACACTAAAATGGTCTAAGATAAGCCCTAAAAATTAAGGGACTTTTCAGTAATTTTTGCAAATTAAACAGTTTTGGGGTTAAAATAGGGTAGAATATAAAAACATTAGTAAAGTTATATCTCTGATACTAATATCGGCAGGAAAAAATTTAAATTGGACTTAGATCGAATAGAAAAATAAAAAGTCATGTTTTTAGTAGGTACTTTTCGTAAATGAGCTAAAAATAGGGAATAAAAAGGATAAAAACTAAATTTTGGTACTTTTTTGATCCATATATAATTTTTGAATCAATTATTATAGAAACAAAATTTGTACCGCAATCGAAAATAACAAAAACGGGTCAAAAATTTAAAGATAGGTTTTTCCTTTTAAACTGTGCATGTTGCTTAAATCAATAAAATAAAAAATAAATCAATGATTTATGGACTGTTCTATTGACATTGAAGAAATATGTGACAGGTGTTTGGTATTTTTTTCAATTAACAAAAATGGAGTTAAGATCAGCAATAAAAATATTAGGACATGTATCCGGATTTTTTTTTTTTTAATTTGGCTGATCAGGGGTAAACAACGGGTAAAAAAGGAAACTTTTGTAAAATATTCAAAATCAAAAGCGACAAGAACAAGATTTAAATTGGGTAGATTTATAGGCTAGATTTTTTTTTGAAATCTCAAGGGGGCGTGACCCCTCCCACATAACTCATATATTAAAAATTACAAATATAGGTGACCGAGAGGCCCGATTTTTCTGAAATTTTGGCAGTATGTTAAGCTGTGACGGATGGATAAAATAGGCCAATTTTTTTTTTTTGAAATCTCAAGTGGGCGTGACCCCTCCCATATAAGTCAAATATTGAAAATGACAAATATGGATGACCGAGCTGCCCGATTTTTCTGAAATTTTCACAGTATGGTAAGGTGTGACCGGTGGTTAAAATAGGCAAGGTTCTTTTTTTAATTGTCAAGTGGGCGTGACCCCTCCCATATAAGTTAAATATTAAAAATGACAAATATAAATGACCGACCGGACCGATTTTTCTGAAATTTGTATAGTATGTCAAGGTGTGAACGGTGGATAAAATAAGCAAGGTTCACTTTTGAAATCTTAAGTGGGCGTGACCCCTCCCATATAAGTCAAATATTGAAAATGACAAATATGGATGACCGAGCTAAAATTCAGACAATATGGTTTGGTGTGACCAGTGGATAAAATGGACAAGGTCTTTTTCCCAAATCTCAAGTGGGCGTGACCCCTCCCATAAAACTCATATATTAGAAATGACAAGTATAGATGATAGTAATTTAAGGTGTGACCGGTGGTTAAAATAGGCAAGGTACTTTTTTGAAATCTTAAGTGGGCGTGACCTCTCCCATATAAGTCAAATATTGAAACTGACAAATATGGATGACCGAGCTGCCCGATTTTTCTGAAATTTTTACAGTATGGTAAGGTGTGACCGGTGGATAAAATAGGCAAGGTTTTTTTTGAAATCTGAATTGGGCATGACCCTCCCATATAAGTCAAATATTAAAAATTTTAAATTTGGACGACCCTGCAGACCGATTTTTCCGAAATTTTTACAGTATGTTAAGGTGTGACGGATAAAATAGGCCAGATTTTTTTTGACATCTCAAGTAGGCGTGACCCCTCCCATATAAGTCAAATATTGAAAATGACAAATATGGATGACCGAGATGCCCGATTTTTCTGAAATTTTCACAGTATGGTAAAGTGTGACCGGTGGTTAAAATAGGCAAGGTTTTTTTTAAATCTGAAGTGATAAGTCAAATATTAAAAATTACAAATATGGACGACCCTGCAGACCGATTTTTTCGAAATTTTTACAGTATGGTAAGGTGTGACAGGTGTTAAAATAGGCAAGGTTCTTTTTTGAAATCTTAAGTGGGCGTGACCTCTCCCATATAAGTCAAATATTGAAAATGAGAAATATGGATGACCGATGCCCGATTTTTCTGAAATTTTCACAGTATGGTAAAGTGTGACCGGTGGTTAAAATAGGCAAGGTTTTTTTTTTTAAATCTCAAATGAGCATGACCCTCCCATATAAGTCAAATATTAAAAATAACAAATATGCACGACCCTGCAAACCAATTTTTCCGAAATTTTAAATTTCGACAGTATGTTAAGGTGTGATCTAAAGTGGGCGTGACCCCTCCAATAAGTCAAATATAAAAATTACAAATATGGATGATCAAAACGATTTAACCAAATTAATTATAGTTTTAAATGTGGATATTTTCATACTATAGGATAGTTTTTCGTTTTTTGAATTTTTTGAAAATGGACCAAGGAGGACCTGGGAATCGAAAAATGGGGATAAATTTCCCGTTTTCTTTAAAATTGCATCACTTTAGAACTTCTGGACCAATCAGGACATTTTTTTTTTTGTTTTCTTTAGTCCAAGTTAGGATTCCACATAAAGAAAAATTTACAATGTATACTTTTACGCCCACTTTTTTTCATTTATCTAAAATCGGAAAACGGCTGCATGGATTGGAAATATGATTAATGTTTGATAATAGCTTGACTGAGGATTGTTTGAAGATTTGTCATGATTATTTGATGGTTGTTTGACGATTGTTTGACAGTTGTTTAATAATTGATAGACTGATGACTGTTTGAAGATTTTTAAAAATTGTTTGGTAATTGATTCACGATTAACTGGCGATTTTATGACGGTACTTTGATGATTTTTTGTCGATTGTTTGATGGTTGATTGATGATTGACTGACGACTGTTCTATAATTTTTTTATGATTGTTCGATAATTGTTTCACGATTAGCTGACTATTTGACGATTGTTTGATAATCTATAAATATAAAAAAATATTAGCGTCTGTGTTGTATGCTGTTTGACATGTATGGGCCCATTGCAAGCAAACATTCATTTGCAGTACTGCCAATCACTAAAGTCAATTAAATACATATGCAAATACATTCATAAGGGATTCAGGTAAAAAATTAATAAAAAACATTTCATAATGTTAATTTTTAAAGAAATAGTTAACACAGCAATAAGTAAAAATCTTTTACTATCAGCCCGGGCAACGCCGGGTACAAACAGCTAGTGTTATATAAAAGCCCAGTATGTCCTTTATAAAATTCATTATATAAAAGAGCATACTTATATCTATATTGTTTTAAGATATACGAATTTTTATAAAAAAAAGTCGGTTGCAGAAATAAGTTTATAGTATATTAGCTCCTTATCCATTATAAAGAATATAAGAATATAAAAGATATTTTCAGTAGCTTTTGTTTGATACCAAAAAAGTTAATATCGGATATAAACTTCTAAAGTTATACCGTATTATTCTGGAAATTAAAAAGCCCATAACCCTTAAACTATTAGAGATCACACCAAAATCTTCCTATACATTTTTTTTTGATATAGACATACCATCAGGTACAGGAAAACCGTTGATTTCGGAGGTTAGTTAATAAAATGAATTTATGTCGTTTTTATCAAAATTTAAGTTGTTATTTTTTCCATCTTATAAACGCGATATTGGCACCACTCATAAACAGGTGTTTCGAAATGTAGCTGCCATCTTAAATGTAGCTGCCGTCCCCAAAATAATTAAGCAGCTGACTACGAGGCAGCCAACGACTTTTGTAGTCGGTGTTCGTGTAGCCCGCTGTTGTCTATGTGTTTAATGTATAAATACTAGTTTTATCTTTGCTTTCGTCTCCAATGTGCAATAACAGTCGAGATGTGTTTATGCTTTCCAGTTTTGAAAAGCACTAAATATTTCACTTTTAACTTTTTTTGTGTGAAATTTTTTGCCCTTAGTTACAAACAAGTAAAAGTGTTATATTCGGCTGTGCCAAATCTTATATACCCACCATCAAGTTGTGTTAAATTTAGAAACATATCTCATATATCTACAAAATCTGGACCAAAACTGAAAAAATCGCTAAGCTAATTGGTATTGTTGGTAAAACCTTTGGACTAAATTCAGTTGCCGTAGCTTTATAGTTCAACATTTAAAAATATTTTAGTGGTTTCCCCAATACTTACTTTGATCAAAATTCGGTCTCATAACCGTATATAGTATAGTTTTATATTAATAAGTTGTTAAATACTTTTCGTTGTGCTTAATATGTAGTTAGGCTAAACACGTTAATAGTAATACGGCAGGTCCATATATTTCGTTAGGAGTTCCTAATGCATTCATCATATATGAAGTCTGGGCTAAACATTGATTGATGCCTATCTAATTTCATAGGTGCAATCTTAACATAATGAATGTACCTCCAAATCCTTTTGATCGTAGATATAAAAAGGGGATGTTATATATATAAGAATATTGACCGATTGTAACAAAATTTTACACACTGGCTGGTATATATATAGAGCTTATTCTTGCAAAATTTAGTGGTCATAGCTATCATAGTTTCTAATTTAATAGCTTTTAACTGGCCTTTGCTAAAATTTTTGGTTTCCGTGAGTGTTTTTTATATGAAAGCTAAAGTCAAATATGGACTGATTCCTATAAAATTTGATATAATGATCAAAAATTGTATAAAACTTCCCTATTTTAAATTTAATCGTCATAGCTATTACAATTGTATTCTATTTATAAGCATTAATGTGTTTCCCGATGCGGGGTTATATGGGAGCTCTAACTAAAATTGAACCGATTTTTTTCATTTTCAACACACATCTTTTTCAAGATATCCAAAATGCTTTTGTAAAACTTTGTCCCTCTAGCTCTTTTCGTTAAGGCGCTATCGTGCTTTTATCTGACGGACAGACGGACATAAACAAACTTTTCTTTATATATTTTTGTGTTTCCATAAGTTTTTTATATGGAAGCTATGGTCAAATGGTGATCGATTGTAACAAAATTTTGCACGCTGGCTGACATTGAGATAAGACTTAGTCTTACAAGTCTTACTAGCTCTTGTAGTTAAGGAGCTATCACGATTTTATCTGACGGACAGACGGACATAAATCCCCTTTTCTTTTTGAATTTTTATGTTTTCGTAAGTTTTTTATATGGGAGCTAGGTCGAATGGTGACCGATTGCGACAAAATTTAGCACACTGGCTGGCATTGATATAAGACTTTCTTGTGGCAAATTAAGTGATTATATTTATTATACTTTTAGATTTGTTGACATTTAAGTGTATTTTAGGTGAAATTTTGGCTGTTTTTGTAAATTTGTATGGGAGCAATGGCTAAATGTGAACCGATTTTGACAAAATTTTTTATGCTGCCTCGGGCTTATGCAAAACTTCCATATACCAAATTTTGCCATCATAGCTATTATAGTTTGTTATTTATAAGCGATTAGCATAGGCGAGTTTATATGGAAGCTATGGTCAAATGTTTTGCCCAATTTCAATACCATAATTTTCTCAGAGATGAAGAATGTTTTTACTAAGTTTCAGTGAGCTAGCTCCTTTCGTTTAGGCGTTATCGTGATTTCAACAGACAGACAGACGGACAGACAGACGGACAGACAGACGGACATCGCTCAATCGTCTTAAAATTTCATAAGGATTCCGAGTATTTATCGTTTTTGTTTTTTGAGCCAATATTAAGGAAATTACAAACGGAATGACAATCTTAATATACCCCCATTCTTTTTGATGGTGGGTATAAAAAGTAAATCTTAAGGTGTCTTTTCTAAAATACTAGTTTTATCTTTGCTTTCGTCCCCTATGTGCAATAACAGTCGAGATGTGTTTATGCTTTCCAGTTTTGAAAATCACTAGATATTTCACTTTTAACTTTTTTTGTGTGAAACTTTTTGCCCCTAGTTAGAAAAAAAACCTGAAAAATTTAATTTTTTCCATTGATTTATTTATTTTTATTTTTTTTTCTAAAATTTTAAAATTTTTGTTACCTTGAAAACGATTTGTTAAATTTTATATATAATAACCTTATTTGGAAGGGGTATAGCAGAGAGGTGAGGAAAGGTGGTGGAAAGGAGAAATAAAGCTTTATATTACTCAACACTGTAATTGGACGTCATGTCTATTTTTAAAACCGTGAAGTTACGCCATTTGTTGACAATTTTATTTCTTTTACATCGGCGGCATGTTATTACTGTAGGCTTATCAAAGATGGAGGATGCTGTGGTCATTAATAATTTAATATAAATTAATTATTACAGAAATTGATGTTGTCTACAGTAGGCCTCAAACACAGTCTTAATATGATCTGTTGTGCCTACCAACTTAGCCACAGCATCTTCGAAGCCTTAATCATGCCATTTTGCTCAAATCGTCTGCAATACTTAGGAAACGCACTGAGAACATTTGCATGCCACATAATATATGACCGAATCCGAAAAACCCTAAACCAAGGACAAGATTTTACGATTGTCAAAATCGCCTATTATTGTTTATGGAAAAATTTACCATATATTAATCCTTTACAATATATAATGGATACAATTTTTGATTGCTCTTTTGGAGTGATATAAATAACTTCAAGTAAAAAAGCGATCACTGTGTGTAGCGTCCGTCACAGAAAGAAAGGTTTTTTTGATTTGACTATTTTTTTCTTTTTTTTCCAACTGAACTTGGTTCGTAAAGAGAACTTATAGTATGCTTTACATTAGGCTGAAAATATATAGGTGTTTATATAGCATTTTACAGAATATTATGTATAGAAAAGTGTGTAGCGTCCGTCACAGTATATATTTTTTACAAAATGATATTAATTAAATACAATATTTACGAACACATGTTTGTCTTATTCATTATGCGATAACTCTGTCTATACCCAGGGATTTAATTTAAGATATTAGGTGTTAAAAAAACACAGTGGGGCAAATTTGATGCTTTTGATTTTTTTTTTTTTTATTTTTCGGATACTCTAACAGCTAACCGCAGCACTCTTTCAACAAAAAATAAGATGTAAAATTTTTAGTCGTTTTGTGAGATATTGTATTGTGCGTTTTAACCGAGAACATGAAAAGGAATGAGATGAAATTCGGGAACAAATAAAAACCTTATTAACGAATCCTTAAAAAAATTTTAAATATGAATTTTTTCGTAATAAAAAACATACAAGTAAAAACTGTATCGTCCCTCACATAGCGTCCGCATCAGTTTATTTATGGATTTTTGGTGAAACTGGAAACTTTAAAATATTTTATAAAAGCTGTTTTGTAATCTTCTGATTTTGCTCTATCTTTAACGTATTTATAATTTTTTTATTACTATGATCGATTTGATGAAAATTACAGAAACACGTGTTGAAAAAAAAGTCACTTCCATTTTTTGTAGCGTCCGTCACAGCACTTTAAAAGCAAATATTTTTTCCTCCATAAGATGTATGTAAATTAACAACTGCCATTCGATAGCAAAATCGATGGGCTAATATTCTCAGAAAACTGTGCAACGATATCTAGTGTAGGACGGCAATGGGATACATTTAAGTACAACAAAATCCGTGCAAATGTATCGTCCGTCACGCAGGATTTGCCCATATAAGAAAATTCATTTCACAACATAGTTCCGTTATCGATTCAATTTAATTCTTTAACCCCGTATTGTTCGAAACTGCCTTGGCGTTTAAGTTGGCAAGTAGCATTATAATATCATAGCGGCTCACATTGTGGCTCATTAAACTGCTTAGGACATCGTAAAATTCATCTTCATCGCTTTCAGACTGAATTTTGGTTGGAGTGTAGAAATGATAATTATCGAACAACAGACTTTTATATTTGATTGCTATTATTTTATCACTGATAGGATACCATGCCATTGCTATTCTTTTGACATCAAATATTTTCATTTCGTACCTCCCCTTGCCCTGTCCATCTGGCTTCTTGTTCCACCAACAAGTCAATTTTATAACGCGACACTTTACGCCTAAACTGTTCTAACTTTCCAGTTTCGCATTATGTGAGCACATTCCACGTCGCAAACTTCAAGCTTTCCTTCATGCCTATATTAGGTTTTATAGTCCAATAGGTTAGCCACTTTCAAAATCCTTGTGCTAGCTGCCGTAGCAAGGGGATTTCTAGAATGATTACCCCTTGTTAATGTATTCTGTAATGTTGTCTCTTTCTATGCTTAAAACATCAAACAAGTGATATGTCGATGGGTGATGAGTCCAAAGGCACAAGTCACGTTTGTATAGCGAGCCTCTCTATCCAAAACAGACGACTGCTTACAGCCGCAACTAACATGTAGAACAGACGCTGCAGTAACGTACTTTAACAAGTATAATTATTTTAAACCCTTAGACCAAAAACGTTGGTACACGGGTAATTGTTTACCGCATCTTCAACTAGGTGGCCCATGTTACCAGGATGTACCACGAGGAGGTTAGAGCAGTAATTGGATACAGTTCATAGCTGCTAGTTGGTGACGCTAGGCAACAACTGCATGTCATTACATCCCAAATAACAGATAACTCAACTTTACTGTTTAACAATAAGTAAGAAAGTGCTATAGTCGGTCAAGACCGACCATACGATACCCTTCCCCACTATGTCTAAAGGTGTTCTTTTCCTGTATAAAGACAAATATTTGCTAAATTTTGCAATTATACAAACATTTTCTCAAAACTTATACACTTAAGCTGTTTCCATTATTTGGACTTTTATGAGAGCTAGGGTCAAATGTGGATCAATTATCTCGAAATTTGGCAAATTGGTTACAGTTTATTATCATCAGATTTATGAGCGTTTAAGAGATTTTTGTCTCATTTAGTGCGTTTTGACAGACGTGGTTGTATGGGAGCTATGGTCAAATGTAAACCGATTTCAACGAAATTTGGTACATAAATTTGGTACATATTGATATTTGTTGCTAAACTATCAACTCTGGGAAGTGGGACCTATGAGAGGCACCATAAATAATGGGCCGATTTTGACGAATTTCTATAGCCATGGTCCCACTATCAGAAAAATAATCTGTGCCATTTCATAAAATTTCATAAAATTATCTTTAGAATTGCGACCTGTACTTTGATTATATGGTTTATATGGGGGTCCAGCCAGCCAGACGGACGGACGGACTGATATGTCTAAATCGACTCAGAAAGTGATACTAAGCCTATTGGTATACTAAAAGGTGGGTCTAAGACAAAAATTTCTTAGCGTTACATACATCAGCACAAACTTATAATACCCTTTCCACCTGTGGTGGTGAAGGTTATAAAAATAACTTTTTCACCAACTTTCACCTCTCTAATATCCCATTTGCGAAGAAGGTTACCTAATTCGTATATATACTATATACCATTGCATAGGCAGCAAGTTCTTTAGTGTGACTTCTCTTAAAAAAAAATCCTATAAAATGTCACCTATTGTTGTAAAAGGTATAAGTATATGTATGTTAAATTGGTTATTAATGTCATTGGTTTCATGCATCAGGATGTTCTTGCATAGATTAGGCACCTCCAAAATCCTTGTGCCAGCTGCCGTAGCAGGGGGATTTCTCTCATGATTACCCCTTGGAGTAGTATATTCTGTTATGTTGTTTCTGTCCATGCTTAAAACATCGTAAGTGTTAAGTCGATGGATGATGAGTCCAAAGACAAGAGCCACGTTTGTAAAGCGAGTCGCTCGATCCGAAACAGACACCAGCTTGTAGCCGCAACTAACATGTTGAACAGACGCTACAGTTCCGTACTTTACAAAATACAATACCCTTCGACCAAATACGTTGGAATGGTTCCAAGATAACTCCCTCTCACGTTGGCCCTAACCTAGAATCCCACTCGGGTTATTTACCGCATCTTCAACTAGGTTGCTCAGGTTTCCAGGATGTACCACTAGGAGGTGTGAGTAGGAATTGAATACAGTTATTACCTGTTAGCAGGAAACGCAGGCAACAACTGCATCCCATTTACATCCCAAAAAAAAATTAAGTATAAGTATATGTATGTTAAATTGGTCATTAATGTCATTAGATTGGAAGACTGTCTTTCATGTTGGAACTGCTGGGATACAAAATACATATTTTGTGTGCTTCGTGTATGCTAAAGTTGCTGGACTAGTTGTGCTTGCTATATAATACACCAAGTTAAAAAGGACATTTATAAGCATTTTGTGAACAGCTAGAGATAACAAATATTTTTGAATTGTACGATGGTCTGCTAAAAGTCCTTATCAACCATATATCTATATCACAGTGGGGCTGAATACAAATTCTGTATATGACTAGCCTTATTGGACTTATTATGCATTGTACTTAAGGGAAGTAGCTGTGTGCATTTTCTCTAATATGTCACCTAACAAATACACACTTAATCCTAACAGAGGTACAAATTAGTATTCATTATGCTACTGCAGTTGTTGCTTAATATCTAGTTTCTATTGGAATTTTCAGCATCTAGTGACTGAATTTAAGATTCTCAAAGAATTTAAACCACTATTAGCTTGCCCCAAATTACACTTGTCAACCCTTCACTACTAGCTAACCCATAGCGGTATTTACTGAGATTAAATTCCCATCAATTATTTGCCTTAGCAGCATGTCTGCTCTATGAATACTTCGGAATGTTGTAATTTGTTTAGTTCTAAAGCTTATTCCAAACACCAAGTAATATCTGCTAAAAATTTCCATAATTTATTTCGATAAAACAAATTTCCTAATCCTTCCAAAAGACGACAGCAATTCTTTTTACTAAATCATGCAGTTAGTAGCTACAAAACACAAAACAGGGGTTAATTACTTCCATTTTCGGTAAGAGCTAGGAGCATACTTGTATGCTAAGACTCATGCTCACTAACGAACCAAATATTTTCACAATATGAAACCCCAGAATTCAAGCACACACATAGGAGAACATACCCAAAGGGAAAAATATTAAGTTATGTACACTTTGCATGTGTGTGGTGCTTTATTAGAATTTCGATAAGAAAGCTTTTATACGAGGGTCGTCTTAAAAAACTACAAATATTTATCTTTATCAACTTTGTCAACGAAAATGGATCAATATTACTTTTCATACGTGTAAGCAATCTTTGAAGCAGCTTCATCATTCAAATCGAGCTACCTTCGAAACAAACTTAAAACTCATTAACCGCTTTGTAAGGCCTCATCACATGACCGATTCAATCTACATTTAGATAGCTAAAATTAAACCTGTCTAATCCTATTGTCATGGTGAAGAGTGATCCATCTTTGAGTTTAAAATTTTCTTTTTTTTTTCCAAAAAACTTCTGTCAAATAAATTGTTTGGTAGCATTCAAAATTAACAATTGTTTGCTGCTGCAATTGTTAAATTTAGATACGTCTGTTACAACATCACCATTTGCTTTGAGTCCAAATAACTTTTTTATGTCTTAGAATACCCATATAGTTAATGATAGACTAAAATTGTGGTTTCCGAGAATTTGTTTGACTATTTAGGAGATCCACATAAAAAAGTCCACTTATATTAAAAATTATCTTAATCTCGCAAGTTACATGATGACCTTGATGTATTAATACAAGCACAGCATCAGTATTTATAACCCTCACCACCATAGGTGGAAAGGGTATTATAAGTTTGTGCTGATGTATGTAACGCATAGAAATATTTATCTTAGACCCAACTTTTTGTATACCAATAGGACGTCCGTCCGTCCGTCTGGCTGGCTGGACCCCCATGTAAACCATGTAATCAAAGTACAGGTCGCAATTCTAAAGATAATTTCATGAAATTTGCACAGATCATTTTTTTTTTTGATAGTGCAACCTTGGCTTTTGAAATTCGTCAAAATCGGTTCATTATTTATGGTACCTCCCATAGATCCGACTTCCTGGAATTGATGTATTTGCTACAAATATCGGTATTTTTGCATAAAGTTTAAAACAAATAATGCTTATGTAAGCCCAAATCAACGTACTAAATTTCGTTGTAATCGGTCCACATTTGACCATAGCTCCCATAAAAGCTCTTCTGTCAAAACGCACTTAACTCTCATATGAAGATAATGAGAATTTTATTTTTTGCATACATAGTTTCTATAACAACTGTAATCAATTCGCCAAATTTGAAGACAATCGGTTCACGTTTGCCCCTAGCTCTCATATAAGTCCAAATGACGGAAACAACTTAAATATGGGGAAATCCTGCACGACGGACGATACATTTGTACGGATTTTGTTGTACTTAGACATTGCCGTTTTGCACTAGATATCTTTACACAGATTTATAATAATATTAGCCCATCGATTGTGCTATCGAATGGCATTTGTTAATTTACATACTTCTTTTGAAGGAAAAAGATATTCGCCTTTAAAGTGCTGTGACGGACGCTACAAAAAATGGAAGTGACTTTTTTTTCAGCACGTGTTTCTGCAATTTTCATCAAATCGGTCATAGTAATAAAAAAATTGTAAATACATTGAAGATAGAGGGAAATCAGAGGATTACAAAAGAGCTTTTATAAAATATTTTAAGGTTTCCAGTTTCATCAAAAACCTATAAATGAATTGTTGCGGACGCTACGTGACGGACGATACAGTTTTTACTTGAATGTTTTTTATCAGGAAAAAATTCATATTTCATATTTTTTTTTAAGAATTCGTTAATCAGTGAAAATAATGGTTTTATTTGTTCCCGAATTTCGTCTTCCTTCTTTTCATGTTCGCGGTTAAAATGCGATTTTTGGGCACAATTTAATATTTCACAAAATGTCTACATACATATATTTATTTAAAGTTTTTCACTTTTTACATATTGTTTTTCTCCAAAAGAATGCTGCGGCTAGCTGTTAGAGTGCCCCAAAAAACCAAAAAAAAAAAAAATCAAATTTTAAAAGCAACAAATTTGTCCCACCTAATATCTTAAATTTAATCTGTGGATATAGACAGTGGTATTGCTTTATGTATAAGACTGATATGTGTTCGTGAATCTTGTATTCACTTTTTAAAAAATATATACTGTGACGGACGCTATACACTTTCCTATACATATTATTTTGTAAAATGCTATATAAACATCTATATATTTTTAGCCTAATGTAAAGTATACTATAACTTCTCTTTACGAACCAAGTCCAACTGGAGAAAAAATAAACATTGCACTAGTCAAATTAAAAAAACCTTTATTTCTGTGACGGACGCTACACACTGTGAGCTCTTTTTTTTCATTACTTTTGATGGGGTCTTTTACATCTAATTGTATAAAATTATGCAGACTTTGCGCCCCTACTGAAACTTAATACCCAAATGGATATTTTCGCGCTTTTTATAAAAATTCGAGATAGGTCCAAATAAAAACCTGCCATTAACGAAGAGATCAATCAAAAATTGTATCCAATATATATTCTAAAGGATCAAAATATGGTTAATTTTTCCATAAACACAAATACGCGATTTTGATAGTTTTAAAATTTTGGCCTTGGTTTAAGGTTTTTCGGATTTGTCCATATGTAAGTTTTGAGAAAATGTTTGTATGATGGCAAAATTTTGCAAATATTTGTCTTTATACAGGAAAAAGAACAACTTTGATCTTAGTGGTGAGAGGTATCGTATGGTCGGGCTTGACCGACTATATCACTTTCTTACTTGTTTTAAAAAAATTTTCTGTCTTACCACAAATGATTTATAAGACAAAAAGAGGCTAAAAGTCAAAAAAGTCAAATATCTATTAAACTATAAGAGATAATGTTGTGATTTTTTTCTAGTAGTTTTCGAAAATATAAAATTTTTTTGGATCGGAATAAATAGGCCAAAGTTATACGCACTCAAAGGTTTTACTTACCCAAGGTTGGCAACTTTGCTCCACTGTAGAGCCCACTCCTCTTCTACTGATGTTCCAAATTTCGTTTAGAAACTGCAGAGTTAATACCAAGAAAACCTCGTACTACTGTGGGTCCTTATAACCTGGCAGTATTCGGAAGAGTTGAAAGACCCTATACGTAGTATTCCCGCTGGTTAGAAGTGAAATTTTATTACACTTATTTATAACTGGACAACAAGGCATTTTTCAATGTACATTTACACATTCATTCGTTTTTAGATAAATGCCCAGCAGTTTAAAACTGAGGTAACTCTTCCTCATTGGAGATGTAAGATTTATAGTCTCTGTATAAGTTTATAATACGTTTCCTTAGCTTGAAAATGCTGAGTATAAACATATCTATGAATACATACGAACGTATGTATGTGTGTAACATAACATATGTATTTATTGGTGCATAAGTAAGCATGTTTGCTTCTTTGTTTTCCACAATTTTGTGTGAAAATAAACCTATATGTTACCTTATGTAACTGTGAAAGCTTTGTATTTTTGCTGCCATGGGTAAACAAATGTATACAAAAACATTTCCAAACCAAATAAAATAACAAGTTTATCGAGTGCTTGATATTAGAGGTAAACATTAGCTCCCTTAACTAAGCTTTAACATGACACCACCTAATACAAACACTTAGCAAAATCACTTTGCAACTGTTGGGTTATATTTGTAATATTTCGTTGCATGTTCACTACACATTCACATATACACAAGCATACATGCTTCCATATATTAGTTTTGTCTTCGAGTGCTTTTGTGTGCAACATACAAGTACATACAAACATAAAACTTAATTAATAAACATAAATTTTTATTATCGCTCCTTGCAGCTTTTGTTTAGCATTTTAAGCAAAATATTAAACTTATACGAATACGATATTCCAAATGAAACCCAAAAGCTGATATAGAAAATAAACCAAAAATATTATTACTTAAATAAGCTGGATTTACTGAATTTAGGTCACAGGTGCGAAAAATTTTGTGGTTATTAACATAAATAATTGTAAAAAAAAACAGAAATCCGGAAGGAGTTTAGAAAAAAACTATTTTAAAAACAAGTAAGAAAGTGCTATAGTCGATCAAGCCCGACCATACAATACCCTTCACCACTAAGGTCAAAGGTGTTCTTTTTCCTGTATAAAGACAAATATTTGCTAAATTTTGCCATCATACAAAGATTTTTTTAAAACTTATACATTTAAGCAGTTTTCGTCATTCATACTTATATGAGATCTAGGGTCAAATATGAACCCATTATCTCCAAATTTAAGTCCAAATGACGGAAACAGGTTAAATGTATAAGTTTTGAGAATATGTTTTTTTGATGGCATGATAGGAAAAAGAACACCTTTTACCTTAGTGGTGAAGGATATCGTATGGTCGGGCTTGACCGACTATAGCCCTTTCTTACTTGTTTATTTAATGTTTTTGCTGTTTCTCGTATAAATCTTCTTTTTTCATAGTTGTAGTACTTTTCAAAAAGACCCATAGCTATTTTGACTTAAATTCCTGAAAAACTGTACAAGGTGCATAAATAATTTTTTGCAGTTATGAAGTTTTTTTATTCTTTATTTAAAACAATTCAAAAAATTAAAAAAAAAACGCAACCCAATTGACCTTTTTTTGCAATTAAATAATGGTGTATAGAAATTTATAATTTTTTAAAAAGTTTTATTTTCTGGATTCGTTTATAAATTTGCGCTAATTTTTATCTATGAAATCTAAAAAGAATATAAAAATACGCAACCCAATTGACCTTTTTTTGCAATTAAAATAATGGTGTATAGAAATTTATCATTTTTAAAAAAGTTTTATTTTCTGGATTCGTTTATAAATTTGCGCTAATTTTTATCTATGAAATCTATATTTGAATGCATATCAGAAAGTTGCAAAATCAGCTTGACTTTTTTGTTATAGGATCGAAAACACAAAAATTTTTTTTAAAAATTAGACAAATTTTGTTCATTGCTGTACTTAAAGGGAATAGTGCACTTAAACTTAAATTTTGGCTTAAAATCATCCAAGAACCCCATTCTCTACGAATATATAATAAAACGTTAACTTTCAAAACAAAGTGAGAAAAAAATGCACTTTTTTCGATCAGCGAAAAATAATTGAGTTTGGAAATTTCTCATTATTAAACGATTCAAGGTATTTCAAAACGGGTTTTACTGTTTTATTTTGTAAACTTTTGGCTGTGTTCCAGTATTTTTAGAAATTTTATTTTTAACTTATGGACTTAATATCGAACGCACAATGGGTCAAAAACTAAAAAAAGTCTTAATCTTCGACTTTTTTTTCAATTTTTTAAATGAAATAACTTAAAACCCATAACAGTAATTATAGTAAAGCAAGCATATTTTTTCTTCGTTTTTTCAAGATCATTCCTAAAAAATCAACCACATTGGACAATAACTGAAAGAGCTACACGGTTCAAAGCTTCTTTACTTCTGAGGTGGTCTACTTTGACGGCCAATGATTCACCCTGCGTAAACACAGGATGACCGTTAAAGCAAAACTTAGAAAGCCTTGGTTCTCTTTAACTATTATCTCATGCATACGATGCAATCAGAATTACAGTTTAGAAGATACAGATTTATTACCATTATTTTTTTTTTTTTTTTGTTTCAAACCACTGTGTGTTGTTAAACAAAATATGTCTAAAGCATTGAGATTTTAACGACCACATCTAAGATCGACACTACTGATATGGCTGTTATTATCATGGTTTATACCTGGGCTAGCTTTTTTTTTTCATAAAAGGTCACTTGTTTGTATGTGTCGGTGCGAGTCGAAATTTCCTTAGAATAATAAGGCTATGCATTATTATTCTAAGGAAATTTCGACTTCACACATTTACAATCGTTATGCAATTTGAACGGCTAGTCCCAAATATATAAATGATTAAATTCCGCGTGATTTGAGATACTCCAGAACTGGTAGTGAATGATAGTAGTTTCCAAAATATACATATTATAGGAACTTTATAACCTAAGATACTGCGTTAAAATAACATCATTTGCTGACGCTTCAAAGTCAGGTGATTCAATTGTCACAACATTGTCTCCTGCGCCGCAAAATATCTAGAATTTATGCAGTTTATCTGGCAGACTATGTAGTACTATCTTCAGTCTGAATAATAATCTGGTCACTGCTTTTGTCTTCCTATGATCGATGGGTATTTGAAGCATTTGATGTGGAAGAAGATAACAATTTGGCAATGATATGGAACTATCACTTGAAGTATTCCTTGATCAGAGATCTAGATCAAGGAGTACTTGACTTCATATAATCGAAAATTTTAAAAACCTCTTCATTATAAATCGATTACAACTTTTAAATTCGTCGACATTTCATATCGATTAATGACAATTTTTAGCACTAACTTTCAAACTCACATAATATATTTTAATTCGAACTTTTGTAAGACCGCCTTTAGATGGGCTTCGGTAGCGATGTCTGTTCTATACATTAAAAACGAACTCACATGGCTACAGCCATCCGAAGATTGTTCTGAGTGGATATGTACATTTAAAGATGGATGTAAGGCTAATATTTATACCCTTCACCACCATAGGTGGAAAGGGTATAAATATTTGTGCTGCTGATGTATGTAACGCATAGAAATATTTATCTTAGACCCACCTTTTAGTATACCAATAGGCTTAGAATCACTTTCTGAGTCGATTTAGCGATGTCCGTCCGTCCGTCTGGCTGGCTGGACCCCCATGTAAACCTTGTAATCAAACTACAGGTCATAATTCTAAAGATAATTTGATAAAATTTGGCACAGATTATTTCTTTGATAATGGGACCATGGCTATTGAAATTCGTCAAAATCGACCCATTATTTATGGTACCCCTAATAGGTCCCACTTCACGGAATTGATATATTGGCCACAAATATCAATATGTTTTCATGAAACTTAAAACAAAATTTTGCATACGTAAAATTAAATCACGGTACCAAATTTCGTTGAAATCTGTTCATATTTGACCATAGCTCCCATACAAATTCTTCTTTAAAAACGCACTAAATGAAACAAAAATCACTAAAACGCTCGTAAATCTGAAGATAATGAGAATTTTCAGTTAGTTTTTTGCATACATATTTTTTGTAAAAACCATAATCAACTTGCCAAATTTCGAGAAAATTGGTCCACATTTGACCCTTGCTCTCATATAAGTCCAAATTATGGAAACAGCTTAAATATATAAGTTTTGACAAAATGTTTGACCGGTCTTGACCGACTATACCACTTTCTTACTTGATTTTGCTTGTTACAAACATCAGAACAAACCCAATAAACACTTTTCATCTATAGTAGTGAAGGGTATAAGTATTGACAATACAAGTTGCTAATGTCAACAAATATAATATTTTAGAGGATAATACCAATTCAGAATTATAAAGACACCAAAATGTAAACAGATATTTTTTCAATACCTGTAATAATCAGGGGTGTCATAGAAACCAATTTCATTGGTATTGGTTTTGAAAACGACAAAAAAATTAAATTGGTGTCATGAGTTCCAATATTAATGTTCGAGCTACATTTTCTATTGGTTTTATATGTCACAGAAAATAATATTATTGGTTTAGGATTGGAAATAAACCAAGCAACTTACAGTTAACAGATTTCATTTCAAAATTGGTCTATCAATTTAAAACAAAGGCGTTACTGGCCAACTGGGCCTTTTTCGATTTAAAGATCCGCTAAGAACAGATTTTTGAAAATTTGGCCCTGTGGGGGATAAAAAAGGGAAAATTCAATAACGCTATAATTCCCAAACTAAAAACAATAGAACCAAAATTAAAATCGAGTTTGGATCAGTTACAAAAGTAATAAAATATAACAGTACAAGCGGTAAGTATTTTTCGAAAAAAGGGTAGAAAAAGAGAAAAAATATGTTTGGTACTTTTTTGCTTTAACTTTCAAATAAAAAGCGATGCGTAAAAAGTTTACATAGCATTTTTGATCATATAATAAGATAAAAACAAGTTTTGGTACTTTTTGTCTTTGGAATCAATGAACCGTATCGACAAACATAAAAAATATCAAAAATGGGGAAAATTGTAAGGCTAGAATTTTCTTTGTGTGGAGGTACTGGCGAAGCAAATGCATATCAACATATTTGTTTGCAATTTAGTGAATATCGCATGTAAGTGACAATCGTCCTTTGATTGGTTGTGGTTTGTTTCTTGGTGTAGGTAGATTACATTTTTTCCAGTCCGCAATTCGATCAATTCATGATGTTGGGGTATAAAAGCTTCATTTGTCCAAATAGCAGCGTTTTCTTTATACCAATACCACAAACATTGCAAAAAACTGAAAGTTTTTCTTCAAATAATTTTCTTTAATAATTTTTATTTTATTTTTTTTAGTTGATTTTTGATGTTTCAAAAAAATTTCAAATAAATTAATAATAACCAATTGATTCGAACATTTTGTTTGATTTAAAACCAATAACAACAAAACCGACTTGGTTTCATGACACCAAATATAACCAGTATTGGTTTTCAAAACCGAGAAATTTAAAAACTGACTTGGTTTCTATGACACCCCTGAATGTCGAATTTTCTGGCTAAAAAAATGTTTGATGGGAAGTGTTGTAACCTTCTTTGATTTGAAGAAATCGGCTGCTAAAACCAATAGAATGTTGGTAGACGCTTTAGGTCAAAAAAACTTGCGAACGATGGTTTGTGTGATTCAATAGTAGTGAAAATGTTTGAAGATGACGAATTGGAAACCGAATATCCATAACGACAAAGCAATGCTTTGTATTAAGTGGGATCACATTGGGCTTGTTCAAAAGACAATTGATTAATTGAATGCTTTTTACTGGCTGGTATTTATATAAAGCTTACTCTTGCGGAATTTAGTGGCCATAGCTATTCTAAATTAAAAGGTTTAACTGGTCATTTTGATACATTTTTTTGGTTTCCGGGAGTGGTTTTTATATGAAAGCTATAGTCAAATAAAATTCGATATACCGACCAATAGTTGCATAAAACTTCTCCATTCTAAATTCAGTCATTATAATTATTACAATTGTATTCAATTTATTAGCATTAATGTGTTTCCCGGGGCGGGGTATATGGAAGTTCTAACTAAATGAGAACCGATTTCGCCCTTTTTCAATACACAACTTTTTCAACACATCATTTATTAGCAAATAAGCAATTAGAGTAGACGGGGCTAAAAGGAGCTATGGGGAAATTGAACCGATTTTGCCTAATTTTAATACCAAAATTTTCCCAGGAACGAAGAATATCTTGACTAATTTTTAGTGACCTAGTTTTTTTCGTTTATGAGTTATCGTGATTTCATTTACTAAAATATTGACAGTCAAACATTTTGTAGTTAACTATTTGATACAAATTTTTATTTTGAAAGTGGTTTAAGTCCCATATAATTTTATAGGAAACATTTTAAAGATTTACTTTTTATAGAAAAATTTTCAAAAATTTTCTTTTTATAGGAAATTTTTCAAAAATTTTCTATTTATAGGAAATTTTTCAAAAATTTACTATTTATAGGAAATTTCTCAAAAATTTACTATATATAGGAAATTTTTCAAAAATTTTTATATATAGGAAATTTCTCAAAAATTTTTTATTTATAGGAAATTTTTCAAAAATTTTTTATTTATATGAAATTTTTCAAAAATTTACTTTTTACAGGAAATTTTTCAAAAATTTACTTTTATAGGAAATTTTTCAAAAATTTACTTTTTATAGGAAATTTTTCAAAAATTTAGTTTTTATAGGAAATTTTTCAAAAATTTACTTTTTATAGGAAATTTTTAAAAAATTTACTTTTTATAGGAAATTTCTTAAAAATTTACTTTTTATAAGAAATTTTTCAAAAATTTACTTTTTATAGGAAATTTTTCAAAAATTTACTTTTTATAGGAAATTTTTCAAAAATTTACTTTTTATAGGAAATTTTTCAAAAATTTACTTTTTATAGGAAATTTTTCAAAAATTTACTTTTTATAGGAAATTTTTCAAAAATTTACTTTTTATAGGAAATTTTTCAAAAATTAACTTTTTATAGGAAATTTTTCAAAAATTTACTTTTTATAGGAAATTTTTCAAAAATTTACTTTTTATAGGAAATTTTTCAAAAATTTACTTTTTATAGGAAATTTTTCAAAAATTTACTTTTTATAGGAAATTTTTCAAAAATTTACTTTTTATAGGAAATTTTTCAAAAATTTACTTTTTATAGGAAATTTTTCAAAAATTTACTTTTTATAGGAAATTTTTTAAAAATTTACTTTTTATAAGAAATTTTTAAAAAATTTACTTTTTATAGGAAATTTTTTAAAAATTTACTTTTTATAGGAAATTTTTTAAAAATTTACTTTTAATAGGAAATTTTTTAAAAATTTACATTTTATAGGAAATTTTTTTAAAAATTTACCTTTTATAGGAAATTTTTCAAAAATTTACTTTTTATAGGAAATTTTTCAAAAATTTACTTTTTATAGGAAATTTTTCAAAAATTTACTTTTTATAGGAAATTTTTCAAAAATTTACTTTTTATAGGAAATTTTTCAAAAATTTACTTTTTATAGGAAACATTTTAAAGATTTACTTTTTACAGAAAATTTTTCAAAAATTTTCTTTTTATAGGAAATTTTTCAAAAATTTACTATTTATAGGAAATTTTTCAAAAATTTACTATTTATAGGAAATTTTTCAAAAATTTACTATTTATAGGAAATTTTTCAAAAATTTACTATTTATAGGAAATTTTTCAAAAATTTACTATTTATAGGAAATTTTTCAAAAATTTACTATTTATAGGAAATTTTTCAAAAATTTACAATTTATAGGAAATTTTTCAAAAATTTACTATTTATAGGAAATTTTTCAAAAATTTACTTTTTATAGGAATTTTTCAAAAATTTACTTTTTATAGGAATTTTTTCAAAAATTTACTTTCTATAGGAAATTTTTCAAAAATTTACTATTTATAGGAAATTTTTCAAAAATTTACTATTTATAGGAAATTTTTCAAAAATTTACTATTTATAGGAAATTTTTCAAAAATTTACTTTTTATAGGAAATTTTTCAAAAATTTACTTTTTATAGGAAATTTTTCAAAAATTTATTTTTTATAGGAATATTTTCAAAAATTTACTTTTTATAGGAATTTTTTCGAAAATTTACTTTTTATAGGAATTTTGCTATGAGAAATATTTGGCAAAATTTTTTGGAACAAAACATTTTTCATTTTATTTGTTTTAAAGTGGAATAAGCCCTATACATTTTTCAATTCAAAAGTAAAAAAAAATTTCATACAAAACCATTTAAATTTTATTTGTTTTGAAAGCAGTTTAAGTCCCATACATTTTTTAAAAGGTCTGTTTTGAAAGTGGTATAAGTCCGTTCAACTCGCTAAAAACGCATTTCCAAATAGATTTTATTAATTTATTTTTATGAAAGGAAAAATTAGATAGGTTCTGATCAAAACCTAAGATTTTGTTTACTAAAATTTGTCACCTTTATTTTAAAAAACACTAAAACGCAAAACCCTTTATATCTCAATTAAAAAAATGGACTTAATCCTTTTTCAAAATAAGGTCTTCATATATCCCTTTTGGTTTTTAGGCCAATATTATGGAAATTACAAACGGAATAACAATCTGAATCAATAGAATCAATTTTTCCTATTTTTTAAATTTTGACACAGTCTCTAAACTACAAAACTATATATCGGAAGCGTAGTTTGGGTTTATACTGATGTTTCCAAAGCCCAAAAATATTATGAATAAAATAGTATTGAATAACTTTAAGATTAATACATATACAAAGCCAATTCATATAAGTTTCTTCTATTCCTACTTAATTAACTCTTTCTTATATGAAAACTTTTCACTTACTTAGAATTTCTTTGTAGATAAACTTAAAGCAAAAATTTTGATCAGAAATGTTTTCAAACACTTAAGATTTCGTAAGAAGCCTTAGTTAGTTACTTAAATTTAGGGAAATAATTACAAATTCAAAATTTTACCAAAACTTTGAGTTAATAATAAATATTTGTTTAAAATGTTTTATGGAGCTTGTAAGCTTTGAAAGAGGCATAAGATATAATACATACACATATACATATTTGAATATTTAGAATTAACTTACAAGTATAAAACATAAATACTTGTCAACAGTGGGAGGAAAACTTATTAAGAACTTTTCATATTTATTTGCATGTGTGTGTATGTATATGTAAACATAACATGTGTCTGTAGTCATGACTACAGATACACGTTATGTTTGTTATGTTGTTATATATTGTATATGAAATAATACATATAAGATTAAACTTATTTATGTGTTACTCGAGTTAAAAGTAGAAACTAAATGTAGAACAAGTTGCAACGAGATTGTTAAAACACTCAGTTGTGATATACTAAAAACAGCCCAGTAAAACTTTTCATTACCAAATAATGAGTTAAACAGTTAAACTATTGAACACGAACTACTTACTCATTCGCTGTTTAAGTCATTACATTAACATGGGGATGTCATTGGAGGCAAGTACTTACCAATTGCAGAAAAGTAATGGCTTGGGTAAGCAATTTGAAAGCAACAACAACAGCAACAACTTTTTTGTTGTTGTTTTATTAAAAACATATATTTTTAAAAGAAATACAAAATTTTTTTTCTGATCCCATGGGGGCTCGAACCCAGACCCTCCGACTGCTAGGCAGAGACTCTTCCACTGAGCTACTTCATATGTTGAAAACTTAGCAGCTTATAATTAATATAAACAATTTTTATTTTTAGATCCGAAATCATGTGAAAATAACTTTGTTTTTCTCTGCTTTTTTTTGCTTTGTTGTAATTTTTGAAAAAATATTTTTATACGATTTTTTGTAATTATTTTAAAACTTAAACAATTTAAATCTTCTTTTTTGTATACGTTTTTACATAAGATTGACTCTTACTTACTTAAATGTTACAACCTGTTAAGGTTGGATTTCGATCTTGTGCGAATATTCTCCAATTGTGCGAATATTCTCCAATTTTATAGGCCAAGCTTTGAAAAATGTTCCTCTACTTGGTCTTTCTATCGAAGTTTCGGACATCCTCCTCTAACATTAGGTAGTGAGACATTTCAATTCTAATTTTATCCTCTTCATTGTATTTTTTTCAAGAGAGGGTTACTAGCCCGTAATCCTAACCCATTTTTATCGATCTTATGGGACAACTCTCGGAACATGTTAACTCACAATATTAATGGGTGTTAAACTAGCTCCCCGGGTGATACCATGTGGAGGTGTGTGTCCACAATTGAGATGAAGGATGAACCAGATAAGTTGGGCTTACCAAGTTAAGACCAATTAGAATCGTGTTTGGTATTCAACATCCCCTAAATAATCAAAATTGACTCATGATGGTATTTTTTCATTAACGTGAGTTAGTTTTACAAATTTTTTTACAGGAGATAATATTTAAGTTCTTAAAATTCAAAAATCATTTAAAAAGACTCTTTTAATAAAAAAAAAAAACTAAAAAAAATTGTTGCCCTTGGTGGGATTTGAACCGGGGCCATTAAGTTTTAATTACCATCTTAATTACAAATAAGTACTTCTGTAATAACTTATTATTTATTCGGATGGTATGTTGTAGTCGTTACAAGGTAACCAGTTATCAGAGTACTTGCCATTACCAAAGTTTTGCTGGGAGTATTGATCTGATATTCAAATGAAATTCAAATATTTTATGTTTTCTTTTTAAAATATTCTCTTGGAATATCTATTATCCCCTTGTTTTATTTTCCAGAAAAATCAAATTATTTTAACGAACCAACTACGCAAATATTTTATTAATATAAAGTATTTTTTCTGGTTTTTACTACAAAAATACTACGAACTTTTAACAGCAAATGTATCCTTTGGGCATTCAATACATTAATATAATACACCCAACTTTAGTAACTCGCTGCCTACTAATGGCAGCAAATTTAACAAGTTGTCATGTCATTTAAACATAAATTTAAATTGAAATATTTTAAAATTTCCAATTTAGTGCTAAAATGAAATGGTAAAAAACTTTGATAACAAATAGGTCATTTTATACATAAGATGAAGACACCCCAAATTGCCTTTGTTACTAATATATATTTTTTTTAATTTATTGGGTATTTGAATATTAAGATAATTTTTAAGCATTAAAATTCAAGCTCGCCCTACTTCAAATGTTTCTATCGAAAATTTTTCTATAGAAAAATATTTCTATCCAAAAATTTTCTGTAGAAAAATATTTCTATCGAAAATTTTTCTATAGAAAAATATTTCTATCGAAAATATTTCTAAAGAAAAATATTTCTATCGAAAATATTTCTAAAGAAAAATATTTCTATCGAAAATATTTCTAAAGAAAAATATTTCTATCGAAAATATTTCTAAAGAAAAATATTTCTATCGAAAATATTTCTAAAGAAAAATATTTCTATCGAAAATATTTCTAAAGAAAAATATTTCTATCGAAAATATTTCTAAAAAAATATTTCTATCGAAAATTTTTCTATAGAAAAATATTTCTATCGAAATTTTTTCTATCGAAAAATATTTCTATCGAAAATTTTTCTATCGAAAAATATTTCTATCGAAAATTTTTCTATAGAAAAATATTTCTATCGAAAATTTTTCTATAGAAAAATATTTCTATCGAAAATTTTTCTATAGAAAAATATTTCTATCGAAAATTTTTCTATAGAAAAATATTTCTATCGAAAATTTTTCTATAGAAAAATATTTCTATCGAAAATTTTTCTATAGAAAAATATTTCTATCGAAAATTTTTCTATAGAAAAATATTTCTATCGAAAATTTTTCTATAGAAAAATATTTCTATTAAAAATTTTTCTATAGGAAAATATTTCTATCGAAAATTTTTCTATAGAAAAATATTTCTATCGAAAATTTTTCTATAGAAAAATATTTCTATCGAAAATTTTTCTATAGAAAAATATTTCTATCGAAAATTTTTCTATAGAAAAATATTTCTATCGAAAATTTTTCTATAGAAAAATATTTCTATCGAAAATTTTTTTATAGAAAAATATTTCTATCGAAAATTTTTCTATAGAAAAATATTTCTATCGAAAATTTTTCTATAGAAAAATATTTCTATCGAAAATTTTTCTATAGAAAAATATTTCTATCGAAAATTTTTCTATAGAAAAATATTTCTATCGAAAATTTTTCTATAGAAAAGTATTTCTATTGAAAATATTTTTGTCAATGTGCGCTATTCTACTTAGTTCTGTTAGTTAAGTATTAGATACTTAGAGGTCTCAAATCGTTATAATCCTGTGTTAGTACTTTTGTGCCAAATAGGAGCTTCTGTTAACTTTAAGAAGTTGTGTTTGCTTTATAATTTTTATTTACTGAAACCTTTTAGCAGTTTATTTTAGCCAAACAATGACATGAAAAAATACAGCAATACCCAACAGTTCAGAAGATTAACCGTCTGCAACTGACGTTATTTTTTGTTAATACTAAATACATAAAAAATGTATAGTATAGTAGGTCACACTCCGACTATTTGAGATCAAATATGAATCATTTTTCAACAAATTTTTAAGTATTTTTGTATTTTAAGGTAATTTTTTATAATTATTATGGTATGAGAGGAAGGGTCAAATATCTACCAAATTTCATTCAAATACAAAAAAAAATTGGTTCTATAAAGGCTCGAAATTTAAATTTAAGTAAGGCGGTCCCATGAGCGAACTGTGGCCTATTAGGTTATCAAGTCGACTACTAAGCATTAACATAACAAAGTGTGCTTGGGTTTGAGCCCCAGCTTTATCTCTCAGATAAAGCAGAATTTGAATGAATTTCATTTCTCTATATAAAAAACAAAGCTGCCAATAATACAAAATTTTCATATAATAAAAATATCGAACAAAAATTTGGTTTAAATAATTTTTAACTATATTTATTAACAAATCCAAAAAAAAATCAAATTAACCCTCCAAAGAAAAGTACTTTAAACTTTTAGCGAAAAGCCCTCCATTTAAAACTGCAGGGTACGTACATGCATATTTTTCATTTACTTTTGACAAACAATAAAATGTGTAAAGTAATAAATTAAATTCTTGGATATGATTTATGAATACGAGTATCAAAGAAAATTGAATTTCTTGTTGACTTATATTTTTATTTCTTTCTAATATTTCAGTGAAATTATCTTCAGAAAATGTAATTTAAAGGAAAATAAATATTTTATATGAAATAAAAAAACTTCCCCTTAAAAGAATATTCAGTAGCTTTTCCTCTTAATGCCAACAAAAATATATAAAATTTAATTTAATGTCATATTTTAATTTGTTTCTCCTTCATAATGATGGACATGACAAAATGTAAGAAAATTAAAAAAAAACTGAAAATTATAAATATTTTTCACTTTTGTAATTTTCCCCAATTTAAATTTTTTTTTGCCTATAATTGGCAAGGACCAACGAGGCCATAGCCCAGAAAAATAAGAAAAAAGTTGCGCAGAGATCAATTTTAAAAATTGCATTTTATGCCAGTACAATTATTTTGTTGTTTCTTTTTCTTGTTAAAAACTTTTCTTTTACAAATTCTTCTGCAAACTGTCTTTCCTTTTTTTGTATGGCAAAAGCTTCTTATAGAGTTTCCTTTGGCTTTTCTTTTTTAATTATGTCCATCATCTCAAGTAGACCATGTTCTTTCTTTGTTTTTGGCAATTTTCGTGTTTTATGTATTGGGTACAAATTGTTTGACAATTGTATGGTCTCATTTACATATTATTACAGTTTTTCTTCATTATCATAGTTTTTCTTTAATATATGAGTTTCTTAGTTTTTTTCTGGTCGTTCGGATTTCGTGCTAACTAAAAAATGTGATAGCAAAAGGCAAATTAGAATATTTGACATTTTTATGAGATTTTACTTACCATGACCAACATTTTTTGTTTTAATTCACTTTTCATAGATTTATATGGTTTTTAAAATTACCCTTTTAACAGGAAAATTTTCAATAATTTCATTTTTTTGTATAAAATGTCCTATTTTTATAGGAAATTTCTTATAAGAATAGGAAATTTTCCAAAAATTTCCTACTATTATAGGAAATTTTGCAAAAATTTACTATTTTATAGGAAACTATGTAAAAATTTACTATTTTTATAGGAAATTTTTTCAAAAATTTACTATTATTATAGGAAATTTTGCGAAAATTTACTATTTTTATAGGAAATTTTTCAAAAATTTTCTATTTTTATAGGAAAATTTACAAAAAATTTCCTATTTTTATAGAAAATTTTTCAAAAATTTCCTATTTTTATAGAAACTTTTTCAAAAATTTCCTATTTTTATAGGAAATTTTTCAAAAATTTCCTATTTTTATAGGAAATTTTTCAAAAATTTCCTATTTTTATAGGAAATTTTTCAAAAATTTCCTATTTTTTATAGGAAATTTTTCAAAAATTTCCTATTTTTATAGGAAATTTTTCAAAAATTTCCTATTTTTATAGGAAATTTTTCAAAAATTTCCTATTTTTATAGGAAATTTTTCAAAAATTTCCTATTTTTATAGGAAATTTTTCAAAAATTTCCTATTTTTATAGGAAATTTTTCAAAAATTTCCTATTTTTAAAGGAAATTTTTCAAAAATTTCCTATTTTTATAGGAAATTTTTCAAAAATTTCCTATTTTTATAGGAAATTTTTCAAAAATTTCCTATTTTTATAGGAAATTTTTCAAAAATTTCCTATTTTTATAGGAAATTTTTCAAAAATTTCCTATTTTTATAGGAAATTTTTTCAAAAATTTCCTATTTTTATAGGAAATTTTTCAAAAAATTTCCTATTTTTATAGGAAATTTTTCAAAAATTTCCTATTTTTTATAGGAAATTTTTCAAAAATTTCCTATTTTTATAGGAAATTTTTCAAAAATTTCCAATTTTTATAGGAAATTTTTCAAAAATTTCCTATTTTTATAGGAAATTTTTCAAAAATTTCCTATTTTTATAGGAAATTTTTCAAAAATTTCCTATTTTTATAGAAACTTTTTCAAAAATTTCCTATTTTTATAGGAAATTTTTCAAAAATTTCCTATTTTTATAGAAACTTTTTCAAAAATTTCCTATTTTTATAGGAAATTTTTAAAAAATTTCCTATTTTTATAGGAAATTTTTCAAAAATTTCCTATTTTTATAGGAAATTTTTCAAAAATTTCCTATTTTTATAGGAAATTTTTCAAAAATTTCCTATTTTTATAGGAAATTTTTCAAAAATTTCCTATTTTTATAGGAAATTTTTCAAAAATTTCCTATTTTTATAGGAAATTTTTCAAAAATTTCCTATTTTTATAGGAAATTTTTCAAAAATTTCCTATTTTTATAGGAAATTTTTCAAAAATTTCCTATTTTTATAGGAAATTTTTCAAAAATTTCCTATTTTTATAGGAAATTTTTCAAAAATTTCCTATTTTTATAGGAAATTTTTCAAAAATTTCCTATTTTTATAGGAAATTTTTCAAAAATTTCCTATTTTTATAGGAAATTTTTCAAAAATTTCCTATTTTTATAGGAAATTTTTCAAAAATTTCCTATTTTTATAGGAAATTTTTCAAAAATTTCCTATTTTTATAGGAAATTTTTCAAAAATTTCCTATTTTTATAGGAAATTTTTCAAAATTTCCTATTTTTATAGGAAATTTTTCAAAAATTTCCTATTTTTATAGGAAATTTTTCAAAAATTTCCTATTTTTATAGGAAATTTTTCAAAAATTTCCTATTTTTATAGGAAATTTTTCAAAAATTTCCTATTTCTATAGGAAATTTTTCAAAAATTTCCTATTTTTATAGGAAATTTTTCAAAAATTTCCTATTTTTATAGGAAATTTTTCAAAAATTTCCTATTTTTATAGGAAATTTTTCAAAAATTTCCTATTTTTATAGGAAATTTTTCAAAAATTTCCTATTTTTATAGGAAATTTTTCAAAAATTTCCTATTTTTATAGGAAATTTTTCAAAAATTTCCTATTTTTATAGAAAATTTTTCAAAAATTTCCTATTTTTATAGGAAATTTTTCAAAAATTTCCTATTTTTATAGGAAATTTTTCAAAAATTTCCTATTTTTATAGGAAAGTTTTCAAAAATTTCCTATTTTTATAGGAAATTTTTCAAAAATTTCCTATTTTTATAGGAAATTTTTCAAAAATTTCCTGTTTTTATAGGAAATTTTTCAAAAATTTCCTGTTTTTATAGGAAATTTTTCAAAAATTTCCTATTTTTCAAAAATTTCCTATTTTTATAGGAAATTTTTCAAAAATTTCTTATTTTTATAGGAAATTTTTCAAAAATTTCCTATTTTTATAGGAATTTTTTCAAAAATTTCCTATTTTGATAGGAATTTTTTCAAAAAATTTCCTATTTTTATAGGAAATTTTTCAAAAATTTCCTATTTTTAAAGGAAATTTTTCAAAAATTTCCTATTTTTATAGGAAATTTTTCAAAAATTTCCTATTTTTATAGGAAATTTTTCAAAAATTTCCTATTTTTATAGGAATTTTTTCAAAAATTTCCTATTTTTATAGGAAATTTTTTAAAAATTTCCTATTTTTATAGGAAATTTTTTAAAAATTTTCTATTTTTATAGGAAATTTTTCAAAAATTTCCTATTTTTATAGAAAATTTTTCAAAAATTTCTTATTTTTATAGGAAATTTTTCAAAAATTTCCTATTTTTATAGGAAATTTTTCAAAAATTTCCTATTTTTATAGGAAATTTTTTAAAAATTTCCTATTTTTATAGGAAATTTTTTAAAAATTTTCTATTTTTATAGGAAATTTTTTAAAAATTTCCTATTTTTATAGGAAATTTTTTAAAAATTTCCTATTTTTATAGGAATTTTTTTAAAAATTTCCTATTTTTATAGGAAATTTTTTAAAAATTTCCTATTTTTATGAACATGCCATATTGCTAGCAATATGTTTATGGCACAACGAACCAGCTTATTAATGTAAAACTATATTCGGTTATGGAACAGCATTTTGTCCAAGGTAAATACTTTGAAAACCACTTAGATACTTTTAAATGTTGAACTATAGTAACTATAGCAATAACAATACCACATTTTGTCAACATTTTGAATTAACTGAACTCTCGTACAACTTAATGGTGGGTATGCAAGATTCCGCATAGCCGAATATAACACTCTAACTTGTTTTTTTTATTAAATTTATCACTTTTAGTAAATAAGGATCGAACATTTGGTTTGTAGTTTGTGGTTGTGGGATTTCCTTTTTAATCTTATTTTAGATCATGCGATAATGGGTCTTGATTAAATCTGTCATTACATAGAATAGGCAGCAAAATGAAAGATGTTGATTATGTCGTACAGATACTCCAGAAGAAACTATGTCCGCAAATGTTCAAATTTAACCTTTATCTGCTCCTAAAAAAACTTACGTTGTCTACCTTTGCGTAGTTTTCTACGCATGCAATATTATTTATAGTTTTTGGTACAAAATTTTAAGAACTCTGGGATTAAACAGTTAGAAAAAGAAATTTATATTTATTTGGTAAACGAAAAAGCTTTTTTTTGGCATTTTGAAGTCTTAAATTAGCTTTCCACCGAGAATTACTATATGAGGAAAAACCTTATCCATTGTCATGAACTTAGTTCAAAACAATAAGTTGGTACTAATTTTGTTAGCATAAGCTTATACTCAATAGTACGCTGGCCGAAAGGTGGGAAATAGGCCTCGAATTTCGAAAAAAAAACGACAGAAGTAAAGTTGAAGGGTAAAAAGGTAGCAAGCTCCTTTTATATAACTTACAGGTGTATCATTTTAAAAGATTATGAAGATTCTGGCACTAATTCTTCTTTATCTTCTTTTTAGTTTTTCTTGTAAATGGTGTAAAAACAATAATCAAAAAGAACTTTTCCATGTGTTAAAACCGCAATGATTGACAAAAAAAAAAGAACCATGACATCAAAAGTTTCCACGAAAAACGTATGTTTTTTCCCATATGCGTAGAAAACTACGCAAGGGTAGACAACGTAACTTTTTTCATCCAGTCCATAAAAAATAAAATTTCGGAGTAAAAAATGCCTTAAATTATGCAAAATCATGTTACTTACAAAGTCAATCAATTTTGTTAACTTAAAGCTAGCACTTCCAAAAAAAAAATAGAAAAATTGTGTAGCGTTTGCGTAGTTTTCTACACAAAGAGCAGATGAAGGTTAAGGTACACTTATATGCACATGTTGTAACTCACAAAAATAATTATGTTCATATCACACATAAAATCAATCAATAGAAATAACATGAAATAAAAATAATCATTTTTGTTTTTAAATATACCTCTGCCAATACTAAATGTTGCTTAAAAGCAACTTCTCATAACAGTAAAACCGAAAGTGATACATAGAGACCTGGAATTAATACCTAATATAAACAAAATCTTTTTAATCGTTAAGTTTTCGGAAAACTAAATGTCTTACTTGTACTATTCCGATTGATGTTTCTACATTTCTACTGAAATTGGGTTAAATTGATGAGGTGCAATTTGCAAAAGCCGTTATTTTGAAAATTTCAACCAGAATGACAATCTCTTTTTAACGATGCACATTCTGGCTTTCTTTTTTCATTGTATTTATACATTATTTATAATTATAATTACTTCAACAATTAGTGACATGAACACAACTTCCTCCTTTTAATATTGAAACCTCCAGCATTTTCTCATATTTTTTCTTTTGTTTTTTTGATTCCGTTTAATTTTTTCATCATGTAATTACTTTTCATTACCAACTTTTTACCCCAGTTCAGAAGATGGAACTGTAAGACACACATACTTTGACCTGCAATTATTATGTAGTTTTCTTTAGTATTTATTGTTTGTATTTGAATCTGAATATTTTTTTTATCAATTGAGATGGCATTTTAATACGACTATTAATACGGACAATGTTTAGAGTGAAGAAATTATTTTAAGTATTTCTGATTTATTCAAATTTTTAAGTGCTGACTTTTTGTTAGTCCAATTTAAAGAAAATCAATTTTCGCCCATTCTTATAATCAGAAGACCATAAAGAATAAAAAAAATACAATACTTGACGAAAAAAGTTTAAATTTTGGGGATTAGTGTAATCAAAAGTTTGTTGTTAAATTTCAAAGAAAGAAATAAAATATTTTAAGAAATATTTGAAGACCTTATTTTGAAAGTGGATTAAGTCCATTTTTTTTAATTGAGATATAAAGCGTTTTGCGTTTTAGTGTTTTTAAAAATTAAAACTTAAGTTTTGATCAGAACCTATCAAATTATTTCTTTCATAAAAGTAAATTTATAACAAATATTTGGAAATGCGTTTTTTAGCTGATTGAATGGACTTATACCACTTTCAAAACAAACATTTTAAAATATTCATTTTTTGA
The DNA here is from genome assembly GCA_933228675.1 of Stomorhina lunata. Lineage (NCBI taxonomy): Eukaryota > Metazoa > Arthropoda > Insecta > Diptera > Rhiniidae > Stomorhina > Stomorhina lunata. The sequence goes on along the minus strand of OW121741.1, from coordinate 89,213,187 downwards.
ATTGAAAAATGTATGGGACTTAAACTGTTTTTAAAATAAATCAAATTTAAATTTTTGGTTTTGTATGAAAAAATTTTTACTTTTGAATTGAAAAATGTATGGGACTTAATCCACTTTTCAAAACAAATTAAAAAAAAAAGTAAATTTTTGAAAAATTTCCTATAAAAAGTAAATTTTTGAAAAATTTCCTAGAGAAGTAAATTTTTGAAAAATTTCCTATAAAAAGTAAATTTTTGAAAAATTTCCTATAAAAAGTAAATATTTGAAAAATTTCCTATAAAAAGAAAATTTTTGAAAAATTTCCTATAAAAAGAAAATTTTTGAAAAATTTCCTATAAAAAGTTAATTTTTGAAAAATTTCCTATAAAAAGTAAATTTTTGAAACATTTCCTATAAAAAGTAAATTTTTAAAAAATTTCCTATAAAAAGTAAATTTTTGAAAAATTTCCTATAAAAAGTAAATTTTTAAAATATTTCCTATAAAAAGTAAATTTTAAAAAATTTCCTATAAAAAGTAAATTTTTGAAAAATTTCCTATAAAAAGTAAATTTTTAAAATATTTCCTATAAAAAGTAAATTTTTGAAAAATTTCCTATAAAAAGTAAATTTTTAAAAAATTTCCTATAAAAAGTAAATTTTTGAAAAATTTCCTATAAAAAGTAAATTTTTGAAAAATTTTCTATAAAAAGTAAATTTTTGAAAAATTTCCTATCAAAAGAAAATTTTTGCAAAAATTTCCTATATAAAGTAAATTTTTGCAAAAATTTCCTATAAAAAGTAAATTTTTGAAAAATTTCCTATAAAAAGTAATTTATTGAAAAATTTCCTATAAAAAGTAAATTTTTGAAAAATTTCCTAGAAAAACTAAATTTTTGAAAAATTTCCTATCAAAAGTAAATTTTTGAAAAATTTCTTATGAAAAGTAAATTTTTGAAAAATTTCCTATAAAAAGTATATTTTTGAAAAATTTCCTATATAAAGTAAATTTTTGCAAAAATTTCCTATAAAAAGTAAATTTTTGAAAAATTTCCTATAAAAAGTAAGTTATTGAAAAATTTCCTATAAAAAGTAAATTTTTGAAAAATTTCCTAGAAAATTTCCTATAAAAAGTAATTTATTGAAAAATTTCCTATAAAAAGTAAATTTTTGAAAAATTTCCTAGAAAAACTAAATTTTTGAAAAATTTCCTATCAAAAGTAAATTTTTGAAAAATTTCTTATCAAAAGTAAATTTTTGATAAATTTCGTATTAAAAGTAAATTTTTGAAAAATTTCCTATAAAAAGTAAATTTTTGAAAAATTTCCTATAAAAAGTAAATTTTTGAAAAATTTCCTATAAAAAGTAAATTTTTGAAAAATTTCCTATAAAAAGTAAATTTTTGAAAAATTTCCTATAAAAAGTAAATTTTTGAAAAATTTCCTATAAAAAGTAAATTTTTGAAAAATTTCCTATAAAAAGTAAATTTTTGAAAAATTTCCTATAAAAAGTAAATTTTTGAAAAATTTCCTATAAAAAGTAAATTTTTGAAAAATTTCCTATAAAAAGTAAATTTTTGAAAAATTTCCTATAAACAGTAAATTTTTGAAAAATTTTCTCGAAAAAGTAAATTTTTGAAAAATTTCCTATCAATAGTAAATTTTTGAAAAAATTTCCTATAAAAAGTAAATTTTTGAAAAATTTCCTATAAAAAGTAAATTTTTGAAAAATTTCCTATAAAAAGTAAATTTTTGAAAAATTTCCTATAAAAAGTAAATTTTTGAAAAATTTCCTATAAATTGTAAATTTCTGAAAAATTTCCTATAAATAGTAAATTTTTAAAAAGTCACTTTCAAAATAAAAATTTGTATCATTAACCACAAAATGTTTTACTGTCAATATGTAAGTAGATTTTGTAAATTTAAAAATCAATTATTTTTCGCATAGTAAGATCCACACTTGCAGAACCTTTCCCCATCATTAACTCAATTTTTTTGGAATGTGGACTTATTACACTTTCAAAATAAAGTCTTCATTTTAAATACGAAACTTTTTAAAGAAATAAAAAAAAAAATATTTTAAACTTATAAGATTATAATTTTGTGGTTATAACAGTTCCACAAAAAGAACCAAATGTCGTAAAATTTAGCACCATTTGTCCCCAAATCCCATCACTTATCTATCATCTGACTCTCATTAAAGTGTAATGTTAAAAAAAGCCACAAGGTAGAAAGGAAACAAAATATTTTGCCGAGAAAAAACTTAAATTTATTTAACAAAAAAAGTATAATAAAAGAAGAAACCGTTTAAAAAATTGCTCTAAATATAGTATATGGCCAAACTCAAGTACAATTTATATAAATAAGACACTCGTTTTAAAAAAGGCTGCAGGGAAAAAAGTTAATAGCTGCAAAAATGGTCATAAATGATGGCAGAGCATTTCATTTATACCAAAAAACACACAGACGATTTTAAGCCAAAGACGAAAAAATTGGCGCACACACACAAAAATATATATAAAATGCAGCTGAAGGAAAAGCAGCAGAGCTACTTATATTTTTAACATATAGCTAAAAGGAAAATATAATATTATACGAGTACCAGTAGAGACACACCATGATAATGTCTAGGTATCTGTGTGTGTGTGTGTGTGTGAGTATTTATGTTTGTGAGAATGTCCTTATATTGTATTTGTACATGAATACGAGTGCAATTTAAAATGTTTAAGATATTAAATAATGATGGCTTAAAGCATATGGTTGTGAACTATTTACACAATCTTATATTTTATATATTAAATATTTATACAGATGTGTTTGTTTTCATACTAATAGACCGATCGAGTGTTTGAGTGCGGGTTATAGTGAAAACTTTTTTTTTATAATCGAAAAAGTATTTGCCCTGTAATGGACAAAAGTTTTACCAGAAGTACTTAGCTCTGTTTTATCTTCTGTTATTGAAAAGCTAAAGCAATAAGTACATCGAAAAGTATTGTTTAAAACTTTAAATCCATCATAATTGCGAAATATTTTTAATATATGAGTATTATAGAAAAGTTTTGAAAATTTTACTTATTTGAAAATTATGAAGTATTTACCTCCATTTTTAATGTAAATAAACATTTTATGAAGAATGTATAAGACTTTTTAATAATTTTAACAAAAAGTTATGGAATGATATTAAGAATATATATTTGAAATTTCATTTATTGATTTAAATGAGAACAAGTAAGAAAGTGCTATAGTCGGTCAAGCCCGACCATACCACTAAGGTCAAAGGTGTTATTTTTCCTGTATAAAGACAAATATTTGCTAAATTTCGGCATCATACAAACATGTTCTCAAAACTTATATATTTAAGCTGTTTCCGTCATTTGGACTTATATGAGAGCTAGGGTCAAATGTGGACCGATTATCCCGAAATTTGGCAAATTGATTACAGTTGTTACTAGTTGTAATTATGTGTGCAAAAAATAAACTTGAAATTATCATCATCTTTAGATTTACGAGCGTTTTAGTGATTTTTGACCCATTTAGTGCGTTATCAAAGAAGAATTTGTATGGGAGCTGTAGTCAAATGTGGACCGATTTCAACGAAATTCTGTACAGTGACTTAAGTTTACACAAGCAGTATTTGTTTTAAATTTCATGAAAAAATATTTATATTTGTGGGCAATATATCAATTCCGGGAAGTGGGACCTATAGGAGGTACCATAAATAATGCACCAATTTTGACGAACTCCAATAGCCATGGTCCCAATATCAAAACAATGATCCGTGCCAAATTTCATAAAATTATCTTTAGAATTGCGACCTGTAGATTGATTGCAAGGTTTACATGGGGGTCCAGCCAGACAGACGGACGGACATCGCTAAATCGACTCATAAAGTGATTCTAAGTATATTGGTATACTAAAAGGTGGGTCTAAGACAAATATTTCTATGCATTACATACATCAGCATAAACTTATAATACCCTTTCCACCTATGGTCGTGAAGGGTATAAAAAGTAAGAGTGTTATATTCGGTTGTGTCGAATCTTATATACCCACCATCAAGTTGTGTTAAATTTAGAAATATTTCTCATATATCTACGATTGAGCAGCTAATTCAAAGTGTGGACCAAAACGGAAAAAATCGCTAAGCTAATTGGTATTGTTGGTAAAACCTTTGGATAAAATTCGGTTGCAGTAGCTTTATAGTTCGACATTTAGGGGTATGGTTTTACATTAATAAGTTGTTAAATACTTTTCGTTGTGCTTAATATGTAGTTAGGCTAAACACGTTAATAGTAATACGGCAGGTCCATATATTTCGTTAGGAGTTCCTTATGCATCCATCATATATAAAGTCTGGGCTGAACATTGATTGATGCCTGTCTAATTTCATAGGTGAAATCTTAATATAATGAATGTACCTTTACCAACAATACCAACTAGTTTTTACGCTAGTTGGTATTGTTGGTAAAGTATTTGGAATAACTTCGGTTGCAGTAGCTTTATAGTTCAACCAGAGACCGAATATTAATGTGGGGTTTATATAACTCAAGTGGCTGACGTTTGAGTGAAATTTACATGTGTTTTGTTATTGTAATAAAAACAAAATACATGTAAATTTCACTCAATCATTAGCCGCTTGAGTTATATAAACCCCACATAATACTTTGAAACAATATTTTTATATTTTAATCCATACAAAAACAATCATTGAAGTTTAAAAAATAATAAAAATCCCTAAAGGTACAGGGCCAATGCACGCGGCAAGCGGATGCGGGCGGCATGAAGCTGTTTTTTGATTTGTCAAATTTCAAGCGGCAATGGAAAAAAGTAGAACTTTGTTCTACTTTTCCGCGCGTCAGATTTTTTCAGTACTGCCAGATTTAATTATATCCTACTCAAATATTTCTTTATATGAACATTTTTGTAAACAAGCGCACAAGCGACCGCCCGCAGCCGCATGCCGCGTGTATTGGCCCTGTACCTTAAAGATTTTGAATTGTTCGAAAAATTTTGCATCGTTCAAATCGATGAAAATAAAAAAATCGTTTAGGAATTTATCAGTTCAAAATAATTTTCATCTTTTTTCATCCGATGAAAAAAAATTTGATAGAAAATATTCAAATTTTATTTCTGTATTTGATTCCATTCATCATAATGTTATTGCATAGATTAGGCAACTCCAAAATCCTTGCGCCAGCTGCCGTAGCAGGGGAATTTCTCGCATGATTACCCCTTGGAGTTATGTTGTTTCTTTACATGCTTAAAACATCCACGTTTGTATAGCAAGCCACTCGATCCAAGATTGACGCCCGCTTGCAGCCGCAACTAACATGTTGAACAGACGCTGCATTTTCGTACTTTACCAAGTACAATTATCTTAGACCCTTAGACCATATACGTTGGAATCGCTCTAAGATAACTCCCTTTTATATTAGCCCTGACCTGGAATCCCACACGGGTTGCTTACCGCATCTAAAACTAGGTTGCTCAGGTTTACAGGATGTACCACGAAAAGGTTAGAGTGGGAATTGGATACAGTTCTTACCTGGTGGCTAGAGACACTAGGCAACTGTTGCATCCTCCCAGGCCCTATGCTCCACTGGGAATAAAGGATGACAGAAGAAGAAGATTTGTCCTGGTATAAAAAGTCTTTAGGACGTTCAAATAACAATAAATTCAATTATTGTTGCAAATTTTATGTTGAAATGGTTTTGCGAGTCAAAGAAACCACCAATAGTTCCATTAGGACTATTAGGTTTAACTTCGATGTCCTAAAACATTTCAATTAATTGGAAACATATTCATATGTATGTATATTCATTGTTGAAAATTTTAAAATTTTAAAAAATATTTTATTTTTTTAAAGTCAAATAAGAAGTTCAAAAATAAAACAAACAATAAAATATTTTTCTGTTCGGATATTTATCGTTAAAGATATTTAAAATTTTCATCATGAGGGATATTTATATTTCAAATATAAATCCCTCATTTTTATTCATCGATCGAAATGAAAATAAATTTTCATCGGCAATGATATTTATACTTGATTGATTTAAAAAATAAAACAATATTCGGTCTCTGAGTTCAACGTTCAAAATTGTGTAAGTGGTTTCCATAGTATTTATTTACTTTGAAAAAAATTCGTTATCGTAAACGGGTATGGTTTTACATTAATATGTTGTTAAATACTTTTTGTTTAGCTTAATATTTAGTTTGGATAAATAAGTTGATAGTAATACGACAGTTCCATATATTTTGCTAGGAGTTCCTAATTCATCTACCATATACATAATCTTAATATGCTGCTTGTACCTCAGAATCTTTTTGATTGTAGATATAAAAAAGGGGATTTAATATATATATAAGAATTATAGCCAAAAAGTTGACTGATTGTAACACAATTTCACACACTGGCTGAAATTTATATAAAGCTTATTTTTGCAAAATTTAGTGACAATAGCTGTCACAGTTTCTAATTAAATAGCTTTTAACTGGTCCTTGCTACATTTTTTTGATTTCCGGGAGTGTTTTTTTACATGAGAGCTATAGTCAAATATGGACCGATTCCTTTAAAATTTGATATACTGACCAATAGTTGCATAAAACTTCTTTAGTCTAAATTTAGTCGTCATAGCTATTACAATTGTACTCAATTTGTCGGCATTCATATGTTTCCCGGGGCGTGGTTATATGGGAGCTCTAACTAAATGTGAACCGATTTCGCCCATTTTCAGTACAAAACTTTTTTACATATCAAAAATACTCTTGTAAAATTTTGTCTCTCTAGCTTTTGTAGTTAAGGAGCTGTCGAGCTTTTATCTGACCGACAGACGGACATAAATCTCCTTTTCTTTTTGTGTTTTTGTGTTTCTGTAATTTTTTTATATGGGAGCTATGGTCAAATGGTAACCGATTGTAACCAAATTTTGCACACTGGTTGGCATTCACATAAGACTTCCTATTGCAAAATTTTGTTGCTGTATCCATTTTAGTTAAGGCGCTATCGTGCTTTCATCTAACGGACATAAACCCCCTTTTATTTTTGTATTTTTGTGTTTCCGTAAGTTTTTATATGGGAGCTATGGTCAAATGGTGACCGATTGTGACAAAATTTTGCACACTGGCTGGCATTCACATAAGACTTCCTTGTGCCAAATCTAGTGGCCAAAGTTTATTAATTATTGGCATTTAAGTGAATTTCATGTGGAATTTAGGCTGTTTCAGTAAGTTTTTTATATGGGAGCTATGGTTAAATATTAACCGATTTCGATGAAATTTTATATGCTGCCTAGTGCTTATGTAAAACTTCTAGATATCAAATTTTGTCATCATAGCTGTTATAATTTGTCATTTATTAGCAAATAATCGATTAGTCTAGACGAGGTTATACGGGGAGCTATGGTCAAATGTTAACCGTTTTTGCCCACTTTCAATACCAAATGTTTCTACTAAGTTTCAGTGAGCTAGCTCCTTCCGTTTAGGCGTTATCGTGATTTCAACAGACAGACAGACGGACATCGCTCAATCGTCTTAGAATTTTATAAGGATTCAGAATATATATCGTTTTTGATTTTAGGCCAATATTAAGAAATTACAAATGGAATGACAATCTCAATATACCTCCCATTCTTTTTGATGGTGGGTATAAATAGAAAGTATACACTTTTTAGCTTAATCCGGAAACTGCCTTTGAAGACGATTATTCAATGAAAGAAAGCTCATACGTCCTCATGAAACGTATGTTTGTTTGTGCGTTTATATGATTTTCATTGTTCTTTATCCACTTTAATTCCACATGTTGATAGTAATAGGGCAGGTACATATATATTTTAGAAATTCCTAATGACTTAGCATTGATTGCTTGCTATTTAATATTGAATGCAAATATTGTAAGGCTTGTGCATCATCGTTTCGCTCGTTCCGCTAAAAATATCGCTGCTGTAGGTGAAAGTGTTGCCGAAGACCCTATTGTGTCGATTCCTCGTCGTTCTCAGAAATTAGGACTGTCTTACAACACAATATGGCGTATTTTGCATTTAGATTTACACGTACATCCACATAACTCTCCTGGTCACACAACAACTGAAGCCAGCTGACCATTCACAAGGCCGTAGATATGTAGAATGGGTGCTTGAACAACAGGCGGTGGACGACAATTTTTCGAACAAAATTTTCTTCAGCGATAAAGCACATTTCTCAGCATTACGGTCATATGATAACCGACCTTTTTTGCTGCTATTGAAGAAAACGACAAGGAGAATATGTGGTTTTAACAAGACGGTGCCACATGCCACACAACTCGAGCGAATATGGTTTGATTGCAAGAGACATTTCCTGGCAGCGTAATTTCTCAGAACTATTTTTTTGACATTTAGCACCAAGCACCAAGACTATATGGATGGAATATGAAGTAGATGATAGTCGAATTATAAGGCAGAGTTCAAAGAAAAGAAATTCATACTTATGGCTTACAAGCTCCATAAATATAACAAGTTTTCTTAAAATTCCTTATTTGCCCATTTACTGAATTCACAGTTTATAAAGTCATTTAATGCAAAGTAAATTTATTTTATACAAAAAAAAAACTTATGTGTAAATAAAAAGAAAAACATAAAAATAAAATGGAATTTTACTATTAAATAGTCATAAAGAAGAGAAATGAAATAAAATTAAAAAGGTCCATTTTAAAACAAACATTCACACACTCATCTAGGACTCAATTTAAAGCTTGCAAATAAAAAACAGACATACATACGGGCATAAACTTGAGCCCTGGGAAATCACACATACTTAGACAAATATAAAAAGACATTTAACAGAAGAAATTGAAAAGCAACATTTATGCTTGAGAGAAATAAACCAAAGTGACATTTTGAGTTTTATGTTTCTGTTATTTTTGTTTTTTTTTTGCAGTTTAAAAGGTACTATAATATAAAGTATAAAATGGTCAAGAAAGGAAACGGCTTTACATACAGACTTAACAGGCAATATTTAAAGTGCGTGTTTGCCTTAAAGTATGCTATAATCTTAAGTCTTTATGTCATCTGATACTTTTGGAAACATTTTGTTAAAAAACTTTTCCTTTCAGTCACTATTTTGAGTAATAGGTATGTATGTGTGTGTGTGTATGATATATGTTGGAGTGTAAAAGTCAGGACTTTGGAAAATGCCAAATAATGTAAAAAAGTGTGTGTGCTTAAAGGACATCTTTTTGGAATCTAAAGACACTTGTTAGAAAACAAATCTTTTTGTTAAAGCTACTTATTGTTTTTATGGTCATATTTACTTATTTTGTTATTTTTGTAAAATTTATTTCTAACAACTTATGATTTGAACTATTTTGACATGAAGTCTTTTTATATCTGGGAAAATTTTGTTGGAACTAAATATTTTGGGTTTTCTTGTTAATAGAGGTTTGGTATGATTATCAAGTGACTTTAAAAGAATCTTTTAACTTATGGATAGCTTAAGCTTGAGTATAGGAGAGTAAACAGATATGTATACGATGGTCTGGGAAAAAAATCTACCAAAAGTTGGTGGTGTAATAGAAGCTAATAATGCTTTAGTGTGAGTATATGGCACTAGTTTAAGTATAAGATGATACTGAGGATATAAGAGGTGGTCTTCAATTTCGTTTTCCAAGAATTCAAAGACATTATCATTAGGATGTTCTTTTCTACAAGTTCCCTCGGGATAATTTTCATACATTTTTCCTGCTGTAGTATTTTCATCCATTCGCATAACATGTCCTAGATAACATAGGCGCACAGTGTTTAAAAAAAATTTGGGAAATAATTTAAGAATTTTTAAATCGTAAGTTCAATTATTCAGCTATTGAGAAGGAGTGAAGCTGTCTGCCCGGCTCAAAGTAGGGCACCTCGGGTTTTTCGAAAATTAAAAACGATCCAAATGCCACATTTTTGATCCGAAATAAACGATTTTTATATGAAGACTTTATTTTGAAAAAATTTTTCAAAAATTTACTATTTGTATAAATTTTCCAAAACTTTACTTTTTATAGAAATTTTCCAAAAATTTAGTTTTAATAGGAAATTTTTCAAAAATTTACTTTTTATAGGAAATTTTTCAAAAATTTACTTTTTATAGGAAATTTTTCAAAAATTTACTTTTTATAGGAAATTTTTCAAAAATTTACTTTTTATAGGAAATTTTTTAAAAATTTACTTTCTATAGGAAATTTTTCAAAAATTTACTTTTTATAGGAAATATTTCAAAAATTTAGTTTTTATAGGAAATTTTTCAAAAATTTACTTTTAATAGGAAATTTTTCAAAAATTTACTTTTTATAGGAAGTTTTTCAAAATTTACTTTTATAGGAAATTCTTTACAGGAAATTTTTAAAAAATTTACTTTTTAAGGAAATTTTTCAGAAATTTACTTTTTATAGGAAATTTTTCAAAAATTTACTTTTTATAGGAAATTTCACAAAAATTTACTTTTTATAGGAAATTTTTCAAAAATTTACTTTTTTTAGGAAATTTTTCAAAAATTTACTTTTTATAGGAAATTTTTCAAAAATTTACTTTTTATAGGAAATTTTTCAAAAATTTACTTTTTATAGAAAATTTTTCAAAAATTTACTTTTTATAGGAAATTTTTCAAAAATTTACTTTTTATAGGAAATTTTTCAAAATTTACTTTTTATAGGAAATTTTTCAAAAATTTACTTTTTATAGGAAATTTTTCAAAAATTTACTTTTTATAGGAAATTTTTCAAAAATTTACTTTTTATAGGAAATTTTCAAAAATTTACTTTTTATAGGAAATTTTTCAAAATTTACTTTTTATAGGAAATTTTTCAAAAATTTACTTTTTATAGGAAATTTTTCAAAAATTTACTTTTTATAGGAAATTTTCAAAAATTTTTCAAAAATTTACTTTTTATAGGAAATTTTTCAAAAATTTACTTTTTATAGGAAATTTTTCAAAAATTTACTTTTTTTTAGGAAATTTTACAAAAATTTACTTTTTTTTAGGAAATTTTTCAAAAATTTACTTTTTATAGGAAATTTTACAAAAATATTATTTTTATAGGAAATTTTTCATAAATTTACTTTTTTTAGGAAATTTTTCAAAAATTTACTTTTTATAGGAAAATTTTCTAAAATTTACTTTTTATTGGAAATTTTTCAAAAAATTACTTTTTATTTGCTTTAAATTTCATGAAAAAATATTGATATTTGTGGAAAATATATCAATTCCAGGAAGTGGGACCTATGGGAGGTGCCATAAATAATGGACACATTTTGACGAATTTCAATAGCAATAGTCCCACTATCAAAAATGATCTGTGCCAAATTTCATCAAATTATCTTTAGAAATGCGACCTGTACTTTGATTGCATGGTTTACATACGGGTCCAGCCAGTCAGCCGTCTTTCTAGACGGACGGATGGACTGACATCGCTAAATCGATTCAGAAAATGATTCTAAACATAAGTTGTTAGAAAATAATGACTTTATTTTTTCAAGGTCAACATTTATACAGCTTAAGTAAAGTTAAGCGAAATCGTTATATGAAGAAAGAAAAATATGAATATATACAGAAAAATGTGTGTACATAAGTTGTTTTGGTCGATGCGTTATTGATTCTAAAAACTTAAGCTAAAAAGTAAACGTACATATCATTGACAAAAATTCGATTTTTTTAAACGGACTAACCACGTTTAAGCGCCTTTGCCTCTGTAATCCAATAAACGCCTTAACTCAATTTTATCTTATGTCGACTTAAGCTACTCTTCCATATTGCCACAGATATATACTGTCTCCATCTGTACTTGGGTATAACTTCTTGCAGTAAATGTTGGGTATAAGGACTAGTTCTTGAACTATTTCCCTAATTTTTTTCAACATTGATACACATTGATACGATATTCCAGTTACCTACATAAGATAATTATAGAACTGATGATCTATCTCGTTAAAAGATCTGCGCCAATCCATATAATATAGTTTAACCTAACAAAATTTTTAGTCTTCTAGTTAAATATAGTACGAATACTTACCCTAAATTATAGTAAATTTAATACACATTTAAAAAATACACTGATTACGATCTTCTAGCAACTTTAATTACATTTTCAGACATAAGCATTTATTATACCCTTCACCACCATAGGTGGAAAGGGTATTATAAGTTTGTGCTGATGTTTGTAACGCATAGAAATATTTGTCTTAGACCCACCTTTTAGTATACCAATAGACTTAGAATCACTTTCTGAGTCGATTTAGCGATGTCCGTCCGTCCGTCCGTTTGGCTGGCTGGACCCCCATGTAAACCTTGTAATCAAACTACAGGTCGCAATTCTAAAGATAATTTGATGAAATTTGGCACAGATCATTTTTTTGGTAATGGAACCATGGCTATTGAAATTGGTCAAAATCGTTCCATTATTTATGGTACCTCCCATAGGTCCCACTTCCCGGAATTTCTATATTGGCCACAAATATCAATATTTTTTCATGAAATTTAAAACAGATACTGCTTATGTAAACCTTAATCACTGTACCAAATTTCGTTGAAATCGGTACACATTTGACCATAGCTCCCATACAAACTCTTCTTCAAAAACGCACTAAATGAGACAAAAAATCACTAAAACGCTCGTAAATCTAAAGATAATGAAAATTTTGAGTTTATTTTTTGCATACATAATTGTTGTAACAACTGTTATCAATTTGCCAAATTTCGATATAATCGGTCCACATTTGACCCTAGCTCTCATATAAGTCCAAATGACGGAAACAGGTTGAATATATATATATCGTATATATACGATTTTAGAAAATGTATGTAATTGTATGATGGCAAAATTTAGCAAATATTTGTCTTTATACAGGAAAAATAACACCTTTGACCTTAGTGGTGAAGGGTATCGTATGGTCGGCTTGACCGACTATAGCGCTTTCTTACTTGTTCATTATAATCTAGTAATAGCATCACATTCAACATAATTAAATAGCATTGAACTCTTTTTTTTAAGGAATTATTGATTTTATTTTAAGCATAATTCCAGCAAATTCCATTTAAGTTCATTATTTTCCATTTCTGTCTCTTATTTGCTTTTGCTATTGCGATTTTTCAATTAATCTTTGATATTTGCAGATTGATTGAAACGTTATCAAATAGTTATATGTTAGATGTTAGTAAATAATTATTTGCCACTGATTACACTCTGTCAAATTAATGTATTCATAATCCCCTTTTCTATAATACAACGCCTGTATGTATGTCAATGACATCCTATGTATGTATGTGTGTGTGTAGTGTCCTTGTTGTCGATGTCATCTTAGTCAACGTCATCAATATTTGCAAATACTTTAGAAATTAATTATACTCGTATGTGTTGTCACATTGAATTAAGTAAGAGCGTGTGTGTGTTTAAACATGAAACTTTTTTACTTATGTGTCTGTGTAATATAAGATTTTTGTTGTTGTAGTTGTTTAATACTTGAATATGTTAACGCGAAACCCGATTCTATACCATCAAGTATTAAATAAGTTTGTATATTTTGATATTAAATCATAGATATTGATTGAAATTTATACAAATATTTTGTGTATACATACTTATTAATTTCATCACTTACGTTATAAATATCATTTTAATCAATTAGTTAAACTGTTAATGATACAAAAATGAATAACACAAATATCTATTTGCTGTGTTCTTTAGAGGGTACATAAGCAACTGGTATTATATAACAAACCAGATCAGTTCTGTAATCTAGCAAATTATAAACACTTTAACACTCTTATAGGTCAAATCAATCAATAAGGATTTTCATTGAAAAAGAATAATATTTATTAATTGGATATACCTATTCATGAAAAAACTGAAAAGAATTAATCTTCTTTTCTTCATTCAAATATTATTATTGCAAAAATCAATTTTGATGAAATTAATGTACTTATATAATATCATATGATACCCTACGTTTTAAGCTAAAGTGGATCGATTGTTTACCTTAAATACTTATATCAAAAATATATTTATAATAGAGAATTTTGTCACTATTTTTAAGTTTTATTAACATTTATGGTATGAGTCGTTGGAAAAGTAATATGAGTTTTTTTCCAACAGATTGAAAAGAGATTGAAATTTTCGATAAAAATATTTTTCTATAGAAAATCTTTCGATAAAAATATTTTTCTTTAGAAAAATTGTTGATAAAAATATTTTTCTATAGAAAAATTTTCGATAAAAATATTTTTCTATAAAAAAAAATTCGATAAAATTATTTTTCTATAAAAAATTTTCGACAAAATCATTTTTCTATAGAAAAATTTTAGAAACAAATATTTTTCTATATAAAAAAATTTCGATAAAAATATTTTTCTAAATAAAAAATTTCAATAAAAATATTTTACTATCGAAAAATTTTCAATAAAATATATTTGTATAAAAAAGTTTTCCTTAAAAATATTTTTCTTTAGAAAAATTTTCGATAGAAATATTTTTCTATAGATAAATATCAATAAAAATATTTTTCTATAAAAAAAATTTTCAATACAAATATTTTTCTATAGAAAAGCTTTCGATAACAAAATTTTTTGTAGAAACATATTCGATAAACATATTTTTTGTAGAAAAAGTTTTTTTTAGTAAAAAATTTTATCTATCCAAAAATTGTATAACAAAATTTTTTCTATAGAAAAAAGTTTTACCGAAAATTTTTCTACAGAAACTCATTTTTATCAAGAATTTTTTATAGAAAAATATTTATATCAAAAAATATTTTTATCAAGATTTTTCTATAGAAAAATATATTTTTGTAAAAAATTTTTTATAAAAAAATTTTTGACACACACACAAATTTTCTATAGAAAAATTTTTTATTTTTTTAGAAAAACTTTCGATAAAAATAATTTTATCAAAAATTTTTTTTTAGAAAAATATTTTTACCAAAAATTTTTCTACAAAAAAATAATTTTGTAAAAAAATTTTCTATTGAAAAATATTTCAATCGAAAATTTTTCTATACAAAAATCTTTGAAAAACTTCCTTTAAAAATAGTAAATTTTTTAAAAATTCCCTAATAAAATGTTTGAAAAATTTCCTATAAAAACAGGACATTTTTGAAAAATTTCCTATAAAAATAGAAAATTTTTGAAAAATTTCCTATAAAAATAGAAAATTTTTGAAAAATTTCCTATAAAATAGAAAATTTTTGAAAAATTTCCTATAAAAATAGGAAATTTTTGAAAAATTTCCTATAAAAGGAAAAAAAATTTTGAAAAATTTCCTGTAAAAATAGGATATTTTTGAAAAATTTCCTATAAAAATAAGAAATCTTTGAAAAACTTCCTTTAAAAATAGCAAATTTCTAAAAAATTCCCTATTAAAATAGGAAATTTTTGAAAAATTCCCTACAAAAATAGGAAATTTTTGAAAAATTCCCTACAAAAATAGGAAATTTTTGAAAAAATTCCTATAAAAATAGGAAATTTTTGAAAAATTTCCTATAAAAATAGGAAATTTTTGAAAAATTTCCTATAAAAATAGGAAATTTTTGAAAAATTTCCTATAAAAATAGGAAATTTTTGAAAAATTTCCTATAAAAATAGGAAATTTTTGAAAAATTTCCTATAAAAATAGGAAATTTTTGAAAAATTTCCTATAAAAATAGGAAATTTTTGAAAAATTTCCTATAAAAATAGGAAATTTTTGAAAAATTTCCTATAAAAATAGGAAATTTTTGAAAAATTTCCTATAAAAATAGGAAATTTTTGAAAAATTTCCTATAAAAATAGGAAATTTTTGAAAAATTTCCTATAAAAATAGGAAATTTTTGAAAAATTTCCTATAAAAATAGGAAATTTTTGAAAAATTTCCTATAAAAACAGGAAATTTTTGAAAAATTTTCTATAAAAACAGGAAATTTTTGAAAAATTTCCTATAAAAATAGGAAATTTTTGAAAAATTTCCTATAAAAATAGGAAATTTTTGAAAAATTTCCTATAAAAATAGGAAATTTTTGAAAAACTTCCTATAAAAATAGGAAATTTTTGAAAAATTTCCTATAAAAATAGGAAATTTTTGAAAAATTTCCTATAAAAATAGGAAATTTTTGAAAAATTTCCTATAAAAATAGGAAATTTTTGAAAAATTTCCTATAAAAATAGGAAATTTTTGAAAAATTTCCTATAAAAATAGGAAATTTTTGAAAAATTTCCTATAAAAATAGGAAATTTTTGAAAAATTTCCTATAAAAATAGGAAATTTTTGAAAAATTTCCTATAAAAATAGGAAATTTTTGAAAAATTTCCTATAAAAATAGGAAATTTTTGAAAAATTTCCTATAAAAATAGGAAATTTTTGAAAAATTTCCTATAAAAATAGGAAATTTTTGAAAAATTTCCTATAAAAATAGGAAATTTTTGAAAAATTTCCTATAAAAATAGGAAATTTTTGAAAAATTTCCTATAAAAATAGGAAATTTTTGAAAAATTTCCTATAAAAATAGGAAATTTTTGAAAAATTTCCTATAAAAATAGGAAATTTTTGAAAAATTTCCTATAAAAATAGGAAATTTTTGAAAAATTTCCTATAAAAATAGGAAATTTTTGAAAAATTTCCTATAAAAATAGGAAATTTTTGAAAAATTTCCTATAAAAATAGGAAATTTTTGAAAAATTTCCTATAAAAATAGGAAATTTTTGAAAAATTTCCTATAAAAATAGGAAATTTTTGAAAAATTTCCTATAAAAATAGGAAATTTTTGAAAAATTTCCTATAAAAATAGGAAATTTTTGAAAAATTTCCTATAAAAATAGGAAATTTTTGAAAAATTTCCTATAAAAATAGGAAATTTTTGAAAAATTTCCTATAAAAATAGGAAATTTTTGAAAAATTTCCTATAAAAATAGGAAATTTTTGAAAAATTTCCTATAAAAATAGGAAATTTTTGAAAAATTTCCTATAAAAATAGGAAATTTTTGAAAAATTTCCTATAAAAATAGGAAATTTTTGAAAAATTTCCTATAAAAATAGGAAATTTTTGAAAAATTTCCTATAAAAATAGGAAATTTTTGAAAAATTTCCTATAAAAATAGGAAATTTTTGAAAAATTTCCTATAAAAATAGGAAATTTTTGAAAAATTTCCTATAAAAATAGGAAATTTTTGAAAAATTTTCTATAAAAAGAAGGAAATTTTTAAAAAATTACCTATAAAAATAGGAAATTTTTGAAAAATTTCCTATAAATATAGGAAATTAAGGCAAAAATGTTTTTTTTTTATCAAAGATTCTTAGGTTTTCTTTAAAACTCATAGTATCATCAAGTTCATTCAACTTTATCAGTTCAAGGCTTCCATTTTGTGTATTTTATCTATCACATGTCTGGGATAATACTTTTTTGCAAGGACTACTAAATTAAGCCTTAACTTAATACTCCATCATCGTTTTGGTTGTTTGTTTGACTTATTAGTTATTTATACTTTTCACAACTAATGACCAAATTACTTTAACATGATAACAAGATTATCAACTTTATATAATTTTTTTTCTTTTTAAACAAACTAAAAAAGAAAAAAAATAGATAAATATAAGTTAGTCCAATAAACTTTGTCAGACTTATAATGAAACGCCCATTATTTTTAGCTATTAATTGGCTTTCTGCTGGAATTCTAAAGAAAAAGGAAGCCGCAAAATTATAATTTAACTAAAGAGATATTTAAATCTAAAAAAAAAGTATTTTTTTTACGAATAGCCTAATAAAGCGGAATGCGTTGAAAAGGGGTTTTATGTCATAATAATATTTTTTGAAATTTCATATTCTTCATTACAAATTGACATAAAAACTTTTTTCCTTTTTGGGGATATTTTTTTTAGTTTTTAAATTAGTTGCTTTTTTTTCATATTAAACAAATTATGTCAACATTTTAAAAATTTTGTTATTTTCTGTACATGTTTAAAGCCATAAAACATTTTATAAAGCCCTGGGGACTTTTTCAACAAATTCTGTTTTGCTATTTATTTTAGGGGATAAAATAACTATTCGGACAAATGAATGCAATATGTTTTGGGGGTTTTTATTTATATTAGCAAAATGAGCAAAATGTTGGACTTGAAATGATATTTTACAAAAATCATTAAAAAACAAGTAAGAAAGTGCTATAGTCGGTCAAGCCCGACCATATGATAACACTACTGAGGTCAAATGTCTTTTTTTTGTGTATAAAGTATTGAGTCTAAGACATACATCAGCACAAACTTATTTGTATCCACCTAGTGGTGAAGTTAAAACAAACTAAAACTTAAAAGTACTATACGTATTAGACCGACTAAATATTATAAACCACCCTATAATAAACCACTCAACTCTACCATAGAAATAAATGGTGTAGAATGCAAACAATAAGAAAAGCTTTCGAGAGATCTTTCTTCCGAAAAAAAATTATGTTTAACGAACACACATAATACTAGCGTATCCTGCGGTCGACACAATCGACCGTCATCTAGTTCATTGTGAATACAAATTTCCCGTGCTGTGGCTTAGTTGGTTAGCACGTAATATCACATTGAGCCTAGGTTCGATCCCCGGTCTCGGCAACAACAATTTCTGTAATTATTAATTCCTATTAAATTTAAGGCTCTATGCTCCACTGGGAGTCAATGATAACAGAATTTAAATTATTAATTAAAACACCATCTTTCGTCGGCGGTAAGACTACAGCAATAACAAAATTGGCTGTAAAACAAAAAAATGCGTCTAAATAACAACAAATGGCGCAACTTCACTGTTCTAGAAATATATATGATGTGCAATTACAGTGTAGCTTTATCTCTCCCTTTCATCACCTTTCTCTTCTCTACCATGCCCTTTCCAAAGAAGGTTACCCAATTCGTATATACTCTATATCCAATTGTATAGGCAGTATTTGCCTGAGTGCTACTTCTCTATAAAAAGAAAACTCATACAATCAGAGCTTTAAGTCAAAAATGACAGTATCGATGTAGAAAGTTTTAAAATTGCTCGGGCTAAACGGATATGTGGAGAAATTGATCTCATTGATTTCTTTGTCACTCCATACAACAGAGCGTCGAATTGGCCAAATTGGCAAAACTATAATTAAAAATTGTGTAGCTCTCGAAGAGTTTACTGATTCAAGATATTCCATAATAAACCGTTTTTGCATCTTCAGAAGTGAATGAGAAGGAAAAAGTGTTAGACTTAGTAGCTCTTATCAAAACATCTTGCGTTACCGAAGTCAAAATGCTCTGTGAAGTGATGAACAGATAAACTTGTAAGCGTTACTAACGGACTGACACAAATTATGGAGAAATCAAGGTCTTATTTAACTTTTTAAAAAAGATCCTAATATTTAAAATTTATTATCATTTTACTGCATAATTAACCGCGAGAACCACGAAGTACTTGGAATCTGTAGAAGCTTACAGTTTAAAACCATTCCAGTCGCAATGCAAGATTTGCCTTTTAATATTCCTTCCTGATATTATAGCATTTTCTAAACATTAATCAGTTTTGAATTTGCATTTGATTCAGACCGATCATTTAATTCCTTTTCTTGATAATAATCTGTAATTATTATTAACTTTCTTTCAAAAGACTGTTTTTTCTAATCAGTAACATCCTTTTTGGGTATAAGTGACAATGTTCCTTTCCAACTCTTTACTACTGTGACTCTTAAAAAAATTGGTATTGTAAAATAGCTCTTAATGACCTCATGCGTGTCCTTCCCTGCAATATTATTTAATTTTTTAACACAATATTTATTCCTCAATCACTCGAAGATTTTATCCCAATAAACCAACCCAAAAAACAAAATTCCATAAAAATTTAACTTCAAATAACTCAAATTTGAAAGGTTTTCATTTTAAGCACTTTTTTTTCGTCAAATCTTCCAAAATATTAATTTTGTCTTTCACTCCCTCACAACAAATAATAAAAACAATACCAATAATTTTTGTTGCTATTATTTTACAAAACAAAAACATTTATTTAATTTTAATAAAATACTCTTTATTTTTGTCTTTGTCTACCACTATCTCCCCACAAATATACTCTTTTATTCTCATCACTCACCAAAAATAATAAAAACAAAAGAAAACATGTTTGCATACAATTTCTTCTGTTTGATTCTTAATAGTGAATTTCATATGCATGTGAGTTTTCTTTATTGTGTTAGTAAGATTTTTAAATACCAAACCGATTTTTTAAAACTGAACCGATTTTAATAAAATATAGATTCGTCTGATCTACGGAAAAATACCTTTCAAATGGTATAAAATTTTCCAGAAATGAGTGTATAATTAAAGCGTAAAAGGGGATAATAAATGGGTGCTTGCGTATTAATATTATAGATAACGGCTGCCAAATACAAACTAAATGAAACTGTTCCCCATGAGGGTCTCGGACCACCAAAGACATTTAAAATTTATATGCTTGAATAACCCAGGTTAATATTGATATTAGTTATGTAGGGTAACATATAGTCGTAATATTGTTTTGTAGAATATTTTATAAACTAAATTTATTTTTGAACAATCGAATATACATAGTAACAAATTTTAATAGTTAAGAATTAAAATTCCCTAATAGCTATATAAAACATTTTTTGGGAATTATCCTTTACAATTTTAAATCTATTTTATACGTACTTTTATAAGCCTCAGTTAACAAAAAAAGTTAATAACGAAAAATGTCAGAGATAGTTTAATGAAGCTTATAGAGGATTCAAAAGAGATTATAATACAAACAACAAAACAACAAAATGCTAAATTTTCTAAACCACACAGAAACATTGAACAAAGAAAATACCAAAAGCAACATCCTGCAATACAATCATTCATAGCATCGCAAGATTACAATTGTATAATGCTATCGGAAAAAAAAGAAACTAAAACAAATAAAACTTGACAACACGTGGCAATGCCTTCCTTTTTACTTCAATTCTTGATTCTCTGTTTTCTAAGTTTGTATTTGCCTTGAAATCTTACTAACACATTTTTTAGGAATGTAAAATTTCAGTTGTACAAAAAGTAAAACATACAAATTTTTCCACAAAATCTAATGATTTGGCACAAGTGTTTGAAAAATATTTTATTTAAATGCTGAAGAGTGATGGAAGGCCAGATATAACGTTATATTGTTTTTAAACGCTTCTTATATGTAAGTCTATTGCCTACACTTGCCAATTCAGCTTGAACAAATTTGGAAGCAAATATTTTAAGCAGAACATCTGTGATTTACTGCCAAAACATGTTGTACTACTATAGTAAAATATTCATTAGAGGTATCCATAAGCATTAGTATTACTATTATTATTAGTATTAGTATAAGTGTTATCAAATTGTCCATGTGATATTGATGGTCCCGCGGCTTAGTTGGTTAGCACGTCGACTACAGCTAACATACATACTGTGTCTGGGTTCGAACTCCATCACGGCAACATTAATTTCTGTTAAAATTATTAATTAGCAATAAGACGCAGTCGATGTTAAAGAAATTATATGGGCTATAGAACGAAATGCCTAAACAATGCGCAATTTTAGTTTGTTATAAAAATAGACACGAAGTTCACCTGCAATCAGGGTAAGAAAATATTCACGAGTGTGAAGCTCATTTGTCTAAATTCAGCACTTTCTCAAGAGTTGTGAGTAATGTTTTTTTGTTTTGTTACACACAATTATGACTAAAGATTAACTTATACAAATCTCGCACATGAAGAGTGAATAAAATTTAAAAATCATTTCCTCATGCGCACGACTAAACTAAACTTCAACATAAGCAGGCGCCTGAGCATCCACATTTGTCATTCATTCATTTTTAATTTAGTTAATTATCATTATTAGTTAATTACAATTGAGTCTTTTACATTTTCAGCAGGACAAATCTACGGTTACGAGGCCTAGAGATTTGAAAAAATTGCAGAAAATAAATAATGTAATATTTTTTATTTATCAATGCGGTTTTTGATAAATAAAATACAGATTGAATCATTTTTTTCAAAATATCAAAAACAAAATATCAAAATATTAAAAATAAAATATGTAAAATATGTATTTCTATGCACTTTTGTTTAAAGGCCTTGCGATATTTCTTAAACCTAACACAGACTTTGTTCTTGTATTTTTTGTTTTTGTCTTTTCTTCAACAAAGCAGAAATTTAGTTAATATTTCTTCTAATGTGCCACTCACGGGCAAGTCGTGCGCTAGTCGTGTAAAATATTTTTTGTGAGTGGCACACAAAATGTGGTTTTCATTTTTTTAGTTGATTGTGACTTGAGTAGAAAAAGTTTATTCTTGTCAACACGAGTAAGAGATGAATGTACAAGAAAAATACCCATGACTGTGTGCGAGATTTTTATAAAAAGGAATTTTTGCACATGAGTAAATGTGTGAAATGAGTGTTCAAATGCTTACCCTGCCTGCAATGCACGGTGGTAAAATACGGCCAAAAATCAATAACTTGTTTATTTCTTCATATTTTTGACTTAAACTTACTAAGCTGACAAACTATGATCCTTTTTTTTTTATATTGTATAAATCATATGGTGAAATTAAAAGTGGTTGGCCAAATAAAAGGGGACATATAAGATACATTAATAAAATGTGTTTTATAATTTAGAAAAATATTAAAAAATTTTTATTTATGTACAGGCATTTTGTCTACCTTATTATATATAATTTGTAAAATTTGAATGAGTAGTTTCAGAGATATATGTTAATTTCTGAAAAAAAATGTGTGTATTAGTCAAGATTTAGTATTATATGAAAAACATAACAAAAAGCTTAATATCTCCATAAAATGTTGAAAATTCATGAGGGAATTTTTAAGACTGTGATTTTCATGTTCTTTCTGCATTTTTGATTTGTTCATTGCAATGCGGCCACCACCTGTGTAAATTTATTGCTTACAGAATTTCCTTAAAAACAAAGTGTTTTTAATTTTTTTTTCAATCGAATCATAAAAATTTGACTAAGAAACGTGTTGGCTAGCAAAGAAGGCTAAAAAATGCAACGCCACGCCCAAACTTTCGTTATACAGGACATTAAAACTTATTTAAGCTCATAATAAAATTTGTTATCCTAAGCTGCTTCTTTGGTGGTAACTAAAGTAAATTTTATTAAAAGCATTTGATAAATACTGCTTGAGGTTATTTTCAAGTATTTAATGAACCTTTGTCTTACTAAATTTCAACCTGGTATAATTAAAAATGTTTAAAATATGTAAAAAGATGAAGTTAGTAAAACGATTCTGGTAAATAGGGCGGCAAGAGAATGAGGCTGAAATTTGAAATTTATACTACTAGTACTTCAGAGTAGAAGATCCAATTTATGTGTAACCTCTTTTAGCTCCTTTTACTTGGATATGGTCTTTCAAAATTTAGCTTTTTTTTTTATTTTCACTAGTTATTTAATTATCTTAAATTCACTTCAATTTTCCCAAAAACAAAACCACAGAAATTCTCAAAAACCACACAAAATGATTCACTAACAAGTAAGAAAGCGCTATAGTCGGTCAAGCCGACCATACGATACCCTTCATCACTTAGGTCAAAGATTTTATTTTTCCTGTATAAAGACAAATATTTGCTAAATTTTGCCATCATACAAACATTTTCTGAAAACTTTTATATATAAGCTGCTTCCGACATTTGTAAACCGATTTCAACGAAATTTGGTACGGTGATTTAAGTTTACATAAGCAGCATCTGTTTTAAATTTCATGAAAAAATATTGATATTTGTGGCCAATATATATCGTTACTTTAAATATAGAAAGGCCCTAAGTCGTTTTTCATTCAAATCGCTTCTTAAAACTTTATCTAATATAATTTTGTAAAAATTATTTAATTTTAAAAAATATTGTTATAGCATTAAGTTCTTTAGAGAATTTAGTAAAAAACTGCGTTTAGAAAATTTCTGTATCTTCAAAACTTAAGATTTTATTTAGTTTTGTTCCCCTCTCCTGTAATGTACGAAAAATATTAGTTAGGGCTTTTCTATATTAAAGTAACGATATTCAACCTGTTTCCGTCATTTGGACTTATATGAGAGCTAGGGTCAAATGTGGACCGATTATCTCGAAAATTGGCAAATTGATAACAGTTGTTACAACAATTATGTATGCAAAAAATAAACTCAAAATTTTCATTATCTTTAGATTTACGAGCGTTTTAGTGATTTTTTGTCTCATTTAGTTCGTTTTTGAAGAAGAGTTTGTATGGGAGCTATGGTCAAATGTGAACCGATTTCAACGAAATTTGGTACGGTGATTTATGTTTACATAAGCAGTATCTGTTTTAAATTTGATGAAAAAATATTGATATTTGTGGCCAATATAGTAATTCCGGGAAGTGGGACCTATGGGAGGTACCATAAATAATGGACCGATTTCGATGAATTTCAATAGCCATGGTCCCATTATCAAACAACTGATCTGTGCCAAATTTCATTAAATTATCTTTAGAATTGCGACCTGTAGTTTGATTACAAGGTTTACATGGGGGTCCAGCCAGCCAGACGGACAGACGGACATCGCTAAATCGACACAGAAAGTGATTCTAAGCCTATTGGTATACTAAAAGGTGGGTCTTAGACAAATATTTCTATGCGTTACAAACATCAGGACAAACTTATAATACCCTTTCCACCTATTGTGGTGAAGGGTATAATAACAATACTTAAAAAGTGCTTAAAAATTTAGAACAAAAACTTTAGTGGAAACATTCTATCAGCTTTTATTCAAGGTTATATAAAAATCAAATTTTTTAACTTTAAAATTGTAGGCAAAAAAGTATAAACTTTGAGCTAGTATAAAAAACGAATTGGTACTCCGATAGTCAAAGATACAATTAAATTGGATACTTTAGAATGTTGGCTATAAACTATCATCAATATTTAATCAAAATTATAAAATTAAGAAAAATCATTTTTGGCCGCTTTTTACCACCGTGCAATGGAAAAAGCCCAATATGTCTGCCAAATGAAGTATTTCCTGTTGCTCTATGGTAGCTCGAAAGCAAACGCTGTTCCAATCGTATTAGTATTTACCTCCCTACTGTTTTCCACAAAATCCGATTTTGTGTGGTAAATAACAAAACTATACTAGAGTATTACAACTCAAATTTTCAAATTTAGCTTGAAGAAAATCTCTTCAAAAATGGCATAAAATAAATAAAAGAATTCTACAAACACGTGGAATTTGTTTAAAATAAAAAATATTTCTTCCCCTAAAATTGCAACCACAATTCCTCTATCTCTACAACCGACAAAATACACTCAGTTGGTTTACTTCAATTTAGCATTATCATGAAATATCCTCCTAGGACACCCATCCAAATGCCAAGTTAACAAGTAAAAATAGAAAAAATAAAACAAATTGTTGGAAAAAATTCAAAGTGTATAAAAAGAAATCATGTACAAAAAAATTCCTTACTTTAAATAAACTGCGCCAGATTCATTTGTCTGCTACAGAAATGAACATTCTGTAGTTTTTGTTACTCTTTTTCATATGGCGTTTGTTGATTTTGATGTTGTTTCTCTTCTGTTTGCTTTAAAATTTGCTGCACAGTGTCTTTTAATATAAATTTTTGTTTGCCTTTTCCTTTTTAGTTACTTAATAAGCAGGGCTTTTTTCCAACTTATTGAAGTTTGAGGCAACAAAATGAGAGAAATTCAAATAATCTTTTACTTAACTTTACTCGTACTAGTTATATTCAAAGAATTTTTTTTTAATTTTTTTTTTGTTTAAATATTTTGCAATTTAATATTTAGTTATGTGTAATAAGGGGAATGTAAGATAAAATTCTAAAAATTTAATGTTTTAATATATAAAATTGTTTTTTGGTTGGAAAACAAAAATTCAGACATATTTAAAGTTATTTAATGCAGAGATGTTAATAAACTTTAATTGAAGTTAAGCTTGAACACATACACCCCCGATAATCAGAATAGGTTTACTTCCCAGTAAAACTTTTCATTACCAAATAATGAGTTAAACAGTTAAACTATTGAACACGAACTACTTACTCATTCGCTGTTTAAGTCATTACATTAACATGGGGATGTCATTGGAGGCAAGTACTTACCAATTTCAGAAAAGTAATGACTTGGGTAAGCAATTTGAAAGCAACAACAACAACAGCAACAACTTTTTTGTTGTTGTTTTATTAAAAACATATATTTTTAAACGAAATACAAATTTTTTTTTATGATCCCATTGGGGGCTCGAACCCAGACCCTCCGACTGCTAGGCAGAGACTCTTCCACTGAGCTACTTCATTTGTTGAAAACTTAGCAGCTTATAATTAATATAAACAATTTTTATTTTTAGATCCAAAATCATGTGAAAATAACTTAATAACTTAAATTGGTAAACTGAATTTCCGACAGGTGGCGCCACTGAAAATTACTAAAAATTAATTAAATCGTAAACTGTACATTTGATCATACTATGATCTTTTGCAAAGTTGTAGCGCATGAGCCGGCGAATGCTTTTTAATTGGTGTGAATAATTTCCGACAGGTGGCGCTACTGAAAATTACTCAAAGTCAATTTAATCGTAAGCTGTACATATAATCATGCTATAATCTTTAGCAATGTTGTTGCACATGAGCCGACGAAGGTTTCTTAGTTGGTATGAAGAAATTTTGACAGGTGGCGCCACTGAAATTTACTTAAAGTCAATTTAATCGTAAACTGTACATTTAATCATGCTATAATTTTTAGCAAAGTTATTGCGGATAATCCGACGAAGGTTTATTAATTGGAATGACCAAAGTCCGACAGGTGGCGCCACTGAAAATTACTCAAAATGAATTAAATCGTAAACTGTGCATTTGATCAGACTATAAGTCTGATCAAATGCCGACAGGTGGCGCCACTGAAAATTACTAAAAATTAATTAAATCGTAAACTGTACATTTGATCATATTATGATCTTTTGCAAAGTTGTAGCGCATGAGCCGGCGAATGCTTTTTAATTGGTGTGAATAATTTCCGACAGGTGGCGCTACTGAAAACTACTCAAAGTCAATTTAATCGTAAGCTGTACATATAATCATGCTATAATCTTTAGCAATGTTGTTGCACATGAGCCGACGAAGGTTTCTTAGTTGGTATGAAGAAATTTTGACAGGTGGCGCCACTGAAATTTACTTAAAGTCAATTTAATCGCAAACTGTACATTTAATCATGCTATAATTTTTAGCAAAGTTATTGCGGATAATCCGACGAAGGTTTATTAATTGGAATGACCAAAGTCCGACAGGTGGCGCCACTGAAAATTACTCAAAATGAATTAAATCGTAAACTGTGCATTTGATCAGACTATAAGTGAATTAAATCATAAACTGTGCATTTGATCATGTTATGATCATAAGCAAAGTTGTTACGCATAAGCAGATGAAGGTTTCTTAGTTGGTATGAACGACTTCAGGCGGCGCCACTGAAAACTACTCAAAATGAAATAAATCGTAAACTGTGCATTTGATCAGACTATAATCTTTGCAAAGTTGTTGCGCATGAGTCGACGGAGGTTTCTGTTGGTTTGACCAATTTTCAAAATTATTTAAAATTAGTTAAACTGTAACTGTATAAAATAAAATATATAAAAACTTTAAAATTTGCCTCAAAATGCTTATCATAAAGCTCCGAGCAAGGCTCGGTCAACCAGGTACTGCTCCTTTAATTTGTTTTAAAGTGAGCAACTAAGGCAACCATTTTTCAAAAAGCTTTCTCAATGTCAAATAAAATATAAACGAAAAACTCACTTTTTGATATTTTACCGCCTCACTTAGACATACATACACAGGGTTCTACAACGTAGGTGTCTCCATGACCACGCTTAAAGACAGAAAAGCAACAGATTTATATTTTGTATGATCGAACTGAGTCCCCACGTCAAGTAAGAGTGTTAGATTCGGATGTTCACCACCAAATTGTGTTAAATTTAGAAACATATTTCACATATCTACGAGGGTGCAGCTAATTCGGTTGCAGTAGCTTTTTAGTTCAACATTTAAAAGTATCTAATTTGTTTCTCTGATATTTGCTTAATTACTTAAATGGCCTATATTTAGAACCTGTTAAGGTCAAAGGCCTAGCATATTTTAGAAATCTTCGATCTTGTGCACATATTCTTCAATTGCGTAGGCCAAGCTTTGGTCTTTTAATCGAAGTTTCATTAGGGGAACCGTTTTTATTCTAAATTTAGCCTTTCCATTCTAATTGTTTTTCTCCAGGACTGGGTTACTAGACCGACGTCCTAACCCATGTTTTTATCGTTCTTATGAGAGAACTTAGCTAACTAAATTAACGAGTGTTACCTAGTTCGCCGGGTGATACCACGTGAAGGTCGATGTCCACAGTTAAAATGAAGGATAACCAAGAAAAGTCTGGACTTACCAAGTTAATACCAATCAGAACCTTTGGATGTTATCCAACATCACTTACTTAAGCTGGATAGTTCTGTAAATAAATGTAACACAGTGTTAGCCCCTACTATACCGCGTGTCTTCCAACCTTTCATGAGCACATCAATTTGATGAAGATTAAGTATTCTGGCATGCAACCCAGTGAGGGTTGTGTACTTTAATTCGTATGTATCATCCAACTAGTAAAAGTTCTTGATTAGTTGTGTAAAACTCTGAAGTTAGCGGACCGATTTAGATCAAAGCTTTAACAATGATTGTTTTGTCAATGTATACAAGCCTTAGAATTATAGGTTATAAACTCTCAGTTTTAGATACATACATCAAATATATAGCTTGTATCTGAATTGTATCTACCACAAATTACCGAATGCATCAGAATTTAGGTGATCCCCTGCGAAGAACGCTATTAAATTTCATCAAAGTAAATATCTGAGATATCGACAAAACAGGAGCTCCAAAAACTTGACTTCAACAGACATACGGACAGACAGATAGACGGACGAACGGATGGACAGACAAACAGACAGGCGGACGGACGTCGCGAAATCGATTCTCCTGTCGATTCTGAGTCGATTGGTACAAGTTGAATGGTATTCACAATCAGATTTGTGGAGTTTATATATCAGCTTTTAGGAAATCCTCCTGCAAATGACGCTGTCAAATTTCATCACAATCGGAACATAAACACCTGAGATATCGCTGAAACAGTACTTACAAAATGTAAACACACGCACTTTCGGCAATTTGATGTACATCAAAATTAGTGTTTTGGCGATATCTTAATTGTTTATGGACCGATTTTGATAAGATTTTAGAGAGTGTTTTAGGGAGCCTAAAATCTGATATATAACATCTTATCACTCGTACACCAGGAGTATTTTTTTCTCTTGTTATTTAAAAGTGTTTTTCAATTAAAAAATTTTAAAATTTTCGTCTAATTTTTTGTATTTTTACGATATTTCAGATGTTTACGAACCGATTTTGATGATCTGATGTATAATCTATGTATGTCCATCCTCCAAGGGCTTCAGAAACTTGATTTCTACAGACAGACGGACAGACAGACAGACAGACAGACAGACAGACCGACAGACAGACAGACATTAGGATATATATCGTTTTTGATTTTTGAGCCAATATTATGGAAATCACAAACGGAATGCGATCTCAATATACCCCCCATTCTTTTTGATAGTGGGTATAAAAATTTGACAGTTGGTTGAACTGTTTCTCAAAACAAGAATCACAAGTGTTATGAAACTATGAAAAAATCTCTTTTCGTTTAATTGATTTTTGTATATGATAATGGTTTAACGTTTGTTCTTTAGAATCAGAATTGACCCGCTGGATAAGAAAGTTGAAAAGTTGACTTTTTTCAAACTTTGCTGCCAAGGTCCACGAGCAGTTCCGGATAAAAAAATAAAATTCCCAAATAAATTTCTCGTTTACCAAGCTTTTTGCAGTTATGACATCAGACGCGATAAACACAGAAATTCATAGAACATGTTAATGCCCTTCATTTTCTTAGAGTATTTCCCGATTAACTAGAACTTAAGAAGTAACTGTCCTGAAAAAATCCGTATTCAAATTGATTATATTTGTTACATTCTTAAATGAAAAAAGCCTTTAAATACTTAAATATACACATATTTCCATCTCTGTCAAAGAAAATAATTTGATAAATAACACAAGAATTCCATTTATTTTTTCGACATTTTTTCTTACATCCCCTTAAAATGTGGTTTATGTCTGAATTTTCTCTAATCCATTCCATTCAAAACTGTTTTGGGGCTTATGTTTTAACGCAGCCAAAAAGCAGAGGCAATGAGCAAAGGAAATGCTAATAGAGTCTAAATATTTTACTTAAACATAATTAGAGAAATTTACTAAATAGGATTAACATTTCAAAGGTTGTTAAATAAATGTAACAAGGACATTGGGGAAACAAGTTTTACACTTATCTTACAAGGAATATTGTTACACTAATTTGGTGTGTATTTAGATTTATAATTGGGGTAAGGTGACAGTAAATGCAGAGAATTTTTGAAATTTGATTAGATATTGTTTGTGCAATTGAGAAAGTTTGAGATAATTGATTTCAATGAAGCTTTAGCAGTTTAGCAAAATTTTGTAGTATAGTTTTAGGAGGTTCAAGAACACTATTTTTAAGTAAAAGATTTTAGTTTGTTCTTCAAATATATCTAAGAGATTTAATATTTTACTAAAATTTTTCATTTAACCAAAATATTTAATTTCATTACAGGAAATATGACTCCTTAAATTAAACGTTTGTCTTTTTTAAATACAATTTATGTTTTATTATAAAACTCCTAAAATTATGCCATTGATTTTTCTCCTTTTATTTGCTCTTTGACTTTTTGGTTTTATTTTTTAAAACTGGCATCATATTCTTTCTATATGTAAATATATTGTACATTCCATAACTTCTATAAGTCCTTAAGTTAATGTGAGAATATTTGCATAAAATTTTAATTAATTTTCAAACCAAAAAAGAATCAATGAATTTGCATATTAATATTTTTTTTGTTTTTTGAAAAATGCATTTACATCAATAGCAGGAAGTGGCAAACCGGCATAAATATTAACCTTAGTACACCTTTTGCAGCAAAAGCATCCTAACTCCAAAACATGATAACAACTTTAAAAGTATCATGATATAAAATTTCAGGAGTGAACAATTTATTACATATAATTTATATGTAATAAATTGTTCACTCCAGAAATTGTATAAATTTTGGCAAAAGATATCTTTTGTATTAACTTTAAAAAAAAAAAAAAACTTTTGATTTTTGATTATGACTATTTTAACAAATAAACAAGTTTTGTTGAATATATGCTCATATAATTAAAATATAACATTTAATACAATAAAATCATTACGAACAGAAAATACAACAGCTTAAGGGAAAATAAAAATTTAAAACAAAAATTAACATGTTCATTTATGTTTGAGTTTATGAATCATAAGTTATATATGTATGTTTGTACTTACACAAGGTACAGATACATGTATGTTCTTTAGAAGGGCTCACAAAAAGGACTCACCACAAATGATGGGAAGGGACTTTTTCTAAAGATGCGAAGGGACTTTTTATCATCTACAACAAAATATTCTCAGGGTGGAAAAAGTAGGTGTTTTTTTTTCTACGGAGCGAAGAAGGATTTATTGGACGTCGTCCGAAGATATAACGAAAAATTTATGTTGGCGACCCGAATGTGCGGCAAAAATAAAAATTCCTTGTTTTTACACCCACCATCAAAAAAGGGGATATATTGAGATTGTCATTCCGTTTGTAATTTACTTAATATTGGCTCAAAAACTGAGCGATGTCCTTCTGTCTGTCTGTCCGTCCGTCTGTCTGTCTGTCTGTCTGTCTGTTTGTCTTAAATGCCAATAAATGATAAACTATAATAGCTTTGACTCTAAATTTAGCACAACTTATGTGAATACCAGCGAGTGTTCAAAATTTTGTCACAATCGGTCACCATTTGACCGAAACACAAAAAGAAAAGGGGGTTTATGTCCGTCATATAAAAAACTTACGGAAACACAAAAATACAAAAAGAAAAGACGGTTTATGTCCGTCAGATAAAAGTACGATAGCTTCTTAACTGCAAGAGCTAGAGAGACAAAATTGTACAAAAGTATTTTTGGAAACACATGAATGCTGATAAATTGAATACAATTGTAATAGCTATGCCGACTAAATTTAGAATAGAAAAGTTTTATGCAACTATTGGTCAGTATATCAAATTTTATAGGAATTGGTTCATATTTGACTATAGCTTTCATATAAAAAACACTCCCGGAAACCAAAAAAATGTAGCAAAGGCCAGTTAAAAGCTATTAAATTAGAAACTATGACAGCTATGGCCACTAAATTTTGCAAAAACAAGCTTGATGTAAATAAGAGCTAGTATGTAAAATTTTGTTACAATCGATCAGTATTTGGCTATATATCTTATATATATATATATATATATATATATATATATATATAACATCCCCTTTTTATATCTACAATCAAAAAAATTCGGAGGTACAAGCAGCATATTAAAATTGCACCAATGTCCAGACTTTATATACGGACTTTATATTCGTATTACTATCAACATGTTTATCCTAACTTAATATTAAGCTTAACGAAAAGTATTTAACTACACCAGGTTATTAGATAAAATTTCGTGCAAAGTAAATACTAGGGAAACTACTTTCATATTTTTAAATGTTAAACTATAAAGCTCCTGCAACCGAATTTAGTCCAAATATTTTACTAACAATATCAAGTAGCGTAATAACTTTTTTTGAATTTGGTCCACATTTTGAATTAGCTGCACCCTCGTAGATATATGAGAGATATTTCTAAATTTAACACAACTTGATGGTGGGTATATAAGATTCGACACAGCCTAATATAACACTCTTACTTGTTAATAAGTCGGTTGAAATTATCGAAAAACT
The DNA here is from genome assembly GCA_933228675.1 of Stomorhina lunata. NCBI lineage: Eukaryota > Metazoa > Arthropoda > Insecta > Diptera > Rhiniidae > Stomorhina > Stomorhina lunata. Next base: position 89,180,304 of record OW121741.1, on the reverse strand, counting down.
TTCTGAGTAAAAGTTTACCGATTTTTTAAGAGCTTTAATTTTCTCATATTAGGGAGGCACATTAGGGTGGTAGGAAATAATGTATGATGGATAAATACTAGAACCGGATATCTAAGACCAATGACTATATAAGCAAAATATTGGTCTCCTCGAGACAAAAATATGTATATATCACACTTTAAGATCAGACGGTAAATGCCGACGATATAACGAAAAATGTATTTTGGCGACGTCAAGTGCTTCGAAAAAAAAAAATTAAATTTTTTTTCGAAACTTATTTTTTTAAATGATTTTTTAAATCTTAAAATTAAATCCCACATTTTTACATAACATCAAAACTTCGATATTTGATTTCCATATAAAAGTTTTGCGCCTTTTGTATTTCTTATCGGAATCGAAAAACGAGGAAGATTTCCCCTGGTTCTTTTTTAAAATTGCATAAGTTGAAAACGACTGAACTGATTTGGACAATTTTGTGTGTGTATTAGTCCAAGTAAGATTTCTGTATATAAAAAAAATTGACAACACCCACTTTTACGCCTACTTTTTGATTTTTCTAAAATCGGAAAACTATTGCACGGATATTTGTAATATTTGACGATTGCTTGATAATGGTTTACATTTGACTGGCAATTCTTTAGCAATTCTTTTATGATTATTGGATGATTTGTATTGTATTGGATGATTTGTTGATGGTTTTTTGACTGAGTGACTGAGGACTGTTTGATGATTTTTAATGAATGTCTAATAATTGTTTCACGATTGACTGGCGATTATTTGACTTTTGTGTGATCATTGTTTGACGATTGCTTGTTAGTTGTTTGATCATTGACTGAAGAGTGATTGACGACTTCTTGAAGATTTTTTATGATTGCTCGGTGATTGCTTGATGATTGACAAGCGATTGTTTTTGTCGAATATTTAAAGATTGTGTTGGACTTTTAAGAATTTTTTTAACGACGACTGTTTTTGATTGGTTGTTTGACGATTTTTTGTTTTTTTGATTAATCGAAGATTGTTGGCGACTGTTTGATGGTAGTTGACTATTTTGCATGGTTGCTGACGATTGTTTGATGATTGTTTCACCGGCATTTGACGATTGTTTGATGGTTGTTTGGTAATTGCTTTGTGATTGAAAAACAATTGTTTGAAGATGATTGACTAACGATTGACTGACGACCTCATGAAGATTTTTTATAATTGTTAGGTGATTGCTTGATGATTGACAAGCGATTGTTTTTGAAGATTGTTTAAAGATTGTGTAAAGACTTTTGAGGATTTTTTGACAACGACTGTTTAACGATTGTTTTTGATTGGTTGTTTGACAATTTTTTGTTTTTTGAAAGTTCTTAGATTGTTGGTGACTGTTTGATGGCAGTTGACTATTTTCCTTGGTTGTTGACGATTGTTTGATGATTGTTTCACCGGTATTTCACGATTGTTTGATGGTAATTCGTTGGTAATTTGGTAATTGTGTCGTCATTGATTGAGAATTGCTTGAAGATTGTATATTGAATTGTTGACGATTAATATTGAAGATCTATCTATATACAATATTTATGGACTCTTAAACCATCAGACCGAATTTCTTGAAATTTCGGTAAAATGCCAACTGATGGATTTAGGCAATGCACAAATGACAATTACCCCAAAAACGAAGTGCTTTGTATCCGCTAAGGAGCAAATTAGTTATGTCTTATCCTATATGGAAAATAACTATACAAATACGCAATAGCTATGTGAGCTTACTTTACTTGCTTCCAAATATATTGATGCCCATATATATTGATGTCAATTCAATGAACCGCAGTGGTATAGCAGGTTAGTCATCCGCCTAGCATACAAGAGGTCGCAAGTTCGATACCCGGGCAAACCCACTTGAAAAAAAATTAATTTTCAAAAAAAGCGGCGGTTCACCTCATAACTCAGCTAGCCTCATAACTCAGCTAGCTGAGAGAAGTACCCCTTGTTCCAATTAGAATGTTACCGTCGAATTATATATATATATTCCATTAACACTAATACAGCAATAAGTCAAAATCAATAAGGGCGACGCCGGGTCCTTAAGTCCTTTTCTAAAATGATTTATCATTCTTAGATTTTCTTGAGATTTATGTCGTTACCGTCATTTGGGTATTGTAAGAGCTTAAGAGCTCAATTTTCCGATATCGATCTAAATGTAAGATATTTCAGAAACATTTGTATAGCATACTTTTAGGTTAATCTAGAGAATATATGACATTTAAGGTTCACTAAATTGTAACTTATTTGTCAAAAGTTCTCTGATAGTCAAATAATATAATTATATTTCTAATATAGATACATACGTCAACAATTTCTTATATTGAAATTTGTCTTAATATAAAAATATTGAGCCACCCTAATGCCATTAGATTTATGTCAAAACCAAAGTATGTATTTCAATAATTAAGGGAGTCAATAAAACTAATTGATTTTTATTAAAATTATTGTAAAAATAATAATAATTTTTCCACATTTTAATTTATGTTCTCGATAAGAATTTCACCACGAAATTTTAATTTACTTTTTTAATAACACATAAATATTTAACGTATAAATGTCAATATTAATTTTGAAATATTTATTACTTTTCAGATTATTTCCAATAAACAAGCTAAATAAAAAACCAAAGGTATGTATTTATGTTATGTATTTTAATATTTATTGTAAAAGTACATGCAAATAAATATTATATTATAATATGTGATTTTTTAATTAAGTTAATTTGAAAGCATATCTTGAGGCGCGAGGTTGCTGTCGTTATTTTGAAAATATTACCTGACATACACTGAGCAAAGGAAAGGGACAGATTCTTTAGCTTATTTGTGCATAATATACAAATAATAAATCGTTTATTATAAAAATGCTTACCTTTAAAAATATATCTCATATTACCTTAAAAATACTTTTGGTTTTGGGTTATTCTGCATTTCCCGGATAATAGCACATATGGCATCCATATATTTAATTTCCAAAAATCTTTCATTCGCTTTTAATACTGGCTATAAAAATATATAAATATTGTTTCAAATTATATTGTATTTGGCGTTAAAATGTTTTAACGTTTAACGTTAACTGAATGTATTTATTTATGAAAAAAATTACATAAATAATTAAATTATTTAAATTGTTTGAATGATGCATGTGATGTGAAAAAATTACAGATTTTGTATTAACTTTTTGCTGTTGTTTGACAAACAAAGAAACAGATATATACACATCACAGCTAGCATTTTTTTAAAATTTTAATCAAATATAAGTCATTTTTTACTCCCCTGCACGATTAAAATGATCTTTTATGATATCACTCATGAAATAAATACTAAAGGAAGTGCCACTTCAAAATTTTTGACTATAAAGAATATCTTTGAAGTTTGTATATTTTGTCAATATTACACAGATCGTTGCCACACTCGAAGATTATTTTATGGAAATTTGTGTAGTTTGAAAAAAAAATAAATAAAACTTCAAATAACTAATATTTTCTAATCAATAAAATTTGTAGTTTGTAGCTTGTTTGATGCTAAAACACATAAGATCTCAATTATACCATTAAATAAAAAAAAACTCGTGTGTGTTACTGAATAACGAATTACGGACAAACTGCTGAGGCGTTTGAGATAATATTCACAGCTTGTGTTCCTAAAAGTTTAGGGAAGGACTCGATAGACTTTGAAAACATGACTGACATGAAAACACCCACTAGGAGCAATTTTGTGGATCTCAGTTCAAAAACTTTACTTACTTAGTTTTCCCAAACTCTACAAGTAAAATAGAGGGGACTTCTTTCAGTCAAGGACATGTACTAGATTCTATTTTTAGACTAATTGAAGAAGACCTACAGTTTGATGCTGGCTCCTAATGGCAAATAACTTAATACTCAATAACCAGTCGCTATCTGTATTACAGACCTTATAGTCCACACAAAATCTTTAACATTCCGATATAAAAGAGTGGTTGAGGCCCTATGCTCCACTGGGAGTCAAGGATAATAGGGAAAAAAAGTAAAGAAATATTAAAAATTACCAAACAATTTTGATACTTAAAGGGATTTTTTTTTGAAAAGTAAGGTAGCCTCATTTTTTGAGTAAACTTCAGATATTCTTTCTTGTCAAATGGTTAATGTTTACAAAATAAAAAGTAAGTGGCACTTCCTTTAATATTTATTTCATGATATCACTTATGAGTCAAAAATGATATTTTTGTGTGAGAAAATGGTACCCTTCATACGACTCCTCAAAAAGAGTCTTTAGGGACTCGTTATTCTGAATATGACTGCACACATTTTGCTAGATTGGTTAAAAAAAAGAGATAAAGCTTTGTATTACTCAACACTGTTGCCGAGACCGAGGATCGAACCTAGGTTGACGAATATGATATGTCATGCTTAGTAGTCGACATGCTAACCAACTAAGCCACATCACCCATAATGAGATACGAGTCTTTTTGTGGCATTTTCTTTATCACGGAAAATCAGTTATATTACTCACATTTTTCAAGACTTTTTTGTGCTAATTTTAAATAGTCGCTTACTATGCGTCCATGAGTCTTTTTATAGACTTTTTTGATCACCAAGCTGATTAATCTAGTTTTTGATCATCTATACGTATCCCAAAAACTCATTTTGCTGATATTATCATCAACAATCTTCCAATTGCTAACTGGGATATTATATACATATGTATTTATTCTACTTATCACATGAAGAGTGTCATAACTATAATTTAAATGTAAGCGTAAGAAACACTTTTTTATACCCACCATCAAAAAGAAAACGATATATATTCTAAATCTTTATGAAATTTTATGACTATTAAGCGATGTCCGTCTGTCTGTCTGTTGAAATCACGATAGCACCCAAACGAAAAGAGCTAGCTCACTGAAACTTAGGAAAAACATTCTTCATCTATGAAAAAATTTGGTACTGAAATTGGCAAAATCGGTTAACATTTGACCATAGCTTCCGCATAACCTCGCCTATGCTAATTGCTTATTTGCTAATAACTAACAAACTATAACAGCTATTATGATAAAATTTGGTATATAAAAGTCTTGCATAAGTCCTAGCATATGAAATTTTATTAAAATCGGTTCACAGTTCAGTCATAGCTCCCATACAAAAAACTTACGGAAACAGCCAAAATTTCACTTGAAATACACTTAAATGCCAATAAATCTAAAACTATAACAGATATAACCACTAAATTAAGCACGAGGAGGTCTTATGTCAATGCCAACCAGTGTGAACAATTTTGTCACAATCAGTCACCATTTGACCGGAAACACAAAAATAAAGGGTGATTAAATTGTAAGGGCCGACGTTGAATGTGAACCACTCCTAAACTCCAAGTTTTTTTCCGAATTTTTTTTGACATTTCTCTATTTCAGACTTACTCAATTTGAACCATGGAGAGATACACAATCCAACAACGTATTAAAGTTATCCAGACTTATTATGTCTTATTATGCATATCGTGCACTTCGTGATTTTTTTGGTCAATTTGATCGTCCAAATGTGCGTACAATCGCAAAAATCGTGGAAAATTTCGAGCAAACCGGGTCTGTAGAAGATGTGAGAACACCAGTGCATGCTCGTACTGCGGAAAATATTGCTGCTGTTCGCGATAGTGTGGCTGAAGAGCCGTCCACCTCAACTCGTCGTCGTGCCCAACAATTGCACCTCTCACGCTCGTCGTTGATGAACATTATGCATAAAGATTTGCATTTACACGCTTACAAGAAGCAATTGGCTCAAGAACTAAAGCCTCTTGACCATTCTAAACATCGCGAATGGTCAGAATAGTGGCAAGAAATGGCAACTGTGGATGATCAATTTTCGAAGAAAATCATCTTCAGTGATAAGGCACATTTTCACCTGAGTGGATTCGCAATAAACAGAATTGCCGCATTTGGGCGAATGAGAATCCAAGAGTGATCGTCGAAAAACCAATGCACCCACAGAGAGTGCGGTTTATGGGCTGGCGGCATCATCGGGCCAAATTTTTTTTCAAAATGAGGCCGGTCAGGCACTTACTGTGAATGGTGTTCGCTATCGTGAGATGATAACGAACTGTCTATGGCCCGAATTGGAAGATATGGATGTGGACGATATGTGGTTTCAGCAGGACGGTGCCACTTGCCACACAGCTAACGAAACAATGGCTCATTTGCGCAACAAATTCAATTCCCGTGTTATCTCACATAATGGCGATGTCAATTGGGCGCCAAGATCATGTGATTTGACACCGTTGAACTTTTTTCTTTGGGGTTATTTGAAAGAAAAGGTGTACATCGATAAGCCAGCAACAATTCAAGAGCTCAAGGATGAGATAATTCGGCACATTAACGGCATAGAATCTCCTTTATGCCTCAGGGTCATCGAAAATTTGGACCATCGGATGGAGGTGTGCCGACGCCCATTTGGCAGATATTTTGTTCCATACATAATTGAAATTTAACCACCCGATACAAAAAGAAAAGGGGTTTATGTCCGTCTGTACGTCACATAAAAGCGCGATAGCGCCTTAAGGAAAAGGGCTACAGCAACAAAATTTAACAAAAGGAAGTTTTATGTAAATACCAGCCAGTGTACAAAATTTTGTTACAATCGGTTACTATTTGACCATAGCTCCCATATAAAAAACTTACGGAAACACAAAAATACAAAAAGAAAAAACTCTTTATGTCCGTCTTTCCGTCAGAGAAAAGTACTATATAACTACAAGAGCTAAAGAGACAAAATTTAGCAAAAGTATTTTCGATATGTTGTAGAAATTGTGTGCTGAAAATGGGTAAAATTGGTTAACATTTAGTTAGAGCTCTCATATAACCCTGCCCCGGTAATCACATTTATGCTAATAAATTGAATAAAATTGTAAAATCTATGACTACTAAATTTTAACAGAGAAGTTTTATGCAAGTTTCAGTCAGTATGTCAAATTTTATAGGAATCGGTCCATTTTTGACCATAGCTTTCATATCAAAATCGCTCCCGGTAACCACTAAAATACCACAAACGCCAGTTAAAAGCTATTAAATTATAAACTATGTCAGCTATGGTCACTAAATTTTGCACGAATAAACTTTATATTAATACCAGCCAGTATTTTTAATTTTGTAGCAATCGGTCAACATTTAGCTGTAGTTCTTATATATATAACATCCCCTTTTTATATCTACAATCAAAAAGATTTGGTGGTACATTCAGTATATTAAGATTGCATCTACGAAATTAGATAGCTATCAATCAATGTTAGGTCCAGGCTTTATATACGGTAGATGCATTAGAAACTCCTAACAAAATACATGAACCTGCTGTCTTGCTTTCAACATGTTTATGGCACAACGAAACAGCTTATTAATGTTAAACTATATTCGGTTATGGAATAGCATTTTGTCCAAAGTAAATACTTGGGAAACCACTTAGATACTTTTAAATGTTGAACTATAGTAACTATACCACTGCAACCGAATTAAGTCCAAATATATTACCAACAATACCACATTTGGTCAATATTTTTGCACTCTCGTACAACTTGATGGTGGGTATACAAGATTCGGCACAGCCGAATATAACACTCTTACTTGTTAAATATAGGACAACTAGCGCTTATAATTATTTTTTTATTTCAACCTAACTTTTTATAACTTTAATTTCATTGGATAACACTTATATGTATTATATAAAAGAAGCAAATGTAAACGATTTAATGTTAAATTTTCGAAATTTAAATTGCATTTTTAATATTATAGTGTATACTTTTATCTGACAAACTGTACATAGATATTACATCCCCTTTCATATCTGCAATCAAAAAGCTTTGGAGGTTCGTTCAGTATGTTTAGATTGCACCTTCAAAATTAGATAGCTATCAATCAATTTTAAGTCCAGACATTACATACATAAGGAACTCCTAACAAAATATACCTGCCATATTGCTATCACAAGCACAACGAAGTGTTATAAGACCAAATTTTGTTAATACCAGGAAAACCACTGTGAACCGCCGTGGTTTTCCTGGTTAGTCATCCGCCTAGCATACCAGAGGTCCAAGTTCAATCCCCGGCCAGACACACTTGAAAAAATAAATTTTCAAAAAAGCGGTGTTTCACCTCATAACTCAGCTAGCCACTGGTTATTGAGTATTAGGCTATGAAAAACTTCTCTAACTAATGCATTCGCCGTTCGGAGCCGGCGTAAAAACGTAGGTCCCTTTCAATGAGTCTAAAAATAGAATCGGATGCAGCTCATTGTCTGAGAGAAGTACCCCTTGTTCCAATTGGAATGTTGTCGGGGAATTATATATAGTATATAGGAAAACCACTTAGATACTTTTAAATGTTGAACTATAAAGCTATTGCAACTAAATTTAGTACCAAGAGTTACTTATTTTTCAAGGCCACCAGATTCTCAGAAATTAAACATCTACTTCCGATTGTTTGAAGTTTTTTGTTGTTTTTGTTACGTACCAGGTTCACAGTCGTACAATAGGACGGATTTTACGCATTCCTCAAATAACTGCATTTTGTTAGATTGTAAACCCTTTATTGATTTCCATACCCGTTTGATCAAATCACATCCAATGGATTTAATATCCATTTTTTATTTAATTTTGGCCTACTCTTTAATTGATGGATGCTTGCCTATCCCTTCGTCAAATCGGGATGTTATGTTTGTTAATAACATTACTTGCACTCAAAAGAGCGCTTGTCCCTAAAGCAAGGTTGGGCAAAGTCTCTCTGAATTCCCTAGGGTAGCAAAATACAAAATCAAAGAGACTTTGCCCAATATTGCCCTAAAGGTAATAAGTTATATTACTGCCTGGATCCAACAGGAAAATTATTGACGGCTGCTTCTCCTTTGTCGACGAATGCTATTACCCCAGCGAACCTTGTTTTAAACACTTTTGTTGCACAGTGTAATATATACAAACTGAATTAAATTAACGAATAATTATTTCCCTTGCAATTAATTTAAAACACGGAAAATCATATTATTGTAAATAATAATAAATTGATTAAACAAATGATTTCTGCTGTATATAAAATATATATAGTGTCTTTCATTAAGCGCTTTGGCAAATTAGACCTAATCGCTGTACGAGATATACGATTTTTCTTGTGGTATATTACATACATAGAAGATATATTTTACTATTTGCGTGTATTGATGAAGACAGATTAAATAAGCTACAACCAAATTTGACTGATGTACATATCTTCAACAAGATGACTGACTTTACCCAACCGGTAAAGCTGGAAAGTCCCTACGATAAATCCCTTTTAGTCCGAGAAAATATATACTTACATAAATATATTGATTTTAAATAAAATATGTCATAAAAAAATCAATGCATTTTGAAAAGGCCATAATTTATATCAACTGAAATAAAACTACAAAGAACAGAATTGCTATATATCTCAATAAAGCCTCTGAATATTTTTGTTACAAAAATATGGGCATTATTGTAATATTAAAAAATATTTCATGAATACGTTATTAATTTTATGGTTTATTTAAACCCACTCAGCCAATAGTAACATTTCAAAGATTTTAATAAACCTCTTAACTTTTATGCATGAAATTCATAAATATAAATTGCAAAAAAAAGAACATGAAAAAATAAAAAAGTGATATAAAAATTTACCTGCAATTAAAAATCATAAATAAAATACACAACAAACATAAATAATCAAAATGCAAACTGTTACTGCAAGGAATTTATTATTAGAAAAAAACTATATAAATATTTAAATATGGGATTTTCCAAAGTTTTTTGAAAAAATCGGCAAATTTAAAAAGAAATAATTTTTTAACATTAGCTGACGGTCTGAGGCCAAATTAAAGCATTCTATATCGATCAAAATGTATGATTTTTTAAGAAACATTTGTGTAGCATACTTAAAGGATAATCATAATAATTTATAACATATTAGGTTTACTATGTTGTAATTTGTTTGTCAAAAGTTTCCTGATAGTAAAAAAATTTCATTTAAAGTTAATGTTTTGACAAAAAAAAGGATATGCTTAGATATCGAATTTTATCAAGCATTTCGCAAAATAAATAAAAATCCTTAAAGTATGTTACACAATATTTGCTTAATAGTCTGAGTTTTCAATCGATATATAATGCGGATATTTCGCCCCAGGTCTGATAAAGTCAAACAATTCCAATTTAGCTTGAACACGAATTTCAAAAATATTCTAAAATTACCTAAAATTTAAAAAGTTTTCTGAAGTTATCTAAAATTTTTGAAATTATCTTAAATTTTGAAAATTATCTAAAATGTAATTTTAATTTCGTAAATTTTTGTAAAATTTTCAAACATTTTTTTAAATTTTCTAAAATTGTATAAATTTCCTAACAATTCTAAATTTTTTTAAAATTTTCTAAAATTATTTAAAATTTTTAAAATAATCTAAAATTTAAATTTGTAAATTTTTGTAAAATTTTCTTAAATTTTTAAATTTTCTAAAATTTTTAAATTTCCTTAAATTTTAAAATTTTTTAAAATTTTCTAAAATTATCTAGAATTTAAATTTGTTAATTTTCTTTAATTTTTAAACTTTTTAAAATTTTCTAATTTATGTTAATTTTCTAAAATTTGTAATTCTCAAATTTTCTAGAATTTTAAAATTAAATTTGTAATTTTTTTTTAAATTTAAAATTTTAAAATTTTCTAAAATGTTTAAAAAATTTTAAATTTTCTCAAATAATATTCTTAAATTTTTTAAAATTAATTATCTTAAATTTTTAATATTATCTAAAGCTTAAATTTGTAAATTTTCTAAATTTTGAAGTTTTCTAGAATTATTATTTTGTAAAATGTTTAATTTTCTTATATTTTAAAATTTTCTAAAATTTTTAAATTCTCTAAAATTTTCCAAAATTATCTAAAATTTCTAAAAAATTTTAAATTTTTTTAAATTTTAAAATTTTTTTACATTTTAAATTTCTTAAAATTTTCTTAATTTTTTAAATTTTCTAATATTTTTAAATTTTCTAAATTTTATAAAATTTCTATTATCTAAAATTTTAAAATTTTCTAAAATTTAGATTTCTTTATTTTCGAAAATTTGTAAATTTTCTTAATTTTTTGGAATTGTCTAAAATTTTAAAATTTTCTAAAGTTTTAAAATTTTCTAAAATTCTAAAATTTTCTTAAATTTTAAAATTTTCTTAAATTTTCTAAAATTTTAGAATTTTCTAAAATTTTAAAATTTTTTAAAATTTTTAAATTATTTAAAAATTTTCTAAAGTTATCTAAAAATTTTAAATTTATTTAAAATTCTAATTTGCAAAATTTGTAAGTTTTTCAAGATTATCCAAAATTTTTTAAATTATATAAAATTTAAATTTGTAAAATTTGTAATTTTTCTAAAATTTCTAGATTTTCTAAAATTTCTAGATTTTCTAAAATTTGTAGATTTTCTAAAATTTGTCATTATTTTAAAATTTGTAAATTTTCTAATATCTGCAAATTTTCTAAAATTTCTAAATTTTCTAAAATTTCTAAATTTTCTAAAATTTCTAAATTTTCTAAAATTTCTAAATTTTCTAAAATTTTACAATTTTCTAAAATTTTACAATTTTCTTAAATTATCTTAAAATTAAATTTGTAAAATTTTTAAAATCTTTAAATTTTCTAAAATTTTTAAATTGTCTTAAGTTTTAAAATTTTCTAAAATTTAAAAATTTTTTAAAATTTGTAAGTTTTCTAAAATTTGTAAGTTTTCTAATATTTGTAAATTTTCTAAAATTTGTAAATTTTCTAAACTTTTCTTAAATTTTTAATTTTAGAAAATTTTCTTAAATTTTAAATTTTCTAAAATTTTTAAATTATCTAAAATTTTAAAATTTTCTAAAACTATCTTAAATTTAAATCTGTAAAATTTCTAAAATCTTTAAATTTTTAAATTTGCTAAAATTTTCTACAATTTTTAAATTTTCTAAAATTTTTAAAATTTTCTAAAGTTTTCTAAAAATTTTAAAATAATCTAAAATTTAAATTTCTCAAATTTGTAAATTTTTCCAAAAGTATCTAAAAGTTTTTAAATTATATAATAATATAAATTTGTAAAATTTGTAAGTTTTCTAAAATTTTTAGATTTTCAAATTTTCTAAAATTTTAAAATTTTCTAAAAGTTTTAGTTATTCTAAAATTTTTAAATTATCTAAAATTTTTAAATTTTCTAAAATTTTAAGATTTTCTTTAATTTGTAAATTTTATAAAATTTTCTTAAATTTAAAAATTTTTTTAAATGTTTTAGTTATCTAGAATTTTAAAATTTTTTAAAATTTAAATTTGCAAAATTTCTAATATTTTTTAATTTTCTAAAATTTTAAAAATTTCTAAAATTTTTAAATTTCAAAATTAACTACATTTTTTAAATTTTCTAAAATTTTGAAATTTTCTAAAATTTTGAAATTTTCTAAAATTTTGAAATTTTCTAAAATTTTGAAATTTTTTAAAATTTTGAAATTTTCTAAAATTTTTAAATTTTCTAAAATTTTTAAATTTTCTAAAATTTTTAAATTTTCTAAAATTTTTAAATTTTCTAAAATTTTTAAATTTTCTAAAATTTTTAAATTTTCTAAAATTTTTAAATTTTCTAAAATTTTTAAATTTTCTAAAATTTTAAAATTATCTAAAATTTTTGAATTTTCTAAAATTTTTAAATTTTTAAAATTTTCTTAAGTTTTCTAAAAATTTTAAAATAATCTAACATTTTTAAATTTTCTAAAATTTTAAAATTTTCTAAAATTTTAAAATTTTCTAAAATTTTAAAATTTTCTAAAATTTTAAAATTTCCAAAATTTTCTAAAATTTTTTAAATTTTCTAAAATTTCTATATTTTCTAAAATTTTTATATTTTCTAACATTTTAAAATTTTCTAAAATTTGTTAGTTTTCTAAAATAAACAATTTTCTATTATTTTAAAGTTTGTAAAATTTCTTAAAACTAAAAAGAAATATTTATTTATTTGCTCTAATTTTTAAATTTTTTTATTTATTTTTTGAAATTTGCTAAAATCATAAAATCTTTGAAAATTTTCGCATGTTTAAAAATTTATAAATTTTTAGAAATTTCTATTTTGTTCTTAAATCTTAATTAACTTGATAAGTAAAGCCACTTAGTCATAAATTGTTAATAAAATTATCAAGGGCTTAAACGTTATAACTGGTTGATTATTGTAAGAATTTCCTATAGAAAATTTGTGTGTTTCATAACTAATTTTTCGCTTATGAATTAGGAGGATGATTTTCGAATTTGTCCTAATTTTATTTTTCGTTTCTAAATAAGAAGAAAATTATTTACAAATTTTGGAATTTATAAACATTAATTTTAATAACTATTAAGATTTCTAGATTATATTTAAGATTTAATCTGAAAATGACCCATATTCGTAAATAAACCATAAAAATTAAGCAAAAAACAGCATCAGTTTATTGAGATCCCAGAGTTGGATGCAACGAACCGAAAATAAACACATAAACAAAACAGGAAAAACAGCAATAATAACAACTGTAGTAGTGTTGTGCAACAAATCATCCACAATACAGACAGATACATGCAACAATAGCGACAATTAAAATAATACTAGCAACTAAAATGATACATACAAACCAAATGAATAGTAAAACGGATACGGATACCTGAATGCAAATGTGGTAGTATTAAGGTTTGCATATATTATAAACGCAAAACAAACACATGCTCGGCAATAAAACAAATACATAAATAATGAAGAATAAATGAAAATTCCAAAGCCCACAGTTCCAAATACAAGTAACGTATCCAGAAGTAGAAAATATTGATGATCAGGATGTGGCCATATACTATGGAAAATATATATTGTTTGAATTTATGTTAGTGACATTAAAAAAACTTATGCTATATTTATTATTGGCACTTCAATAACTCTGGACATGGTCATGCGATTTGGAATTGCTGGGAACACACATGTTTGCGCAATAGTTTAGTTGCTCAAATATTCGAATGTGTATTTTATATTAAGTGCTTGTATGTAGTGAGTGCAAATTGTATTTATGTATTCATGATTTTAACATAAAAATAGATTTGAAAAGAAAAAAACAACATTTGCTAAAGCAATAAAGAATTGGCAACAAATTGCAGGCCAAAAGCAATTTTATAGTGTCATCATACACAAGACTGCTGATGACTATGCTAAAGTAACATATTTGTTTTTTTTTTGTTTTTCTATAAAAATTTAAATACAGGGTAACTAAAATATGTTCCTACATAAAACCTTTACTTGTAAATTCACCTGAGGTAAGGTTAAATGAGACATCCTAACAATAAATGAAGTCTAATTTGGGCCCTGCAGGTAATGCCTTTGGCACAGAAGGAAATCATTGTCTAAAAAACGACCCTCTTAAGTCACTTAGAAGCTGTAATGAATGTTCCCAGATCATTACACAAGGGAAACAAATTCGGTTGCGCAGAATCTTGTATACCCACCATCAAGTTGTATTAAATTTAGAAACACATCTCATATACCTACGAGAGTTCAGTTAATTCGAAATGTGGACCAAATGTGGTATTGTTGGTAAAATAATTGGACTAAATTCGTTTGTAATAGCTTTATAGTTCAACATTTAAATGTATCTTAAGTGGTTTCCCTAGTATTAATTTTGCACAAAATTTTGTGCTATAACCGTTCATACTTTACTATTAATAAGCTATAAAATACTTTTCGTTAAGCCTAAAATGTAGTTCAGATTAACACGTTGATAGTAAAATGGCAGGATCATATATTTTACTAGGAGTTCCTAATGCATCTACCGTATATAAAGTCTGGACATTGATTGGTAGCTATCTAATTTTATATACTGAATGTACCTCCAAATCTTTTTGATTGTAGATATAACAAGTAAGAGTGTTATATTCGGCTGTGACGAATCTTATATACCCAACATCAAGTTGTGTTAAATTCAGAAACAGGGTGCAGCTAATTCAAAATCTGGACCAAAACTGAAAAAATCGCTAAGCTAATTAGTATTGTTGGTAAAGCCTTTGGACTAAATTCGGATGCCGTAGCTTTATAGATCAACATTTAAAAATATTTTAGTGGTTTCCCCAGTATTTACTTTCATCAAAATTTTGTCTCATAACCGGGTATAGTTTTACATTAATAAGTTGTTAAATACTTTTCGTTGTGCTTAATATGTAGTTAGGCTAAACACGTTAATAGTAATACGGCAGGTCCATATATTTCGTTAGGAGTTCCTAATGCATTCATAATATATAAAATCTGGGCTGAACATTGATTGGTGCCTATTTAATTTCATAGGTGCCATCATAATATAATGAATGTACCTCCAAATCTGCTTGATTGTAGATATAAAAAGGGGATGTTATATATATAAGAATTATAGCCAAATGTTGAGCGATTGTGACAAAATTATAAACATTGGCTGGTATATATATAGAGCTTATTCTTGCAAAATTAAGTGGCCATAGCTATCATAGTTTCTAATTTAATAGCTTTTAACTGGAGTTTGCTAAAATTTTCGGTTTTCGTGAGTGTTTTCTATATGAAAGCTAAAGTCAAATACGGACTGATTCCTAAAAAATTTGATAAACTGATCAAAAATTGCATAAAACTTAACTATTATAAATTTTATCGTCAGAGCTATTACAATTGTATTCAATTTATCAGCATTAAAGTTTTTCGCGGGGCGGGGTTATATGGGAGCTCTAACTAAATTTGAACCAATTTTGTCCATTTTCAACACACATCTTTTTCAAGATATCCAAAACTCTTTAGGAAAATTTTGTACCTCTAGCTCTTTTTATTAAGGCGCTATCGTGCTTTTATCTGACGCACAGACGGACATAAACAAACTTTTCTTTATATATTTTTGTGTTTCCATAAGTTTTTTATATGGGAGCTATGGTGAAATGGTGACCGATTGTGATAAAATTTTGCACACTAGCTGGCATTAACATAAGACTTTCTTGTGCCAAATTAAGTGGTTATACTTTTAGATTTATTGGCATTTAAGTGTATTTTAGGTGAAATTAAGGCGGTTTTCGTAAGTTTTTTGTATGGGAGCTATAGCTAAATATGAACCGATTTTGATGAAATTTTACACGCTGCCTAGGGCTAACTTCTATATACCAAATTTTATCATCAAAGCTGCTATAATTTGTCATTTATTAACAAATAAGCGATTAGCCTAGACGAGGTTATACGGGAGCTATGGTCAAATGTGAACCGATTTTGCCTAATTTCAACACTAGAATTTTCTCGGAGATGAAGAATATTTTTACTAAGTTTCAGTGAGCTAGCTCCTTTCGTTTAGGTGTTATCGGGATTCCAACAGACAGACAGACAGACGGACATTGCTCAATCGTCTTAGAATTTCATAAGAATAAAAAATATATATCATTTTTCATTTTTGAGCAAATATTAAGGAAATTACAAACGGAATGACAATCTCAATATACCCCCATTCTTTTTGATGGTGGGTATAAAAATAGGATGTAATATATATATATAAGAATTATAGCCAAATGTTGACCGATTGTTACAAAATTTCACACACTGGCTGGTATTTATATGAAACTTATTTTTTTTGCAAAATTTAGTGGCAATAGCTGTCACAGTTTCTAATTTAATAGCTTTTAACTGGTCCTTGCTAAATATTTTTTGGTTTCAGGGAGTGTTTTTAATAAGAAAGCTGTAGTCAAATATTTACCGATTCCTACAAAATTTGATATACTGACCAATAGTTGCATAAAACTTCTTTATTCTAAATTTAGTCGTCATAGCTAATACAATTGTACTCAATTTATTAGCATTCATGTGTTTCCCTGGCTGGGTTATATGGGAGCTCTAACTAAATGTCAACCGATTTTACCCATTTTCAGTACACAACTTTCGTTATATATCAAAAATACTTTTGTTAAATTTTGTCTCTCTAGATTTTGTAGTTTAGGAGCTGTCGCGCTTTTATCTGACGGACAGACGGACATAAATCTCCTTTTCCTTTTGTGTTTTTGTGTTTCTGTAATTTTTTTATATGGGAGCTATGGTCAAATGGTGACCGATTGTAACAAAATTTTGCACACTGGTTGGCATTTACATAAGACTTCTTTTTCTAAAATTTTGTTGCTGTAGCCTTTTTAGGTAAGGCGCTATCACGCTTTTGTCTAACGGACAGACGGACATAAACCCCCTTTTCTTTTTGTATTTTTGTGTTTCCGTAAGTTTTTTATATGGGAGCTATGGTCAAATGGCGACCGATTGTGACAAAAAATTCCACACTGGCTGGCATTTACATAAGACTTCCTTGTGCTAAATTTAGTGGCCAAAGCTATTACAGTTTATTATTTATTGTCATTTAGGTGAATTTCAGGTGGAATTTAGGCTGTTTCCGTAAGTTTTTATATGGGAGCTATGGTTAAATGTGAACCGATTTCGAATTTTATATGCTGCCTAGTGCTTATGTAAAACTTCCAGATACCAAATTTTGTCATCATAGCTGTTATAATTTGTCAATAATTAGCAAATAGGCGATTAGTCTAGACGATGTTATACGGGAGCTATGGTCAAATGTTAACCAATTTTGCTCAATTTCAATACCAAAATTATCTCATAGATGACAAATGTTTTTACTAAGTTTCAGTGAGCTAGCTCCTTTCGTTTAGGTGTTACCGTGATTTCAATAGACAGACAGACAGGCGAACAGACAGACGGACAGATAGACAGACAGACAGACAGATAGACAGACAGACAGGCAGACAGACAGACAGACAGACAGACAGACAGACAGACAGACAGACAGACAGACAGACAGACAGACAGACAGACAGACAGACAGACAGACAGACAGACAGACAGACAGACAGACAGACAGAAAGACAGAAAGACAGGCAGACAGACAGACAGACAGACAGACAGACAGACAGACAGACAGACAGACAGACAGACAGACAGACAGACAGACAGACAGACAGACAGACAGACAGACAGACAGACAGACAGCAGACAGACAGACAGACAGACAGAAAGACAGGCAGACGGACAGACAGACAGACAGACAGACAGACAGACAGACAGACGGACAGACAGACAGACAGATAGACAGGCGGACAGACAGACGGACATCGCTCAATCGTCTTAGAATTTCATAAGGATAAAGAATATATATCGTTTTTGATTTTTGAGCCAATATTAAGGAAATTACAAACGGAATGACAATCTCAATATACTCCCCATTCTTTTTGATGGTGGGTATAACGAAACAAATATGTTGAGTGTTTGTGCTGTAATAAATAACAATATATCGTGAGCCTATATTCAAATTTTAAATACTTTTTATTGAAAAACTGTTTTTTTTATAAAAGAACATCTCTTGTAATAAGAATCAGTGGGAAGAAATATGTTAAGACAGTTATTGGCTTAAATATATTGTAAAGGAAATATTGATTTTTTATTAAATTATTTTGGATATTAAACAGTGGTTTGCCTCTCCTTAAAGATATTTTAATTAGTTGATAGCCGGTACTGAATATAGGCTCACGATAGTTGCCATTAAATCTATTTGAACAGATATAAAAAAGAAAGAAAACAACTTATTATGTCAAAATAAATATTCCGACCACTGTATAAAATTTTTAAATTTTTGCAGATAGGTTATTTGTTCTTTAAGATGACGGTTTATACAATAAATATCTTTTTGATAAAAACAAAAAAATTTTGGTTGGTTAGGCCATCTCTTCAGTAGGATTATCCCTTATTCTAGACAGAGCGAAGACCACACATTTGATCTTATTTGCGCTACAGAATAAATACGAATTATTCTGTCCAACAAATATCAACGAAGCTTAACAAGTATAGCGTGAATTAGTAAATGCATATTTAATTCGAAACACATCTTTTTGAAATAAACTACCCATTTTCCAAACGAAAAATTATATGATGTTTTATTTTTGTAGCAATATCTATCAACTACTCTGTAAAAAATTTAAACATGACGATAATTTTAAGAATTTTTAATAGTTTTTAAACATAGAGAACTTTTTAGGAAACAACGTAAATTTCTTTTTCTAGTAAATTGAAGCTTAATATAATAGCCTGGAGCAATTTATATTACCTGATATATTACATTTTGAAAAACCAAATACATTACTACTGAGTAAAATGTGTCTACTTGATAGGTGTTTGTCTATGCTTTAAATATTTCATTCTACCCTTAGATGACAATTTCATTTATTAATGTTATTTTGCTACATTATGTGGCGAAAATTATTTCCAACACATTTAAAACATATACGCGAAAAAGGCACTCTACTTTTGTATTCAATGCCACAAAAGATAAAATGCGTTTTATACGACTTTTTTTTTGTTTATAAATTTAATAAAGTTTGTTGACGCAGCCAAATATAAGACTAATGTTATTTAATTTTTTGTTTCCGATGTAAAGTTTTTTTAATTAAATAAAATAAAGAAGGACATTTTCAAAAAAGCCCTAATTAACAAAATGCTAATGAAACTAAAAATGATTTCCACACAGAAAAAAATGGAAATCGGTTTTGATTAAGAAATTCGCAGTTTCAATTAAAAAATTATTTAATTTTCCGCTAGTAAACGAAATTGTTGTAACAATTAAATTTTTTGTAATTTTGTTTTTGATTAAATAATTAATTAAACTTTTAATAGGAATATAAAAAAAAGTTGATTAAATATTTAATAAAAATTATTTGTTTTTTCAATTAATTTTTTAATTGAATCAATTACAAATTTATTTGAATTCCTAAAAATAAAACAATTAAAAATTTAATTGAGAGAATTAATTTTTTATTTATTTCCAGAATTTTTTTTGATTAAAGTTTTATTTGCCTCAATTAAATATTTAATTGAAACTATTTTCTTTTCCAATTAACTTTTGAATTATGATAATTAAAAATTTAATCGATTTTTCAACATAAACAATTAAAAAATTAATTGCAAGAATTAATTTTTTGACTGTATTTATGAAATTTTTGATTAAATTTTTAATTGATTTAATTAAACTCATTAATCAATTTTTAAATTAGATAACATGAAATATTTTGAAATTCATTTTAATGTTTTATTTATATATTTTATGAAAAATAGGTATAAAAACATGTTTACAATTATGTAAAATAATACTTATAATATATAATATATATAATACTTATACATTAGTATAATAAAATAAACAATTTTTCACATATTTCAGTAAAAATAAAAAATTAATGGGCAAACTAACAAAAAAACACTTATTACAGCAACATCTGTAGCATATTATATGAAGAAAACTTTGTTTTAGATTAAATATTGTTCATTACATTTGTGTGGAGTAATTTAATTACTTTAAGTTTTTAATTATTATGTAATTTTAATACAAGAACATTTCTAGTAGTGAGAATGGAAAATTTATAAATTTTTAAGTTTTCAAAATTTCATGTTTTAGAGCAGAAATTCTTGTGAACTTTTTTAATGTGGGCATGTCATATAAAACAGATTGAACAAAGTTATAAAATACTTCAGATTCCTGAGGAAATTCTAGATTAAAAACAAAAAATATTTTGAAAAGGTTGTCAAGACCATCTAAAATTGTCAAACATGGAAACTTAAGAGTATCAAAATCAACATATATACATTTTATTTCAAATGTTGATCCTATAACCAGAAGTCTAGGCTGGATGTTACGTCCTTGCAAACGAAGAAGTTTCAATTTTGTTTCCAACTCTTCATCGGATGCTGCTACCAAAGCAAAGCTTTCCTGTGAATCCACGACAGAAAATCTTTTTCTGATTTTTTCTCCACTTGGAGTGCTGGTAAAAGTCTGTTGAGGTGGACAAAGTTTGTGTAAATTCCATAGAATGGTAAAGTTTTTAGAGTCTATAAAAAGAAGACATTTTGGTTTTTTATATGATTGTATAATTTTTTTTTAATTTTTAAAACTCTATAATATTTACCTTCATTGCTCAACTCAGCTTTCTTTATATCTTTAAGAACAGCCGAACATCCTATTTTGTTATATATGGAATTTATAATGCCCTCTTCGAGTTGGCCCCATCTTTCTTTTAGATCTTTGGCTGTTGGATACTTTAAACTAAAGTCTATATTTATCTGTAAAAAAAAGTGACTTAATAGGAAGTAAAATATGTTGTATTTCAAAATTGTACTTACAAGCTGAGGAGCTGACGGCTTGGTGTATTCTGGCCACAATTCGAATATCTCGATAGTCTTTTTAGAATCTGCAATTTGTTTAAACCGGAATGAAGCACACTTTCTCCAGAATAGGTCAAAATCATCTGCACTTACTTTATCGCTCCTTAGTGTATGAATATAAAGATCATAATTTTCCGATGGTTCTATAAATATGTATATGAAAAAATGTAGTAGATGGTATAAATGTAGAGGGTTTAACTTACCAGTTAGCATTGTCGACTTTGGGGATTCCGGATTCTTAAAGAGTTCCTTTGATAGGCGTTTTAAGTTTGCAAGTTTATTGTAGATTTTTCCCCTTTTTCCATTAGTATAAAAAGACTAAAAAATTTATATAAATTAAGTTTGAACATTTAAAAAAAAACAATACTTACCAGTTCTTCAGAAGGAAACAAGGAACAGATTTGCTTCTCTAAATCAGCACAACCGGAAAGTGAACACTCACATCCATTAAGGTCTAAATATTTTGTAATTGTAGAAATTAGTAAGGAACGATGTTCTTCTTGAAGAAATTTGTTCTGCTCATAAAATTTAGTAATCTCAATCCCACTTTTTGTGGTAGAAAGTATCTGGGAGACAGAAGGCAAACCTCGCTTTACCTCAGGTGTTGAAGAGACAAATTTCGTTTTATTTTCTTTGTCAATTCCAAGTTCCTTCTTCCACTTTTGCAACTCATGTTCAAAGTGAGCTTGGTCACCAGTGCGTAAATTGGCAAAAACTTTTTTGATGTGGTGAGGTTGTAAAATTTTCAATGTATCAGCGGTAATATTTTCATCTGGGAATAAGGATGTACAAAATATGTAACAAAATATATTATAAAGTATTTGTTTTCATTTTTAAAAATTAAATTATTACAATAAGAATTTATACTTACCATTAAATTTATCATAAAGATGTTGAAGACTCCATTTATTTAAAATATCTTTAATGCTAGCGTTCTCCATTTTGCCAAGATGATGCTGGTGTTTTATTTCTTTTTAATATATATTATGATAAAATTCCTTTAATTTAAAAAATTTTTTGCCATTAGCGGATTCAATTTGATTTACGGGAGGCCCAATGATTTCATTTAGATAAATTAATGAATTTTCTGTTGAAATGTCCAAATATTCAAAGGCTGAGTAATGAGTATTAAACTCAGTGAAAATCCTATTGCAGCAAAAAGTTATTTCTCCAGATGTGGTTGAAACTATCAGATTAATTTTGAAAAGTTCGAAGTCGTTACAAAACTTGGAAATCACCTTTTTAGAATTTTAATGAAAACCCCATATTTTTGCTTCTAAGTATACCGAAAAATTATCTTCGGAAGTTAATAGCTCTCGGCTTATTTGTTTAATAATATTTAAATTAAAAAATGCAGATTTGAAGGAAATGTCTTGTACTTTTTCTTCACTTGTTAGCACATTAGCAAAACCTATTTGCTGCTTGAATGAAAAGCTTTTTGCAATATTCTTTCGAGAAGTTATTATGTGTGAGTAAATCTTGAACTCCTTATGCTTTCCTTCGTATTTGAAGCACCAAAAATTCCGAAGTGGCCCAGATTGTTTTAAGACAGTGGTATAGTGAAGGAGAAGGTGAAACTTTGGCGTCAAGTTTTTTTTAAACAATATTTGATATGTTTTATTTATGAACTCAATTTTTGACCTTATTTGTTTTATTAAGGCATCTGAAACTTGATAGCATAAAATATCATCTATTAGTTCAAAAAATCTCAAAAGAAATAGCCACACCTGATCCCCATTTGGAATATATTCTCCAATTAATATAGTAAAATATTGACAGAAAGCCATCATCTGCTTTGCGGACATTTTAAGTTTATGATTTTCTAATTCCTGGATATTTATTGAAAGTTTCTCACTACCCCTGTCATGTTCGTCATATTTAAAAGTTTTAAGGAGTTCGTTTAAAGTTCCTAAAGAAAAAAATTTCATTGTTTTTAGAAAATAGAGCAAAGAATCACACAAAATGTGATGACAAACGCCTTCGTAAAAATCATGCATCACATCGACGGAATAATTTTCCGTACAATGAAATGATGGAATTTCATTAAATACACATTTGTCACTTATACCTGTTTCGGACATTACACCACGGTCAATAGCCTCCCTATAGTTAATTCTGTTTCTTAAAATATCTCTATTTTCAGAAAAAACTTTTTGACAATCAGATTTTTTTGTTAAACAAAATCTACAGAAATACGTTGCAGAAAAAGATTTTGAAAACCCAAGGGTAACGTTCAATCCTAGGTTGTCACCAAGAAGTAACCCCATTACAAACTTAACATTTTTAATACCACTTCTTGTTTTAATGTCAATGCCTGCAATTTCTTATCTTTTTAAAGCTTGAACCAAATATTCAAGAGATTTATTTCCATACTTTTTAACGTCTGAAGATTTAATGGAAAAGGCTAAATAAACTTGATTTAATTTTGAAGATTTTTCCGGAATTGATGGAAAACTATAATAAAAATTGCACATCGAATGTTTGTTAGATTTCGATCCAAGTGGATTGTTAATGCCGAAATCGTCGACATATAAAAAGTACGGAACTAATATTTTATTTGGATATAATAACTTTTTTTGTTGCCACAGCCTTCCTTGTATGAAATTTTCGAACTTGTCCCCTTCTTCAGTTTTCTGCATGTGTTCCAGAACAGTATCCAGATAATTGTTGTTTTCAAAAATATTTTTTAACTGAAATTCTAGCGGCATTAATACACCACAACTTTTACGGTTATTTTCTATATTAATACATTCAATATTTCCCATTAGACCCTTGTCTTTCAGTGTTTTTTTCGAATTTAAAATCAGATTTTACATTTTCAAATATATTTTTTAAATCATCTAAAACACTTGAGAGAGGCTTTTGAACACAATTTTCGGGGCTATGGCACTTTTCAATAAAATTAAGTATAGGGTTCAATATTAGGTCCTCTACGAAGTTTCTTACTACATTTACGTCAGATCGAGAAAAGTTATTAAATGAATGCAGTTTTGTTAAAAATTTATAAGCAGAATCATGTATTTCGGTCATATTATCGCTGTAATCAAATATATTTGGAACAATATTTGATTGATCCATTTGATCTTCATTGGATTCAGAAAATAAATCCGAAACTGTTTGGCAGGAACTACCATTATTCTTACATTTATTTTTATTTGAAGAAGATGTTGCTTTACCCATATTTGTTGCCTTAAAATGTTTTAATAAATGTCTTTTAAATGAATATTTATTATTAAATTTTTGAAAACATCCAATATAGGTGCATTCAAAAGGAATGTTTTTTGGTATTACATGTTGTTTTAAGTGGCCAAAATACGAATCTACGGAACCGTACATAGTTTTGCATATAAAGCACTGAATTTCCATTTTTACAAAATAATGGATAGGTTTTTTTAGTAAAAAACTTTTAAATATCTAAAATTAAATCGGAACGAAGCACAGAAAAATTATGTACACTTGTACTTTATGCTAAAAAAAAAACATTTGAAAAGATTTGGACACTCCAACAAAAACCATTAGCACTTGTCCTCCACACACACATATACAAACAAAGAATTAAAACTGGTTTTCAAATAAAAAAAGCGTGATAGAGAATAAATCTAATGTATAAGAATGTATCTAATTTTTTGATACAATTAAATAATTTCTTGTTAATATAATTAAATATCTTCTTTATATTTAATAATTCATTACACACGCGTACACTTCATTACAAATACAAAAAAAGACACGCCAGCGCAAAACATTCACCAACAACAAAAACACGTATACACACAAACGATTGAAAAAATTACTTAATGACCGATGACGACCTAACAACTTGAAGAATTTCACAATACTAAAGAATTTTTCATTTCATCCCTATTTTCAGAATGACTATTACTCTCTTCTTACTTTAAAACGGCTTGTTACTCTCGTTTTTTTGTATTTTGAGAACTCACATTTTAAAGTAATGTTGTATACTGACAAAAACGAAGTAAAAATAAGCGCTAAATTACATTATTTCATATAAAAAAAAGTTATATTTTTTACTATTCAATGTATTAGCACCATTGAATATGATTATGTTCCATAATTAATTAAACATTTAATCAATTCAATTAAGCTCTTAATCAAAACTAATTTTTGTTTTTAATTAAAG
Source organism: Stomorhina lunata (assembly GCA_933228675.1). Taxonomy (NCBI): domain Eukaryota; kingdom Metazoa; phylum Arthropoda; class Insecta; order Diptera; family Rhiniidae; genus Stomorhina; species Stomorhina lunata. Next base: position 89,154,907 of record OW121741.1, on the reverse strand, counting down.
GGGTTAATTAAAATGAAAATGGCAATAATTTTTTCTGTGCATGGTTTTATGTTTTTAAAATTTTATATACATAAATAGTTATTATGTTATATTTTCCAAAATTCATTGCTTTTTAAAGCAAAAAAAAAACGATTTTTACATAACTTTTCGTTTCAAAAAACTAAACTATAGAGTTTATGACAACATTTCCTGATGTTGTTTGAAACATTTATTATAAAAACAAAAAATAATATCAAAACAAATAATAAAACTTTAACGGTGGTCAAATATTTTAACATTTAACTGACAACTAAAAAAAATTTTTTTGTGTAAATATCAACAACATAACTAACATAAAGTTTTATTTATTTTATTTTTCAATTGTTTATAAATGTGTAAAAGTTTAAGCAATAAAAAATTAAAAAAAATATATTTTGATTCATTGAACCAAAAACATTTGATAAATTTAATAAAACAATTGAGATGGTTAGAAAATTGTAAAAAATACAGAAATATTGAATGGTATTATGTTTTTGGAAATTGAAAATTGATACCATATAAAAGGGAGAAAAAAAATTGAAAAAAAAAGATTTCAAAAGATATTTAAAAATACATCAATTATTCGATGAAAGCAAACAGTTTATTAAGAGTGAATGTACTCGTGTTAGGGAGCGTATGATGATTTATATGGAAATGTTAATTAAAAATCAATCATACGCAAGAGTTTTTTTATGCATGTAATGGAAACGGTTTTATATAACAAAGTTAACAATGCGTTTTTGAAGTTTTTGACATTTTTTATAAAAAAAAAACTATGGAAAAAATTTATAAAATACTAGTAAAACTTTATATTTTCAAATTTCCCTTTAAATGTAATTGATCTCACAACTAACAAATAAGAAATAATTATAGATGATTTGCATTAAAGCTGTGGTCAAATATGGTAAGATACTAGAAAAATTAGGAATAGATTTTGTTTAGGGAATAAAAAATTTGCTATGGCTATTAGTAAGCCGTAATATTGAGACGAGTATAGTAAATAGCTATTGTCCAATTATCAAACCAAATGTATGCGCAAAGCGCTAAATTGTTGATAGGATTAGATCAACAGTCCATTTTGATCGAATTGTTATACCCTTCACCACCATAGGTGGAAAGGGTCCCTGTAGTAAAACTGGGATCATGTGTCTCCATGTCAACACTTTGTGTAATAGTTGTGTAACAACTATTCTAATATATATCTGGTGACATTGTCAACGAATGTGTCGACATATATGTATATCAATAGGCCCCGATTAGATCCCAATGTCTCCATTTGGACCAAAAGAACTACAAAGTCAATACTAAGTAAATAGTGGTAATGTCTACTGGTAGATTTCGTAGGAACTCTAAATGTTAAATGTCAATAGTAGATAACATTGGACGGGGCAAAATAGGCAAATAGTACTGGAGACATTGTCAATAGCAAAACAGTATTGTTTCTCTGACGGCATTTACTGCAGGGGTACTATAAGTTTGTGCTGATGTATGTAACGAAGAGAAATATTTGTATTAGACCCATCTTTAAGTACACCAATAGGTTTTGAATCATTTCTGAGTTGATTTCGCCATCTCAGTCCGTCCGTCTCGCTGGACCCCCATGTTAACCATTTAATCAAATTACAGGTCGCAAATCTAAAGATAATTTAATAAAATTTGGTACAGATCTTCCTTTTGATATTGGGACTATGGCTATTGAAATTCGTCAAAAACGGTCCATTATTTATGGTACCTTCCATGGGTCCCACTTCCCGGAATTGATATTTTGGCCTCAAATATCAATATTTTTCATGAATTTTAAAATCAAATACTGCTTAAGGTAAGCAAAATCTCTTTACCAAATTTCGTTGAAACCGGTCCACATTTGACCACAGCTTCCATACAAACTCTTTTGTATATACCAAGGGTTTGTTATACCCACCATCAAAAACAATTGGGGGGTATAATTTAACTATATTCTAAATCCTTATTAAATTCAGACGACTGAGAGATGTCCATCTGTCTGTCTGTCTGTTCATATGTCTGTTTGTCTGTTGTCGGCACGATAAAACCTTAACGAAATTATATACGTCACTGAAACTTGGCATAAATATTTTTCATTTCTTGAAAAATTTTGGTATTGAAATCGGGCGAAATCGATTCATATTTGACCATAGCTCCTGTATAACCTCGTCTAGGCTTATTTTTTATTGGCTAATAAATGACAAATTATAATAGCTATGATAATAAAATTAGGTATATAGCAGTTTTACAAGCATATCAAATTTCATCGAAATCAGTTCACATTCGACCATAGCTCACATACAAAAAACTTATGGAAATATCCCAAATTCCACCTAAAATACACTTAAATGCCAATAAATTATAAACTGTAATAGCTTTGGCAACAAAATTTAGCACAAAAAATGCTTATGTTCATTCCAACCATTATACAAAATTTTGCCACAATCGGTCATTTGATCATAGCTCCCATATAAAAAACTTACGAAAACACAAAAATACAAAAACAAAAGTGGGTTTATGTCCGTCAGATAAAAGCGCGATAGCGCCTTAACGAAAAGAGCTAGAGGAACAAAATTTTACAAAAATATTTTCGATATATTGAGAAAGTTGTGTATTGAAAATAGACGAAATTGATTCACATTTAGTTAGGGCTCCCATATAACCCCGAATCGGTAATCACTTCAGTGCTGATAAATTGAGTACAATTGCAATAGCTATGACAACTAAATTTAGAATAGAGAAGTTTTATGCAATTGTTGGTCAGTATATCAAATTTTATAGGAATCGGTCCATATTTGACTATAGCCTTTATATAAAAAACACTTTGGGAAATCAAAAAAAAAAAAAAAAAAAATGTAACAAAAGCCAATTAAAAGCTATTAAATGAGACACTATGACAGCCATGGCCTCTTAATTTTGCAAGAATAAGCCATATATAAAAACTAGCCAGTGTTTAAAATTTTGTTTTAATCGGTCAACATTTGGCTATAATTATACCCTTCACCACCATAGGTGGAAAGGGTATTATAAGTTTGTGCTGATGTATGTAACGCATACCAATAGGCTTAGAATCACTTTCTGAGTCAATTTAGCGATGTCCGTCCGCCCGTCCGTCTGGGTGGCTGTCTGGACCCCCATGTAAACCTTGTAATCTAACTACAGGTCGCAATTCTAAAGATAATTTGATGAAATTTGGCACAGATTATTTTCTTGATAATGGGACCATGCCTATTAAAACTCGTCAAAATCGGTTTATTATTTATGGTACCTCCCAAAGGTCCCACTTCCCGGAATTGATATATTGGCCACAAAAATCAATATTTTTTCATGAAATTAAAACAAATACTGCTGATATAAACTTAAATCACTGTACCAAACTTCGTTGAAATCGGTCCACATTTGACAATAGCTCACATACAAACTCTTCTTTAAAAACGCACTTAATGAGACAAAAATCACTAAAACGCTCGTAAATCCGAAGATAATGAGAATTTTAAGTTTATTGTTTGCACACATAATTTTGGTAACAACTGTAATCAATTTGTCAAATTTCGAGATAATCGGTCCACATTTGATTCTAGCTCTTATATAAGTCCAAATGGCGGAAACAGCTTAAATGTATAAGTTTTGAGAATATGTTTGTGTGATGGCAAAATTTAGCAAATATTTGTCTTTATACAGGAAAAAGAACACCTTTGACCTTAGTGAAGGGTATCGTATGGTCGGGCTTGACCGACTATAGCACTTTCTAGCATATTTTTATATATATATATATATAACATCAACTTTTTTGATATCTACAATCAAAAAGATTCGAAGGTACAAGACTTTATATACGGTAGATGCATTAGGAACACCTAACAAAATATATGGAGCTATCGTATTACTATCAACATATTTATACAAACTAAATATTAAACTAAACAAAAAGTATTTAACAGACTATTTATGCTAAACTACACCCGGTTATGAGATTAAATTTTGTGCAAAGTAAATACTAGGGAAACCACTTAGATACTTTTAAATGTTGTTTAAATGATGAAATGCAACCGAATTTAGTCCAAATATTTGAATAACAATACCAACTAGCGTAATAACTTTTTTCGAATTTGGTATACATTTTGAATTAACTGCATCCTCGTAGATATATGAGAGATATTTCTAAATTTAACACAACTTGATGGTGGGTATATAAAATTCGGTACAGCCCAATATAACACTCTTACTTGTTTAGTCTTTTCAATGTTCCAATCTACTTCTGTGTTGAACTTTTCATACAAAATCTATTTCTCAAGATTTTTTCATCTAGAAAATGATAACTACAATAACTAAATTTTTAAAAATAAAGTTCGTTTGTTCACTTTAAAGATAATAAAATATTTTAAAATAAAAGTTATTTTTCTGTATAAATTTATAAAAATAAAACAAATCTTCTTGTTTTAATTCTATTATTTATTTAGGGATGCATATAATTTAATTTGATTTCTTTATGATTAACTCATAAATAAATTACCAATATTTTTCAACAAATTTATTTCATTCGATACGATCTTATAATTTATAGCACAAATATTGCCAAAACAAATTATACTAGTACAAAATTTTAATTTAACTCTTTAAAGCTTATACAAACTTATATTAGGTTGGGTCGTTTTTTTTTTCTACTTGCTTTAAGCGACTTCTAATAGTAAAATAAGGCTGCAGGACAAGTTTTATAAAATTTACTTGTTTATAGTGTATTTATGTATCTACTACTAGGAAGTTTGGCATCTGTTAAAAGGAAGATGTATGATTTAAGCCCTTTGGTTCTACAGACAATTTAATTTCTTTTGCATCGATGGCATGTTAATGTCTCATATAAGAAATCGTTTTTTTTTTAATTCAATATAATTATTTAATCAGAAAATTATTCATTGCATACTGAAAAGTTGATGTCGGTATCGCCTAAGTTATTATTTTAATTTACTGTTTAAATTCAGTTAAATTTAGCAGTTTTGACTGTCACTCCATATGCTTTTTATAAACCTATTTTTATGAAAATTCTTCATCTTGCTGGAACCAAAAGATGTATTTTGTTTTCTGTAAAAAAATCATATGACAGAATATATGTATATCCAATAATATAGGACTTACACTACACAACAAATGAACATCTTTTGAAAAATGCAAGGTCGTGACTATATGGGTCCTATTCTACGATCAAAATGTAGTAAAACCCTATACTCAGTTTGTAAAAGTTAGTGACCGTTTTATTTTTATGGGCCTCCAAAGTTTCCCAATATTAGCATGATGCCTAAAAAAGGTGTCATCAGTTTTTACCAAATAACCAATAATCTCTTAAAAATATCGCTTAACTATGTTCGGCAAAAATGTAGCCAAGAGTATGACAAATATTTCTTGCTAAAATTTCATGATAAAAATGTATTTTATCTTAAAGTTTTTTTTAAAACAGTTAAAGAAAAATTTGTTTTTTCTTGATTTTTTTATCATAACTTCTTTAAAATCCTGATTATTCATACACTATATTGTAGCCACAGTAAAGCTTAACAACTTTTGTGAACACACCAATATAATTTGAACGCATTTGGATACCAAAAGTAGGTCATAAAGACTTCCTTGTGCCAAAAAAATTATATTTTTAACTAAAATTTTATTATTAGCAATATCTCAAAAACGTATTTTTGCGAAAAAGAACTTTTTTGTTGTGGAAAATAAATCTCTGAGGTTATAAAAACAATTTTTGTTCTACGACTTTTTTGTTTCTGATGGCGATGAGATGGCGCTATTTTGAGGTTACATACTGAAATCGTATTTTTAATAACAAAAACTAAAAAATATGGTTTAACTATGTTCCGCAACTTTGTTCAGGAGTATTTGGTCTAGTTTTTTTCTGAATGTACCAACATCGAAAAACATCCAAATAAAATGTATTTGATACAATAGTAAGAAACATGTCAATACCACCACCTTGCGGCAATTTGTTGCAACATTTTTAGAAACGCAATAATAGATACTGTCAAAAAGTTTCAAAAGAGATGTCTGTGATGAAATTTCGACCAAAAATAAGGAATCTAGAGGCAAAAGTAGTCAATAGTACACCGAATCTGACACTTTTTTATAGGATTTAATTTAAATTTCAATATATTAATTGCATTTAAAGCAACTGGAGTTAACATGTGATTAAACAAATCATCTCTTGTACCACTTGGAACATTTTAACCGTCAAACGATTCTATCAAAAAGCAATTTTCAACATTTTTTATGTGCTTAAATTTGAGTAAAAAATTTAATTTTGTTTTCACAAGGGAGTCTATATTACATATTTTTGGTATCTGGACACGTTCAGATTATAATGGTGTGTTCACAAAAGTTATTTAGCCTTGCTGTGGCTACAATTTTCCCAAATATAGTGTAGGAAAAATCAGGATTTCCAAAAAGTTATGATCAAAAAATTAAAAACAAAAAAAATTGTTCTTTAAATTTTTAAAAAATGTCTGCAATAAGATACATTTTTGTATTAAAATTTTAGCAAAAAAGTATTCGCCATACTCTTCGCTACATTTTTGCCGAACATAGCTAAGCGATATTTTTAAGTGTTGATTAGCTATTTGGTAAAAACTGATGACACCTTTTTTAGGCATCATCATAATATTGGGAAACTTTGGAGGCCCATAAAAATAAAACGGTCACTAACTTGGCCAAACTGAGTATAGGGTTTTACTACATTTTGATAGTAGAATCGGACCTATATAGTCACGACCTTGCACTTTTTTCGCTGTTGTGCAGTGTTATAAACGGTATGACGATCTCAGCATACACCCGTTCTTATTAATGGAGGCTTTACAAATTTATGGGCAAATATATGTACGATATCAACAGTCAAAGTCCTTTTAAAACACTCTTTATGACCATCAATAGTTGAAATTAGACAAAAGCAAAAAATAGAAAAACTTTTCCCATATAACTTTTAATAGAACCCAGTTTGAATGGAGACTTTAAATAGACTTATCCTAATACTTAAATGAAATAATAAAGAGTACTATTGTATTGCTTTGATTTAATTTAAACAAAAATCGTAATACATATATTATAAAAAAAAGAAAGTATAAACAATAATATGAAAAAACAAGTAAGAGTGTTATATTCGGCTGTGCCGAATCTTATATACCCACCATCCAGTTGTGTTAAATTCAGAAACGGGGTGCAGCGAATTCAAAATCTGGACCAAAACTGAAAAAATCGCTAAGCTAATTGGTATTGTTGGTAAAACCTTTGGAATAAATTCGGTTGCCGTAGCTCTATAGTTCAACATTTAAAAATATTTTAGTGGTTTTCCCAGTATTTACTTTGATCAAAACTCGGTCTCATAACCGGGTATAGTTTTACATTAATAAGTTATCAAATACTTTTCGTTAATATGTAGTTAGGCTAAATACGTTAATAGTAATACAGCAGGTCCATATATTTCGTAAGGAATTCCTAATGCATTCATCATATATAAAGTCTGGGCTTAACATTGATTGATGCCTATCTAATTTCATAGGTGCAATCTTAATATCATGAATGTACCTCCAAATATTTTTGATTGTAGATATAAAACATGGAATGTTATATGTATTTATAAGAATTATAGCCAAATGTTGACCGCTTGTAACAAAATTTTACACACTGGCTGGTATATAGAGATAGCTTATTCTTGCAAAATTTAGTGACCATAGCTATCATAGTTTCTAATTTAATAGCTTTTAACTGGCCTTTGCTAAAATTTTTGGTTTCCGTGAGTGTTTTTTATATGAAAGCTAAATATGGACTGATTCCTATAAAATTTGATAAACTGATCAAAAATTGCATAGAACTTCCCTATTTTAAATTTAATCGTCATAGCTATTACAATTGAATTCAATTTATCAGCATTAATGTGTTTCGCGGGGCGGGGTTATATGGGAGGTCTAACTAAATTTGAACCGATTGTGTCCATTTTCAACACATATCTTTTGAAAGATATCCAAAATACTTTTGTAAAATTTTGTCCATCTAGCTCTTTTCGTTAAGGCGCTATCGTGCTTTTATCTGACGGACAGACGGACATAAACAACATTTCTTTATGTATTTTTGTGTCTCCATAAGTTTTTTATATGGGAGCTATGGTCAAATGGTGACCGATTGTGACAAAATTTAGCACACTGCCTGGCATTGACATAAGACTTCCTTGTGCTTAATTTAGTCTTACTAGCTCTTGTAGTTAAGGAGCTATGACGATTTTATCTGACCCACAGACGGACATAAATCCCCTTTTCTTTTTGAATTTTTGTGTTTTCGTAAGTTTTTTATATGGGAGCGAGGTCAAATAGTGACCGATTGCGACAAAATTTTGCACACTGGCTGGCATTGGCATAAGACCTCCTCGTGCTAAATTTATTGATTATATCTATTATAGTTTTAGATTTATTGGCGTTTAAGTGTATTTTAGGTGAAATTTTGGCTGTTTCCGTAAGTTTTTTGTATGGGAGCTATGGCTAAATGTGAACCGATTTTAATGAAATTTTATACGCTGCCTAGGGCTAATGTAAAACTTTTATATACCAAATTTTATCATCACAGCTGCTATAATTTGTCATTTATTAACCAATAAGCGATTAGCCTAGGCGGGGTTATACGGGAGCTATGGTCAAATGTGAAACGATTTTGCCCAATTCCAATGCCAAAATTTTCTCAGAGATGAAGAATATTTCTACTAAGTTTCAGTGAGCTAGCTCCTTTATCCTTTATCATCATCCTTTGTCATGCATAAAACTTTCTTATTTTAAATTTAATCGTCGTAGCTATTACAATTGTATTCAATTTATCAGTATTAATGTGTTTCCCGGGGCGGGGTTATATGGGAGCACTAACTAAATTTGAACCGATTTTGTCCATTTTCAACACACATCTTTTTTAAGATATCCAAAATACTTTTGTAAAATTTTGTCCCTCTAGCTCTTTTCGTTAAGGCGCTATCGTACTTTTATCTGACGGACAGACAGACATAAACAACCTTTTCTTTATGTATTTATGTGTTTCCATAAGTTTTTTATATGGGAGCTATGGTCAAATGGTGACCGCTTGTGACAAAATTTTGCACACTGGCCGACATTGACATAAGACTTCCTTGTGCTTAATTTAGTCTTACTAGCTTTTGTAGTTAAGGAGCTATCACGATTTTATATAACCGACAGACGGACATAAATTCCCTTTTCTTTTTGAATTTTTGTGTTTTCGTAAGTTTTTTATATGGGAGCTAGGTCAAATGGTGACTGGCTGGCATTGATATAAGACTTGCTTGTGCCAAATTTAGTGGTTATATATGTTATACTTTTAGATTTATTGGCATTTAAGTGTATTTTAGGTGAAATTTAGGCTGTTTTCGTAAGTTTTTTGTATGGGAGCTATGGCTAAATGTGAACCGATTTTGATGAAATTTTACACGCTGCCTGTGGCTACTGTGGAACCTCTATATGCCAAATTTTATCATCATAGCTGCTATAATTTGTCATTTATTAACAAATAAGCGATTAGCCTAGACGAGGTTATACGGGAGCTATGGTCAAATGTGAACCGATTTTGCCCAATTTCAATACCAAAATTTTTTAGAGATTAAGAATATTTTTGCTAAGTTTCAGTGAGCTAGCTCCTTTCGTTTAGGCGTTATCGTGATTTCAACAGACAGATAGACAGACAGACGGACAGACAGACGAACTGACAGACGGACATCGCTCAATCGTCTTAAAATTTCATAAGAATTCAGAATATATATCGTTTTTGGTTTTTGAGCCAATATTAAGGAAATTACAAACGGAATGACAATCTCAATATACCCCCCATTCTTTTTGATAGTGGGTATAAAAACAACTAAGAAAGCTATAGTCGATTACGACTATATGATACCCTTCGCTACTAAGGTTATATACGGACCAAAATTTAACAAGTTTTCCTTAAGTCTTAGAAACATACATATATGCTATTTTTTTAAAATTTTGATATTTAAGTAAATTAATGTAATTTCCGGCTAAAGGCTTGATATGGGAGCTAGGATCAATTGTGGATAAATTGTTACCGAATTCGGTTATAGGTTTATATTTACAAAATATTTATCAGTACAAAGCTTCAGTAATAAAATGTATTTATCTTAAGATTTAATAGCGTTTTTGTGCTTTTATGGATATTTAAACGACTTTTGAGAATGTATTTTGTATGGGAGGTATGGTCAAATATCGGCCGATTCCTACAAAGTAATGTTCACTAATTAAGGTAAGCGTGAGCTAAATTTATGCTGAATATTATTAAAATACAACTCCATTTGTGGCTGTAAAGACATCCCTACGGGAGGTACCCGAAATAGTAATCCAATTTTATCCAAGAAGTATATGGATCATCCCTGGACTAATGTATGAGTCTGTGCAAAATTTCAATAAATTATCCTTAAAGTTGCGGCCTGTACATTGATAATGAGCTAACGTGGATGTCCAACCAGCCCGCCGGACGGGTATCGTTAAAATAACTGAGGAAGTAATTCTAAGTCGATTATTATAACAAAATTATAACAAAATTTAGGTCTGAGAACAATATTTTTATTCGTTACAAACATCACCACAAACTCAATACACCCTTTCCAAATATGGTGGTGAATTGCACATCAAGTAAGAGTGTTATGTATAGTCGCTGTGTTTAATTTAGAAACATATCTCATATATAAACGAAGGTGCAGCTAATTCAAAATGTGGACCAAATTCGAAAAAAATCTGTTAAGCTAGATGGTATTGTTGATGGTTCAACATTTAGAAGTATCAAAGTGGTGTCCCTAGTATATATTTTGAACAAAATTCGGCCTCATTATCAGGTATAATTTTACATTAATAAGTTTTTAAATACTTTTCGTTGTGCTTAATATTTAGTTAGGCCAAACACGTTGATAGTAATACGGCCATATATTAAGTCTAGACTTAGCATTTATATATTATCAAATATGGACCGATACCTATAAAATTTGACATACTGACCAAAAGTAACATAAAACTTCTCTTCTACTTTTTTAAATTAAGTTGTCATAGATATTACAATTGTCTTCAATTTATCAGCATAAATGTGATTCCTGGGGCAGGGTTTATGGAAGCTCTAAGTAAATGTGAACCGATTTTGTGCATTTTCAGCACACAACTTCTATAACATATCGAAAATACTTTTGTAAAATTTTATATCTCTAGCTCTTATAGTTAAGGAGCTATCGCGCGTTTATCTGTAAGTTTTTTATATGGAAGCTATGGTCAAATGGTGACCGATTGTAACAAAATTTTGCACACTGGCTGGTATTCACATAAGACTTAATTGTGCTAAATTTAGTGGCCAAAGCTATTATAGTTTATCATTTATTATCATTTAAGTGCATTTCAGCTAGAATTTAGGCTTTTTCCGTAATTTTTTTTTGTATGGGAGCTATGGTTAAATGTGAACCGATTTCAATGGAATTTTATATGCTGTCTAGTGCTTATGTAAAACTCCTAGATTCCAAATTATGTTATAATAGCTGTTATAGATTGTCATTTATTAGCAAATAAGCGATTAGCCTAGACGAGGTTATATGGGAGCTTTTGATATTTGAGCCAATATTAAGGAAATTACAAACGGAATGATAATCTCAATCTCTCACCACATTCTTTTTGATGGTGGTTATAAAAAGAGTGCTTAAGTATCGCATAAGCACAAACTAATTGTGGTTACAAACATCTTCAATAACCCAATAGACTCTCTGCAGCTTTGGTGGTGTATGATATGAAAAATTATAATACAATCACAGATTAGGGAGAGCTTTGAGTTGTTTTGTTCTACATTTGAGAAAAATTCACAAGTAAACTAACCCATACAGAAGTGGAAGCATTCATTCATTTTATATACATTTGTATATATATGTATGAAACTCTTCCAGACAATTGCAATAGAGAAATGATGCAAAGATGCTTAATAAAAAATTGCATTTATCAGCATGAATACAGATTTTCTATTTGTTTCAAAATAAATTAATTTCAAATAAAGTTTTTGCTTTCATTTTTCAAAGAATTAAATAAAGCAAGAAAAATGGAGTATAAAAATATATTCCATACATATAAGTTCTAGCACATAAATTTATTTATGATATATCATAAATTGTTAAACTTAAATTTACGAATTTTTTAAATTAAAGGAATTTAAAACTCTTACATAAATAAACTTCTAATATCTATCAATTATGTTAATTCCAATTAAAATGAAATACAATTTGGAGATTAAATTATTAATACTAACAAAATTATGCTTAAATTAATATACGAAATTATTAATCAAAAAATCATCTTACATTTTTTTCTATGTCCTTTATAAATGATAAATTATTTCAAAACGAAAAAAACTTGTTAACAATTTTATTTTCGCTACAAAATGCAAACACTGAAGCATAAATTAAATTACGTGATAAAAATATGAACAATTATCCTGGTTTGTATTTCTATTTTCGTCCTCAGCAACTACGACAGGATTGTTTTATGACTTAAAAAAGATAAAAAAAATGTGAGATCTAATAGTGAACAAGGATAAAAATCGTAAGCTGAAATGAAAGAGATAAAATATACAAAATTTTTTGATGTTGTTTTTTATAGAAAAATATTTTTAACAAAAATTTTTCTATAGAAAAATATTTTTAACGAAAATTTTTCTATAGAAAAATATTTTTAACGAAAATTTTTCTATAGAAAAATATTTTTAGCGAAAATTTTTCTATAGAAAAATATTTTTAACGAAAATTTTTCTATAGAAAAATATTTTTAACGAAAATTTTTCTATAGAAAAATATTTTTAACGAAAATTTTTCTGTAGAAAAATATTTTTAACGAAAATTTTTCTATAGAAAAATATTTTTAACGAAAATTTTTCTATAGAAAAATATTTTTAACGAAAATTTTTCTATAGAAAAATATTTTTAACGAAAATTTTTCTATAGAAAAATATTTTTAACGAAAATTTTTCTATAGAAAAATATTTTTAACGAAAATTTTTCTATAGAAAAATATTTTTAACGAAAATTTTTCTATAGAAAAATATTTTCAACGAAAATTTTTCTGTAGAAAAATATTTTTAACGAAAATTTTTCTATAGAAAAATATTTTTAACGAAAATTTTTCTATAGAAAAATATTTTTAACAAAAATTTTTCTATAGAAAAATTTTTTTGACGAAAATTTTTCTATAGAAAAATTTTTTTGATGAAAATTTTTCTATAGAAAAATTTTTTTGACGAAAATTTTTCTATAGAAAAATTTTTTTGACGAAAATGACGAAAATTTTTCTATAGAAAAATTTTTTTAACGAAAATTTTTCTATAGAAAAATTTTTTTAACGAAAATTTTTTTATATAAAAAAATTTTTTTAACGAAAATTTTTCTATAGAAAAATTTTTTTAACGAAAATTTTTCTATAGAAAAATTTTTTTTAACGAAAATTTTTCTTTAGAAAAATTTTTTTTACGAAAATTTCTGTAGAAAAATTTTTTTATCGAAAATTTTTTCTGTAGAAAAATTTTTTTAACGAAAATTTTTCTATAGAAAAATTTTTTTCTAAAATTTTTTTATAGAACATTTTTCTATAAAAAAAATATTTTTTAATGAACATTTTTCTATAAAAAAAATATTTTTGACGAAAATTTTTGTATAGGAAAAAAAAATTATATAAAAAAAATTTTTTATATAAAAAAATTTTCTATATGGGACTTAAACCGTTTTCAAAACAAATAAAATGTAAATTTATTTGTATGAAAATAATTTTACTTTTGAATTGAAAAATATATGGGACTTTTTCCACTTTCAAAACAAAAAAAAAAATAAAAATTTACTTACTTTTAATAGGAATTTTGATATGAAAAATATTTGACAAAATTTTTTGAAATTATTTTGCCAAATATTTTTCATATCAAAATTCCTATTAAAAGTAAATTTTCAAAAAAATTTATATAAAGCGCAAATTTTTGAAAAATTTCTTATAAAAAGTAAATTTTTGAAAAATTTCCTATAAAAAGTAAATTTTTGAAAAATTTCCTATAAAAAGTAAATTTTTGAAAAATTTCCTATAAAAAGTAAATTTTTGAAAAATTTCCTATAAAAAGTAAATTTTTGAAAAATTTCCTATAAAAAGTAAATTTTTGAAAAATTTCCTATAAAAAGTAAATTTTTGAAAAATTTCCTATAAAAAGTAAATTTTTGAAAAATTTCCTATATAAAGTAAATTTTTGAAAAATTTCCTATAAAAAATAAATTTTTGAAAAATTTCCTATAAAAAGTAAATTTTTGAAAAATTTCCTATAAAAAGTAAATTTTTGAAAAATTTCCTATAAAAGGTAAATTTTTGAAAAATTTCCTATAAAAAGTAAATTTTTGAAAAATTTCCTATAAAAAGAAAATTTTTGAAAGATTTCCTATAAAAAGTAAATTTTTGAAAAATTTCCTATAAAAAGTAAATTTTTGAAAAATTTCCTATAAAAAGTAAATTTTTGAAAAATTTCCTATAAAAAGTAAATTTTTGAAAAATTTCCTATAAAAAGTAAATTTTTGAAAAATTTCCTATAAAAAGTAAATTTTTGAAAAATTTCCTATAAAAAGTAAATTTTTGAAAGATTTCCTATAAAAAGTAAATTTTTGAAAAATTTCCTATAAAAAGTAAATTTTTGAAAAATTTCCTATAAAAAGTAAATTTTTGAAAAGTTTCCTATAAAAAGTAAATTTTTGAAAATTTTCCTATAAAAAGTAAATTTTTGAAAAATTTCCTATAAAAAGTAAATTTTTGAAAAATTTCCTATAAAAAAATTTCCTTGAAAAATTTGGTCTATTCAACAGGTGAGTCAATAAAATGTTCGTCTTTGACCACTTATTAATTCATTATAATCCATTTAAAGAAATACTCATTAAATTTAATGTCTTAAATGATTTTTATTTGAAATTTTATTTTTAGGATCATTAAACTTTATTTAAACTGAAAACTTTATTAAAACTAAACTATTGCAGTACAAAATTCTTATTTACTTATGTATTTGTATCTATGTTAGTTTAAGATTTAAGTTATTAGTCAATGACAGCTGCAATACTCTAAAAGTAATATATTCAACAGACTTTGTTGTAGGAGTAATATTCAAAGTATAATTCTATTCTTGCCTTGATTATTTTTCAGCTTCCTTTCTCTTCTTCTCTTCCCAGAATGTACAATAGTTATGTAATCAATTACATTTTCTTAATATAAACTCAACAAAATGTATATTTACGATATTTTTTTTTTAATAAAATACAAAACTTTACAATATTGAATTATTAAGCTACACACAACAACGACAATAATTCTTGTGAATAAAGAAACAGTTTTTATATCCTACACCACAATATTTGGCAAGTGTAGTTGTTAGGAGATATATTGATCTAACACTCAATTTAAAGAACACCCATAGAATTTCAATTCCATCATAAGTAAATTTAATGATTTTCAGAATCGGAAATCGGTCCAGAATTGACTGTAACTTTCATAAGATCCCAACTAAGGTATTACTTTCATATATTAAGGCAAATACTTACTAATATAAATTTATTGAACTTCTATTCATTGATTTGTATTATGGTCGTTTTGAAAACTCCCTTTAACTATTATTTGAAAACAACTAATGTATATGATTATCCAATGAGAAAAAGCTAAGGCACACACACGTGCTCATGAAATGTATGTTTGCTTGTGCGTTTATATGTTTTCCATTATTCTTTATTTACTTTAATTTCACTTTTGGCAAAAAAAATGTATAAAGTGCAATATCTTTATATTATAGAGTCTTTGATCGAAGTCTTCACAAAATATTTATCAGTTTACAAATTTTATCAAATATCTCTATGAATCGAAAAAACAACTTTTGAACCACATTTAATCTTGGTAGTGTAGGTTACCATATTGTCGGGCTTGACCGAATATAATTGTTTTATATTTGATTCTTGCTAGAAATGATTGAAAATTTAGAAAATTTTCGAAGAATTTTGTTTTTGTATTATACTAAAGAATATGTGGAAAAAATGTATGCATAAAGTTAACGGAGACTTTGCTATAACTATCGGGTGATTTGTTGTAAGGTTTATTTATAATGCTAAATAAAATTCATAAGTTTTAAAGGTAATTTAAAAATGTTATTATCCATTAAAAGAACAATTTATGGCATGTACAGTTTAACCCAGATGTTAGGTTAAAAAAAATGTGAATCTTATATTTAGAGACCATTTGGTCCAAGTTAATACTTTAACACTAACTAAAAGCTATGTAACACTTGGTAGTGTGGGATGCTGCATTTTCTGTCCAGCTATGGACTTCATCAGCACACTGTGTCACTGTCTAGACAATTTCTTGGTGATAACTTTTTATAGAAAATTTCTTGGTGATAATTTTCTATAGAAAGTTTTTGAGTGATAGTTTTATATGGAAAATGTCTTTGTGATAATTTTATATAGCAAATTTCTTAGTGATAATTTTATACAGAAAATTTCCGAGTAATCATTTTATATTAAAAATTTCTTTGTGATAATTTCATATAGAAAATTTCTTAGTCATAATTTTATATAGAAAATTTCTTGGTGATATTTTCATATAGAAAATTTCTTAGTCATAATTTTATATAGAAAATTTCTTGGTGATATTTTCATATAGAAAATTTTTTGGTTTTAAGTGAAAATTTTATAAAAAAAAGTTTCAGGGTGATGGTTTTATATAGAAAGTTTCTGGGTTATAATTTTATATAGAAAATGTGATTATTTAATGCAAGAAATTTCTAAGTGATAATTTTCTTCAGAAAATTTCTTAGTGATATTTTTCTTTAGAAAACTTTTTGGTAATAATTTTTTATAGAAAATTTTTTGCTGATAGTTTTCTAAAGGGAAATTTTTTATATAATAGCTAAGATCATCTATTTAAATGAATTCTTAAGTGAAATGGAAATTTTTTTGATAATAATTTTCTTTAGAAAATTGTTTGATTATTTTTTTCTATAATGAATTTTTTTGGTAATAATTTTCTATAGAAAATTTTTTGGTGATAATTTTATATAGAGAAAATTTCTTTGAGATAATATAACATAGAAACTTTCTTGGTGATAATTTTATATAGAAAATTTCTTGGTAATAATTTTATATAGAACATTTTTTTGTGATAATTTTCCATACACAATTTCTTGATGATAATTTTCTATAGAAAATTTGTTGGTGATAACTTTATTTAGAAAATTTCTTAGTGGTAGTTTTATATAAGAAATTTCTGGGTGATAATTTTATATAGAAAATTTCTTAGTGATAATTTTATATAAAAAATTTCTTATTGATAATATTATATAGAAAATTTCTTGGCGATAATTTTAAATTGAAAATTTCGTAGTGATAATTTTATATAGCAAATTTCTTAGTGATAATTTTATACAGAAAATTTCCGAGTAATCATTTTATATTGAAAATTTCTTTGTGATAATTTCATATAGAAAATTTCTTAGTGACAATTTTATATAGAAAATTTCTTAGTAATAATTTTATATAGAAAATTTCTTGGCGATAATTTTAAATTCAAAATTTCGTAGTGATAATTTTATATAGCAAATTTCTTAGTGATAATTTTATACAGACAATTTCCGAGTAATTATTTTATATTGAAAATTTCTTTGTGATAATTTCATATAGAAAATTTCTTAGTGATAATTTTATATAGAAAATTTCTTGGTGATATTTTCATATAGAAAATTTCTGGGTGATAATATTACATAGAAAATTTCTTGGTGATATTTTCATATAGAAAATTTCTTGGTTTTAAGTGAAAATTTTATAAAAAAAGTTTCTGGGTGATGGTTTTATATAGAAAGTTTCTGGATTATAATTTTATATAGAAAATGTGATTATTTTATATAAGAAATTTCTAAGTGATAATTTTCTTCAGAAAATTTCTTAGTGATATTTTTCTTTAGAAAACTTTTTGGTAATAATTTTTTATAGAAAATTTTTTTGTGATAGTTTTCTAAAAGGAAATTTTTTATATAATAGTTAAGATCATCTATTTAACTGAATTCTTAAGCGAAATGGAAATTTTTTTGGTAATAATTTTCTTTAGAAATATTTTTAATTATTTTTTTCTATAATGAATTTTTTTGGTAATAATTTTCTATAGAAAATTTTTTGGTGATAATTTTATATATAAAATTTCTTTGAGATAATTTAACATAGAAACTTTCTTGGTGATAATTTTATATAGAAAATTTCTTGGTAATAATTTTATATAGAAAATTGTTTGGTGATAATTTTCTATATACAATTTCTTGATGATAATTTTCTATAGAAAATTTGTTGGTGATAACTTTATTCAGAAAATTTCTTAGTGATAGTTTTATATAAGAAATTTCTGGGAGATAATTTTATATAGACAATTTCTTTGTGTTAATTTCATATAGAAAATTTCTTAGTGATAATTTTATATAGAAAATTTCTTGGTGATAATTTTAAATTGAAAATTTCGTAGTGATAATTTTATATAGCAAATTTCTTAGTGATAATTTTATACAGAAAATTTCCGAGTAATCATTTTATATTGAAAATTTCTTTGTGATAATTTCATATAGAAAATTTCTTAGTGATAATATTACATAGAAAATTTCTTGGTGATATTTTCATACAGAAAATTTCTTGGTTTTAAGTAAAAATTTTATAAAAAAAGTTTCTGGGTGATGGTTTTATATAGAAAGTTTCTGGGTTATAATTTTATATAGAAAATGTGATTATTTTATATAAGAAATTTCTAAGTGATAATTTTCTTCAGAAAATTTTTTAGTGATATTTTTCTTTAGAAAACTTTTTGGTAATAATTTTTTATAGAAAATTTTTTGGTGATAGTTTTCTAAAAGGAAATTTTTTATATAATAGTTAAGATCATCTATTTAACTGAATTCTTAAGCGAAATGGAAATTTTTTTGGTAATAATTTTCTTTAGAAAATTTTTTGATTATTTTTTTCTATAATGAATTTTTTTGGTAATAATTTTCTATAGAAAATTTTTTGGTGATAATTTTATATAGAAAATTTCTTTGAGATAATATAACATAGAAACTTTCTTGGTGATAATTTTATATAGAAAATTTCTTGGTAATAATTTTATACAGAAAATTTTTTTGTGATAATTTTCTATACACAGTTTCTTGATGATAATTTTCTATAGAAAATTTGTTGGTGATAATTTTATTTAGAAAATTTCTTAGTGATAATTTTATATAAGAAATTTCTGGGTGATAATTTTATATAGAAAATTTCTTGGCGATAATTTTAAATTGAAATTTTCGTAGTGATAATTTTATATAGCAAATTTCTTAGTGATTATTTTATACAAAAATTTCCGAGTAATTATTTTATATTGAAAATTTCTTTGTGATAATTTCATATAGAAAATTTCTTAGTCACAATTTTATATAGAAAATTTCTTGGTGATATTTTCATATAGAAAATTTTTTGGTTTTAAGTGAAAATTTTATAAAAAAAAGTTTCAGGGTGATGGTTTTATATAGAAAGTTTCTGGGTTATAATTTTATATAGAAAATGTGATTATTTTATGCAAGAAATTTCTAAGTGATAATTTTCTTCAGAAAATTTCTTAGTGATATTTTTCTTTAGAAAACTTTTTGGTAATAATTTTTTATAGAAAATTTTTTGCTGATAGTTTTCTAAAGGGAAATTTTTTATATAATAGCTAAGATCATCTATTTAAATGAATTCTTAAGTGAAATGGAAATTTTTTTGATAATAATTTTCTTTAGAAAATTTTTTGATTATTTTTTTCTATAATGAATTGTTTTGGTAATAATTTTCTATAGAAAATTTTTTGGTGATAATTTTATATAGAAAATTTCTTTGAGATAATATAACATAGAAACTTTCTTGGTGATAATTTTATATAGAAAATTTCTTGGTAATAATTTTATATAGAACATTTTTTTGTGATAATTTTCCATACACAATTTCTTGATGATAATTTTCTATAGAAAATTTGTTGGTGATAACTTTATTTAGAAAATTTCTTAGTGGTAGTTTTATATAAGAAATTTCTGGGTGATAATTTTATATAGAAAATTTCTTTGTGTTAATTTCATATAGAAAATTTCTTAGTGATAATTTTATATAGAAAATTTCTTGGTGATAACTTTAAATTGAAAATTTCGTAGTGATAATTTTATATAGCAAATTTCTTAGTGATAATTTTATACAGAAAATTTCCGAGTAATCATTTTATATTGAAAATTTCTTTGTGATAGTTTCATATAGAAAATTTCTTAGTGATAATTTTATATAGAAAATTTCTTGGTGATATTTTCATATAGAAAATTTCTTGGTTTTAAGTGAAAATTTTATAAAAAAAAGTTTCTGGGTGATGGTTTTATATAGAAAGTTTCTGGGTTATAATTTTATATAGAAAATGTAATTATTTTATGCAAGAAATTTCTAAGTGATAATTTTCTTCAGAAAATTTCTTAGTGATATTTTTCTTTAGAAAACTTTTTGGTAATAATTTTTTATAGAAAATTTTTTGGTGATAGTTATCTAAAAGGAAATTTTTTATATAATAGTTAAGATCATCTATTTAACTGAATTCTTAAGCGAAATGGAAAACGAGAATTAGGTTAACACTAATTTCATTTTTTACTTATGACCATAAAATCGATTCAGTTAGACGAACTTAGATTTTTTTCCCTTTATGTTTTGTATCCCTAAACTTTATTGATCTTCATTTATTTCTTACTTTAACCAACTGTCAGCTAGTAATGACGATTTTTTTTGTTTTAACAAATTTTTGTTTATTCTTTTACGTTAATGTAAATTTGAAATTTAAAGAGTAACAGAACAGGTTGACAGACAGACGGACATCGCTCAGTCGTCTTAGAATCTAATCAATTTTGGTTTTTGAGCCAATATTAAGGAAATTACAAACGGAATGACAGTCTCAATATACCCCCCATTATTTTTGGTGGTGGGTATAAAAAAATGGTTTAATTAGATATTTGTGTAATGTTTTTGTTTGTTTTAATTTAAGAAAACTTATAAATTTGCTGATAATTGGAAGACAATTGCTTTAATGGTGTAGGGTATACTCTATTATATTATATGAAAAGTCCGCAAGAAGAAAACGAAATTTTAACAAAATTTACTTGTTATTAAATTTACACGCACAGTAGAGCGTCTTGACTTATATGGCAAAAAGAAAACAATTCGTCGTACACCACCGAAAATAATGTTTTATTGTACGACAGTTTCGAAAATTTTAATTTTTTTCGCCGCACATTGGGGTTGCCAAAATACATTTTGATACCTTTCACCATCATAGGTGGAAAGTATTATAAGTTTGTGCTGATGTATGTAACGCATCGAAATATTTGTCTTAGAATCACCTTCTGAGTCGATTTAGCAATGTCAGTTCGTCCATTTGTCCGGCTGGACCCCCATGTAAACCATGTACTCATAGTACAGGTCGCAATTCTTAAGATAATTTTATGAAATTTGGCACATATCATTTTTTTATAGTGGGATCATGGCTATTAAAATTCGTCGAAATCGGTATATTATTTATAGTACCTCCCATAGGTCCCACTTCCCGGAATTGATACACTGGTCTACATTTGACCATAGCCCCCATACAAACTCTTCTGTCAAAACGCACTAAATGAGATAAAAATCACTAAAACGCTCGTAAATCTGAAGATAATGAGTATGTTAAGTTTTTTTTTTGCATACATAATTCTTGTAACAAGTGTAATCAATTTGCCAAATTTCGAGATAATCGGTCCACATTTGATCTTAGCTCTCATATAAGTCCAAATGACGGAAACAGTTTAAATATATGAGTTTTGAGAACATGTTTGTATGATGGCAAAATTTAGCAAATATTTGTCTTTGTACAGGAAAAAGAATACCTTTAACCTTAGTGGTGAAGGGTATCATATGGTCGGGCTTGACTGACTATAGTACTTTCTTACTTGTTCGTTATACATTCGGCATTTATAGTAAGATCCTAAAGTGTGATATATCGATGTTTTTGTCTCGAGACTATACGAACGATATACATTTTTTTTAAGACTTCTAAAAAGGGTTTCTCCCTAACCACAATTAAGCTGTAGCCAGAAGTTCATTTATCTAAGGATTTCAACACCAAAAGTTACCTCTCTATCTCTATAAACATTTTCTATCTTTCGTTTTATGTTTCAGTTGTTCCTTCCTTAATGCTTTACTGAATAAATATAAAACATTATTTTTCACTACTTTTTAATTGTTACCAACATCATTATTCATTTTTAGTTTTATTTCTTTGTTTCTACTTCTCTACTACATAACATTTAACATTCCCTGACTATAACGTATTTATGTAGCATATAAAAATTAAAAAAAAAGACTTGGAAGTCATTTATACTAAGATAGAGTGCAGGAACATTAAACAATAGAAATTCAGGAGAATAAATCAGGAAGTTTGTGGAGATGAAGTAGGGATTAAAGAGATTTTTTTTTATTTGAGGACAAGTGATTGAAGACAAGTGCTTAGATATTTTTTAAAGTAACAATTTTAATAAGTGTCGGGGTAAAATAGTTATGACAAGTTAAGGATTTTTTTACCTATTTTTATTTTTGATTTACAATGCGCAATTCTTAATATAATTTGATGAAACTTGGCACACGTCTAAAAAAGAGCTTTACTAATCTTTGTTGAAATCTATTGACTTTTTGGGTACTAGCCTCGGATTCTATTTTTCACCAATTTTTTTTTTTATAATGTACTATAAGCCGGAATTCTCAACAGAATTTGAAAAGATTCGGCACATTTCTATTGATTGATTTGATTTGATTTGAGGCCCTATGCTCCACTGGGAGTCAAGGAAAACAGAAAAAAAGAAGATTTAAAAAATAGTTGCACTATTTTTTTTCTTGAGATCCCTTGACTCTTTGAGGTACCTTTCTTGGACCTCCATTTTTTCACTTATTTTTGTTCTCAATGTATAAGCCGGAATTCTCAAAAAAATTTGATGAAATTCAGCAGACGTTGATTAGTTTATCCATCCAAAAGTTCTACTAATTTTGTTTCAAATCCGTCCACTCTTTGGCGTAGCTGCTTTAGATCCCCCTCCTTCACTTATTTTTCTTCCCAATAACGAGCCGTAATTCTTAAGAGAATTTGATGAAATTTGTCACACGCCGAGTATTTGACCCAAAAAAGAGCTCTATAACTTTTGACGGAATTCCGTTGGCTCCTAGGGGTACCTACCTTATACTAACACTTAAATGAAATTTAATTAAATAGTTACGCCTAAATGACTGCAACACTTTTTACTTAAATTAAGCGTAATAATTTATGTGACTTTTTTCAGAAAATTTTGAAGTTTGTTCTACGATCAGTAAATTTCGGTAATTTTGCGTATTCTAAAGAAGAGTCTTTCATCTTTTACATGGTTATAGTGGGAGCACCGAGCAAAACCGAGTCAACTTTGTTAATGTCCAAAGAAAAACGAAAACACTGAATTTTGTAGAGCTTTTTTGATTTCCTGATATCTCCTAAACTGTATACGAGATTAAGTTATTTTCTTCTGAAGACTAAAACCATGGTTCTGTGTCTTAATTAAATCGACATCAAGATTAAAGCTATGAAAAAGTATTCGATGCATGAGCTAGTGAGTTTGATGAAAAATTTAATTACTTTTTATTTTAGAATATTAGCACATTTCAATGACTTTTTTATTGCATATATAATATAATTTTTTTTTGGAAAACAATTATTGATCCTGAATATCTAGACTCTTTTCTATAAAACTGCATCATTAGATTTTTCAAAAGCGGTGGTCAAAAATGGAATTTTTGCAGCAGAAATAAAGTAGTGCGCCGCCGATGTAAAAAAATTGACTGTAAAGCAAAAAACTTAAACACTGCGTCTAAATAGCAACAATGGCGCAACTTCACTGTTCCCTCGGGATCACTTTGGAACACTTTTCATGCTGGAGTATTTTAATCCATTCGCACAATATGTTCTAGCCGATGCTGTTTAATGCGTTCTACTATGTCCATGTCAGCGTTGAACTCATACAGTTTATGGTTAATTCAATGATTTTTCGAAAATTATTCATACAAAAAAAGACAATTAAGCACTTCCCTAACTTGAATGCCCTTCTAAAAATATCACAGCTTTTCCTCTTTCTTATACTGACACTAATTTAATCAAACATTTCCTAAATCGATTTATTTTAACCATAGTTACTTGACTTACACAACTAATTAATACGAAGAAAAATAATATCCCTTATTAAGTATCCTTAGACCGTGGCATTGTCAGCTAGAACAAAGTTAGTTGTAGTTTTATCAAAGTATATATTAATTTAAATATTTAGTAAGATAATTAGAATTTAACAATGACATTTCAACTGTTGCTAAACAATTTTTATCTTTTCTCATGCTGAGTGGCGTTGAAAGACAGAAGTGGAAAAAAAAAACAGAAATTTCCTTCATAACAAATTAAAAATGCTTGAAGTGAAGCCTTAACTACTGCAGCAACATTTCCGGTAACACCCATCACTGCTTCTGCTACTAATAATGCTATAATTTCTAAAGGGCAGTTTACACGTTATGTAAAATATGTAAAATTGATTTGAAAAGAATTTTAACATTTTTAAAATTTGTATTCGTATTAGCTCTCAACTAAATAGTCTATGATAAGGCCCTGATCTCTTTTAGTTTTTAATACGCATTTAATATACACATCGTGTAAACCTACCTGTAAGTACTATTTCACTATTAAGTAAATAGTGGCAAAATACTAAACGCAAGAACTAAAATAATGTAGCTTGAAGTGTATTCCAACTATTTCATTTGCAGCATTTGAAACGCAGTCAACGACAAATGGCTTTTAGAAGGCAACAAAACACAAGAAGTAAAGATTGAAAAAAACTGTTCTACTGAAAGACAGAAGTGAAGAAATAAATGTATATTAGGGTGTCTTCTTTAAATTTTCTAAAATTAGTAAAAAACAAGTAAGAGTGTTATATTCGGCTGTGCCGAATCTTATATACCCACCATCAAAGTTGTGTTAAATTCAGAAACAGGGTGCAGCTAATTCAAAATCTGGACCAAAACTGAAAAAATCGCTAAGCTAATTGGTATTGTTAGTAAACCCTTTATACTAAATTCGGTTGCCGTGGCTTTATAGTTCAACATTTAGAAATATTTTAGTGGTTTCAACAATATTTACTTTGATAAAAATTCGGTCTCATAACCGGGTATAGTTTTACATTTATAAGTTGTTAAATACTTTTCGTTGTGCTTAATATGTAGTTTGGCTTAACACGTTAATAATAATACGGCAAGTCCATATATTTCGTTAGGAGTCCCTAATGCACTCATCGTATATAAAGTCTGGGCTGAACATTGATTGATGCCTATCAAATTTCATAGGTGCAATCCTAATATAATGAATGTACCTCCAAATCTTTTTGATTGTAGATATAAAAAATGGAATGTTATATATATAAGAATTATAGCCAAATGTTGACCGATTGTAACAAAATTTTACACACTGGCTGGTATATATATAGAGCTTATATTCTTTATATATTATAAAAAAAACTGGTGAAAAATGGAATCCTAGGCTTGTACCCAAGGAGTCAATAGATTTCAACCAAGATTAGTAACGCTCTTTTTTAGTCATCAAATTATATTAAGAATTGCGCATTGTACATCAAAAATAACAAGTAAGAGTGTTATATTCGGCAGTGCCGAATATTATATACCCACCATCAAGTTGTGTTAAATTCAGAAATAGGGGTTAGCTAATTTAAAATCTGGACCAAAACTGAAAAAATCGCTAAGCTAATTGGTATTGTTTGTAAAAGCTTTGGACTAAATTCGGTTGCCGTAGCTTTATAGTTCAACATTTAAAAATATTTTAGTGGTTTCCCCAGTATTTACTCTGATCAAAATTCGGTCTCATAACCGGGTATAGTTTTACATTAATAAGTTATTAAATACTTTTCGTTGTGCTTAATATGTAGTTAGGCTAAACACGTTATTAGTTATACGGCAGGTCCACATATTTCGCTAGGAGTTCCTAATGCATTCATCATATATAAAGTGTGGGCTGAACATTGACTGATGCCTATCTTATTTCATAGGTGCAATCTTAATATCATGAATGTATCTCCAAATATTTTTGATTGTAGATATAAAAAGGGGATGTTATATATATAAGAATTATAGCCAAATATTGACCGATTATAACAAAATTTTACACACTATATATAGAGCTTATTCTTGCAAAATTTAGTGACCATAGCTATCATAGTTTCTAATTTAATAGCTTTTAACTGGCCTTTGCTAAAATTTTTGGTTTCCGTGAGTGTTTTTTATATGAAAGCTAAAGTCAAATATGGACTGATTCCTATAAAATTTGATAAACTGATCAAAAATTGCATAAAACTTCCCCATTTTAAATTTAATCGTCATAGCTATTACAACTGTATTCAATTTATCAGCATTAATGCGTTTCTCGGGGCGGGGTTATATGGGAGCTCTAACTAAATTTGAACCGATTTTGTCCATTTTCAACACACATCTCTTTCGAGATATCCAAAATACTTTTGTAAAATTTTGTCCCTCTAGCTCTTTTCGTTAAGGCGCTATCGTGCTTTTAGATGACGGACAGACGGACATAAACAACCTTTTCTTTATGTATTTTTGTGTTTCAATAAGTTTTTTATATGGGAGCTATGGTGAAATGGTGACCGATTGTGACACAAATTTGCACACTGGCTGACATTGACATAAGACTTCCTTGTGCTTAATTTAGTCTTACTATCTCTTGTAGTTAAGGAGCTATCATGATTTTATCTGACGGGCAGACGGATATAAATCCCCTTTTCTTTTTGAATTTTTGTGTTTTCGTAAGTTTTTTATATGGGAGCTAGGTCAAGTGGTAACCGACAGACGGACAGACTTTCTTGTGCCAAATTTAGTGGTTATATCTGTTATACTTTTAGATTTATTGGCATTTAAGTGTATTTTAGGTGAAATTTAGGCTGTCTTCGTAAGTTTTTTGTATGGGAGCTATAGCTAAATGTGAACCGATTTTGATGAAA
Source organism: Stomorhina lunata (assembly GCA_933228675.1). Taxonomy (NCBI): domain Eukaryota; kingdom Metazoa; phylum Arthropoda; class Insecta; order Diptera; family Rhiniidae; genus Stomorhina; species Stomorhina lunata. The sequence continues at coordinate 89,127,691 of OW121741.1, read as the reverse complement.
TTTTAAACGCTGCCTAGGGCTAATGTAAAACTTCTATATTCCAAATTTTATCATCACAACTGCTATAATTTGTCAATTATTAACAAATAAGCGATTAGCCTAGACGAGGTTATGCGGGAGCTATTGTCAAATGTGAACCGATTTTGCCCAGATGAAGAATATTTTTACTTAGTTTCAGTGAGCTAGCTTCTTTCGTTTAGGCGTTATCGTGATTTCAACAGACAGACAGACGGACATCGCTCAATCGTCTTAGAATTTCATAAGGATTCAGAATATATTTTTGGTTTTTGAGCCAATATTAAGGAAATTACAAACGGAATGACAATCTCAATATACCCTCCCATTCTTTTTGATGGTGGGTATAACAAGTAAGAAAGTGCTATAGTCGGTCAAGCCCCACCATACGATATCCTTCACCACTAGATCAAAACAAATATAAACAAATATATGCTAAATTTTGCCATTATACAAACATTTTTTTTAAACTTATATATTTAAGCTGTTTCCGCCATTTGGACTTATATGAGAGCTAGGGTCAAATGTGGACCGGTTATCTCGAAATTTGTCAAATTGATTATAGTTGTTACAAAAATTATGATTTTTGTATAATTTAGTGCGTTTTGACAGAAGAGTATGTATGGGAGCTATGGTCAAATGACGACCGATTTCAACGAAATTTGGTACAGCAATTAAATTTCATGAAAAATATTGATGTTTGTGGCCAAAATATCAATTCCGGGAAGTGAGACCTGTGGGAGATACCATAAATAATGGACCGATTTTGACGAATTTCAATTGAATGTACCTACAAATCTTTTTGATTGTAGATATAAAAAATGGAGTTTTATATATATAAGAGCTACAGCCAAATGTCGACCGATTGTCACAAAATGTAATATATATATAAAATTCATTTGTGCAAAATTAAGTGGCCATAGCTGTCACAGTTTATAATTTAATAGGTTTTAACTGGCGTTTGTGGCATTTAGTGGTTACCGGGAGCGGTTTTTATATGATAGCTATGGTCAAATATGGACCCATTCCTATAAAATTTGACATACTGACCAAAAGTTGCATAAAATTTTTTGTTCTAAATTTAATAGTCATAGATTTTACAATTTATTCAATTTATCAGCATAAATGTAATTCCTGGGGCAGGGTTATATGGGAGCTCTAACTAAATCTGAAACAAATTACTCCTATTTTCAGTACACAACTTCTTTAATATATCGAACATACTTTTGCAAAATTTTGTTTTTTAGCTCCTATAGTTAAGGAGCTATCGGAGCTATCTGACGAACAGACGGACATAAACCCCCTTTTCCTCGATTGTGACAAAATTTTGTATAATGGCTGGCATCGACATAAAACTTCCTATTGCTATATCAGTGGTTATATCTGTTTAAGTTTTAGTTTTGTTGGCATTTAAGCGTATTTTATCTGAAATTTTGGCTGTTTTCATAAGTGTTTTGTATGGGAGCTATGGCTAAATGTGAACAGATTTGGATGAATTTTAATATGCTGTCTAGGGCTTATGTAAGGCTTCTATAAACCAAATGTTATACCAAATCATCATAGCTATTATACTTTGTTATTTATTAGCAAATAAGCGATTAGCCTAGGCAACCTATATCATAACTGTTATAATTTGTCATTTATTGGCAAATAAGCGATTGGCCTAGGCGAGGTTATACGGGAGCTATGGTGAAATGTGAACCGAATTCGCCCTATTTCAATACAAAAATTTTCCAAGAAATGAAGAACACCTTTGCCAAATTTCAGTGGCCTAGTTCCTTTCGTTTAGACAGATGGACATACGGAAAGTCATACAGACAGACATACGGGGATACATCGCTCAATCGTCTTAGAATATATATATATATCCCTTTTGGTTTTAGAGCCGATATTGAAGAAATTAGAAACGGAATGACAATCTCAATATACCCCCCATTCATTTTGATGGTGGGTATAAAGATTAATTAACATTCTTACTATACTGCCTTATCTCTCTTATAGTTTAAGAGATATTTCACTCCAAACTTTTTGAACGGATGACTACTGGCCTTGTTTGACTTTTAAATGCTTTTTCGTAAGACGATTTTTTTTAAATACTGTTAGATTATCAGAAAAATTACTTACTTATGTAATCTTTATAACACAGAAAAAAATCTTCAAAGGTTTTTCGTGCCGAAAAAGGCCTGAAAATTCATTAATTTTTTCCTTACTTTTGATTTTTTTTTTTTTTTCAAAAGACTTAAAATTTTAATTAAAAGCTTGTCATAGCTATATTTCTTTATTTGTGAATTAGAATGTTAACTTTTTTAACATTTTTTATATTTTGAAAAATTTTGGACATGCACCCTACAACCAACGGTAGTCAAAACTGGAGTTTTTTGTGTCTGTTAAAAATTTGATTATGGATTTCAATACTTTCTTAATTAAATTATATTTAGTGTAATGTTCTTTTGGTCTGTGTAGAAATATGATAGTGGCCCGTTTTTCTAAAAAAAAACTCACAATTTTAAAAAGCATACTCTTCTCTATTCAAAAAATGTTAATTAGAATTACAGAACTCGTTCTGAATTTTAAATTTTTGAATTTCTTATATATTGGTTTATAATATGGTCAAAAAAAAATTTTTCCAGTTTTTCTAATTTGAGAGATTTTTGCAAAAAATTACAAATGTTTAAAAATTACATAAATTTATTACAAAAAGTTTGCTGTTCTGTTTTCAAAAATGCTAATTAAAGTTTTTAGAGTTCGTTCTGAAGATAATATTTCTGAACTCCTTATATACCAGTTTATTATGTGTCCAAAAATAGTCGCAATATCTTGTTATGTTTTTGAATTTTATGCTTAAAATTACAGTTTTATATTAAACAATTTTATATTTATTGTTGTTGCACTTTTTTGACAAAAGAGTGGAATCAGTTTGTAAACCGCAAAAAATTTTTGACCTGACTGGAAAATATATAAAATTTCCTTTTCATTAATGTGTAACATGTCCAGCTACTTTTATTTTGGTGTAATAATATTTCTAAAACTTCTAGCGAAAAATTGTTTAATAAGTAGGTCTTTTCATATTTTTAGGAGTTTTCATAACGATAGTACGATAGTATATAAATAGTATTTTGTCGACAAAAAATACGTTTTAGGAAACATTATCTTAAAGACGACTCACATGTTGTCCCCTAAATAAAACAAAAGCATATAATTTTTTTGCTATTTCGAGATAATCGAGTTTAAAATTTTTGTGTTATTAAAAATCTTGAAAAACATTTATATTTTAGAAAAAATCAATGTTTTTATGCTGTGGTCATTTATATATTTGGTGGAATAATCAGTCTACTGTCAAATGATCTTTCATTTTTTCATTAATTACAAATAAGTTGATTAACCTTTAAGAGAACACCAAAATATACCCACATAAGCGAACCCCAGGGCCTGGCTGGAACTTCATATATGTTGTATGGATTTAACAGGATTTTTACAGAATTTGCCAAAGAATGTTTTGCGTTCTGCATTATCTTTGTCCTTACAAATAGCACACTTGGATTTATTTTTTAAGACCTCAGGACCGCCTTCTGGGTCTAGGTTCCTATAATAAATAAAATATAAATATCGGGTGTTTTTTATTGAGGTATAGAACTTTATGTTGTCATCACTTTTTTAACTGGCGGCCATTTTGTCAGCTGTCAAGTGATTAATATTTAGTTTGGTTTGCCATTTCATCATGAACAGGTTGACAAAAGAACAACGCTTGCAAATCGTGCAAATTTATTTCGAAAATAATGGTTCAGTTCGCGAAGTTTACCGCAAGCTCCGTCCATTTTATGGTCGACATAATCGTCCGTCAGAGCAATTAATTCGGTTAACCATGGATCGTTTTCGCACTACGTTTACTCTATGTGATAATACGCATCCGCAGCGACGTCGAACAGTGCGCACCGAAGAAACAATTGCCGCTGTAGAGCAAAGTGTTGAAGAGGACCCGAATGAATCGATTCGCCACCGTGCACAGCAATTGGAGCTTTGTCCATCAACTTTATGGAAGATTTTGCGCAAAGATCTTGGCTTGCGACCTTACAAGATCCAGCTTGTGCAAGTATTGAAGCCGCGAGACCATGCAATGCGTCGTGATTTTGGTGTATGGGCCGAAAATGAGATTGATCTCGATGCTGATTTTCATCGCAAATTGGTCAATTGGCCACCAAGATCGTGCGATTTGACACCACTGGATTATTTTCTTTGGGGATATGTAAAGTCGCTCGTCTACGCCAACAAACCAGAAACGTTAGGGGACTTGGAAGCCAACATTCGTGGCGTTATTGCCAACATACGGCCCCATTTGCTCGAAAAAGTTGTTGAAAATTGGACCTGTAGAATTGGCTTTATTCGAGCCAGCCGCGGCGGCCACATGCCCGAAATCATATTTAAACATTAATGGCATAAAATTATCCTTCCAATAAAGCCAAATTGATGGACATTAAAACGATTTTCTTGTGTTTTATTTCAATTCGAAGTTCTATACCTCTAAAAAAAACACCTATTACTATATATTCTAATTAATTTCCTTCGATTTGCTTTACCTAAATGATTTTATTTAGACAAGATTTTATTTCCGATCTACTCACAAAGTTTTTAGTAACTTTTTTGTTGTTACTACATTCTTCAACAAAAGGGATCAAGCTGCTCTGAAAGACAAGTCAAAAATTTTCTTTGGCACCTTCTTTGTTCTTCACACAAACATAAATTAAATAAGAAAATTATTTTATTATGTCAATCATATTTTAAAAAAGTGACTAGGTTCATCAATTTGTTTAGTTCTATATTTTTTAAGCATTTGGTTCATTATGTCTACGCCTGCTTTCTAAGATAATAATGCCTCAGGTATTTTCTTAACGCTAATAATAGTTGTATTGTAGTGAACTGTTGACAATAGTATAACGGCCTAATTTTTCTTTGGAATATAAGCCATATTTTTAATAATGATTGATTTTGATTGATTTTTTTTGTTAATTTCATTTACATATAAGAATTATGCTTAAGTTTTGAAAACAAAAATAAAAAAGAATTATATAATATTAAAGCTTAGTAAATTACTCTTTATATTTTATTTTATATAACTAAACATGGGGGGGTGCTTTAATACTATAGTAGATAAGGCCATTTTTGTTTGTTGTTTTGTTTTTCATTATTAGAAAGGGATTTTATCTCTCTTTTTAATTCTTAAGACACTAAAGTTAAGTATTAAAATCTGGCTTCCCATACTAAAGTTGTTTTGCTTGGCAGCCTGCGGCCGCACTTTTGGGTTTTTTCCTCCAGTGGGACGCGGCAGGTGGCTTCGCTGAATAAAGTTTTCCTTCGTGGCGGCCTGCGGCCGCGCCTTTGGGTTTTTTCCTCCAGTGGGACGCGGCAGGTGGCTTCACTGAATAAAGTTTTCCTGCGTGGCGGCCTGCGGCCGCGCTTATGGGTTTTTTCCTCCAGTAGGACGCGGCAGATGCCTTCGCTGAAAAAAGTTTTCCTGCGTGCATCAGAAGAATAAAAAAATGTTTTCCAATAATAGCTAAGGATTTTTTCTTTCACAAAATATTTGCAGATGTAATTCCTGAAGCCTAGAAATTTTGGATTTTTTTAAATCATCTAATGGGACATATAGAAATAATGGCTTTATGTCCCATTTCACTAAAATTGATATGAGTCTTAAGGCCATATCATAATTATGGCTTTATGTCCGTTTGGATTAAGACATAAAGCCATTATGGCTTTATGTCTTATGGCCTTGCGACACCCCACCTATTTTTATGCCATATTTAGCAGATTTCGATAGAATATACTGGGTGAACAATTATATTTTTATGTGGATTGTAGTAATTTTTTAGGTTTCTGTTTAGCAATATCCAAATATTTCGTATAAGTGCTTTGTAAGACTGAGATCGGAAAGACATAGTACGGCCATCATCAAATCGTATAAGGCGAAGGAAAGTGTTAAATCAGTGACATTGTTGCGCATAATAATGGTTCATTTTTCTATTTCCGTTCCATATCTCAGAGATAGCTTATGTATAGTTGTGGGAGGCCCGCCGCAATTTTATATATCTTCTTCCATAGTCATTGGATTCCAAACCTGCGGTTTATCCTCATTATTTTTATTTGAAAAATCATATACCTTCTTGATTTTATTAGCTGTATTACCTGCATAATATTATAGGGCCTGGCTGGGTTACATAGGGCCTGGTGTTACAAACATGAACAAATATTTTCTGAGAGTAATTACCACGCACACATATAAAAAAAATTTAGGTTTTTTTTAAATTTTTTTGTACAAAACACCTTCATTGAGGAACTCATAAAGGGCTCCGTCTAAGCTATCTATGCAAAAAACTATAAAAATGTTTAAAAATGCCTGGTCAGGACCTGGTATTCGCTTAAGGGTTAAGAACAAAATTGGCCCGTAGACGTGCTAGATATTTCTTATCAGAATATATTTTTACGTTCCTCAAGACCACAAATTTGCTTTTATAATCTATATAAAATTTGACACAGAATTTTTGTTTGGCAGTAGAACTATTGCTACTGAATGCGTCAAAAAAAACGGTCCATTTTTTTGGCATCTCTTATAGGTCTCTCTTTCCGGAATAACGATTTTCACCACAAACTTATTTTTATACAATTTAGAAATACTGCGTATATACCTAACTGCCCCAAGTTTTGTTAAAATTAGTCCATTTTTGACCAGAGCTCCAATATGCGACGAAATTTACAAAACAGGTTATAATCTAAATTTATTTTTATAAATTTTATAGAATTCCTAAATTTCGAGAAAATCGTTCCACATTTGACACTGGCTCCTATATGAGATCCAATGGCTAAAATGACTTAAATACAAAATTGGGTATTTTACTTAAGTTTATTTAATTGTTAATAAAATAATCTTTTAGACATGGATTTTTAGGAAATAAAGCTTATATGATTAAAATAACAGTTTATTCATTTTTTATTAATTTTTAGAAAATAAAACTGGATATTTTTCTTCCTGTTAATGGTTTTTGTAATTTCCGTATTATATAAAAAATAAATAAACTCATTATTTTCACGTACACAAGAACCACCCTATTGTGCACATAAGCAAAAGAAAGCACTAACCTAAAAAACTTTAATAAAATACAAGCAGAAAAGAATAAGAAATAATAAACAATGTAAAATGTCTTTGTTGAATGTTAAAATATTATTCCAGCAAAAGAAAAATAAAATAAGCATTAAAATGACTAGAAAAGCAAAGAAAAAAAGTAATAAATGCGTAAGACAGCATAAAAATCAACAATAGTAAAGTGGTCATTTGTTATTCAAAACTATGCAGCTGTAGCTTTTAAGACTCACACACAACTAGACCATCACGCACACACTCTCAGAACAGCTTACTAGCACCTTTAAGGGAACAACTTTTTTTTTTAAATAGCAATCCTTAAATAAAGACACCAACAGAAAATAAATAAGTAGTTTCTTTGGCACAAATAAAATAGAATGAAGACAATAAAGCAGTCAACCAACCAGCCTTTCTGAGACTTAGACGTTCTCAAACCATTATATTATAGTACAAGTCAAGAATGAAGAAAGCAGAGTATGAATGACAAAATGTTTCAATTTATTTTTAAAATTTTATTGTACAAATTGTTTTCTATTTTTAGAGAGCTTAACAAAGTGTTTTTTATTTAAAGTTTTTAACGAATTTTAAGGGGAAGCAATATTTCAATTACTTTTTCGATATTTTGTAATAAATAACATTGCAATCTTCAAAAAAATATGCACAAATTTTGTTATCTTAACCCTTATGTGTATACCAAGGTACCCCGGTACCTTTAGCACTTTCATCTTAACTTTTTTAATGGAAACAGATGGTTCACAAACATCAAACTCCTTAAGAACTCCTAACTTTTGAAATAGTTTCAATTATTTTTACTTTTAGGCTAAAAAAATATTTTATATAGGCGCTGTGGTCCAATTTGTATCATACATACGTAACAGTACGGCGAGGTACCCATGTACCTTTATACATTATATATGAAAAAACTGTAATAAAAAGTAAAATTTTATTGAAAGATAACTAAAGCAAAATTAAAGGTACGACTAAGTCGTTAAAGGTGTTTGAAGCAATGTCTGAGTTCGGCATCCCTACGAAGCTAATATAGTTTTGCAGGATGACACTAACTAATACAACATCATCTGTTAAGATAGGTAAGAACCTATCAGAGTCCTTCATAACTAAACGGGGATTCAGGCAAGGTGACAGTTTATCTTGTGACCTCTTCAATATTGTGTTAGAGAAAATCTTGCGAGATGCAGCGGTTAATACAACATAAACAATTTTCAATAGAAAACATATGCTACTCGCGTTTGCCGATGACATTGATATTATAGGACGCACTCTACGCGAGGTAACTGCCGCCTTTTCCAATATCGAAAAGGAATCAAACAAAATGGGTCTAGCAGTAAATGAATCAAAAACAAAACTGATGGTTTCTACAGGCAGACAGACCACTAGAATTGGATCACACGTGTCCGTTGAGAACTATAGCTTCGAGGTTGTAAAAGAATTTGTATACCTTGGTACCGCTGCGAACATCAACAACGATATAAGCTTCGAAATCAAACGTAGAATCATACTTGCCAATCGATGCTATTTTGAACTAAGCAAACAGCTAAGAAATAAAGTCCTCTCTGTAAGAACTAAAATCACGCTCTATCTATAAAACGCTCATACTACCAGTGTTATTGTATGGTGCTGAATCATGGGCACTTGCACAGACAGATGAAGCTATCCTTGGAGTATTTTAGAGGAAAATTCTACGAAGAATCTTTGGACCAGTCTGCGTCAACAATGAGTATCGACATCGAATGAACCATGAGCTGTATGAGTTATACGCTGACATAGACATAGTAAAACACATTAAGTAACAGAGTCTGCGTTGGCTAGGACATGTTGTGCGAATGAATGAAAATACTCCGGCAAGAAAAGTCTTCGATATTGATCCAGAGGGAACGCGTAGAAGAGGGCGTCCAAAACTTCGATGGAAAGACCAAGTAGAAGAAAATCTTTTGAAACTTGGTATACGAAATTGGAGAATATGTGCACAAGATAGAGGTGCTTGGAATTCTAAAATATGCTCGGCCTTTGACTTAAACAGGTTGTAATTACAGGCCATTTAAGTAAGTAAGTAAGTCGTTAAAGATTTTGCTTAGTTCTTTCCGTATTGTAATCTGCAGATGGTTTTAACTATAACTGGATTTTTTTTTTTACTTTTTTTCGAATCCATTAAAAATCTGTTTTAAAAAACCAAAAAAAGAAAAAAAGTTTTAAAAATGGTATGAAAAAAATACTTGTTTTCGTCCTATGCAAAAGTGACATAGAGTTAGCCCATTGCATCAAAAATAGGTATTTCAATATCTTGAGGCCTTAAAAAAGTAAAACTAGTCAACATTTTTAAAATTCCTGAAGTACGAAACTTAATTTAGTTAATACAAAGATATGGTATACATATGTATTCGAATTGACTTGTATCTTTACAACCGCCACGTTGTATTCGCCTTGAGATTTACTATTTACTATAAATGAACGTGCATTGTTATTCTCAGAGTTATTTTCCGAGATAACGCATTTATTTTCTCCAAAAATGTTTGTTTACAATAATTTTTCCATATAGGTACACGGGTACCTTGTCATGCTGTTAAAGGTGTTTTTTTGCCATACACATAAGGGTTAAAGTTCATAGAGTATTAGAAATTTATCGGTTTTAATATTTGTGTATGTACTGAAGTAACTATTTAAATATGTATGCATGTATGTATATTTTAGCAAAAGAAAAATATAATCAGCAGATTCTTACAAATTTTAATACAGTTATTTTCTTTAGAAACATCATCTTGAACTCAATGTACACTATTGTGTTGCAAGCAATAGTAATACTTTTAGAAAGCGGTCAAATGTAATGGCACTTTGGCAAAATTGAAGTTTATTTACGTCAAACTTCCTTTGCGCTTCTGTCTGCATGGTTCTAGAAACACTTAGACGTGTTCTCACCTCTGTGGGTGCTGTGGCTTAGTTGGTTAGCACGTCGACTACTAAGCATAATATCACATTGAGCCAGGGTTCGATCCCTGGTCTTGGCAACATCAATTTCTGTAATTATTTATTTCTATTAAAATTATTAATTACCACATCATCCTCCGTCGGAGGTAAGCCTACAGCAATATCACGCCGTCGACGAAAAATAAACAAAATTGGCTGTAGAACCAAAGAAAAAAAAAACATAATGAGAATGCGTATAAAACACATTTCTTGCTAATTGGACTTTTGGCCCTCTCCAAAAAATTCCAATTTGTAAAAAAAAATTTTGGTTTACATCAAAATTTCTCAAAAGGCAAAGCACTGATTTGAAAAAAATTACAATGTTCACATTTTCTAATATATCTGTTATTGATTAGAAAAGTTTTTTGTGAAACGAGCTACAAATAGAGTCAGTGTTGCCATTTTTGTAAAAAAAACCTTTTTCCCCGAGTTGGAAATTGGGGAATTTTTTAGTTAAAATTGAGAATTTCTTTTAGTCTATTGCTTTTAGATCTTATTGGTCTACATAACTACAAAATTTCATTGCGATATCTTTATCCATGTCATTTCTACCAAATATCAAAAATTGAAATTGGCTATCGCCATGCCAAATTTCATTCAAATATCTCCAGTCGTTCAAAAGTTACAGACTTATTTAAAAAAAAAAGCGTCCGTAAACCACTATGTGTCAGTTATTACCCCGTAAAAACTATCAGCCTAACCACAGAACATTTAAAGTCGACCTTAAACCGATAAAGTCGACTTTATTTAAACAAATTTTAAATTAAATTTCAGAACTTCATTTTAAAAACTAAAATAGGCTTTTTTTTGTGCTCCTTTGGAATAAAATGTTAAGTCGAAATTGGAAATTTTTTACAATCTTCGGTCATTACATACATTTTAAAGTTAATTTCATATAACAATTGTTGTTTTTTATTATTATTGCACACAATAACGAACTTATTAAAAAGTTTATTATCATTTAAACAATTTTTATCATATTATGAAAAAATTCAAAATATTAAGATATGCTGTTTTGTCTAAAAGACACAAAATTTTCTTAATATTTTGTTTTTGGAATTTTTTGAAATTTTATTTTATTATTTCTGTTTATTGAAGAAAGCTTTTGTAATATTTGAATGTATTTGTTAAAAAAAATTTTAACCTTCATCTGCTCTTTGCGTAGAAAGCTACGCAAACGCTACACTTTTTCTCTGTTTTCTTTGAAAGTGCTAGCTTTAAGTTAAAAAAATTTATTGACTTTGTAAGTAACATGATTTTGTATAATTTAAGCCATTTTTTACTCTGAAAATTTCTTTTTTATGGATTGGATCAAAAAAGTTACGTAGTCTACCCTTGCGTAGTTTTCTACGCATATGGGAAAACGTACATTTTTGGTGGGAATTTTTGATGTCATGGTTATTTTTTGTCAATCATTGTGATTTTAACACATGGAAAAGTTGTTTTTGATTATTTTTTTTTATAAAAAAAAACAAAAACGAAGATGAAGAAGAATTAGTGCCAGAAGTTTCACAATCTAGTAAAGTGATACATCTGTTAGTTATATAAAAGGTGTTTGATACCTTTTTACCCTTCAAACTTTCAAAATATTAGGTGTAGAACTTTATTTCTGCCGTTTTTTTGTTCCGAAATTCGAGGCTTTATTTTAGGATGCTGTCCATCGCTGACCACTACTATTTCCCATCTTTCGGTCAGCGTACTATTGAGCATAAGCTTATGCTAATAAAATCAGTACCAACCAATTGTATTGAACTAAGTTCACGACAATGGGTAATTGTTTTTCCTCATATAGTCTTTCTCGTAAGAAAGCTAATTTAAGATTTCGATATGCAAAAAAAAGCTTTTTCGTATACCAAAAAAATAGAAATAACTTTTTCTAACTATTTCCTCCCAAAATTTTAAAAATTTTGTACCAAAAACTAAAAGTCGATTTTAGATAAAATCGACTTTAAGAGCAAAGCAACTTTCCAACCCTAACTTTGCATTAAAATCCACCACTTATTTTGTAAACTCTTGACTAGGGCAGCTATCGTAAACTTATTTTATATTACATCTTTCTCCTCTGTTGGAGCGTGAGCACAAATCAAGCTAAGATGAAAGTACTTAGCTTTCACGTGTATTGTCGCCAAACTTTCGTTTACTGGGATGAACATGGAAACAAGATTCTGCATTCTTTTGTTAACCATAAGTCCGCAACCAAATCATACCTACTCTCATGATCGCCTTTTGGTGTCTTGGTGACGCCGTGGCCATTCTATCTTATTTCCTGGACGGCAGTTATATTACATATATATTCATCGAGAACATCTATTAACTGATTCAGATCACCACCTTTGTAAAGGGTTCAGATGTTTCAGGAGGTGATCCTTAAATCAAGGTCCTTTTAGTTACCACCATCAAAAAGAATTGGGGGTATATTGAGATTGTCATTCCGTTTGTAATTTCCTTAATAAATATTGGCTCAAAAATCAAAGACGATAAAGCGATGTCCGTCTATCTGTCTGTTTGTCTGTCTGTCTGTCTGTCTGTCTGTCTGTTGAAATCACGATAAAGCCTAAATAACCATATTTGACCATAGCTCCAGCATAACCTTGTCTACGCTAATCGCTTATTTGCTAATAAATAACAAACTATAAAAGCTATGATGACAAAACTTGGTATATAGAAGTTTTTCATAGTCAGCATATAAAATTTCATCAAAATCGGTTCACATTTAGCCATAGCTCTCATACAAAAAACTTACGGAAACAGCCTAAATTTCACCTAAAATTCACTTAAATGTCAATAAATATAAAACTATAACAGGTATAACCACTAAATTAAGCACAAGGAAATCTTATGTCAATGCCAACCAGTATACAAAATTCTGTCACAATCGGTCACTATTTGACCATAGCTTCCATATAAAAAACTTACGGAAACACAAAAATACAAAAAGAAAAGAGGGTTTATGTCCGTCTGTCCGTTACATAAAAGCGCGATAGCTCCTTAACTACAAGATCTGGAGATACAAAAGTATTTTCTGTATGTTATAAAAGTTGTGTACTGAAAATGGGCGAGATCGGTTCACATGTAGTTAGAGCTCCCATATAACCCTGCCCCGGGAATCACATTTATGCTGATAATGTAATACAAGTGTAATATTTATGACACCTAAATGTAGAACAGAGAAGTTTTGTGCAACTTTTGGTCAGTATGTCACATTTTATAGGTATCAGTCCTTCATATAAAAACCGCTCCCGGAAACCACTAAAATTCCACAAATGTCAGTTAAAAGCTATTTAATTATAAACTGTCGCAGCTATTACCACTAGATTTTGCACAAATAAACTCTATATAAATACCAGTAAGTATATAAAATTTTGTGACAGTCGGTTAACATTTGGCTTTAGCTCTTAGTACCTGGGTGATCGAGCCTCGCTCGGATCTATATATTAATAACTTCGAGGCAAATTTTAAAGTTTTCATATATTTTATTCAGAGACCGAATATTAATACTTTTAAAACAATATTTTCATATTTTAATCCATACAAAAACAATCATTGAAGTTTAAAAAATAATAAATATCCCCAAAGATTTTTAATTGTTCAAAAAATTTTGTATCGTTTTTGAATCCGATGAAAATAAAAAATAAAAAAATCGTTTGGGATATTTATCAGTTCAAAATTATTTTCATCTTTTTTCATCCGATGAAAAAAAAATTTGGTAGAAAATATTCAAATTTTATTTCTGTATTTGTCCTGGTTTCATTCATCATAATGTTCTTGCATAGATAAGGAAACTCCAAAATCCTTGCGCCAACTGCCGTAGCAGGGGGATTCCTAGCATGATTACCCCTTGAAATAGTATATTCTGTAGTATTGTTTCTTTTTATGCTTAAAACATCGCGAGTGCTAGGTCGGTGGGGATGGGTCCAAAAACACAAGGCACGTTTGTATAGCGAGCCGCTCGATCCGAGACTGAGGCCCGCTTGCAGCCGCAACTAACATGTTGAACAGACTTTACGAAGTACAATTATCTTGGACCCTTAGACCATATACGTTGGAATGGTTCTTAGATAACTCCCTTTTATATTAGCCCTGACCTAGAATCCCACACTGGTTGTTTACCGCATCTAAAACTAGGTTGCTAAGGTTTCCAGGATGTACCACGAGAAGGTTAGAATTGGATACAGTTCTTAGCCGGTAGCTAGAGACGTCATGCAATTCTGCATCCTTCCATTCCCTATGCTCCACTGGGAGCCAAGAATGACAGAAGAAGAAGATTTGTCCTGGTATAAAAAGTCTTTAGGACGTTTAAATAACAACAAATTCAATTATTGTTGGAAATTATATGTTGAAATGGTTTTGCGAGTCAAATAAACCACCAATAGTTCCATTAGGACTATTAGGTTTAACTTCGATGTCCTAAAACATTGCAATTAATTGGAAACATATTCATACATTCATTGTTAAAAGTTTTATAATTTCAAAAATATTTTATTTTTCAAAGTCAAAACAGATGTTCAAAAATAAAACAATCAATAAAATATTTTTCTATTCGGATATTTATCGTTCAAGATATTTAAAATTTTCATCATGAGGGATATTTATATTTCAAATATAAATCCCTCATTTTTATTCATCGATGGAAATGAAAATAAATTTTCATCGGCAATGATATTTATACTTGATTGATTTAAAAAATAAAACAATATTCGGTCTCTGATTTTATTTTATGAAGTACTAACAGACTAAAATAAATTTAGAGAAAAGACGTTCCACAAATATCCAATTAATTTTGAATCATTTTATTCATTTTGTCCGATCAACACATGATCAAATGCATAGTTCACAGTTCAATTCATTTTGAATAAGTTTTGGAAATTGGTCATAAATACTTTCTTATTTAGAAACTTTCGTCGGCTCATCCGCAACAACTTTGTTAAAGATCACAGTATGATCAAATGTGGAGAATACGATTTAACTCACTTTGAGTAATTTTCAGTGGAGCCATCTGTCGGTAATTTGTCACATCAACTAAGAAACCTTCGTCGGCTCTTGCTCTATTACTTACTTACTTACTTAAATGGCCTGTAATTACAACCTGTTTAGGTCAAAGGCCGAGCATATTTTAGAATTCCAAGCACCTCTATCTTTTGCGCATATTCTCCAATTTCGTATACCAAGTTTCAAAAGATTTTCTTCTACTTGGTCTTTTCATCGAAGTTTTGGACGCCCTCTTCTACGCGTTCCCTCTGGATCATTATAGAAGACTTTTCTTGCCGGAGTATTTTCATCCATTCGCACAACATTTTCTAGCCAACGCAGACGCTGTTGCTTAATGCGTTTTATTATGTCTATGTCAGCGTATAACTCATACAGCTCATGGTTCATTCGATGTCGATACTCATTGTTGACGCAAACTGGTCCAAAGATTTTTCGTAGAATTTTCCTCTCAAATACTCCAAGGATAGCTTCATCTTGCGCTATAACCTTTCTAAAGATCATACCATGATCAAATACACCATTTACGATCTAGATCATTTTGAGTAATTTTCAGTGGAGCCGCCAGTCGGAAATTAGTCATGCCAACTTAAAAACCTTTGGCGACTTATGCGCAACAACTTTGCTGAAGAGCATAACATGAGCAAATGCATTACTATTCTATAAAGCACATACAGACAAACATTCATTTGTTTAAAAGTTATAACATTACCAATTTGTTCCAATTTTTATCCTTCTTTGGTACCAATTGAATTCAGTACATTTTCTAAAAATGCAGATAATATATTGTTTCTATTCATATTACCTTATGAGATTTTAAGTTATCATTTTATACCTTTTTTACCCTTTTTGGCCACCGAAATCTAAAAAGTACCAAATACGTGTTCAATATTTTTTTCATATTTATTGATTCAAGTACAAAGTTCCTTTCTCTATTTTTTGGTTCAAAAGATAAGTGTGGGTTAAAAATAGTACCAAAAAAAACTACTTTCACCACTTTATATCCCTATCCGGCATAGTTTCAAAAAAGTACCAAACACCTGTCCACTTATTTTTATAGTTGTTTAAAACGTTTTTCCCCTTTTTACCCGTAAACAATGGCGTCATTTTTTCCTCCGAATTCCAAGTTTTTCCCCCTCTAATTGATGTCTGTCAACTAGTGGGTGCATTCTAAAAGTGGGAAATTAGTCTCAATCTGACAGAAATTTTTCGTAGAATTGAATTATGAGAAAAAAAATCAGCTATTTTAAGATATTTCCGCTCAGTTAAAAATTATGCTCAAAAACAGCGTTTTTTCCTTCAAAAAGGCAGGGGAAGGAGTTGGAATCGGGGGAAAAAATTACGCCATTGTTTTTATCTCGTGTAAAACCTTTAAAAAAAGTATAATATCGAAAAATCCAAAAGAGTAGATTTACCCTAATATATATATGGGCAAAAATCAAACAGTTTTTACTCCTTTGAAACCGACTTTCAACTCGAATAATTTTTGTACTCTTAGAAGCTCGGAAAATCTAATTACAGATCTTGAACTCGCAAAAACTTCTGTATACTGAATATAATACCTTAGTTGCGCAAATTTGCGCTTCTAAGCGTAATTGGCATGCAAATTAAAAAAAATGTTAAAAAATCGATTGAAGCATTCAAGTTTTTCTTCATATTTCGTCTTCTTCTGCATTTGTTTTAACATTTGGATCCAAGTCGTTGTTCTACGAAATAGACACCAGACTTAGGGAATAAATCCACTTCCCTCTAAATTTTAATTTTGTCTCTTCTAATACTACTAAATGGCTGCCAAAATTTGAAGCTCGTTTTTGCCACTTTTTTATTTTTTTCGCATATTTTTTGGCCGCCTCAAAGGATTTTAAAAAAATAGATAACGATTTGTAGATCTTTTAATTTCGCATCGTTTGATACATATCTCGTTAATGTGCTGTATATAGGTATAATATACGACAGGTGTAAATGAGGAGTTTTTGAGCGTAAATTTTTCAAAATACCGGTTTTTCGTGGAGCACACTCGCAAATATGAATAAAAATTTCCAAACTACCGCGTAAACCGAGTTTTTTGCCATTTAGCACCTAAAAGCAAAAGCGCACCAAAAAACCATTGTTTGCTAAAATTTTATAAGGATTTTGAAAATCGTGCAAAAAAGTGTATATTGGTTTAAATGGTTTTAGATTGCAAACTGAGACAAAATCACATAAGGCATGAAAGCAATGTCATTTATAACCGATTTGCATCAAAAGTTTGTCAAAAATCTCTTTATTAACTGAGAACGCGAAGGTTTTATCTAAAAACATTTCAATGAAGCACATCGCGAATTTAGCTCAAAATTTATCAGAAATGGTCTTAAAACTATTCTTTAATAAGGCTTTACCTTAGATTTGAAGCGCACCAAAATATTATAAGGATTAACGATTTTTTGGACCAACTAAGAACTTTATATCTTGAAAAGATATGTACCTATTAAAACTTTTATTTAAATAAAAAAAAAAACTTCAGAAAATAACAATTCTGTTAAGCGTGAGGCAATAATTTGGTTGTGTGTATTACATATTGGCCTTTGGCAACCATCATGCACTTTATGTGTTTTAAGATTTGATTTCAGATTAAAAGCCATGCAAAGATAACACTTTCAAAGCTGTTATATCTTCTGAATTCTTCAAGTAAGCATTTAATGTAAATTCCATTTTCTGTAAAGAACTATTCAAATTATCCTCTGCAGTTAGTCTAAGTATATTTCGCGGAATATTTTAATCGTAACTGAAAAATTAGTATTCACGGGTACCCGGGTACCCTTATCAGGAGTCTACGTATAAAAATGTTATCAGTACTACATTGATTGATAGCTATCTAATTTCGTAATCGTGCAATCTGAATATACCTGAAAATACTGAATGTACCTCAAAATCTTTTTGAATATAAATATAAAAAGGGGATGTTATATTGCTCGAGTAAGAATATAAGGTATATGTATATAACATCCCCTTTTTATATTTATATTCAAAAAGATTTTGAGGTACATTCAGTATTTTCAGGTATATTCAGATTGCACCTACGAAATTAGATAGCTATCAATCTATGGTAAGTCCAGACTATATATACGGTAGTTGCATTAGGAACTCCTAACAATACATATGAATCTGCTGTGTTACTATCAGCATGTTTATCTTAACTACATACTAACCACAACGTAAAGTTTTTAACAGCTTATTAATGTGAAACTATACGCGGTTATGGAGCAACAAAGTAAATACTAGGAATACCACCAAGATACTTTTAAATGTTGGACTATACCAACTATACCACTGCAACCGTATTTAGTCTAAATATTTTACCAACAATACCACATTTCGTCAACATTTTGAATTAGCTGCACTCTCGTATAACTTGTTGGTGGATATATAAGATTCGGCACAGCCGAATATAATACTCTGATTTGTTCAGTTTCTAATCAGAAAAATGTTCAAGATCTAAAATTTTCGAGATTGTACCTTAACCCTTAGGTGTATGGCAAAAAAACACCTTTAAGAGAATGGCAAGGTACCCGGGTACCTATATGGAAAAATTATTGTAAACAAACATTTTTGGAGAAAATAAATGAGTGATCTCGGAAAATAACTCTGAGAGTTACAATGCGCGTTCATTTATAGTAAATAGTAAGTCTCAAGGTGAATTCAACGTGGCGGTTGTAAGGATACAAGTCATGGCGAATATATATGTATACCATAAATTTGTATTAAGTAAATTAAGTTTCGTACTACAGAAAGATGTAGCCTCCAATTTTTCTACATTTGACTCCAATAATCCAAATATATGATATATAACCTTAAAATCGGTTGAAGACTTTTCTTATTATCAAGGGTTTTATAAAATATCCTATGTCCTTGAAGACTCTCCTGAGCATATGCTAAAAAAAAAATTATTATTTTTAAAAAACTTTAAAAAGTTTAACTAGTTTTACTTTTTTAAGGCTTTAGGATATTTAAATACCCATTTATGATGCAATGGGCTAACGATATGTCACTTTTGCACAGGACGAAAAAAAAGTATTTTGTTCATACCGTTTTAAAAACTCCTTTTTTGGTTTTTTAAAGTAGATTGTTAAACGAACTCGAAAAAAGTAAAAAAAAAAGTTCCCGTTATAGTTAGAACCTCCTACAGATTACCACAAAGAAAGAACTAGAGCAATACCTTTAACGGCTTAGTCGTACCTGCGACTTAAAATCAAAGGATTTCGACAAAAACATAATTTTTCACCAAAGTTATAAAGAAGCACGTAAATTGTTATATATTAGCAGTTTTTATAAGCAGAACTGAAATTATGATTGTTACAACGGATAAAAATATATATTTTAGAATATTTGTTGAAATTGGATGTCACTAGCCCTTTTATAACCAGGGTCAAGAATAAAATTTAAAAAAAATTCGAAACTACCCAGCAAAACTTTGGTAATGGCAAGTACTCTGATAACTGGTTACCTTGTAACGACTACAACATACCATCCGAATAAATAATAAGTTATTACAGAAGTACTTATTTGTAATTAAGATGGTAATTTCAACTGAATGGCCCCGGTTCAAATCCCACCAAGGGCAACAATTTTTTTTAGTTTTTTTTTTATTAAAAGAGTCTTTTTAAATGATTTTTGAATTTTAAGAACTTAAATATTATCTTCTGTAAAAAAAATTTGTAAAACTAACTCAAGTTATTGAAAAAATACCATCATGAGTCAATTTTGATTATATAGGGGATGTTGAATACCAAACACGATTCTAATTGGTCTTAACTTGGTAAGTCCAACTTATCTGGGTCATCCTTCATCTCAATTGTGGACACACACCTCCTCCCCGGGGAGCTAGTTTAACACCCATTATGTTGTGAGTTAACATGTTCCGAGAGTTGTCCCATAAGATCGATAAAAATGGGTTAGGATTACGGGCTAGTAACCCTCTCTTGAAAAAAAAATACAATGAAGAAGATAAAATTAGAATTGAAATGTCCCACTACCTAATGTCCGAAACTTCGATAGAAAGACCAAGTAGAGGAACATTTTTCAAAGCTTGGCCTATAAAATTGGAGAATATTCGCACAAGATCGAAATCCATGGAATTCTAAAATATGCTCGGACTTTGACCTTAACAGGTTGTAACATTTAAGTAAGTAAGAGTCAATCTTATGTAAAAACTTATACAAAAAAGAAGATTTAAATTGTTTAAGTTTTAAAATAATTTTAAAAAAGTTTTAAAATAATTACAAAAAATCGTATACAAATATTTTTCCAAAAATTACAACAAAGTAAAAAAAAACAGGGAAAAACAAAGTTATTTTCACATGATTTTGGATCTAAAAATAAAAATTGTTTATATTAATTATAAGCTGCTAAGTTTTCAACATATGAAGTAGCTCAGTGGAAGAGTCTCTGCCTAGCAGTCGGAGGGTCTGGGTTCGAGCCCCCATGGGATCATAAAAAAATTTTGTATTTCGTTTAAAAATATATGATTTTAATAAAACAACAACAAAAAATTTGTTGCTGTTGTTGTTGTTGCTTTCAAATTGCTTACCCAAGTCATTACTTTTCTGCAATTGGTAAGTACTTGCCTCCAATGACATCCCCATGTTAATGTAATGACTTAAACAGCGAATGAGTAAGTAGTTCGTGTTCAATAGTTTAACTGTTTAACTCATTATTTGGTAATGAAAAGTTTTACTGGGTATATATATATATATATATATATATATATATATATATATAGATGCATTAGGAACTCCTAACATATTTATCTTAACTACATACTAACCACAACGTAAAGTTTTTAACAGCTTATTAATGTGAAACTATACGCGGTTATGGAGCAACAAAGTAAATACTAGGAATACCACCAAGATACTTTTAAATGTTGGACTATACTATCTATACCACTGCAAGCGAATTTAGTACAAATATTTTACCAACAATACCACATTTCGTCAACATTTTGAATTAGCTGCACTCTCGTATAACTTGTTGGTGGATATATAAGATTCGGCACAGCCGAATATAATACTCTGATTTGTTCAGTTTCTAATCAGAAAAATATTCAAGATCTAAAATTTTCGAGATTGTACCTTAAAATCGAAATCTTCATTTTCAGGCAGTGACATTTTATCGAGCCGATTTTGTATACCTATTCGAACAAATATTTCCCTTCTTTATTATTTGCTTTGCAATTATGAAATATACATTTTTTTCCAATATTTTATTCACCCACCGTGTGCACATCCTAATTATCTTGTAATTTCATTAACTTAAACAATTTGCAGCATTCAAACCTGCATAATGTATTGAAATTTTTATTTTTTCTTTGCTCAGTTCCCACAGATTTAACCACAAAAATATTGAAAATCACAAAAAGCAAAAATGTTGGCAATGAAAAAATAAAAAGAATATGTATTTCATAAAATGCTTATGCTGCACAAAATTAATACACAATCATTTTCGATAGCAAACAACATGTGCACGTAGCAAACATTTTAGCACGATTTTTTCCAGAACGAGCATGAATGTGCAAGTAAGTGCACAGACACACAATTATTTTAACCCTGGAGTTCTAAGTGGGAGGACAGTCGACGAAACTAGCCAGCACGTTTTTCTCATCATTACTTTTCGAAATGAAATATACAATATAATTGAAAAGATTCAACAGTTTTTTAAACCTGGAAGGATACCCACTGACCACCGAATTGTTTTACTTATAGTGTAATGTATATACCTACTTTTGTATGTGAATTTTCTATATCCTTAACTATTTTTAAATTTCTATTTTAAACCGTTGGGCTTGTCCAGAATCCTCTGAACGTATTAGTGTATTCATGAAAATTATTTATGCCATGCACATATTGTTAGTGCAGCGAACACACAAGTACTGTAACAAACATGGAACCATCTTTACACTCTTGTTGTGGATAGAGGAAGTGCTTGTACATAAATACATACATATACAATGTGTGTGTTGGTTTGGAAAATGAGTTTTTCTTTTTTCATTAAAAGTGAAAGATTGATTTGAAATTAAAAGCAGAGGATTTTTTGTTTTTTTTTTTTGCTGGCTAATTATATTAGAAGAACGGTTGGTAATGTTGAATAAAAATTAGATAAAAAAAATCTTGTTTTGGAGGAAATTACATTTTTCGTTTGTAAAAAGTTATGAAATATTCAAATATCAAGATTAATTAAAAACGATGATTTTTTTATATGGAGAAATTATTTAGTTCTTGGATAGAATATGGAAAATTTTTGAGAATAGACAAAGTCAAAGGCAGCAAGATAACGTTTAGGTTAACAAGTCGAAATGATATACATATTCGTTTTTGGCGCATCTTTTAAACCTTCACACGAGCTTATACAATTTTTTCTAGAAAATTTACAAGTACTAGGATGCCAAGTTATTATTATTATTATTATTGAAATAAACAGTTTTTTTTTTCATTAACAAAAACATGTTGGAGGAGACTACATTTCCCCAATGCCTTTCGATGATTTACTATTAGTAGTTATAGGCAATTGCTATTAGCAGTTAAATTTTTTATAGAAATATTTTCTTTATAAAAACGTTTTATAAAAATATTTGCCTTATACAATTTTTTTTTATTGAAATTGTTTATAGAAAAATTTTCGTTACAAAATTTTTTTTATTGAAAATCTTTCGTTATTTTATAAAAAATTTTTCATTCTAAAAATTTTTTATGCAAAATTTTTTTTATAGAAAATTTTTCGATATAAAAATTTTTCGTAACAAAATCTTTTAAAAACAATTTTTTGATATAAAAATTTTTAAAGAAAATTATTTCGTTATTTTGAAAGAAAATTGTTGAAGTGATTATTCATTATAAAAGTTTTCTGTTAATAAAAAAAAAAAATCATAGAAAGTTTTTTTTAGAAAACGTTTCGTTATAAAAATTCTTTTAGAACATGTTTTGTTTAAGATCCTTTTAAAGAAAATTTTTATTAAATTTTTTTTAATTTTTCATTATAAAAATCTTTATAGAAAATTTTTTATTACAAAAATTTTTTTTATAAACATTTTTCATAGAAAATTTTTCGCTACAAAAATTCGATAGAAAATTGTTCGTTATAACAATTTTTTCTAGGAAATTTTTTGTTGTAAATTTTTTTTAAAATTTTAATAGAAAATTTTTCTTTTTTAAAATATTTTTAAAAATATAACAATTGTTTGTAGAAAATTTTTACTAAACAATTTTTTTATAAAAAATTTTTCATTATAAAAATTTTTATAGAAAATTTACAAAAATTTTTCATTATACAAATTTTTCCTACAAAAATTTTTCATTATAAAAATTTTTCCTACAAAAATTTTTATTGAAAATTTTTCATTACAAAAATTTTTAGTCATAAAAGATTTATATTGAAAATCTTTTGTCATAAATTCTTTTTTATATAAATTTTTTATAGAAAATTCATTCAAAAATTTTTTAAAGAAAAAAAAATTTTTGTATAAAAAATTTTTTGGTATAAAAATGTTTTAAAGAAAATTTTTCGTTATAAAAAATGTTTAAAGAAAACTTTTCGTTATAAAAATATTTTAAAGAAAACGTTTCGTCGTTAAAATTTAGAAAAAAAATCGTTATAAACAATTTTTTAGAAAATTTTTCGTCATATAAATTTTTATAGAAAATTAATTGTTATAAAAATGTTTATAGAAAATTTTTTCTATGAAAATTTTTAGAAAAAAAAAAAACTTATTTCGTTATTTTGAAAGAAATCTTTTGTTGTGAATTTTTATTATAAAAATTTTTGCAGAAAACAGTTTGTTTTAAAAATTTTTACAGAAAAAATTTTTAAACAAATTTTTGTTGATGGTTTGGTCTAAGGTCCATGTAATTAATTATGTTTTTTTATTTTTAAATTTATATATTTTTTTTTTTATTATTAGATGAACAGCATTTTTTGTCCCTCTACGGACTTCGTAGGCACACTGTGTCACCCACTGTTGAACTCCAGTAGTTAAGATCATTTATTTAACTGAACTCTTAAGCGAAATGAAAGACGAGAATTATGTTAACACTCATTTTATTTTTCACTAATGACCATATGATCGATAGTTTTTTCCTTTATGTTTTTGTTTCCCTATTCTGTATTGATCTACATTTACTTCGTACCTATTTTCCGTTATAAAATTTGTTTATGAAAATTTTTCGTTATAAAAATTTTTATAAAATTTTTTTTTGTTATAAACATTTTTATAGACAACTTTTCGTAATAAAAACTTTTAAACAAATTTTTGGTTTCAAAAATTTTGTATACACTATTTTTCTTTGAAATTCAGAGAAACTACCGTAGCCTTCACTTACACAATTATTAATGAAAAATTTCAAAGACAAAATTATAATCTGTTATTTTAATTGATTTTTAACCCACTTTGTGAAAGTAGAATTTCACAAAATGTTGACCACATATAGAATCAGTTATGTAGATTCTTATTATGCAATTAAATCATGGTGGACTATTGTTTTATTGAGGGGACGATATAATACAGGTACTTACTGGTACCCAAACATCAAATCATGAGCGCATAATTGATTTTTTTCAAATATTGATACATTGGCTTTTCCTTACATAGCAATGATAGCATTAAGTGCCTGTTATGGTTTTTATTAGTACATATTTAGATTTGCTTTTACTCTTGTTAAAGGATTTCTTTAATTTTTATCTAATTAATTTAATAGATTGGGTTATTTTAGCGACCTTAAAATTCAATTCATTGCACATTTCAAATTACCTCAATTGTGTCATATTAAAACCTACTTTATGTTTCTTTTATGACACAATAGGCTTTTACTACCAACACAAATGAAGTATTGTTTTCCTAATCTTTCAATTAATCTTCTAACAAAAATGAATGGCAACTTTACATACTAGTTACGATAGACTATTCTTGTCTGATATTGCATCGAATTCACTTAGAATATCATCTGTATCTGAAATTAGTTAAAATCCTTCATTTGTTGTCGCAGTCTGAAATCAATCGTGATGATAAGCCATTCAAGTTCTGATGCAAAGAGTTACTATAACTATTATTTAAGTTTCATATTGTTCTTGTATTAAATATTTCATGCATTAACAAATGTTCTAGATATATAAGGTTTCAATTCTTACAAGAATGAATTAGGATTATTAAAAAATACATTTGGTTTTCATATTTCTTGTATCACGTAAAAGAAAAATTTGTATCGATCAATTGCGTAGGAACGACATAATAAAAAATCGTCTATCAGTCCATCCGTTTGTCTTTCTGTCTGTCCATTGGTGTATCTATCCATCTGTCTGTCCGTCCGTCTGTAGTCCATCCGTCTGTCTGTCTATCCATCTGTCTGTTGAAAACGGGGACAGTAACTGTTATAACTTTTATCGTGAAAGTCAGAAAATAAAAGTTATTTTTTGACTTTTCGAGCAAAAATAAAAGTTATATTTTGACTGTTTTTTTTTCTATAAAAAATAACAGTTATTTTTGACTTTTTTTAAGCAAAAATAAAAGTTATTTTTTAACTTTTATTTGTTCGAGCAAAAATAACAGTTATTTTTGGCTTTTATTATTTCGAGCTTGAATAAAAGTTATTTTTCGACTTTTATTTTTTCGAGCAGAAATAAAAGTTGTCATAATTGGGGTTGAAAACACAAAAATAACTTTTATTTCTGCTCGAAAAAATAAAAGTCAAAAATAATTTTATTCATGATCGAAATAATAAAAGTCAAAAATAACTGTTATTTTTGCTCGAAAAAATAAATGTTAAGAACTAACTTTTATTTATGCTCGACAAAATAAAAGTTTAAAATAACTGTTATTTTTGCTCAAAAAAATAAAAATCAAAAAAATAACTCTTATTTTTTTTCTAAAAAATAAAAATCAGATTTTTAAAAATCATCGCATTTTATGAAAATTTGGTCCAAGACTATCAAAATGGTATACTTGGTTTTATTCTCCGACATTTCCTTGCGGTTGCTTTTTTAATCAAAAATTCATGCACTTTTATTCATGATCGAAATAATAAAAGTCAAAAATAACTGTTATTTTTACTCGAAAAAATAAGAGTTAAAAAATAACTTTTATTTATGCTCGAAAAAATAAAAGTTAAAAATGACTGTTATTTTTGCTCAAAAAATAAAAATAAAAAATAACTGTTATTTTTTTCTTTAAATCATCACATTTTATAAAAATTTGGTCCAAGACTATCAAAATGGTATACTTGGTTCTATTCTCCGACATTTTCTTGCGGTTGCTTTTTTAATCAAAAATCCATTCACTTTTATTCATGATCGAAATAATAAAAGTCAAAAATAACTGTTATTTTTGCTCGAAAAAATAAAAGTTAAAAAATAACTTTTATTTATGCTCGAAAAAATAAAAGTTAAAAATAACTGTTATTTTTGCACAAAAAAATTAATATAACAAAATAACTGTTTTTTTTTTCTAAAAAATAAAAATCAGATTTTATGAAAATTTGATCCAAGACTATCAAAATGGTATACATGGTTTTATTCTCCGACATTTCCTTGCAGCTGCTTTTTTTTTTTAATCAAAAATTCAAAAATAACAGCTATTTTCAGTCCCTGGTTGAAAACACAATTGGCCTAAACGATAGGAGCTAGGGTAACAAAATTTGGTAATAATATTACTCATTTCTTTAAAAAGCTTAGTATTGAATTTTATTGATAATATATGTTTGTAAAAATCTTTTATTTCTCTATTTTATCAATTATTTCTAAACTGATAAAATTTTTAAATTTCATCCATGAATAATACTTTTACATTCCCTACCACGTCATCTCATGCAACACAGCTATTTCCATGTTTATTTTACATAAATTTTGAACAGTTTCTCCTAAGATATTTTGTTTTCTTTCGCAGCTTGAAGATGCTGACATTTTAAGTTTAACTAGCGCAAAAAAAGGCACAAAAACCCACAATAAAGTTCAAATAAATTGCTTGCTTATGTGTGTCACGCTTTAAAATGTAATATCGCTTTGATCTCCTTTCCGCTTGAGGAGAAGACAAAATGAATATTAGGAATTTCGCACAAAAGGGAAAATATTGAGGAATATGCATGCCAGCGCGCTTGCAAGTGTGCACATTATTGCAGTTGGCAAATGGTGGTATTCTATGCAACAGCAAGAGTTATGTTATAGAAACTAAACTTAGATAACAATATAAAGCACATGTATGTGTGTATGCATATGTACTTGTATATACATTGTTCATTGTACATACATATATTGTTTCAGATGCATTTATTTTGGGTTCTTTGTAGGTAATTGGAAAAAGTAGCTAAGGGGTAGCCTTTTATACAATATTTCTTATTATTTTTGAACAACTGTTTTTGAGATGTTCCAGCAACTAAAAAATATTTGGTTGATTTTGGTATATAGGGGCTAATTTGGATGTAGTTTTTGGCCTCGAGGCTTTTTTTGTAGATTTTAATCTTTCAAATAGTTTAATACTTTAAAGAATAACCTATAGTCGTAGTTAAACCTTTAACCAAAGACCTTATAATATAAAGATGTTGCACTATCATACATTGATTTGCCGAAAAGTCCCTTTGAAAAGTCCCATAAAAACGAGAGCATACCGCTTTTACTTTTATTCGGAAACAACTCATATAAACGATTATTCAATAAGACAAAGCTAAGGCACACACACGTGCTCATGAAATGTGTGCTTTTTTGTGCTTTTATGTATTTTTCATTGTTCTTTACCCACAATAATTTCGTTTTAACGTATGTAGAAATATTATGTTATGGTTATTTTTCTTTAATATAAAATATCACTTTTTGCAAACAAACGAATTGATCTAGAAAAACTGGGATACGTGTATTTTATTTTTTGCTCCTTTCTCAGAATATCCGAGTATTTTCACAGGGGTCGTTCCATTGATTTTATTATATCTTGGTAATGGCTTTTCTAAATTCGTTAAAAAACAAAAAAACAGCGACGGATTCAGCACAAAAGAATTTTAAACGTCTGTAACTTTGTTATTATGCGTTTAAATGGAAATCAAACGAAATTTTGGGATCACTAAAATTTTGAATACAAAATCAAAATTTTTCATATAAAATTTAATTTTTTCAGAAAAAAACTTTAAACGGCTGTAACTTTGTTATTATGCTTTTAAATGGAAATCTAATGAAATTCTGGGATCATTAAAATTTTTCATACAAAATTTTTCATATAAAATTAGATTTTTCCACACAAAAAAACTTTAAACGGCTGCAACTTTGTTATTATGCTTTTAAATGGAAATCTAACGATGTTTTGGGATCACTAAAATTTTTGACATAAAATCAAAATTTTTCAGATGAAATTTAATTTCTTCACAAACAAACTTTAATCGGCTGTAACTTGGTTATTATGCGCTTAAATAAAAATCTAACGATATTTTGAGATCACATATAAAATCAAAATTTTTCATATAAAATCAAAATTTTTCATACAAAATCAAAATTTTTCATATAAAATTCAATTTTTTTACAAAAAAAAAAAAAAAAATAAACCTTAACCTACATCTACTCTTTGCGCAGAAAACTACGCAAGCCCTACACAATTTCAATGTTTTTTTTTTTTTTGGAAGTGCTAGCTTTAAGTTAACAAAATTTATTGACTTTGTAAGTAACATGATTTTGCATAATTTAAGGCATTTTTTACTCCGAAATTTTCTTTTTTATGGACTGGATCAAAAAAGTTACATTGTCTACCCCTGCCTAGTTTTCTACGCATATGGGAAAAAACATACGTTTTTTGGTGGGAATTTTTGATGTCATGGTTCTTTTTTGTCAATCATTATGATTTTAACACATGGAAAAGTTCTTTTTGATTATTATTTTTACACCATTTACAAGAAAAACTAAAAAGAAGATGAAGAAGAATTAGTGCTAGAATCTTCATAATCTAGTAAAGTAATACATCTGTAAGTTATATAAAAGGGTCTTGCTACCTTTTTACCCTTCAAAAATTCAAAATATTAGGTTTACAACTTTACTTCTGTCGATTTTTTTCTGAAATTCGAGGCTTTATTATAGGGTGCTGTCCATCGCTGACCACTTCTATTTTCCACCTTTCTGCCAGCGTACTCTTAAGTATAAGCTTATGCTAACAAAATCAGTACGAATGTAATGTTTTGAACTAAGTTCATGATAATGGGTTTTTTTCTTATGTAGTCTTTCTCGGAGGGAAGCTAACTTAAGGCTTCGAAATGCAAAAAAAGCTTTCTCGTCTACCAAATAAATATAAATTACTTTTTTTAACTGTTTCCTCCCAGAATTTTTAAAATTTTGTACCAAAAACTTTAAATAAAATTGCATGCGTAGAAAAATACGCAAAGGTAGACAACGTGATTTTTTTTAGGAGCAGATGAAGGTTAAACAGCTGTAACTTTGTTATTATGCGTTTAAATGGAAATCTTAACGAAATTTTAGGAACATTACAATTTTTCATATAAAATCAAAATTTTTTATATAAAATTGATATTTTTCCCAAAAAAACTTTAAACGGCTGTAACTTGTTATTATACATTTAAATGTAAGCATTCATTTGTTGAATGGTTGTGAAGTCTTTCCCATAAAAATTAAAGAAGATTTCAAAAATTTACCATTTTTATTTCACGGTCTTAAAACCGTAGATATTATAAATTATGGAAGCCTTATTCCGTGAACATACATGAATAAATGTCGGTTTTATTGACAATAAAGTAAAAACAACTAAGAGTGTTATATTTGGCTGTGCCGAATCAAGTTGTGTTAAATTTAGAAACATATCTCATATATCTACAAGGGTGCAGCTAATTAAAAATGTGGACCAAATATGGTATTGTTGATAAAACAATTGGACTAAATTCGTTTGTAATAGCTTTATAGTTCAACATTTAAATGTGGTTTCCCTAGTATTTACTTTGCACAAAGTTTTGTCCCATAACCTGGTATAGTTTAATATTAATAAGCTGTTACATACTTTTTGTTGTGATTAGTATGTAGTTAAGATAAACATGTTAATAGAAACACGGCAGGTTCATATATTTTGTTAGGAGTTCCTAATGCATCTACCGTATATAAGTCTGGACATTGATTGACAGCTATCTAATTTCGTAGGTGAAATCTTAATATGTGACCCGATCTATGAAAACGTGGCTTACGACTCAAATCTCGAAATTTCGAAAATTTTCGAAATTTTTATTTTGATTCATAAGCCACCTTTTCACCTTTCAAAGACCGGGTCACATATCCTGAGTGTATATGATTGATTGTAGATCTTTTATTTGTGCAAAATTTAGTGGCCATAGCTGTCACAGTTTATAATTTAATAGCTTTTAACTAGCGTTTGTGGTATTTTAGTGGTTTCCTTGAACTATTTTTATATGAAAGCTATGGTCAACAAGTAAGAGTGGTATATTCGGCTTTGCCGAATCTTGCATACCCTTCACCAATGGTGTTCTAAAAGTAAAGTACAAAATCGTAAGAATATATTGATAATTATATAGTTTCTGATTACTGACTTAGTTGAGCCCCACACAAATGCTTGATATGTATATTAATTTTCTTTTTGTTCATACTAAATGTAATTCCTAGCAATATTTAGCTATGTCGGAAAACGAAAAGCTTTTCGGTGGCGTCATCATCTGAAATAGTTATGGACACAAAGGTTAGGTTGGGCAGGTAGAGAATGCTTTTTTAAGCCAGCCAGTAGCTTCGATATATGTGTCTATTTTACGAACACTTAATAAAAGATGCTTCAAAATGTAGATGCCCTTAGATTTGCAAAAGCATATCGATTTGATAAAGATTAAGTATTCTGGCATGCAACCCAAAAACACAGTGCGCAGTGAGGGTTGTGTACTTTAATTCGTACGAATTATGCAACTAGTAAAAGTTCTTGAATAGTTGTGTAAAACTTTGAAGTTAGCGGACTGATTTAGGTCAAAGCTTTAACAATGATTGTCAATGTATACAAGCCTTAGAATTATAGGGTGTATATCTTAGTTTTAGATACATACGTGAAATATATAGCTTTTTAATGGATGGATATCAGCTTTGTCGGAAAAGTTATTGAAGATTTACTTATATTCTGAAGTTAGTTAACTAATTAAGATGAATACTTCATTAATAATATTTGGGATGTATTGTTCTTTCGATCTGTCCGATGGATGTGTGGAAAGTTTTGCTCTAGTTCTTTGTGCAATTATAACGTGATTTAATTTATCAGAACCGAGCTCGACCATTTTCAATACCGAACTTTTCAAGAGATCAGAAATACTTGTGTCAAATGTTGTCCCTCTAGAAAATTTATTTTAGGCGCTATCGCCCTGAATAACGACATTGTACAATGTCTTTATACTAAATGTTATCATCGTATCTATTATAATTTGTCATTTATTAGCTACTAAGAGATTGCCTCAGGCGAAGTTATTCGGAAGCAATTGTCAAACGTGAACGGATTTCTCCCAATTGCAATTAAAAAATTTAAATTTTCGTTGATATGTGAGATACATACATACATACATATGTAGGTTTTTGAACGGATATAATGTACTCAGTTGCATTTTTGTACTTCCTAGGAAGATTACCTACAATTTGATATATAATACATTCTCAAATGTTATCATAATGTTCAAAAGTCGGACACAAAATTAAGATAAATGCAGTGTGTCTGTCTGCTAAAATCAGATTTGTGGAGCTCCTGGAAGGTATAAACATATGCATATCGACAAAACAGGAGCTCCAAAAACTTGACTACGACAGAAAAAAGGACAGACATGTAGACGGACGGACAGACAGGTAGACGGACGGACGGACAGACAAACAGACGGACGGACAGATAAACAGACAGACGGACAGACAGACGGACAGACAGACGTCGCGAAATCGATTATCCTGCCGATTCTGAGTCGATCGGTACAATTTGAATGGTATTCATAACCAGATTTGTAGAGTTTATACATCAGATTTTAGGAAATCCTCCCACAAAGAACGCTGTCAAATTTCATCACAATCGGCCCATAAATACCTGAGATATCGCTGAAACAATACTTACAAAATGAAAACAAAATTTCTTAGACACGTACTTTGGGAAATTTGTTGCACATCACAAGTAGTGTTTTGGTGATATCTCAGTTGTTTATGGACCGCTTTTGATTAAATTTAATAAGGTACTTGGCGGGAGAATTTCCTAAAATCTTATATAAAATTTATGTATGTCCGTGCTAAAGGAGGATGGTTTTTCCTATCTCTGCATTTCATTTTTTCAACAAACATTCCCTAATTCCCTAAACATTAATCGATTCTCCTCCCGATTCTGAGTCGATCGGTATACTTTTTATGGGGTCTACGATCACTAATAAGATTCTTATAAAATTTGACATACTGACCAAAAGTTGCCTAAAACTTCTCTGTTCTAAATAAAGTTGTAATAGATATTACAATTGTATTCTATTTATCAGCATTAATGTGATTCCCGGGGTAGGGTTATATGGAAGCTCTAACTAACTGTGAACCAATTTCGCACATTTTCAGTACACTACTTTAGAAACATGTCGAAAATACTTTTGAAATTTTGTCTCTCTAGCTCTTGTCGTTAAGGAGCTATCGCGTTTCTATCTGACGTTCAGACGGACATAAACCCCCTTTTCTTTTTGCATTTTTGTGTTTCCGTAAGTTTATTAAATGGGAGCTATGGTCAAATGGGAGCTATGACTATGTGTAAACCGATTTTGTTGAAATTTTATATGCTGCCTAGGGCTTATGTAAATCAAATTTTATCACCGTAGCTATTATAGTTTCTTATTTATTAGCAAATAAGCGATTAGCCTAGGTGAGGTTATACGATAGCTATGGTCAAATGTTAACCGATTTTTCCCAATTTCAATACCAACATTTTATCAGAAATGAAAAATGTTTTTACTAAGATTCAGTTAGCTAGCTCCTTTCGTTTAGGCGTTATCGTGACTTCAACAGAGAGACAGACAGACAGACGGACATCACTCAATCAAATCAAATCAAATTTCAAAAGGATTCAGTATATATATCGCTTTTAGTTTTTGATCCAATATTAAGGAAATTGCAAACGGAATGACATACACTATATACCCCCCATTCTTTTTGATGGTTGGTATAATAAGCAAACCTTTTTTGATATGAAAAATTAAAAAATTGAAAAAATTAAGTAACGGGTACAATCTTCAAAATACTTGGCATTGCCACCAACTTCGTTTACTTTTTGAGTAGATTTTCAGGAAATAAGGCTTATTTTATTTAAAACATTCACTGTTTTATGACCATGCAACGAAAATGGTGTATTTTTATCATCTTCGATTTTTTATGAATTTTTAAAAAATAGAAAAAATTAAAGAAAAAACAAATAAGATATAGCACTTTCTTACTTGTTTTTTCTTTAATTTTTTCTATTTTCGGCCAAGCACGGCTATACGATACACTTCGCCACTAAGGTCAAAGGTGTTCTTTTTCCTGTACAAAGACAAATATTTGCTAAATTTTGCCATCATACAAAAATATTCTGAAAACTTATATATTTAAGCTGTTTCCGCCATTTTGACTTATATCAGAGCTAGGGTCAAAAGTGGATCTCTAAATTTTTCAAATTGATTACACTTGTTACAAAAATTATGTATGCAAAAAAAGAACTTTAAATTTCTCATTATCTTCGGACTTACGAGCGTTTAAGTGAATTTCTCATTTAGTGCGTTTTTAGAAAAGAGTTTGTAGGGAAGCTGTGGTCAAATGTGGACCGACGAAATTTGGTACAGTGATTTAAGTTTTTATAAGCATTATATATAATTCCCCGACAACATTTCAATTGGAACAAGGGGTACTTCTCTCAGACAATGAGCTGCATCCGATTCTATTTTTAGACTCATTGAAAGGGACCTACGTTTTAACGCCGGCTCCGAACGGCAAATGCATTAGTTAGAGAAGTTTTACATAGCCTAATACTCAATAACCAGTGGCTAGCTGAGTTATGAGGTGAACCGCCGCTTTTTTGAAAATTTATTTTTTCAAGTGAGTCTGTCCAGGGATCGAACTTGGGCCTCTGGTATGCTAGGCGGATGACTAACCTGCTATACCACGGCGGCTCACAGCATTATTTGTTTTAAATTTCATGAAAAAATATTGATTTTTGTGGCCAATATATCAATTCCGGGAAGTGAGACCTATGGGAGGTACCGTAAATAATAGACTAATTTTGACGAATTTCAACAGCCATGGTTCCGTTATCAAAAAATGATCTGTGCTTAATTTCAGTTTGATTACAAGGTCTACATGGGGGTCCAGCCAGCCGTCCAGCCAGCCAGACGGACGGACATCGCTAAATCGACTCAGAAAGATATTGGTATACTAAAAGATGGGTCTAAGACAAATATTTCTACGCGTTACATACATCAGCACAAACTTATAATACCCTTTCCACCTATGGTATAAATATTGACATAAATATTGATATTTGTGGCCAATATATCAATATCGGGAAGTGGGACCTATGGGAGGTACCATAAAAAATGGACCGATTTTAATGAATTTCAATAGCTTGGTCCCATAAAAAAATGATCTGAGCCAAATTTGATCAGATTATCCATCTGGGTCCAGCCAGACGGACGGACTGACATCGCTAAATCGACCCAAAAAGTGATTCTAAACCTAATGGTATACTAAGACAAATATTTCTATGCGTTATATACATCAGCACAAACTTATAATACCCTTTCCACCTATGGCGGTGAAGTGTATAAAAATATAGTGGTGATCAATTTTAACGCAAAAAGTTTCATTTTGTGGAGTAGTGTTATCAGTGTCAAATGTTAAAAACAAAATATGTTTTAGAAAATGATTTTAGTCCCCTGGGGACCTTTTTAACGATGAAGAATACAAAGCGATGAAATCATGCATGCAATATCACCAGTAAATGTGACACAAGGTCAAATCACGGATTCATAGATATGAATACAACCGCTGGTATGTGGTTATTTACCAAACACATGCACATATACTTATATATGTATGAGTGTATTTAAATTAATATATAAACCTGCAAATTCAAGTGCCTGTAGCTGTGTATTTGAAGAGAAGTTTGTAAAAGTTCCACCTTGAGCCGACGACAGTTTTCTGTGAAGTGGTTTGTGGCACTTACCTTAAGTCTGTCAAATGTATTAATTTGTTTTACTTTCAAATATTTTGACATTTGACAAATGCGTTTATTAAACGAAATCAACTTTACGTAGTATATCTTTGTTTGCTTATACTTGGTGAAAAATTGGTTTCACTTCATTTATTTTATCTGATGGTAAATTTACATTTTGTATCTATTTTCTTTTTGTTTTTATTCTTTTATTTCTTTTATTTTGTAATTTAACATATTATATTTTGTTTTGTATGACTAGTTATTTTCCAGCTGTTTGCTATTTGGTTTAAGGTTGTTAACCTATATCTGAAAAAAAAATTAAAACTAAGAATTGTACAGAAATTTAATGTCAAAAGTAAAAAAATACGATTGCGGATCAGTAAGTCTTCGCCTTGTCGAGTTTCCCGCTGCTTCACTGAAAAATTTAAACTGATTGTGCGGTTAAACCCCAATTTTCTCTGTAGTATTCTATGCAATACACCGCACAGTGTCATTTCTGCTGTAAAAAACACTTTTTGACCAGCGCTTTTGAAAAATCTAATGATGCAGTTCTATAGAGAAAAGTCCAGGTATTAA
The DNA here is from genome assembly GCA_933228675.1 of Stomorhina lunata. Lineage (NCBI taxonomy): Eukaryota > Metazoa > Arthropoda > Insecta > Diptera > Rhiniidae > Stomorhina > Stomorhina lunata. Next base: position 89,091,830 of record OW121741.1, on the reverse strand, counting down.
GGAACAATAATTGTTTTCAAGAAAAAATTATATTATGTGTTATAAAAAGGTATTGAAATGAGCTTAATGTTCTAAAACGAAAAGCGATGAAATTTTTCATCTAACTCAGTAGCTCATACATAAATTATAGTTTTAAAGCTTTAATCTTGATGTCAATTTAATTAAGAAAAATAATATTAGTTTTAGTCTTCAGAAGAAAAAACATCAATCTCGTTTATAGTTTAGGAGATATCAGGGAATCAAAAAAACCTCTACCAAATTCAGTGTTTTCGTTTTTATTAAAAAAGTAGTTTTCAAAAATTATGGAACATCAAACATTTAATTTTAGAGATTTACTCTAGTGTATTGCACTAAAATCCCAATTTATTACAATTATTTGTTATTGTAATAAATAGTTTTTTGATAAAACCAAATAAATATTGATGGGGAAACCTTTCCTCGACGCGTTTCGATGGTTGGTTGGGCCATCTCTTCAGGAGGATTATTCCTGATTCTGGACAGAGCGAAAATCACACATTATATCTTAGAGACAGAATAAATACGAACTATTATGTCTAACAAATATCAACATTAGAGTGGGTTGTTTTTTTAACTTTTGTCTCTGATCGACTTCTAATAGTGAAATTATGTGGCCAAATTATGTCAATCGGAAGTGTGCAAAAAATAAAAAAAATAAAAAAATAAAATTTTTTCATCTTTGAGTGTTAAGTTTACCCAATTGTAAAAACAAAGAACTTGTTTATATTTCCGATAGTATGTTTAATTTTATTCCATATAAACATTATTAAAATTGAACATAAGTAAGATTTATGAAGCGAAATTCGTCGAATTCGAACACAAGGTACGGGAAAATGGTTTGAGATATCGACCTCAATTTTTTTGAGTTTTATTGTCTTTTTTACCTGTTTTAACACACCGATGAAAGAAATTCAAATTTGTAATACTTGTTTAACAAAATTTTCAAAAAATTAAAAAATGCGTTTTGAAACCCACCTGAGAAAAATGACCCATTTTCGATTATGAAAAAAACTAAGTAAATATCGTTATATTTTAACAAAATTAAACTGTGAAGTACTTATAAGTCTTAAAATGATAATTCTTGTCTTACTTTGCGAATTTTTGCCCAAAATAGTTTTTTCTAGCGGTGTATCCTTAGGCGTATTGTCAAGGGCACAAATTTTTGGGAGAAAATCGCAATAACTTCAAAACTGTTTTATGGATTTCAAATATTGATATTTTCAATTAAAGCGGCATTAGTTCACTTTAAGATTTTATTATCCTTTTTCTTAAAAATAAATTGTAAATGGACAAAATGTAGCAAAAACTGCAAATACTCTCAGTTTTCCCCATACAAATGGTCTCAAAAATTTTGAGAACGTTGCGCGGGCTCGTATCCAAAAAATAAATCAATAATATTTTGCACACTTCCGATTGACATAATTTGGCCACATAATTTTGCTAGTAGAAGTCGATCAGAGACAAAAGTCAAAAAACGACCCACCCTAATCAACATATCATCATATGAACAGAAACACGCTACATTTTGCAGTTTTATCTTTTCTTTATTTCCCACACTTTTCGGACAAAAACTAATTTGGTTCTGTTTTGGTCGATACTATCACCATAAGCACGTGAAAGGCGAAAGTCTCTTCTTTGGACTGAGTGAAAAAAATTTACTCAAATTTACATATCGTAGAACAAAGTTAAAAATTTTCTGAAAAAAGTCACGTAAATTGTTACGCACAATTATTCAAGCAAAAAGTGTTGCAGTCGTTTAGGCTTAACTTTTTTATCAAATAACATTTAAGTGTAAGTCCAAAGCAGGTACCTCTCAGCGTCAGACTCATATTTTAGTCCAAGAACGATTTCTATACTTTTGATACCCACCATCAAAATGAATGGGGGTATATTGAGATTTTCATTCCTTTTGTAATTTTCTTCTGTCTGTTGAAATCACGATAACGCCTAAACGAAAGGAGCTAACTCACTGAAACTTAGTAAAAATATTCTTCATTTCTGAGAAATGATGGGCAAAATCGGTTATCATTTGACCATAGCTCCCGTATAACCTCGCCTACGCTAATCGCTTATTTGCTAATAACTAACAAACTATAATAGCTATTATGAAATTTGGTCTATAGAAGTTTTGCATAAGCCCTAGGCAGCATATAAAATTTCATTAAAATCGGTTCACATTTAGTCATAGCTCCCATACAAAAAACTTACGGAAACAGCAAAAATTTCACTTGAAATACACTTAAATGCCAATAAATCTAAGACTATAACAGAGGACGAGCACGAGGAGGTCTTATGTCAATGCCAACCAGTGTGCAAAATTTTGTCATAATCGGTCACCATTTGACCATAGCTCCCATATAAAAAACTTACGGAAACACAAAAATACAAAAGAAAAGGGGTTTATGTCCGTCTGTCCGTCAGATAAAAGCGCGATAGCGCCTTAACAAAAAGGGCTGCAGTAACAAAATTTTACAAAAGGAAGTTTGCAAAATTTTGTTACAATCGGTTACTATTTGAGCATAGCTCCCATATAAAAAACTTACGGAAACACAAAAATACAAAAAGAAAAAACGGTTTATGTCCGTCTTGACATAATATAAATCTTGAAATTTTTAAAAAATTGCAATAGCATATATATATCTATGTCTTGTATATATATATTTATGTCTTGTTAAAGTGTTGGTTGACATTTGGCTTTAGTAGTAAAGGCCAACATATAGTCGGGATTGATCGACTATAGCTGTTCTTACTTGTTATATCCTTCACCACCATAGGTGGAAAGGGTATTATAAGTTTGTGGTGATGTATGTAACGCATAGAAATATTTGTCTTAGACCCACCTTTTAGTATATCAATAGGCTTAGAATCACTTTTTGAGTCGATGTAACGATGTCAGTCCGTCTGGCTGGCTGGCTGGCTGAATCCCCATGTAAACCATATAATCAAAGTACAGGTCTCAATTCTAAAGATAATTTGATGAAATCTGCCACAGATATATTTTTTGATGGTCGGACCTTGGCTATTGAAATTCGTCAAAATCGGTCCATTATTTATGGTACCTCCCATAGGTCTCACTTCCGGAATTGATATTTTAACCACAAATATCAATATTTTTCCATGAAATTTAAAACAAATACTGCTTATATAAACCAAAATCCCTATACCAAATTTCGTTGAAATCGGTTCTCATTTGATCATAGCTCCCATACAAACTCTCCTGCCAAAAGGCACTAAATGAGACAAAAATCACGAAAACGCTCGTAAATCTAAAGATGAGAATGAGAGTTTTGAGTTTATTTTTTGCATAAATAATTTCTGTGAAAACTGCAATCAATTTCGAGACAATCGGTCCGCATTTGACCCTAGCTCTTATATAAGTCCAAATGACGAAAACAGCTTAAATTTATAAGTTTTGAGAAATTATTTGTATGATGGCAAAATTTGTACAATAAAAAGACTACCTTTGATCTTAGTGGTAAAGGGTATCGTATGATCGGTCTTGACCGACTATAGCACTTTTCTACTTGTAATTTAGTATATTTATTTCTTGGTGAAATAGATGGGATCGAATTTAAGTGGTATAAATAATAATACAGACGGAGTGTATGTTTCTGTTGACACTTGAAAAATGTGTTGATTCCAATTTACCTATATCGCACTGGATTTTCATGCCCAGATACACTTCTCGAAATTCACAAAAATTAATAAAATACTTTGTTGTCCAGTTTATTAAGATTGTTGAGTTAATAGTTGTCACTTTTGTTTTTGTTCAAAAAAATATATACTTTTACATTAAAACCTTTCAAAATCACATTTTCATTTTCCATTTTTGTTATGAGGCAATGGCCTTTATATTATTTATGACCTTTACAATTTTATCTACCTGCAGCTGTTTGCCGCCGCATCTATCGTTCACACTTTCACACTCACAACTGTGTAACCCTATAGTTCTTAACTAAAGGACTGTCTCCAATATCTTGCTTGTATTTCAAAAAGTTACAGACGGATAGTTTTGTGCTATCTCTTAGCTGTATCACAAGCCACAGCTGCCCCCTCTAGTGGCAAGAACTTTTTAAAACTACTTGTTAAAATTGGAGGCCATCCTACAATCTAATACTGCTGGGCCAGTATTATAGTTAAAAGGTAGATGTGAGGATTTGTTAGCTTAGCATTTTGCAAAATGTCTTTCGATAAGCTTGTACTTTTGTAAATGATTTATTTATATATTGTTTGCCCTGCTATAATATTTAAAATCCCACAAAAGTGACACATTTCATAGAGGCAGAGAAATTTATTTTTTTGGGAGACTTAAGAAGAAAGTTCACAAGAAATAGGGTCAAGTTGTAAGGCAAATGCAAAAAGTGACTATGTAAAGTGTAGAGTGTAGAGTGTGGGTGGGGAGGTGGATGTTTTTCTGAAGCAGAATAAAAAGAAGGCATTGAGTCGGTAAAATGGGGCAACAAGCAACTTAATAATATAAAATTTATTTAAATAGAAATAAATAAATCATTATTAAATTTATGAGTATGATGTTGGAATGTGAGCTTATACAATTTCTTTAAAACAGTGAATTATTAATATGGTGAACTGGATTTGAGCTGTCATTGGTGAAAACTTGAGTTAATTAGAAGTTTGTTAGGTATTAAAGATTCTTTGGTAAAATATGATAGCACAGGGATTTATAATTATTCATAAATAATATGTTTAACCTATCCCTGAAATCTTTTCTATGTACCTTTCAGACTTTTCTGATTGTAAATCTTTATTAATTTATTAATACATATGATAATTTTATCAAATCTGAAATAAACACCACAAAACTTAGATTAGTGGCTTATATTGTATGGTTTATGTGGCAATTAACTGTCAAAAATAAGAAGATTTTTTTCATCATATCACTGTTAACTTTAATACTGTTTGCTAGTAAGAAGAAATCTTAATATTTATACCCTTCACCACCATAGGTGGAAAGGGTATTATAAGTTTGTGCTGATGTATGTAACGCATAGAAATATGTGTCTTAGACCCACCTTTCAGTATACCAATGGCTTAGAATCACTTTCTGAGTCGATTAAGCGATGTCCGTCCGTCTGGCTGGCTGGCTGGACCGCCCTACAGGTCGCAATTCTAAAGATAATTTGATGAAATTCGGCACAGATCATTTTTTTTTTTGGCAATGGGACCATAACTATTGAAATTGGTTTAAATCGGTCCATTATTTATGGTACCTCTCATAGGTCCCACTTCCCGGAATTGATATATTGGCTACAAATATCAATATTTTTTCATTAAATTTAAAACAAATATTGCTTATGTAAACTAAAATCACTGTACCAAATTTCGTTGAAATCGGTCCACCTTTGACCATAGCTGCCATACAAACTCTTCTTTAAAAACGCACTAAATGGGACAAAAATATTTAAAACGCTCGTAAATCTAAAGATAATCAGAATTTTGAGTTTATTTTTTGCATACATAAGTTTTGTAACAACTGTATTCAATTGCTAAATTTCGAGATAATCGGTCCACTCTCATATAAGTCCAAATGACGGAAACCGCTTAAATATATAAATTTTGAGAAAATGTTTGTATGATGGCAAAATTTTGCAAATATTTTTCTTTATACAGAAAAAATAACACCTTTGACCTTAGTGGTGAAGGGTATCGTATGGTGTTTGGTATTGATTGACTATAGCACTTTCTTACTTGTTTTTATTCTCAATGTATAAAACGCTATTTTCAACAGAATTTGATGAAATTTGACACACTTTTTTTTTTATCCAAAACAAGCTCTACTAATTTTGGTTGAAATCCGTCTACTCCTTGCGGTACCTCTCTTGGACCGCCATGTTTTCACTTATTTTCCTTCTTAATATATAACCCGTTATTTTCAATACAATTTAATAAATATAAGCACACTTTTATTTTTTGATCCAAAATAAGCTCTACTAATTTTGGTTGAAATCCGTCGACTCCTTTGGGTACCTCCCTTGAACCCCCATTTTTCACTTAGTTTCCTTCTGAATGTATAAACCGCAATTTTTAACAGAATTTGATATATGGCACACTTCTGTTCTGTTGATCCAAAAAAAGGCCTACTAATTTTAGCTGAAATCCGATGACTAATTGGGGTACCTGCCTTGGACCCCTACTTTTTCATGTATTTTTGTTCTGAATGAATAAGGCAAAGTTCTCAATAAGGCAAAACATGCGTATTAGATGATCCAAAAAAGAACTCTACTAATTTTTAATGAAATCCGTAGACTCCTAGAGGTACTTCGTAAATCTCAAGATAATATAATTTGAACTAATATTAGGATTAATAATAAAAGAAATTTGATTAAAAATTGAAGCCTGAATGTATGCAATGCTTTTCTACTTTAAGCAATATTCCTGACTTTTTTTTTACTAAATTTTGATTTTTTCAAAAGATTGACAAAAGTTGGAGATTTTTTCACCTAACTCTAAAGAAAATCCTTTTGTCTTTCATTTTATTATACTGAGATCACGGGATAAACCGAGCCAGTTTGGTATCTACAAATGGTGGCGCCGACGAGGAAATTAAATTGCGTATTAACAAGGCACAATATTCATCCGGCATTCTCCGAGCTATTTGTAAATCTCGGCAAATATCAACAATAACCTAGTTACGAATATACAACTCGAATGTCAAGTCCATCCTGTGTTATGGCTGCGAAAACTGGAAACACACAAATGTTATCGATAAGCGCCTGTAAGCATTTGCAAACAAGTGCTTAGGGCAAATCCTTAATATATGGTGGCCAAACCGCTTAAGAAATACCAAAATACTAACATTGCTCGACAAGCGCTTCGTTGGAATCTACAGAGAAGTGGTCGTCGTGTTCGTGCACCTGCCAGAACCTACAAGTTATTCTTGGAATGACTTATGCTTAACATCTCCCAATAGAGTCCGAAGGATGGTTGAGAATCTATGCTCCACTGGGAGTCAAGGATAATAAAGAAGAAGACCCAGTAGCTTTAAACCTTTTAAATCTCATGGTCAGCACATGATCTCACTGGATGGACTGCAACAGCAAACGTGGCTTAAAAATCTCTACATCGGATGTGTCGACCTTATATATTTCTCCAAATAAGTGGCAGGAGTCCAAGGTGGTCTTTATTCCCAAAGCATGGAAATCCTCTTATGCGGAATCGAAAGACTTCAGACCTATCAGTCTATCATAGTTTCTATTGAAGGCATTGGAGATACTTATTAACATATATCTTAGAGTACACATATAACAAAGGCTGTTATCAGATAAACAGCAGAGGTAAATCCACTTAGACAGTCTTGTATGATCTGATCACATTCATTGAAGATTCAATCTCCGTCAAAGAATAAATCATGGTTGCCTTTCTATATATAGAGGAGTGATTTCAAGAAGGTGACTCTAGATCTGGTAGTTGCCTCATAATCAAATCTAGGAGTGGACGTTTGTACGGTTCTTATACAAAGTGACGTATCCAATGCCGAATTGCGATCATCGGAAGTGAAGAAATTTGTTAGCAGAGAAAAAAACTAAGGTGGGGTTTTACCAATCATACTATAGGATCTCGCTGTGAACGATTCTCTTTTAGGGAGGTTGATGTCAAAATTGTTGCATATACAGATGATGCGAAACTGTAAGTTAGAAGAAAGTTTTCGAGCACATTCAGGGACGTACTTTAAAGAGCCCATCTCACCTTGGCAAAGTGGGCGGAAAACAACTGTCTTTCGGTCAACCTCAACAAAACCGAATTTGTTCTGTTCCCAGGAGGTATAAATCCTACCAGTTGAACCTATCTTCTTAAGCGGTATTGAAATTGCTTTCGCGGACAATGCAAAGGCTTAATATTTGGCAAGAAGATGGATTTCAAGCTCAATATCCAAGACCGGTCGAAAGCAAGCTACAGTAGCACTTTACACTTGTAAGAAGGAAATAGGAAAATAATGTTGCCTAAAACCTCGTATTGTTCATTGATTGTATACAGCAGCAGTAAGACCGATAATGCTTTATGGTGTTATCGTCTGGTGGAAAGCTCTTAATACCAAATAAGGTTTCACGAACGGCTAGTCCGTATATCCGAGAGCTGTATTTGCGGCTCTCTAGACATAGTGTGCATACAGACTTCTGCATTTGCAGCAGTGAATGTGAGCGATATGTTACAGTGATCGAATAATGGCTGAGGTCATAGCGTCATCCTTAACACGATTCATGTTAAACCGGGTATATCTAATTACACTTTGGCCGAACCATTGTACAATTAGAAGTGCCCATATACTTTACCAGATAGGGATGCATGGAACTGCAGAACTCCTTTAAAAAGGCAGTACACAGACTTCTACATTAACAGCTCAAAACATAACAATCAAGTGGGTTTCGTGGTCTACTCCAGGGCTTCAGGACTAAATATAATACGAAGACTATCTGATCATTTTAGCGTTTATTAGGCTAGCTTCTCTTGCCATTAGAGAAGCAGTAGAATGGCTATGATGTAACGTTCTCAAAAATTTGGAAACAGTTGCAATTAAATCTTTGTCTTCCTGACTTCAACACCAGACATGAGTTGCAGCAAATCTCTTAACGAGATGGGCCATTGGTTCAGCATAAACCTTATATGGGTCCGGCACCCATATAAGGTTTATGCTGAACATGAACATTTCAGAGAATTGTAAAGCAGACGAACTAGCAAGACTACGGACTGCCTTTCCGATTCCAGCCGAACTGAGTTCGTTCGTGAGAGCTAACAATTTTGCAAATGGTAGGTGTGCATCTGTCAATGGCTCTATTCACTCCAAACAGATATGGCCCTGTTTGGATAGGCAACACTCTCACAGACTGTTGTCGTTATTACGACTCGATGCCTCATTGCTCATGTCCGTTATTACCGGAAAAAGTCTTAGTTGCAGACATGTAGTTAGACTGAAGGTTACCACTAATGGCCTCTACAGAAGCCGTATAGATCAGGAGCAGACTGAGGCGATAAAATATTCAGACTTAGTACTATTGTCAAAGTCGTTTCTTCGACTAAGATAGTTAGTACTAGATTAATGAAAACATAAATAAAATTTCATTAATCTAGTAATAACTATAGTAGTCGAAAATACTACTTCGTCAATCGTAATAAGGTGATCGTCTATGCACTTGCCCTGAACTAGCGAGCAGTAGGGAATTCATTTTAGAGTCGTTTTTCTTAAGCGACCTAGACAATCTGGCTGGTATTGATATGTGCCGACATAAGAGCCTTATAAAGCGGGATTTTTCTTTAACTTACCTAGCCCAACCAAATCTATCTCTTTAAACTCTTTAATAGCATTTTAAAGAATGACGTTTGTATTTTTAGGCATATAAAATCTGCCATAGCCGAATGTAACAATTTGACTAGTTCATAATAGGACCAACTCTGTAAGGATGACCATTGTATATGAAATTTGTTGTGATGAAACTACAAAAAGATGTTGTTGGAAGAAAGATAGGAGACATTCAATTTAATCCCTTTATATATGAAAAAGAACGAAACCGAATATTATGGATCATTTCTCTTATATAACAAATCTTACAAACCTTCTACAACAACTCTTACTGCCTTGAATGACAACTTTACTTTCACAAAACAGGGAATAGAACAAAAACATTTTTCTATAGAAAGAATAGCAAGTCTTCCCTACAAAATCAATACTGCCGGTCATTCTAGGAAAGTGAAGATGAGAAAATGAACATAAATTTCGGATAACAGATTAGTTACCGCAATTTGTCAAAAATTTCGAACAGTTTGTACCTTCATTCAAATATTTCCTCAGGTCCACTTAAATTAATTTATATGAAAACCTAAAAACGACCCATTATTTGGGGGTTTCGAATATGACAAATTTGATAAAATAAGCTCTTTGCTTAACGTTTGTAAAGAAGCCATTTCTATCTCAAGTAATCGAAATTTCAGTGATAATCCTCTTTTACTTTTGCTTGACACTGTTATTATCCCTTACCATCTTTAACAAAAACTACACTCAGCCATTGTCAAAATCTTAATAGACTACCGACAAGCATCCTCAAATCTTCTTCTAAAACTTAAAAGGAAACAAAAAACAACAATTCAACTTTCAAATCGATTTAAAACAGGCCACGTTAACAGCCCGGAAATGAAACAGGAAGGAAATGCAAACAGCAAATAAAAGTATTTATTATATTTGTATTTTAAATTACAAATGCTAAATACATTCAATGTAAAGTAACATCACTTGCAGTAAAGGAAGCCATAATATAAAGATAAACTATTGTATAAAAGTAAGTTCTTACTATCGCAAAAGTTATAGAAGGGTCCTTAGACTAAATATTTATGCAGTGCTTCAGACAGCAAATCATAAGCTGACAACTTTATGTTTTTATTACAGAAAAAGAGATTAAATATTATAATTGCAAATTTTTTTTTATATAATAGTTGTAGGTGAGGATTAGAGATAAAGGTGAGAAAAAAGTTAGTGAAAAGTATTAAAACTGTTTAGAATGCAAAAATAGAATTTTAGAATTAAGTAAGTTTAGTTGGACAAGACGAAAGAAGCATTTAAGTGGATCGGTTTTTTTAAACGGTGTATGGGATACTTCAGTTCATCTGATCTCTGTACTACACCGTTTTCAATTGAAATTGAGAAATATTCAATTGAAATTGAGAATATTCAATTGAAATTGAGAAATTTTCAATTGAAATTGAGAATTTTCAATTGAAAATGAGAAATTTTCATTTGAAATTGAGAATTTTTATTTGAAATTGAGAAATTTTCAATTGAAATTGAGAATTTTCAATTAAAAATGAGAAATTTTCAATTAAAATTGAGAAAACCCTAATTGGAAATGAGAAACATTCAGTTCAAATTGAGAAATTTTCAATTGAAATTGGGAATTTTTGAATTGAAATTGAGAAAAGCCCAATTGAAAATGAGAAATTTTCAATTGAAATTGAGAATTTTTAAATTGGAATTGAGAATTTTTCAATTGAAATTGAGAAAAGCACAATTGAAAATGAGGTTGAATTTTTTAATTGAAATTGAGATGTTTTCAATTGAAAATGAGAATTTTTCAATTGAAAATGAGAAATTTTCAATTGAAATTGAGAAATTTTCAATTGAAATTGAGAAATTTTAAATTTAAATTGAGAATTTTTCAATTGAAATTAAAAACACCCCAAGTGGAATTTCAACCTCATTTTCAATTTAGGTTTTCTCAATTTCAATTCTAAACTTCTCAATTTCAATTGAAAATTTCTCATTTTAAATTAAAAATTTCTCATTTTCAATTGAAAATTTCTCATTTTCATTTGAAAATTTCTCAATTCCAATTAAAAATTTCTCAATATCAATTAAAAAAACCAACCTCATTTTCAATTGGGATTTTCTCAATTTCAATTTACAAATTCTCATTTTCAATTGAAAAATTCTCAATTTCAATTGAAAATTTCTCAATTTAAATTGAAAATTTCTCATTTTCAACTGAAAATTCTCAATTTCAATTGAATATTTCTCAATTTCAATTGAAAAGTCTCAATTTCAATTGAAAATTTCTCAATTTCAATTGAAAATTCTCAATTCCGATTGAATATTTCTCAATTTCAATTGAAAATTCTCAATTTCAATTGAAAATTTCTCAATTCAATTTGAAAATTTCTCAATTACAATTGAAAATGGTGTAGTTACACCACCTATATCCGATGGAAAATGTAATACAACTTCTATGTATAGGCAAGTGCTTCAAGGTCTTCTTTGAAGCTTCTCGATAAGGTCTATCGGTTCAATGTATCCTCTGAGGAGAGTCAGACGGCAATGCTCCCAAGAACAAGTAAATTATCACTGAAAATTCAATGTTTTCGGTGTATTCCTAAGTCCTTATGAAGATACCAGGTAGACCTGCCATCTGTAGGTTTCTAGTTATAGCAAATGAATTGTTTGCGCTTGGCTGGTATAGAGCATTATGCAGTCGATCTTGAACTACTGTAAAACTTTCCTACCTATTTTTACTTTATATACGCTTTATATTACTATGTTACCTTATTTCCTTATTTATTATACAATTTAGATTTCAATTTAAATTTCCACAATCCTCTTTGTGGGTTTAGTTCTTGTCATTAGTTTTAGCATGAAATGATTACCATGGGGTATAAAATGACAAAACTGAGAGAACCAATATTACAATGTTATTGGAGCTACTGCAGTTTTGTAGTGGTGTTATACCCAGCAGTTTCACTAAAGATATATAATCAGTAATTTATTTCATATTATGTCCACAAAAAGTTCTCCTTTGTCTACGAGCGGCCTTTTATAAGTCCACCTTCATAATGAAAACTCCGCCTAAACTTCTAGTCATACCGGTATGTGATGAAAATCGATTGTTTTTAAAACGATCGATTTCTGATATATTTTTAAGATAATTTTCGGTTATTTCCCCAAAAAACATGATAATTTTTATCCTTTTGGCTGATGTCGTATCTTTCATTTGGTTTAATTTTTTTTTTGAAAAATGGGTAAAATTATCTTAAAAACAATCTAAAATCGTTCGATTTGAAAACAATCGATTTCTATCACATACCGGATGATATAAGTTTTGGAGACGATACCTCAATTTAAACTGCCGGGTTGTTAGCATTTTTCCTACTCTGTTGGACTTTAACATTTGATGTTTTCCATGAATAACCAAATGTGATTTTATCCATGCAAAAACAACCAAAACAATGAAAGCAATAACAACGAGATCATTGCAACAATTCTGGTGGTAACAGGGATAATAGATACAACTACAATCCTAAGACAAGCTAATACACATCCAACCAACTATTTCGAATATTAGAGCATGAAGAGATGAGCTGGCTCTTTGGCTGGTTAGTTAGTTGTTTGGTTATTTGTTGCATTTGTGTTGTGTCATATACTCGTATGCATGTATGTAGGTTGTACCATTAAACGAAAATTAAAGCTTGTTGTTGCAACACTGCTTCTGTTGTCTACAACATCATCATCGCCATCACGACGACACAACACTGCACAGTGGGATGCTTTAAAAATATAATGGAAATAAGTTCGCAACTTCTAAACCGTTGGGCAGTTTAGAAGTTACGGACATAGCAGATGTGTTAAGGAGCTTGAGTTTTGAACCTGGAAAGCCTAGGTTTTACTGGGGCGACACAATCGGCCCCCAAAGTAGGGCACCTCAGACTTATAAATAACTTAAAACGATATATAATTGTCATTTTCCAACCAATTTAAAAAATCATGCTTAATAAGAAATATATAGGTCAAGATATACAAAAAACATTCTTAGGTGCACAGGCTATCTCTTATGGTTTTAAAGATATACGACTTCAAAAAATAAAGTTTTCAATTTTTGTCCAAATTTTAGCTTTTAAACAAAATTATATTGTACATTAGGGTGAAGCGAAGAACAACTTTTATTGAAATTCGATACGCCTGGGTTAAAAATAGATGCTCTACATCCTAAGGTACTCTGAAAAAAATGTGTCTTCCTAGGTCAATGTCCTGAGGTGGCGCACAGGACATTTATTTCTATGACCCATTTGTATGGAGAAAAATGGGAGCTTTTTCGATTTTTGCTAAATTTCAATCAATAGAGATATGTTTTTGGCAAAATCAATAATTGAATGTAAAAGATAACTAAATCAGATTTCATTAAAGTCATAAAAACTAAAAATACAGGCAGTAGTTTTTAAGTTATTGCAATTTGCCCCAGAAAATTTGTATCCTTTTAAAAATGCCTTAGGATATGCAGCAAAAAATTAACTTTCGAGTACAGGAATTACTAAGTAAGACGTTTTTTATCATCTAAAGTTTCGTAAGTACTAAATAGTTGAAATTTGTTAAAATATAATTTAATTTACATAGTTTTTTATCTTGGAAATTTATACTTGTTTTAAGGACCGTTTAAAAACACTTTTTAAGTTTTAGAAAATTTTGTTAAAGAAATATTCAAAATTTCAAAAATTTTGATTGACATGTTAAAAAAGACAGATGTGGTAATAAAATAGAAAAAAACTCGGTTTGATAGCTCATATGGTTTTGCCGTACCTGCGATTTGAAATCGAAAAATTTCGCAAAAAAGTTCAACACGCCTTAGGATATGCAGCAAAAAATTAACTTTCGAGTACAGAAATTACAAAGTAAGACATTTTTTTCATCTAAAGTTTCGTTAGTACTAAATAGTTGAAATTTGTTAAAATATAGTTTAATTTACATAGTTCTTTATATTATAAAATGATACTTGTTTTAAGGACCGTTTCAAAACTCACTTTTTAAGTTTTAGAAAATTTTGTTAAAGAAATATTCAAAATTTAAAAAATTTTGATTAATATGTTAAAGAAGACAGATGTGGTAATAAAATAGAACAAAGCCCGGTTTGGTAGCTCATATAGTTTTGCCGTACCTGCGATTTGAAATCGAAAAATTTCGCAAAAAAGTTCAACACGCCTTAGGATATGCAGCAAAAAATTAACTTTCGAGTACAGAAATTACAAAGTAAGACATTTTTTTCATCTAAAGTTTCGTTAGTACTAAATAGTTGAAATTTGTTAAAATATAATTTAACTTACAAAGTTTTTTATATTGGAAAATGATACTTGTTTTAAGGACCGTTTCAAAACTCACTTTTTAAGTTTTAGAAAATTTTATAAAGAAATATTCAAAATTTAAAAAATTTTGATTGATATGTTAAAGAAGACAGATGTGGTAATAAAATAGAAAAAAGCTCGGTTTGATATCTCATACGGTTTCACCGCAACTGCGACTTGAAATCGAAAAATTTCGCGAAAAAGTAAATTTTTGGATATGGTAAATTATATATAAATTTTTTTTGATAAAGCTAATACCGAGTTTTATTGCATAGTCATTGAGGAATGTCTACTGGAACTTTCTTTGATATTGGGTGAGCTTAACCCTTTTTCCAATGGGGTCAAAAGTCAAAATTTGGAATTTTAGTGGCAAAAATACCAAATGTTATGAATTTAGTGGCGAATTTCGATCAAAACTAATATAACTAGTTATTTTTAAGAATGGTTGTATTGTTTTATTAAAAATAGTTGTTTTAACCCTTAAGAGACAAGGGACTAAAATGATTCATTTTTTACCTCAAAAAAAAACGGAGAACAACGCTTTATGTTTATATATTTGTTGGACACAATAATAATTCGTATTTATTTTGTCCCTCATTATAACATATATAGTGTGGTTTTCGTTCTGTCTAGAGTTAGGGATAATCCTCTTGATGAGATGGTCTAACCAACCATTGAAAAGCGTCGAGGAAAGGTTTTCCCACCAACATTTTTTGGTTTTATCAAAAAATTATTTTTTACAATAATAAATAATTGTAATAAATTGGGATCTTAGTGCAATACACTACAGTAAAACTTTTTTAAAAAATGTTTTATTTTTTTTTATTTACATAAAAAATTTGTTCTTTTTTAGAAAACTTTGAATCAAGAAAATCTTGTTATATATAGGTCAGATATTAGTAAGTAAATCGGTGCAGTATGCGACAAAAAATGAAAATTTTATTTTTTTAAGTCGAATATCTTTTAAATCGTAAAAGATAGCATATGCACGTAGCGATGTTTTTTGTAGACCATGACCATCTATATTTGTTATATAGTATAATTTTTCAAATCGGTTGGAATATGACTGTTATATATCGTTTTAAGTGCTTTATGAGTCTGAGGTGCCCTACTTTGGTGGCCACTTGTGCTGCTGCAGTAAAATTTAGACTTTCCAGGTTCAAACTTAAGCTCCCTAATACTTCTGCTATATCCACATAAAATTTCAAAATCCGCCTAAAGGTTTAGAACTTAAGGACTTCCATTCTATTCTCTTTCTTTCCATTCTATTGTTAAACCATCCCACTGTGCACTGCCATAAGCATAGAACACAGATACTTGGACACTTCGAAATGGATAATATGTTCTTAAGGGTGATCCGTTTTTTGCAAAATAATAATATTCAATCTATATTTACTATAAGAACAGTATAAAAGCCAACTTTTTACCTTCTTAAGATATCAAAGACACAGAATTATTGAAAAAATATAGACCAGAGATGATGATCTAATGGCTATTAATAGCCATTGATAAAAGGGTCACCCTAATCTACATACATATATTGCATTATATATGTATCTTTATATTTATAACACTCTTCTAAATATGCACATTGTAAATATTAATGGAAAGTGTGTAAGATTGTTCTTGAAAACAAGTGGCCGTAATCAATTTAAGACAAGAAATTCTCTTTAGTTAACTAAATATTAGATGGCATAAATAAACTATGTTAAACTTTTAATATATCCTGTTTCCTGGTGTTTTACAAGAAATAACCAAGTACAACTAATGGTAAAGGACATTTTACAAAACATTGCAAGTATTCTAGAATTCTATAAAATTTAATTCTAGTCGTTACAAAACAACAAAGACTATTATTTTTGCACTCATGACTGTGGATTCTGTAAGCAAATTTTGGATTTAATCTCAGTAACTTACACCACTAAGGTCAAATATGGACCAATTTTCTTTAACTCTTTAAATACATTGTGTCTGTTTTTATACCCAAAATCCGTTTGTAATTCCCTTAATATTGTCTCAAAAACCAAAAGGTATATTTATTCTGAATCCTTATGGAATTCTAAGACGACCAAGCGATGTCTGCCTATCTGTCTGTCTGTCTGTCTGTCTGTCTGTCTGTCTGTCTGTCTGTCTGTCTGTCTGTCTGCCTGTCTGTCTGTCTGCCTATCTGTCTGTCTGTCTGTCTGTCTGTCTGTCTGTCTGTCTGTCTATCTGTCTGTCTATCTTTCTATCTGTCTGTCTGTTGTTGGCTCGAAAAAACCTATATTTCTTGGAATATTTTGGTATTGAAATCGGCCACAATCGGTTCACATACCATAGCTCCCGTATAACTTCGTCTTATGTCCGATAGGGGGTAAAAAAGGGTGAAAATAGTTTTTTTTTTGTACTTTTCTAACCCACTCTTATTTTTTAAAAAAGAAGACTGCACTCAATAGATGTGGAAGAAATATTGAACACGTATTTGGTACTATTTTGATTTTGGGGCCAAAATGGGTAAAAAAGGGATAAACTGATAACTTAACATCTCAAAAAGTAATATGAATAGGAACATTATGTTAACAGCATTTTGATAAAATGTGCCGAATTCATTTGGTACCAAAGAAGTATAAAATATGCATATGGAACTTTTTGAAATTAGGGGACAAAAAGGGGGAAAAATTATTAGTGTTATAACTTTGAAACAAATGAATGTTTGTCTGTATGTATGTTCTTTATAGAAAAGTAAACTGTGAATTTGATCATGTTATGCTCTTTAGCGAAGATGTTGCAGATAAGCCAGTGAAGGTTTTTAATTAGGTAAGACTAATATCCGACAGGTGGCGCCACTGAAAATCACTAAAAATTAATTAAATCGTAAACTGTACATTTGATCATGCTATGATCTTTAGCAATGATCTTTAGCTACAGAAAATCACTCAAAGTCAATTTAATCGTAAGCTGTACATTTAATCGTGCTATAATCTTTAGTAAAGTTGTTGCACATGAGCCGACGAAGTTTTTTTTTAATTGATATGAAGAAATTTCGACAGGTGGCGCCACTGGAAATTACTCTAATTTAGGCCGTTTTTGTAAGTTTTTTGTATGGGAGCTATGGCTAAATGTGAACTGATTTGAATGATGATATGCTGCCTAGTAAACTTCTATATACCAAATGTTGTCATCATAGCTGTCATAATTTGTCATTTATTAGCAAATAAGCATTTAGCCTAGACGTGGTTATACGGGAGATATGGTCAAATGTGAACCGATTTTTCCCGATTTCAATACCAAAATATTCCAAGAAATGAGGAATATTTGTGCCAAATTTTAGTGGCCTGTATCTTTTCCTTAAGGTTTTATCGTGCCGACAACAGACAGACAGACGGACGGACATCGCTTAGTCGTCTTAGGAATTCATAGGGATCCAGAATATACTTCAATTTTGGTTTTTGAGGCAAAATTAAGGAAATTACAAACGGAATGACAATCTCAATATACCTCCCATTCTTTTGATACTTTTCAAAAGTATTTTTGATATCTTGAAAAAGTTGTGTACTGAAAATGAGCGAAATCGGTTCATATTTAGTAAGTGGTAAGTAAGTATATTACCCCGGGAATTACATTAATGCTGATAAATTTAATACATTTTTAATAGCTATGACTACTATATTTAGAACAGAAAAGTTTTATGCAACTTCTATCAAATTTTATAGAAATTGGTCCATATTTGACCCAATTACACTCCCGGAAACCACTAAAATGCCACAAACGCCAGTTTAAAGCTTTTAAATTATAAACTATGACAGCTGTGGCCACTTAATTTTGCATAAGCTTTATTTCCAGGCTTTACATATAAATATTGCCAGAAGTAATCTAAATATTCAATTGAAAAGCAAGAATTTCAAAAATTTACGGCCTTATTAAGTCGCCCTCGTAGATTTAAAAATTTGTTTGCAAACATCTTTCATATCATGAAATTGCAATCACATTTCTTTCTTGCGATTTTAATTCATTTAAATGGAAATTTTTGTTTCTAAATTAAGGATGTTGAAGAAAGGAAACAAAAACAATTTTTATTTCACATTTGCAATTCAAGGCTAGAACATATGAAAGATTCTTATTGTCTTTTCAACTGCCGCAGAATTAAAAGCATTTGCAATTTCCTAGTAACACTTGCACTTAACTTTTATACCCTTCTTCACCATAGGTGGAAAGGGTATATTTGGTTTGTGCTGATTTTTGTAACGCATAGAAATATTGGGCTGTGACCCACTTCTTAGTGCACAGATCGACTCAGAATCACTCGCTGAGCTGGATATCCATGTAAGCTTGTTATCAAAGTATAGGTCGTATTAAAGATAATATGATAAAATTTGGCACAGACTCATATTTCCCTATACTTCTTGGGCAAAATCGGATCACTATTTCGGGTACCTTACATAGGGATACCTTTCCGGAATAGAGTTTTGTCCCTTTACAGGCACAAATTTAGTTATACTTTAATAATATGCAGCATAATTTTGTTCGAATCGGCCCACATTTGGCCAAACCTCCCATACAAGGCACATTTTCAAAAATTTTTAAAATACCCCGAAAAGCACAAAAATGCTTATAAATCTAAAGATAATTGCATTTTCTTGTTAAAACTTTGCACAGACAAATATTATGTATATGTAAACCGATAACCAAAAGTTGATAACAATCGATCCAAAATTGACCCCAGCTAACATATTAGGCCCTTAGCCGGAAATGACATAAATCTATTTAAGTATTGAAATTTTGAAATAGATAGCACATAGTATATGTACATCTCTTAAGCACTTAAGGAAAATTTGTTAAATTTTTGGTCCAAATTTGAATTTAGTAGTGAAGGGTATCCTATAGTCGGGCTTTACCGACTATACATAGCTTTTTTTATTACTTGTTTTCTTAATGTCTTTGATTCTCTTTTGTCTTAAGTTAAGAAAATTTTTCAATTTTTCTAATGTATTTTTAGTTTGTAATTGCTAACCGGTAAACTTCGCTACATCAATTGTAAAAGTTATTTTTATGGAAATTTTGGTATCAACATTACACTCCTAGTCGAGCCTTAAAGAAGATCAAATGTTGCCTTTGCTTTTTAAAAAGGGTCCTCGAAACTTTAACCATTGATAGCGGTCATCTTTGTTTAGGGCGACTGTTTGCTCAAATGTCGTTTATTCGATCTGTCTTGCAAAATCACCATGAACAAACTCGGTGATGAGTTCCATTTTATTTTTCAGAATTATTAAGAGCCATATCACGTTCCATTTTAAATCAAAAATATTTTAAAACTACCAAATTGAAAATTTATATTGAAAGAAAAAAATCGTTATTCAAAGAACAAACGAAATGATGCCACCTAAATACATGTCTTTAAACAAATGAATAATTTTAAAGTTTAGTTTAATCCTTATGTTTACAACCACCTACCCGGGTATGTTTTTCATTTTCAATTTGATATTGTTTGGTCACCGAATGAGCTATCGACCTGAAATTTTAAATATGCTCCTAAAATATAGTTTTTTAATGTTTAAAAAAATTATTTATTTATTTTATTTTTTTGAAAAAAATCTACGAGCAGTTTTTGAGATTTACCCCTTTACCATACAACCGACATACCCGGGTATGCACGAAATAAATCAAACAATTTTTGGAGTGAAAATCAAAAAATATGTACCAAATGCTCAATACATATGTCATTTACATACATATCATTAAAAATAACATCTCTTTATAAAACAAGCAAGAAAGTGCTATAGTCGGTCAAGACCGACCATACGATACCCTTCACCACTAAGGTCAAAGGTGTTCTTTTTCCTGTATAAAGACAAATTTTTGCAAAATTTTGCCATAATGCAAATATTTTCTCAAAACTTTTATATTTAAGCTGTTTTCGTCATTTGGACATATATGAGAGCTAGGGTCAAATGTAGACCGATTATCTCGAAATAGTTGTTACAAAAATAATTTGTGCAAGAAATTAACTTAAATTTTGATATATTGGTACCATAAATAATTGACCGATTTTGACGAATTTCAACAGCCATGGTCCCATTATTAAAAAAAATGATCTGTGCCAAATTTCATCAAATTATCTTTAGAATTGCGACCTGTAGTTGGATTACAAGGCTTACATGGGGGTCCAGCCAGGCAGACGGACGGACGGACGGACATCGCTAAATCGACTCCGAAGTGATTCTAAGCCTATTGGTATACTAAAAGGTGGGTCTAAGACAAATATTTCTATGCGTTACATACATCAGCACAAACTTATAATACCCTTTCCACCTATTGTGGTAAAGGGTATAAAAATAGAGATACCTACGAAAATGTTAATAGTTTTTTTTTTGTTTGAGCATGTATGGCAAATGCTAACATTCTGCGAGTGTTCCGCACATACTGATCTTTGACATCCTTTGCGAGCATTTCTTGTAGATCTCCTTTTATTATACATATAGCAATGTCGTTTGTGCTTCTTTTTTCCGTTGTCATCACCTTCTTCTGGAGCACATACTGAATCATTATTTGATTTTACTGTTTAGCCTAAAATACACTCAACTATATAACGTGATTAAAAATGCCTCATTATTTGAGGATCTTATGGACGGATCTGAATTTTCTTCGTAGCTAATGTTCTCTAAGTTTTTAAAGTATAATTCTTCTACTGTTTGTAGAGGATTTAATACCATCTTTACAATTATTGTAATCTAGAATCATAACTGGTTTCGGTTTGCACCTTCAACTTCAATGTTGCAATGAGATGTGGATAAGAGCTCAACGGACTTGTTTTTTTTTGGAAATATATAATCACATACTAATGTTGTTACTAAATGTTCTACTTCTCTTTCATTTGGATAATAACCACACAATGTTTCTTCCGCCTTTAACGACTCGTTCACTCTGCTTTTTCCGTTTCTGCAGAAGGCACCAACTCAGTATGTATCTGTGCCCTTAGTGGATAAGATGTAAGAGAATCACAAGCCCACCAGACCTTTATCCCATATTTTGTCAGCTTCGAAGGAATATATTGCGTGAATCCAGTTCTACCACGGTGCGGACGGTGTTCATCAACAGTAATGTTAGCTCCTGCTATATAATTGTTTTGTAGGTTTCTGTTTACCACCTGGAATACGGCTGTTGATTTATCACATTCCTTACGATATTCTCGCTTTTTGTCATTATCTAATCTTGTAAAACGGCTTATAGCAAAAAAAACGTTAAATACCCGTCGATGCACAATGCAAGGCATGTTAATTAGTTTAACATAAGTCAATTGGATGGACGAAATTTGAATGTCTGACGTCAGCTAGAAAAAGTATTCCGAGAGTAATACTAGTAAAAGTATTCCTAAGCATCAAACGGCTTTATTTTTTTTTTTGAAATGGGATGCAAAGGCTTTAATTTATTGATATGAACACAAAAAACTTATTCAATCTATACAAATTTCCTTATAAACTGTATGACATACCCGGGTATGCTGGTTGTTATATAACATAATTTTTTTGGTTGTAAACATAAAGGTTAAAATATGGGCAAATCCGAAAAACATTAAACCAATGACAAAATTTTAAAACTGTCAAAATCGCGTATTTCTGTTTATTGAAAAATTCACCATATATTGACCAGTTAGAATATATAAAGGATACAATTTTCAGTTGCTCTCTTCGTAAATGGCAGGTCTTTATTTGCACCCATCTCGATTTTTTATAAATTTTTTAAAATAACAGCTTTTTTAAAAGTTCATAAAAATCGCGAAAACATCCATTTAGGTATCAAGGTTAAGTAGGGGCTCAAAGTCTGCTTAATTTTATACAATGAGATTACCACCTTCAGAAGTAATTGGAGTGATATAAATAACGTCAAGTAAAAAAGGGCTCACAGTGTGTAGCGTCCGTCACAGAAATAAAGGTTTTCTTAATTTGACAAGTGCATTTTTTCATCAAATTGAACTTGGTTCGTAAAGAGAACTTATAGTATGCCTTTCATTAATCTAAAAATATATAGATGTTAATATAGCATTTTACAGAATAATATGTATAGAAAAGTGTTTAGCGTCCGTCACAGTTAATAATTTTTTACAAAATGATATTTATTAAATACAAAATATACGAACACATATCTATCTTTTTTATAAAGCAATAAAACTATCTATATCCGCAGATTAAATTTAAGGTATTATGTTGTAAAAAGACATACAGTGGGGCAAATTTGATGCTTTTGAATTTTTTTTTTTTGATTTTTGGGACACTCTAACATCTAGCCTCAGCATTCTTGGGACAAAAAATAAGGTGTAAAAAGTGTAAAACTTTAAACAAATATATGTATGCAGCCGTTTTGCTGAATATTAAAATGTGCCCAAAAATCGCATTTTTAACCGCGAACATGAAAGTGAAGGACATGAAATTCGGGATAAAATAACACCATTATTTTTACTGATTTACGAACCCTTAAAAAGATATGAAATATGCATTTTTCGTAATAAAAAACGTGCAAGTAAAAACTGTATCGTCCGTCACGTAGCGTCCGCAACAGTTCATTTGTGGATCTTTGGTGAAACTGGAAACTTTCAAATATTTTATGAAATCGGTTTTGTAACCCTCTGATTTTCCTCTATCTTCAATGTATTAACAATTTTTTTATTACTATGACCGTTTTGATGAAAATTACAGAAATACGTGTTGAAAAAAAGTAACTTCCATTTTTTGTAGCGTCCGTCACAACACTCTAAAAGCAATTATCTTTTTCATCCAAAAGAAGTATGTAAATTAAAAAATGACATTCGATAGCACAATTGATGGGCTAATATTCTCTGAAATCTGTGCAAAGACATCTAGTGTAGAACGACAATGGGATTCATTTAAGTACAACAAAATCCGTACAAATGTATCATCCGTCATGCAGGATTTGCCGATATGTTTATATATATAATTCCCCGACAACATCTCAATTGAAACAAGGGTACTTCTCGCAGACAATGAGCTGCATCCGATTCTTTTTTTAGACTCATTGAAAGGGACCTACGTTTTAACTCCGGCTCCGAAAAGCAAATGCCAACAAAACTTTGGTAATGGCAAGTACTCTGGTAACTGGTTACCTTGTAATGACTACAACATACGCTCCGAATAACTAATAAGTTATTACAGAAGTACTTATCTGTAATTAAGACGGTAATTTAAACTGAATGGCCCCGGTTCAAATCCCACCAAGGCCAACAATTAGTTTTATTTATTTTTTTTTTTATTAAAAGAGTTTTTTTTAACAATTTTTGAATTTTAAGAACTTAAACTTAAACTGTAAAAAAAAATTTGAATAACTAACTCACGGTAATGAAAAAATACCTTCATGAGTCAATTCTGATTATGTAGGGGATGTTGGATACCAAATACGGTTCTGATTGGTCTTAACATGGTAATCCCAACTTATCTGGGTCATCCTTCATCTCAACTGTGGACACTGACCTCCTCGTGGTATCACTCGGGGAACTAGTTTAACACCCTTTAATATAGTGATCTAACATGTACCGAGAGTTGTCCCATAAGATCGATAAAAGTGGATTAGGACGACGGGCTAGTAATGCTCACTTGGAAAAAAGTAATTACTATGAAAATGATAAAATTAGACTTAAAATGCCTCACCACGTAATGTTAGAAGAGGACGTCCGAAACTTCGATGGAAAGACCAAGTAGAGGAACATTTTTCAAAGCTTAGTCTATAAAATTGAAGAATACTCGCACAAGATCGAAGTCCATGGAATTCTCAAATATGCTCGGACTTTGACCTTACCAGGTTGTAACTATAGGCCATTTAAGTAAGTAAGAGTCAATGTTATATAAAAACGTATACAAAGAGGAAGATTTAAATTGTTTAAGTTTTAAAATAATTAAAAAAAACTTCTTTATTGTTTATTAAATGCATTAAACATTTACAAAAAATCGTATAGAAATATTTTTCCAAAAATTACAACAAAGCAAAAAAAGCATTGAAAAACAAAGTTATTGCCACATGATTTTGGATCTAAAAATAAAAATTGTATATATTGATTAAAAGCCGCTAAGTTTTCAATATACGAAGTAGCTCAGTGGAAGAGTCTCAGCCCAGCAGTAGTAGGAGTCTGTGTTCGAGCCCCCATGGGGTAAAAAAAAATTTTGTATTTCGTTTAAAATATATTTTTTTTACTATATGTATATTTTTAATTTTTTAAAGAAACTAAAAACAACACCTTGACATTTGGTTGTGCAAAAAATTATTTTCTTCTGAACTTTAGATTAAGAGAAAAATTACAAACTGCTTGACAGACTTATAATACCCTAACAACTATTGATGAAGTTTCAAAAAACGACTGCCCCTTATGATACAATTATTTTCAAAATTTTAAAGATTTATAAGAATTTAAATTTTCCTCAAATCTATTTTTACAATATAATTGAAGTTGTTTTACAACATTATTATAATTTCTTCTTACAATATTTCGAACAAAGATTTTTCTTTAGTAAATGCATATTTGTTGTTACTTTGATAATATTAAAGTAGTTAGTGAAGCAAACAACAAGAAATCCTGATGCTCATGTATTTGAAATTGAATATTATTTGCATGTAAAGTATGCACATGAAATCCTTGAGGATAAAAATACATACATGCATATGAATATGTAGCTCTATAAACATTTTTTTTTTATAAACCAAAATTTAACTCAAAGGGATTTCTGATGTAATTTATATGTAAGAAGAAACTACATGATAATAGCAGTGTTTTTTTTAATTTTCAGATTTTCATTGAATTGGGTAAATAATTTAATCATAACTCTTGCGGATTAACACCAAAGAAAAATTTTATTATATTTTGCGGATTTTTGTTTGTTATTTTCCATCTGAAAAAATATGAAAATTTAACTTAATTTACATTTTTATTAAAGCTTTACATCAATAAATATGAGCATATTTGTGTGATGATTCAATATGTTGAGGTTTTTGATTTTCCTTTTTTAATAAATTTAAATGTATTAAAATACTTATATACATGTATAACTGCAATTCATTTCCACAAAAAATAAATACCGACTATAATAGTCTAAAGTCGGTCAATCCCGATATGACTACAATACAATACACCACTGAGGTCAAATGTCTTCTTATAGTCGGTAGATGATTTGTTATAGAAAAACTTAATTTTTCTATAGAAAAACTTAATTTTTCTATAGAAAAACTTAATTTTTCTATAGAAAAACTTAATTTTTCTATAGAAAAACTTAATTTTTCTATAGAAAAACTTAATTTTTCTATAGAAAAACTTAATTTTTCTATAGAAAAACTTAATTTTTCTATAGAAAAACTTAATTTTTCTATAGAAAAACTTAATTTTTCTATAGAAAAACTTAATTTTTCTATAGAAAAACTTAATTTTTCTATAGAAAAACTTAATTTTTCTATAGAAAAACTTAATTTTTCTATAGAAAAACTTAATTTTTCTATAGAAAAACTTAATTTTTCTATAGAAAAACTTAATTTTTCTATAGAAAAACTTAATTTTTCTATAGAAAAACTTAATTTTTCTATAGAAAAACTTAATTTTTCTATAGAAAAACTTAATTTTTCTATAGAAAAACTTAATTTTTCTATAGAAAAACTTAATTTTTCTATAGAAAAACTTAATTTTTCTATAGAAAAACTTAATTTTTCTATAGAAAAACTTAATTTTTCTATAGAAAAACTTAATTTTTCTATAGAAAAACTTAATTTTTCTATAGAAAAACTTAATTTTTCTATAGAAAAACTTAATTTTTCTATAGAAAAACTTAATTTTTCTATAGAAAAACTTAATTTTTCTATAGAAAAACTTAATTTTTCTATAGAAAAACTTAATTTTTCTATAGAAAAACTTAATTTTTCTATAGAAAAACTTAATTTTTCTATAGAAAAACTTAATTTTTCTATAGAAAAACTTAATTTTTCTATAGAAAAACTTAATTTTTCTATAGAAAAACTTAATTTTTCTATAGAAAAACTTAATTTTTCTATAGAAAAACTTAATTTTTCTATAGAAAAACTTAATTTTTCTATAGAAAAACTTAATTTTTCTATAGAAAAACTTAATTTTTCTATAGAAAAACTTAATTTTTCTATAGAAAAACTTAATTTTTCTATAGAAAAACTGAGTTTTTATATAGAAAAACTTAATTTTTCTATAGAAAAACTTAATTTTTCTATAGAAAAACTTAATTTTTCTATAGAAAAACTTAATTTTTCTATAGAAAAACTTAATTTTTCTATAGAAAAACTTAATTTTTCTATAGAAAAACTTAATTTTTCTATAGAAAAACTTAATTTTTCTATAGAAAAACTTAATTGTTCTATAGAAAAACTTAATTTTTCTATAGAAAAATTTATTTTACTATGATGATTCCATATAAAAATTTGTAGATTTTGAATTCTATAGGCATCTAACATGGCTCAGTGAGTTCAATTTTGAAAATTTACTTGTGTATGAGAAAGCATGATGTCCGACTGCTTACAAACTTATTGATCCAACCTCGTTTTTAAATAATTTCCGATATATATTTCCCCACTATACTTATATTCAATAAATTTGGAAACTCTTCTTAATACGTATTTCTACAAAAGTTTTAAACCATTTTTTATTTCCTTTTTGTAAAAGATAAAATTAATAATAAAAAATAATTTCAGTACGTTTCCCTGAACAACGTACATATACACAGATATTGTTTCAAAGCATTCAACAGCTGTCAAAAACAATTTGAATCCGGTCAAAGTGCAAACGTTACTAAACAGCAAAAAATATATCAGTAAAGGGAAAAAATTCTTCATAAAAATTACAAGCAAACGTTTTCTTGTTATCCTGTGACCATTTTATTAAATGCTGCTCTTAGTTTTCTGTTTTTCCTGGAAATACTCAAAGGAATATTCTACTTTTTCATATCCAGTTACACACGGGAGATATCAGAAGGGGAAATAACCGAGAACATCTAAAGGACCTAAGGAAAATGGTGAAAAGTTATAAAGAATATAAGGCAAAAGGCTCATCATAAATTCTATAAACGCATTTTAAGATTTTGTTAAACAAAACTGTTGTAAGGAAGGTGATCACAAAGTTTGGGAATTTCTTTTTTGATACTTTATTTTATGGATTTTACTCATGAATGGGTTAATTTAATCTTTTATTTTGACAAAAGTTTTACTTTTTTAAAAAAAATTGTGAGCTACATAAGTAATTAGTTATGAAAAAAATATATTATTCGTTAATACTCAAAAGATTTTTATTCTAAAAATAAGTTTATACTTTTTCGTTCACTTTCCTTAAAAGTAATTCAACTGTTGATAACATAGCTGTACATTTCGATTATTTTTATATAAAATTTTGAAAAAAATTTAATTATTTTGTTATTTAGTTTACTTACAAGGAATATAATTAAGTTAGAATTATTTAAGATTGTTTAAAATAAAATAACAATTTGCATGTGGTTTTCTGGATTTATTATGTTAAGTTATTATTTAAAATTATTACATTTCAAATACAAATTTTGAAATGAAATCAATATTTTTTTGTAAAAATTGAAATAATTTAAATTTGTATTCCTTTCAAAGAAATAAAATATTTCTTTATTTCATTTTATTGCTTGTAAATAAAATTAAAATTTCTTCAAAACTCCCAAAATTTTTTTATTTAAGAAAATTTAGCTTGAATAATTTTATTCACAACAAAATTTTTGGAATAATTTTAATTCAAACTAATTTTTTTGATTATTTCAAAATTTTCTGTGAACAGTAAAAATAAAATATTTGGAGAATTTATTTCAAACAAGATTTTTTGACTATTGAAAATCGTTTACAGATTTTTTAAAATAAAAAAAAGATTAAAAAATTAGTGAAGACGATGGTTTTTAGTGTAATGATTATAATCATAATAATGTAAACGATCTAGTGTTTGAAGTGGGTAAGAAGATCGGACATAAATTTTAATTTACAAATATTTTAATCTTAGCGATTTAAGTATAGAAATAATTTTATCCTTCGTCATCATGGGTGGAAAGGGTATATTGGGTTTGTGCTGCATTTCTAATGCAATAAAATATAAGTCTTACATCTATCTTTAAGTACACCAATCAACTCAGAATCACATTCTAGGTGAATTTAACGATGTTCGTCCAGCCTGCTGACTAAATATCCAAGTAAATTTATTATAGTTATGGTGACCATATTTTCCAACGACCAACAAAACACATTTTTTATTATATTATATAACATTATATAATTTTTAATAGAGAGTGTATCTTTAGTATTGCATTTTAGGGTGTCAACATTTGTGGTCTTAGGTATGAGCCTTAATTTTGATTCAATTTAAATTGAGGTTCGTAGCTGATCACAGTTTTTTGATAAAACAAGTAAAAACAACAAGTGCCGGTCAAGACCGACCATATGATACCTTACACTAAGGTGAAACAAGATCCAAGTAAACAAACTTGTATGAACTTTTTTTATATTTTTTATTACCGCAATTGGTCAACCGGTCGATCACCGATTGCAACGAAATTTGGTGCAATGATTTTTATTTGTATAATAAATATTTCTTCGAAATTAAATACAAAATACACGAATTTGTATCAAAATTTCTATTCCGGGAATTCAGACCAATGTGAGTTCTCCGAAATAATAGATCGATTTCAGCCAATTTCATTAAATTTTTTTGCGTCCTATATTTTGATTGCGAAAATTACGGAAGATCCCAATACTTTTTGGACAAAATCGTAATGTATTCCTTAATGTGAAATTAAAAAAAAACTACTTCATTTTGATACCCTTTACTACTAAGGTTGAATATGGATCAAAAGCTTTACAGATTTTTCTTAAAGCTTAAATACATACATATCACCCACCTAGCTGGAGTGTTAAATCGACTCGAGATGGTGAAAAATATAAAAATTAGCACAGATATGTATCTTTGAATTTATTAAAATTTGTAACGTTATTGGTCCATATCATATAACCATAGATGTGACTATAGAATTATATTACTAATAGGATTATCTTACTCGCTTATACATAAGTTTGTAATGCATAGAAATATGTGTACATTGTAATCACGATTTATTGACTAAAATTAGCATGGATCTTTGTTTTGGAACTAGGATTATCTATCGGATATAAGATGTATCGGCCGATTGAACACAACACCATGGTTTAACGAAATCAAGTTTTATACTAATGTATACCTAAGAAAAAAGTATCTTAGGATGTGGAACGTAGTTTTTTAATACGGAAACCAATTTTCGCTTGTATGTTTTTGTTATTATTATTTTTTGTTTTATTTTTCAAATCTCAAAATAAATAAATTTATTTATATTAAATGTTTGAAGATTCAAAAAATTCTACAATATTGTATGAAATAAATTTTATTCTTCATTTTTTGGTTTGAATAAAATTAATCAAGACAAAAAGTTTGAAATAAATAAAAACTTTTAATATTTTAAAAATTTTGTTTGAAATAAAATTGTTGGAAAAATATGAAATTTTTCAATATTTGAATAAAAAAATATCGAATATTATTCTTGCTAGTATTATTCAAATATATTAAATTTTGATATTTTTGTTTAGAATGAAGAATATTGAATTCAAAAATTTTCAAATAATTTTCTGAAAAATTTATTTCTATTAAGAATAATAATTTATACTTTAATTTAATTTCTTTTAGAAGGAATAAATCAAGCAAATAATTTAATTTAAAATTCATGAAGTAGAATAACAATTATTCATATTAAGTAACAAATAATTGAAATAATTCAAAAAGTAGTTTTATTTTTTATTTTAATCACACTATACAGCTATGGTTGATAACTACTAAAGAAAAACGTGCGAGCATGAAAAAAGCAACTAACTGCAGGAAACACCCCTTGTGAAAACAAATTTTTTTTTACTTTCAAATTAAAAAAAATCCAGAAAAAAAAAACAAAAAAACAAAGTGCTATAGTCAGTCAAGCCCGACTATTCGGAACGCTTTACAACGAAAATCAAAAGTGGACCAGTTTTTAATGATAGAAAATTTTTTAACAAAAAAGTCTTTCTATAAAAAATTATTTGACAGAAAATTTTTGCTGTCCAAAATTATTTGACAATTTTTGATAAAAATATTTTATTTCATAGACAATTTTTTTTTGACGAAAAATTTTCTATAGAAAAATTTTTTTGACGAAAAATTTTCTATAGAAAAATTTTTTTGACGAAAAATTTTCTATAGAAAAATTTTTTTGACGAAAAATTTTCTATAGAAAAATTTTTTTGACGAAAAATTTTCTATAGAAAAATTTTTTTGACGAAAAATTTTCTATAGAAAAATTTTTTTGACGAAAAATTTTCTATAGAAAAATTTTTTTGACGAAAAATTTTCTATAGAAAAATTTTTTTGACGAAAAATTTTCTATAGAAAAATTTTTTTGACGAAAAATTTTCTATAGAAAAATTTTTTTGACGAAAATTTTTCTATAGAAAAATTTTTTTGACGAAAAATTTTCTATAGAAAAATTTTTTGACGAAAAATTTTCTATAGAAAAATTTTTTGACGAAAAATTTTCTATAGAAAAATTTTTTTGACGAAAAGTTTTCTATAGAAACATTTTTTTGACGAAAAATTTTCTATATAAAAATTTTTTTGACGAAAAATTTTCTATATAAAAATTTTTTTGACGAAAAATTTTCTATAGAAAAATTTTTTTGACGAAAAATTTTCTATAGAAAAATTTTTTTGACGAAAAATTTTCTATAGAAAAATTTTTTTGACGAAAAATTTTCTATAGAAAAATTTTTTTGACGAAAAATTTTCTATAGAAAAATTTTTTTGACGAAAAATTTTCTATAGAAAAATTTTTTTGACGAAAAATTTTCTATAGAAAAATTTTTTTGACGAAAAATTTTCTATAGAAAAATTTTTTTGACGAAAAATTTTCTATAGAAAAATTTTTTTGACGAAAAATTTTCTATAGAAAAATTTTTTTGACGAAAAATTTTCTATAGAAAAATTTTTTTGACGAAAAATTTTCTATAGAAAAATTTTTTTGACGAAAAATTTTCTATAGAAAAATTTTTTTGACGAAAAATTTTCTATAGAAAAATTTTTTTGACGAAAAATTTTCTATAGAAAAATTTTTTTGACGAAAAATTTTCTATAGAAAAATTTTTTTGACGAAAAATTTTCTATAGAAAAATTTTTTTGACGAAAAATTTTCTATAGAAAAATTTTTTTGACTAAAAATTTTCTATAGAAAAATTTTTTTGACGAAAAATTTTCTATAGAAAAATTTTTTTGACGAAAAATTTTCTATAGAAAAATTTTTTTGACGAAAAATTTTCTATAGAAAAATTTTTTTGACGAAAAATTTTCTATAGAAAAATTTTTTTGACGAAAAATTTTCTATAGAAAAATTTTTTTGACGAAAAATTTTCTATAGAAAAATTTTTTTGACGAAAAATTTTCTATAGAAAAATTTTTTTGACGAAAAATTTTCTATAGAAAAATTTTTTTGACGAAAAATTTTCTATAGAAAAATTTTTTTGACGAAAAATTTTCTATAGAAAAATTTTTTTGACGAAAAATTTTCTATAGAAAAATTTTTTTGACGAAAAATTTTCTATAGAAAAATTTTTTTGACGAAAAATTTTCTATAGAAAAATTTTTTTGACGAAAAATTTTCTATAGAAAAATTTTTTTGACGAAAAATTTTCTATAGAAAAATTTTTTTGACGAAAAATTTTCTATAGAAAAATTTTTTTGACGAAAAATTTTCTATAGAAAAATTTTTTTGACGAAAAATTTTCTATAGAAAAATTTTTTTGACGAAAAATTTTCTATAGAAAAATTTTTTTGACGAAAAATTTTCTATAGAAAAATTTTTTTGAAGAAAAATTTTCTATAGAAAAATTTTTTTGACGAAAAATTTTCTATAGAAAAATTTTTTTGACGAAAAATTTTCTATAGAAAAATTTTTTTGACGAAAAATTTTCTATAGAAAAATTTTTTTGACGAAAAATTTTCTATAGAAAAATTTTTTTGACGAAAAATTTTCTATAGAAAATTTTTTTTGACGAAAAATTTTCTATAGAAAATTTTTTTTGACGAAAAATTTTCTATAGAAAAATTTTTTTGACGAAAAATTTTCTATAGAAAATTTTTTTTGACGAAAAATTTTCTATAGAAAAATTTTTTTGACGAAAAATTTTCTATAGAAAATTTTTTTTGACGAAAAATTTTCTATAGAAAAATTTTTTGACGAAAAATTTTCTATAGAAAAATTTTTTTGACGAAAAATTTTCTATAGAAAAATTTTTTTGACGAAAAATTTTTTTGACGAAAAATTTTCTATAGAAAAATTTTTTGACGAAAAATTTTCTATATAAATTTTTTTTTTTATTTTTAATTTTAATTTTTCTATAGAAAAACTTAATTTTTCTATAGAAAAACTTAATTGTTCTATAGAAAAACTTAATTTTTCTATAGAAAAATTTATTTTACTATGATGATTCCATATAAAAATTTGTAGATTTTGAATTCTATAGGCATCTAACATGGCTCAGTGAGTTCAATTTTGAAAATTTACTTGTGTATGAGAAAGCATGATGTCCGACTGCTTACAAACTTATTGATCCAACCTCGTTTTTAAATAATTTCCGATATATATTTCCCCACTATACTTATATTCAATAAATTTGGAAACTCTTCTTAATACGTATTTCTACAAAAGTTTTAAACCATTTTTTATTTCCTTTTTGTAAAAGATAAAATTAATAATAAAAAATAATTTCAGTACGTTTCCCTGAACAACGTACATATACACAGATATTGTTTCAAAGCATTCAACAGCTGTCAAAAACAATTTGAATCCGGTCAAAGTGCAAACGTTACTAAACAGCAAAAAATATATCAGTAAAGGGAAAAAATTCTTCATAAAAATTACAAGCAAACGTTTTCTTGTTATCCTGTGACCATTTTATTAAATGCTGCTCTTAGTTTTCTGTTTTTCCTGGAAATACTCAAAGGAATATTCTACTTTTTCATATCCAGTTACACACGGGAGATATCAGAAGGGGAAATAACCGAGAACATCTAAAGGACCTAAGGAAAATGGTGAAAAGTTATAAAGAATATAAGGCAAAAGGCTCATCATAAATTCTATAAACGCATTTTAAGATTTTGTTAAACAAAACTGTTGTAAGGAAGGTGATCACAAAGTTTGGGAATTTCTTTTTTGATACTTTATTTTATGGATTTTACTCATGAATGGGTTAATTTAATCTTTTATTTTGACAAAAGTTTTACTTTTTTAAAAAAAATTGTGAGCTACATAAGTAATTAGTTATGAAAAAAATATATTATTCGTTAATACTCAAAAGATTTTTATTCTAAAAATAAGTTTATACTTTTTCGTTCACTTTCCTTAAAAGTAATTCAACTGTTGATAACTACTAAAGAAAAACGTGCGAGCATGAAAAAAGCAACTAACTGCAGGAAACACCCCTTGTGAAAACAAATTTTTTTTTACTTTCAAATTAAAAAAAATCCAGAAAAAAAAAACAAAAAAACAAAGTGCTATAGTCAGTCAAGCCCGACTATTCGGAACGCTTTACAACGAAAATCAAAAGTGGACCAGTTTTTAATGATAGAAAATTTTTTAACAAAAAAGTCTTTCTATAAAAAATTATTTGACAGAAAATTTTTGCTGTCCAAAATTATTTGACAATTTTTGATAAAAATATTTTATTTCATAGACAATTTTTTTTTGACGAAAAATTTTCTATAGAAAAATTTTTTTGACGAAAAATTTTCTATAGAAAAATTTTTTTGACGAAAAATTTTCTATAGAAAAATTTTTTTGACGAAAAATTTTCTATAGAAAAATTTTTTTGACGAAAAATTTTCTATAGAAAAATTTTTTTGACGAAAAATTTTCTATAGAAAAATTTTTTTGACGAAAAATTTTCTATAGAAAAATTTTTTTGACGAAAAATTTTCTATAGAAAAATTTTTTTGACGAAAAATTTTCTATAGAAAAATTTTTTTGACGAAAAATTTTCTATAGAAAAATTTTTTTGACGAAAATTTTTCTATAGAAAAATTTTTTTGACGAAAAATTTTCTATAGAAAAATTTTTTGACGAAAAATTTTCTATAGAAAAATTTTTTGACGAAAAATTTTCTATAGAAAAATTTTTTTGACGAAAAGTTTTCTATAGAAACATTTTTTTGACGAAAAATTTTCTATATAAAAATTTTTTTGACGAAAAATTTTCTATATAAAAATTTTTTTGACGAAAAATTTTCTATAGAAAAATTTTTTTGACGAAAAATTTTCTATAGAAAAATTTTTTTGACGAAAAATTTTCTATAGAAAAATTTTTTTGACGAAAAATTTTCTATAGAAAAATTTTTTTGACGAAAAATTTTCTATAGAAAAATTTTTTTGACGAAAAATTTTCTATAGAAAAATTTTTTTGACGAAAAATTTTCTATAGAAAAATTTTTTTGACGAAAAATTTTCTATAGAAAAATTTTTTTGACGAAAAATTTTCTATAGAAAAATTTTTTTGACGAAAAATTTTCTATAGAAAAATTTTTTTGACGAAAAATTTTCTATAGAAAAATTTTTTTGACGAAAAATTTTCTATAGAAAAATTTTTTTGACGAAAAATTTTCTATAGAAAAATTTTTTTGACGAAAAATTTTCTATAGAAAAATTTTTTTGACGAAAAATTTTCTATAGAAAAATTTTTTTGACGAAAAATTTTCTATAGAAAAATTTTTTTGACGAAAAATTTTCTATAGAAAAATTTTTTTGACTAAAAATTTTCTATAGAAAAATTTTTTTGACGAAAAATTTTCTATAGAAAAATTTTTTTGACGAAAAATTTTCTATAGAAAAATTTTTTTGACGAAAAATTTTCTATAGAAAAATTTTTTTGACGAAAAATTTTCTATAGAAAAATTTTTTTGACGAAAAATTTTCTATAGAAAAATTTTTTTGACGAAAAATTTTCTATAGAAAAATTTTTTTGACGAAAAATTTTCTATAGAAAAATTTTTTTGACGAAAAATTTTCTATAGAAAAATTTTTTTGACGAAAAATTTTCTATAGAAAAATTTTTTTGACGAAAAATTTTCTATAGAAAAATTTTTTTGACGAAAAATTTTCTATAGAAAAATTTTTTTGACGAAAAATTTTCTATAGAAAAATTTTTTTGACGAAAAATTTTCTATAGAAAAATTTTTTTGACGAAAAATTTTCTATAGAAAAATTTTTTTGACGAAAAATTTTCTATAGAAAAATTTTTTTGACGAAAAATTTTCTATAGAAAAATTTTTTTGACGAAAAATTTTCTA
This sequence comes from Stomorhina lunata, assembly GCA_933228675.1. Classification (NCBI taxonomy): domain Eukaryota; kingdom Metazoa; phylum Arthropoda; class Insecta; order Diptera; family Rhiniidae; genus Stomorhina; species Stomorhina lunata. The sequence continues at coordinate 89,055,833 of OW121741.1, read as the reverse complement.
TAGAAAAATTTTTTTGACGAAAAATTTTCTATAGAAAAATTTTTTTGACGAAAAATTTTCTATAGAAAAATTTTTTTGACGAAAAATTTTCTATAGAAAAATTTTTTTGACGAAAAATTTTCTATAGAAAAATTTTTTTGAAGAAAAATTTTCTATAGAAAAATTTTTTTGACGAAAAATTTTCTATAGAAAAATTTTTTTGACGAAAAATTTTCTATAGAAAAATTTTTTTGACGAAAAATTTTCTATAGAAAAATTTTTTTGACGAAAAATTTTCTATAGAAAAATTTTTTTGACGAAAAATTTTCTATAGAAAAATTTTTTTGACGAAAAATTTTCTATAGAAAATTTTTTTTGACGAAAAATTTTCTATAGAAAATTTTTTTTGACGAAAAATTTTCTATAGAAAAATTTTTTTGACGAAAAATTTTCTATAGAAAATTTTTTTTGACGAAAAATTTTCTATAGAAAAATTTTTTTGACGAAAAATTTTCTATAGAAAATTTTTTTTGACGAAAAATTTTCTATAGAAAAATTTTTTGACGAAAAATTTTCTATAGAAAAATTTTTTTGACGAAAAATTTTCTATAGAAAAATTTTTTTGACGAAAAATTTTCTATAGAAAAATTTTTTTGACGAAAAATTTTTTTGACGAAAAATTTTCTATAGAAAAATTTTTTGACGAAAAATTTTCTATATAAATTTTTTTTTTTAATTTTTTTTTACGAAAAATTTTCTATATGTAATGTATTTTGTATATGTAACTCTTATTGTAGTGATAATTTAATGTCTTAAGGCCATCTATTATTTATATTTATAACATAGTTTCGATAAGTTAGCCCTATCTATTAAATATAATTTTAAATACAGGAACGCCATCTAATTGTCATAACACAAATTATAATACTTTCTGATCAACTCTGTTTAGAGACATACCTTTTAAGCGCCTCTGAATTGAGGACATTTTGTTAAACTAAAAGACATTCTAGAACAAATAAACGTGTCGAACGGACGTATTGAATTGAATCGAATCCAGCTATTACATATAGAAAAATTTTTTTGACGAAAAATTTTCAATAGAAAAATTTTTGTGACGAAAAATTTGCTATAGAAAAATTTCTATAGAAAATTTGTCTCAAAAAAAATTTTCTATAGAAAATTTTTTCTCAAAAAAATTTTTCTATAGAAAATTTTTTCTCAAAAAAATTTTTCTATAGAAAATTTTTTGTCAAAAAAATTTTTCTATAGAAAATTTTTTGTCAAAAAAATTTTTCTATAGAAAATTTTTTGTCAAAAAAATTTTTCTATAGAAAATTTTTTGTCAAAAAAATTTTTCTATAGAAAATTTTTTGTCAAAAAAATTTTTCTATAGAAAATTTTTTGTCAAAAAAATTTTTCTATAGAAAATTTTTTGTCAAAAAAATTTTTCTATAGAAAATTTTTTGTCAAAAAAATTTTTCTATAGAAAATTTTTTGTCAAAAAAATTTTTCTATAGAAAATTTTTTGTCAAAAAAATTTTTCTATAGAAAATTTTTTGTCAAAAAAATTTTTCTATAGAAAATTTTTTGTCAAAAAAATTTTTCTATAGAAAATTTTTTGTCAAAAAAATTTTTCTATAGAAAATTTTTTGTCAAAAAAATTTTTCTATAGAAAATTTTTTGTCAAAAAAATTTTTCTATAGAAAATTTTTTGTCAAAAAAATGTTTCTATAGAAAATTTTTTGTCAAAAAAAATTTTTCTATAGAAAATTTTTTGTCAAAAAAATTTTTTGTCAAAAAAATTTTTCTATAGAAAATTTTTTGTCAAAAAAATTTTTCTATAGAAAATTTTTTGTCAAAAAAAATTTCTGTAGAAAATTTTTTGGCAAAAAAAATTTTCTATTAAAATTGTTTGTCAAAAAAATCTTTCTATAGAATAATTTTTTGTCAAAAAAATTTTCTATAGAAAATTTTTTGTTAAAAAATTTTTCTATAGAAAATTTTTGACAAAAAAAAAATTCTATACAAAATTTTTCGATAAAAAAATTTGTTTGAAAAAATTCTTTAAAAGAATATTTTGTTGATTTAACTGATTCTTCACTTGATATAGTTTAATGTTTATTGAGTCTAAAATAAATACACTATAAACTTCAAACTGATTGATAATCCCAAAATAGTCTTATCACTCATTGGTGTAGGGTATACAAAGAATCATATTGAATTATTTGAGGGAATAAGAGTAACTTAAAGAAAAATCGATTCTGTTGCTGAGTGTGAAGGTGTTAAAAATATAAAAATATAAAATCTAAAAAGTTATTTTCTACGTGCAAGATGAACATCTTATCTTTGACAAATTTCTAAAAACTTCACTTCAATTTGCTTTCATAAGAGCTTTTTTCCTTTTAAAATTTAAACATATACTTTACTTATAGCATAATACGTTTTATATGTTGTATAATAACTTTCAGTTTTTGTTTTTTCTTATACTTGTTAGGAAAGCAAATAGGTTTATTGTTAGATATTTTTCTCATAAAATCGGCTTTATACAAAATTTTTTAGGGTAATTTAAACGTGTTTGCAAAAACTTGAAGTTTATTTATTATGTATATAAAAAAAATAAAGTAATACAAAATTGTCTTATTTCATGGAAGGGAAAGTTATCTAACTCTACTTTTAAGTAACAGGTGATGCAAAATTTACGAGTATAAATTTGACAGCTGTCGGGCTATTAGTTTGTGAGATATAATATTTTCTGTGAATCAACATTTGTTAGAAAAATAATAATTTCGTGTCTTAATAAAACTTAGCTTTTTGGAGTAAAAATACTGTTGATTTTATTATTTGACATAATAAATATTATTTGGACTCTACATCAGAAACATCAATAGTTGGAAAGTAATTTGTTACATTTAACCCCCTTAACTCCAAAACCGCTGTAGACAGGCAAAATTTATTGCGAGCTTTTATATTCTTCAACACTATAATTGCTCGACATGTCTATTGTTTAGGCTTTTTGTTTTCTACAGCAAACTTTATTTATTTTTCATCGACGGCATGTTATTGCTGTAGGCTTTACGCCGATGAAGGATGCTGTGGTAATAAATAATTTTAATAGAAATTAATAATTACAGAATTTGATGTTTCCGTGACCGGGGATCGAACCCAGGCAGCATCTGATATATTATGCTTTGTAGTCAACGTGCTAACCTACTAAGCCACGTCACCCTCGAAAATCTCTTTAAAGTAATTTCAGCCTCTGATTAACATACTAATTAAAGCTTTCATAGGACCTCACTTTTCGAAGTAATTCACATTCTAATTTTTTTGTTTCAAACATTTCAACTAAAGTTTTTCTTACAGAAGAAGTTTTTGAAATATGTATACATATATACCTTTATTTGTTGATTATTCTGTTTTTAACACTTTTTTTCCAGCCTCCTAAGTTTTTTTTTTTTTTTGAAAAATTCGAAAACTTTCCTACACATTTTAATGTTTCATTTATTCAACTCAACGGATGATTATTCATGCCCACTTAAAAGAAAAAAACCTCTCAGACATTTTTTATTTAAATTAACGTTTTTTTAATAAAGATCTAGGATAAAGTTAAAAAAACACTCATTTTGTTGAAATTATTTCTATTTTTTTTAACTGGGGAGCAAAAAAAAAACTTTTTTTGTTATATAAATTTTTACCATATACATTAGGGTACTCGTTATGTAACGAAAGTGCGAAATTAAACTGTAACTTCCCCAAAAAATGTTCTATGTAACATAGAAACATCATGTGCAATTTTTTTTTTTTAAATTGCATAAGGGGTACATATGCCGCATCTACCCCCAAAGTGTTAGAATTTTTTGTATAGATAAAATTGGATGCATTAACCACTTAGAATTAAATTATTAAAAAAACATTTACTGGAATATAAAAGAGTACTAAAGTAGCTTTATTTCAAGTCACCAACATACAAAATCTGTGAAGTTGTTTTGGAGTTATTGCAGTTTTTCCCCAAAAATTCCTGTCCTTGACGATACGCCTAAGGATATGCAGCCAAAACATTTACTAAAGGCTATGTAAATTTCAAAGTAAGACATGATTTACAATTCCATGACCTGTAAGTACTAAATGGTCCAGTTTTATTAAAATATAACTGAATTTACTCAGTTTTTTCATATTGGAAAATTGTACTTTTTTCTCAGGCCAGTTTCAAAAATCATTCTTTAATTTTTTGAAAATTTTGTTCAATAAATATTATAAATAATAAATTTTCTTTCTACTATCATAAAACAAACAATTGGGAAAATAAAATTCAAAAAAAGCGTGGTCGATATCTTCAACCGTTTCGCCGTAGCTGCGATTTGAAATCGAAAAATTTTGCGAAAATCTGAATTTTTTGTAATAATTTGCTGTTAAAGTGAATCAATATTCAGCAATTATAAAAGAAATAATGAATATTCTTCCTTAAACTATAGATAATAAACAAGGAATTGTTTTTTTTTATTTGGAAAAGTTTAACCCTTTCTTGAACGGGGTCAAAAGTCAGATGTTGGAGTTTTGTTCATTTTCTATAGGAAAGTGACAGAATATTAAGAATTTATTGCCAATTTTTGTTCAAAATGCAAAAGTATATTAATTTTTATGACAATAAGACTTTTGTTAAAAAAAAAAAATATAGTACCTGGTTGACTGAATCTTGCTCGGAGCTTTATCATAAGCATTTTGAGGTAAATTTTAAAGTTTTCATATATTTTATTTTATAAAGTAATAAAATAAATTTAAAGGAAATTTGTTATACAAATATTCAGTTAATTTTGAATTATTTTAATGATCAAAATGATCAAATGTAGAGTTTACGATTTAATTCATTATGAGTAATTTCAGTGGCGCCACCTAACCGGACTTTGGTCATACCAATTAATAAACCTTCGTCGGCTTATCCGCAACAACTTTGGTAAAGATCACAGCATGATTAAATGTACAGCTTACGATTTAATTGACTTTGGGTAAATTTCAGTGGCGCCACCTGTAGACATTTCTTCATACCAACTAAGAAGCCTACGTCGGCTCATGTGCAATAATTTTGCTGAAAGTCATAGCATGATCAAATACACAGTTTACAATTTAGCTCACGTTGAGTAATTTTCGGTGGCGCCACCTGTCGGAAATTGTTCACACCAGCTAAGAAGCCGCCGGGTCATGTGCAACAATTTTGCTAAAAATCATATCATGATCAAATACACTGTTAAGGATTTAACTCACTTTAAGTAATTTTCAGTAGAGCCACCTGTCGAAAATTGTTCACACCAACTAAGAAGTCTTCACCGGCCCACGTGCCACAACTTTACTAAAGATCATAGCATAATCAAATGCACAGTTTACGATTTTATTAATTTTTAGTAATTTTCAGTGGCGCCACCTGTCGAAAATTAGTCTTACCAATTTCAAAACCTTTGCCGGCTTATCCGCAACATATTCGCTAAAGAGCATAACATGATCAAATTCATAGTTTACTATTCTATAAAGAACATAAATACAGACAAACATTCATTTGTTTAAAAGTTATAACATTACTAATTTTTCCCCCTTTTTATCCCCTAATTTAAAAAAATGTCCATATGCGTATTTGGTACTTCTTTAGTACCAATTGAATTCGGTACATATTATTAAAACGCCGTTAACATACAGTTTCTTTTCATATTACTTTTTGAGATGTTAAGTTATAATTTTATCCCTTTTTTTACCTATTTTAGCCCCAAAATCAAAAAAGTACCAAATACATGATCAATATTTCATTTACATCTGTTGACTGAAGTACAAAGTTCCTTTCTATGTTCTTTGGTTTAAAAAAGTAAGAGTGGGTTAAATAGTACAAAAAAAAACTATTTTTACCCCTTACTATGTCCGATAGGGGGTAATATCGGACATAGTTTCAAAAAAGTACCAAACACCTGTCCGCTTATTTTCATAGTTGATTATAACGTCATTTTAATTTTGTTACCTATTACTTTAGGAGATATAATGTTAGCCGCAAAACTTCCAAAAGTCCCTTCATATTCGATCTATATGGCAAAAAATGTACCCAGTATCTAAATTTTGTCAAAATCGTTATAGTCGATTTCGTTTAAAGATATAAGATTAACCCTAAACATACATGGAGACATATGGAGTTTTGGGGAAAAAAATGCACAGCATTTTTTTTCAATTTCGCATTTTCGTAATATAAGGTGCACCCTAATATACATACATATGTATAAGTAGTAAAAGGTGAGTAAGCAAAATAATTTTGAAGCCTGAAAATGCATCAACATTTGAACACAGGTGTTGTTTGATAATGAAAAAAATTCCTATGGAAAAAATTAGTTTTTGGTTCAAACATTTGTATATTAAAAAACTTTTAGCAAAAATTTATTTCAAAAAGGAGAACAAAAAGTACATTTAACCAAGAATTGCCTTTTGTAAATAAATTGATGTTTATGAAAAACTATTTTAAACACACAATAGTTTGTATTTAGATAATAAGTTAATTGTAAATAGCAAAAAAAAATTTTTAAAGCCAAATATTTGAATTGAAATAATTGTTTTCTACTTCAGGTATTTCCACATCGTAGGAATTTAAAATTTCTAATGTTAAATACTTTTAATAATTTCCTTAAATTTCACAACTTAACTAGAAATTGATGAAATTGAAACCTTCTCCCTCAATTTCACAAATACCTTCAAATTGACAAATGCCACCAAATGATGGTAATCTTCTATTAAATAAAATTTTACTAAAAGTGATGAAATCAGACACCTCGTAGCCAAAAGTCAATCAACAACAGTCAACCTGAATGCTCAATAAATCTGCTGAAAAATGGAAACGATATTTTTACTCACAGTTAATGTGATGTAGGTGTAACAAACCCCCCTTTTTATGCAAAAGACAGCAAAATTTTTCCTTTTAAAGTTAATACTGTAAATCTATTTTGATGGTAATTGGAAACGAATACCTAAAATGTGTGATGTTTGATAATAGCATTTTGAAGAAATATATAATAATATTTTAACTAAATTCAATAACATCAGATTAAATGAATAAAAAATGATACTCTTTTTGTTTAAAATATACAAGATTAACAATTATATTAAAATATATCGATCTACCGGATTTACTAATGATTCCACGAAAGACTCTAAATTATAAGGACATACATTGATTTGCCGTATAGTTATTTTGAAAAGTCCCATAAAAATAGAGCTACCGCTTTTACTCTAATTCGACAACAACTAATAGAGACGATTATTCAATGAGAGAAAGCTAAGGCACACACATGTACTCATGAAATGTATGTTTATGTGTGCGTTTACATGCTTTTCGTTGTTATACTCACCATCAAAAAGAATGGGGAGTATATGGAGATAGTCATTCCGTTTGTAATTTCCTTAATATTGGCAAAAAAATAAAAGGGATATATATATATTGTGAACCGCCGTGGTATAGCAGGTTAGTCATCCGCCTAGCATACCAGAGGCCAAAGTGTGATCCCTGGCCAGACTCACTTGAAAAAGTAAATTTTCAAAAAAAAGCGGTGGTTCACCTCATAACTCAGCTAGCCACTGGTAATTGGGTATTAGGCTATGTAAAACTTCTCTAACTAATGCATTTGCCGTTCGGAGCCGGCGTTAAAACGTAGGTCCCTTTCAATGAGTCTAAAAATAGAATCGGATGCAGCTCATTGTCTGACAGAAGTACCCCTTGTTCCAACTGGAATGATGCAGGGGAATTTTTATGAAATTCTAAGACGATTGAGCGATGTCCGTCTGTCTGTCTGTTGTCGGCACAATAAAACTATAATGAAAGGATATAGGTCACTGAATTTGGCATAAATATTTCTCATTGCTTGGAAAATTTTCGTATTGAAATTGCACAAAATTGGTTTACAATTGACCATAGCTCCCTTATAAAAAACTTTCGGAAACACAAAAATACAAAAAGAACAAGTAAGAGTGTTATATTCGGCTGTGCCGAATCTTATATACCCACCATCAAGTTGTGTTAAATTCAGAAACAGGGTACAGCTAATTCAAAATCTGGACCAAAACTGAAAAAATCGCGAAGCTAATTGGTATTGTTGGTAAAACCTTTGGACTAAATTCGGTTGCCGTAGCTTTATAGTTCAACATTTAAAAATATTTTAGTGGTTTCCCCAGTATTTACTTTGATCAAAATTCGGTCTCATAACCGGGTATAATTTTACATTAATAAGTTGTTAAACACTTTTTGTTAATATGTAGTTAGGCTTAACACGTTAATAGTAATACGCCAGGTCCATATATTTCGTTAGGAGTTCCTAATGCATTCATAATATATAAAATCTGAGCTGAACATTGATTGATGCCTATCTAATTTCATAGGTGCAATCTTAATATAATGAATGTACCTCCAAATCTTTTCGATTGTAGATATAAAAGAGGGATGTTGTAAATATAAGAATTACAGCTAAACGTTGAAAGATTGTAACAAAATTTTACACGCTGACTGGTATATATAAAGACCTTATTCTTGCAAAATTTAGTGGCCATAGCTATCATAGTTTCTAATTTAATAGCTTTTAACTGGAGTTTGCTAAAATTTTTGGTTTCCGTGAGTGTTTTTTATATGAAAGCTAAAGTCAAATATGAACTGATTCCTATAAAATTTGATAAACTGATCAAAAATTGCATAAAACTTCCCCATTTTAAATTTAATCGTCATAGCTATTACAACTGTATTCAATTTATCAGCATTAATGCGTTTCTCGGGGCGGGGTTATATGGGAGCTCTAACTAAATTTGAACCGATTTTGTCCATTTTCAACACACATCTTTTTCGAGATATCCAAAATAGTTTTGTAAAATTTTGTCCCTCTAGCTCTTTTCGTTAAGGCGCTATCGTGCTTTTATTTGACGGACAGACGGACATAAACAACCTTTTCTTTATGTATTTTTGTGTTTCCATAAGTTTTTTATATGGGAGCTATGGTGAAATGGTGACTGATTGTGACAAAATATGCACACTGGCTGACATTGACATAAGACTTCCTTGTGCTTAATTTAGTCTTACTAGCTTTTGTAGTTAAGAAGCTTTCATGATTTTATCTGACGAACAGACGGACATAAATCACCTTTTCTTTTTGAATTTTTGTGTTTTCGTAAGTTTTTTATAGGTCAAATCGTGACCGATTGCTACAAAATTTTGCACACTTCATACTTTTAGATTAATTGGCATTTAAGTGTATTTTAGGTGAAATTTAGGCTGTTTTTTGTATGGGAGCTATGTCTAAATGTGAACCGATTTGATGAAATTTTACACGCTGCAGCGCGCTGCCTAGGGCTAATGTAAAACTTCTATATACCTAATTTTATCATCATATCTGATATAATTTGTCATTTATTAACAAATAAGCGATTAGCCTAGATGAGGTTATACGGGAGCTATGGTCAAATATGAACCGATTTTGCCCAATTTCAATACCAAAATTTTCTCAGAGATGAGATAAGTTTCAGTGAGCTAGCACCTTTCGTTTAGGCGTTATCGTGATTTCAACAGACAGACGGACAGACAGACATCGCTCAATCGTCTTAGTTTTCATAAGGATTCAGAATATATATCGCTTTTGGTTTTTGAGCCAATATTAAGGAAATTGAAACGGAATGACAATCTCAATATACCCCCATTCTTTTTGATGGTAGGTATAAAAAAATAAAATATAATGAAAATTGAGGCTTTTATCAAAACAAGATTTATTATAATTATATTAATAGAATTAGAGGTATTCTCTTTCTTATATGACCTTTATTTACAATCTGTTAAGGTCAAAGGCCGAGCATATTTTAGAAATCCATGATTACAATACGTTGTAAGGATTTGTGGTCTATTATGTTGGTTTATCACCAATTACAATGTATATTTTATAACAATTGTTATTATTTCTACAAATATTTTTAATGTAGATAGCACTATTTTTTGATAAAATAAAATGACCTAACATTTTCATTTGTCGAAAATTTATGAAGGGAAATCCCCAAAATTGTTTTAAAGCTTAAATGATGACAACAGATTTAACAAAATTAATCACTAACATACATTAAACTTAAATTTTCTATAAAAAAATTTCTTATCGAAAATTTTTCTATAAATTAAATTCTTATCAAAAAAAAAAATTATCGAAGATTTTTCTATAGAAAAATAATTTTATCTAAAATTTGTCTAAAATATCCTTTTATCTAAAAATTTTTCTATAAAAAATATTTTTATAGAAAATTTTTCTATAAAATTTTTTTTTTATTTTTTTTATCGAAAATTTTTCTATAAAAAAATTTTTTTATCGAAAATTTTCTTATCGATAATCTTTCTAAAGAAAAATTTATTTTCGATAAAAAAGAATTAGGTGGGTAAGTTTGTTTATAATAATGGAGTGGCCTATTTAGGTAGGCCTCCATATTGCACGAAGTTTTTGTCATGCATTTATATTCGGCTCTATATGGTTCATGTTTAGCACTGTATCTGCTTTAATAAACCAAAGTTATTCAGCCTCAAATGTATAATATGTATATGATGCTAAGTGGAGTGCCTCTATGGAAAATTTTTTCTTGAAGAAATCTTTTTTACGCCAACCCCCAGAATTGCTAAAAAAATAGTCTTTGAGCTTAATCGGATAAGACAAAATACCTAATTCTTTACTTTGTAAAGCTTATAGATCAAAATAATTTATTAATATATCCACTATTTGACTAAGGTCAAATATAGACCAACAATTTAAAAAATTTCCTTAAGTCTAAGAGACATATAAATAGAATTTCTGTAAAAAAAAATAATTTCCGGATTAGGGCCTGATATGGGAGGTAGGGTCAATTGTGGATCGATTGTTACCAAATTTCGGTTATCGGTTTATACAGGGTTATCCATTTTGCGGTTTCAAAAGTGAACATAATTAAAACACACATAAGATATTTTTTTTCATAATTTTTCTTTTTTATTGTAAAGTTTGAACGTTGACATTATGCGAGAAACACTACACCCCTCCACGCGAAATGTTGCGAGCATTGATTCTTTTGAGTTAATTTTCGACCACATTTTGACTCATATTAGGCGGTATTTCTAATGGTGTCAAATCGCATGATCTTGCTGGCCAGTTGATATCGCCACGAAGAGAAATGTCTCTTGAAATAAAGCCATATTCGCTCGAGTTGTGTGGCAACGTCTTGTTGAAACCACATATTTTCCATTTCGTTCCATCATCGTTTTTGAAGAAGTAAGGTCCAAACACACCTTCGGGCCAAATATCGCACCATCCTTCAATTACTTGAGGATTCTCAGAATCCGAAATACGACAATTTTGTTGATTAATAGTAGAAACACAATTGGGACGAACGACGTATTTCGTCCAGCACGACGAATTCAGTTTTAAAAATTCGTCGTGTACATTCGTCCATTGAACACATTTGGGACGAAAAAACGTCGTTGACGCCATTTTTGTTGATTTTTTATTTGCACAAATTACTTACACTTTCATAGATATCGCGCACTCACAAAATTTGTAATTTTTTTTTTATTTTATTCTTTCATTTATTTTATTTGAAATAAATATTTTTCTGTTTACAATTCAAAAGGTGACCATATTTAACAAAAACATATATAATTTCTAATATTTTACAACAGAAATTGAAATACAGCCACTCTAAACCAGTTTAGTCGTCGTTCGTCTGCGTTTGAAATAGAAATAAACCTATCGCACTGTTCAATACGCATGACGAATTTCGTCGTACGCATCTATTGTGAGCGCTTTCATATAAACCCATATGTTCTATTTCTAACGACGAATATTCGTTCCGAAAAACTGGTCGTTCGTTCCAATTGTGTTTCCTACTTAACATACCCACCGAATGAGAAATGTGCTTTATCGCTGAAGAAAATTTCGTTCGAAAAATCGCTGTGCCTGTTGTTCAGAGAATCGACACATTCGGTTCTTTGGCAATACTTTTACTTACAGTAGCAATATTTTCAGCCGAACGTGCGAAACGATGATACACAGGCCTTACAATATTTGTAACCGCTTTTGTCTCTTCAAATTTCTTTACAATTTTGCCAATAGCTTGCGTAGTTGGATGATTATGTAAACCATAAACAGCTCTTAAAGAATGAAAATGTTATTTCATTTTATATCTACAGAAATAAATAATATATCTTCTTAAGAAAAATTAGTGCTTCTTCAAAATAGACATGATGTCCAAACACAGTCTGGGAAAATAAAGCTTTATCTCTCCATTTAAAAACCTATCACCTCTTTACTTCCTTTTCAAAAGAATGTAAGCCAATTTGTATATACACAATATACAATTGTATAGCAGCATTTGTCTTTAAACAGATATACTCTTTAGATATGGTGGGCCTAAATAATAATTCTAGTCATAACGATTCGATATCACTATTCAAATAAGGTACTTAAGTAGTATTTAAACAATTATGCAGTTTTTGTACCCCGAGAAACAAATCCAACTGCCCTGAAATTAGTGCCTCGGACAGCTATTGGGCTCTTTTGAAAAAGGAATAGAAAAACACAGGGAGGAGATGGACCAACTTTTGAAAAATATATGTAAATTTATGAGAACTACTTAAATATTTCAATAAATTTTTGTGTTTTGAATAATTTTTGTTTACATGGTTTAAGTTTTATTTATCTTAATACAATTACAAATTGTATTCAAAGCCCTTTTTATAGTTTGTGATCATGCAAAATTCCCCTTTTTAAGTAATATTGTAAGAATTCATAAAACTTAATATTCACACAAAAATTCTATATGCCATATAAATTTGTTTTTATGCTATTTATAAAAAAAGGAAACTTTACCCCTGTCAATATAAATTGAAGTATTTTTTGTTAAGCGTACGGATTTTATTATAACCCTATAGATGCGCAGTTTCTATATTGTTGGAATATTAACCACAGAATTGATAGAAAAAGGAAGAATATTTAGGGTATTCACATGGTCTCTTATCTAGTTATAACCCAAAAATTAAATACAAAGAAAAATCGAACACAAAGAAAAACAATTTTATTATTTTTTTATTTTATTTTTCTCTTAAAATTGAAACAAAAACTTGTGTGTTTCTATTCAAATGATAATCATTGTTTTATGTTGATATTTGTAAAGACACTATAATTCGTATTTATTCTGTCCCGCAAATAAGATATTATGCGTGGTCTTCAATCTGCCCCGTATTTTGTTTTTGTAAAAAATTATTTATTACAACAAAATAAATAATTTAAAAAAATTTAATTTAAATTTTAGACTTTATTTGAAATTTTCAGCTAAAAAATTAGTTCTTTTTGAAATTAATAATCTGATAATCCTACAAATTCTTGAAAAAAAATCATAAAACAGCCAATTTGGGTTAAGTATGGATTTACATTGAAACATGTGCTTGTCAGCAAAGTGTATATATCAAACTAAATTAGGGTGCCCTAATAGTGCTAAAACGAGCATTCTATACTTATTTATTTACGCAAATTAGTTCAAATATTGTTTAAAGCAATTTAGTTAATGGAAATCATTTAAGGCATTTTACAATATTCAAATATTTCGGTAATTCAGATAAATACCTTAAGAAATTTATCGCCTTAATATTAAGTAGTACCCTTATGTAAACTTTTCATAGTACATAAATTTGCATGTTATATTTGTGTAATGTACTACTAAAGCTGATTTCAACTTGTCTATAGCTGAAGTATTACATTCAATACCATGTAGCGTTTTTTTTTTTTTTTTGTATGTATTCAAGTAGCTCAACATCTACAAGAACCCGCAAATTTACAAGATCGTATATACAAGAATAATTTGAATAAGTACATGTATATTAGAGGGGCTCTCGAAAAGGCGCTCTAGAAAATATGAATTTGTTTATTCTCGGTTGCAAAAGTGAACAAGGCAATGCTTCCATTTTCTTAGGGTTTTTATGCAAAATAGTCCATAAAATCTTAAATATATTGGGTTTTATTAATAAGATGTCGAACAGTTCTATTGTATATGTGTCTATAAATATATATGAATATGTAAAACGTGTACAAAAAGAAAATTACATCGTTTGTAATCGTATATATACATGTAAACTATTCAAAAACACGTTTCGTTATAACTTTTTCTTCTTACATTTACACATTCTGACAATATCATACATATAAAGTTGAAATGTATTAAAACGAGGGTGGATAGATAAATGATATTTAACAAATATTTTTCTAGAAAATTTTTGGCAAAAATATTTTTCAGTAGAAAAATTTTTGTTAAAAGTATTTTCTATAGAAAATTTTTTTGTGGAAAAATTCTTGATAAAAATATTTTTCTATAGAAAAATTTTTGATAAAAATATTTTTCTGTAGAAAAATTTTTGATAAAAATATTTTTCTATAGAAAAATTTTTGTTACAAAAAAATATTTTTCTATAGAAAAATTTTTGATAAAAATATTTTTCTATAGAAAAATTTTTGACAAAAATATTTTTCTATAGAAAAATTTTTGATAAAAATATTTTTCAAAAAATAACAAAGTGAAGGTAGATGAAAACTGAAAAATGTTTGTTTTTGTTCAGTCGATGATCTACGCTTTTACTTATGGTTTATGAACATAATTCTAAAAAGTTGTGTTTGTAAATATAGTAATAATGCGAGGTTTTCGATCTGTCTAAATTGGGGATAATCCTCCAGAAGAGATGGCTTAACCAACCATCGAAACGCGTCGAGGAATTTGGTTTCTCCGCAAACATTTTTTGGCTTTTTATCAATAAATTGATCTGTTACATTAATAAATAAATGTAACAGGTTTGGGATCAAATGCAAATACTCTTCTTTTTGAATTTTTAAAAATATTTTTCTATAGAAAAATTTTTGTTAAAAAAATATTTTTCTATAGAAAAATTTTTGTTAAAAAAATATTTTTCTATAGAAAAATTTTTGTTAAAAAAATATTTTTCTATAGAAAAATTTTTGATAAAAAAAAATTTTCTATAGCAAAATTTTTGATAAAAAAAATATTTTTCTATAGAAACATTTTTGATAAAAATATTTTTCTATAGAAAAATTTTTGATAAAAATATTTTTCTATAGAAAAATTTTTGATAAAAATAATTTTTCTATAAAAAATTTTTGATAAAAATATTTTTCTATAGAAAAATTTTTAATAAAAATATTTTTATATAGAAAAATTTTTGATAAAAATATTTTTCTAAAGAAAAATTTTTGATAAAAATATTTTTCTAAAGAAAAATTTTTGATAAAAATATTTTTCCAAAGAAAAATTTTTGTTAAAATATTTTTCCAAAGAAAAATTTTTGTTAAAAATATTTTTCCAAAGAAAAATTTTTGTTAAAAATATTTTTCCAAAGAAAAATTTTTGTTAAAAATATTTTTCCAAAGAAAAATTTTTGTTAAAAATATTTTTTTATAAAAAAATGTTTGTTAAAAAATATTTTTCTATAGAAAAATTTTTGTTAAAAATATTTTTCTATAGAAAAATTTTTGTTTAAAATATTTTTCTATAGAAAAATTTTTGTTTAAAATATTTTTCTATAGAAAAATTTTTGTTTAAAATATTTTTCTATAGAAAAATTTTTGTTTAAAATATTTTTCTATAGAAAAATTTTTGTTTAAAATATTTTTCTATAGAAAAATTTTTGTTAAAAAAATATTTTTCTATAGAAAAATTTTTGTTAAAAAAATATTTTTCTATAGAAAAATTTTTGTTAAAAAAATATTTTTCTATAGAAAAATTTTTGTTAAAAAAATATTTTTCTATAGAAAAATTTTTGTTAAAAAAATATTTTTCTATAGAAAAATTTTTGTTAAAAAAATATTTTTCTATAGAAAAATTTTTGTTAAAAAAATATTTTTCTATAGAAAAATTTTTGTTAAAAAAATATTTTTCTATAGAAAAATTTTTGTTAAAAAAATATTTTTCTATAGAAAAATTTTTGTTAAAAAAATATTTTTCTATAGAAAAATTTTTGTTAAAAAAATATTTTTCTATAGAAAAATTTTTGTTAAAAAAAAATATTTTTCTATAGAAAAATTTTTGTTAAAAAAATATTTTGCTATAGAAAAATTTTTGTTAAAAAAATATTTTTCTATAGAAAAATTTTTGTTAAAAAAATATTTTTCTATAGAAAAATTTTTGTTAAAAAATATTTTTCTATAGAAAATTTTTTGTTAAAAAAATAATTTTCTATAGAAAAATTTTTGTTAAAAAAATATTTTTCTATAGAAAAATTTTTGTTAAAAATATTTTTCTATAGAAAAATTGTTGTTAAAAAAAATATTTTTCTATAGAAAAATTGTTGTTAAAAAAATATTTTTCTATAGAAAAATTTTTGTTAAAAAAATATTTTTCTATAGAAAAATTTTTGTTAAAAAAAAATTTTTGTATAGAAAAATTTTTGTTAAAAAAATATTTTTCTAAAGAAAAATTTTTGTTAAAAAAATATTTTTCTATAGAAAAATTTTTGTTGAAAAAATATTTTCTTATAGAAAAATTTTCGTTAAAAAAATATTTTTCGATAGAAAAATTTTTGTTAAAAAAATATTTTTCTATAGAAAAATTTTTGTTAAAAATATTTTTCTATTAAAATATTGTAAAAATATTATTTAAAAAAAATGTTATATTAACCCTAGTTTTCTTTGCATACCCCTGTTGCATTAACTTATTTCAGTAAATGTAGAAAAACTCCTAAAACTTTTCAAATAAGATTTAGTTCGACAATAGACAACAACAGAAACTTTAGCAATGACAACAAATGTAGCAGCAGCAATAAATATATGTAAAGCACAAAATCTAACACATACACATATAAAGTTACATACATACCTTTACTAAGAAACCCTCTTTTTATACAGTCTCCTCAATATTTCTATTGCCAAATCTTTGAAAAACCTAAAGATATTTGTGGGAAATCAAAACCCAAAGAAATAAAAGGAAAGTTTTCGGCAAAACTGCTTTTTCTTATGTTAAAATAGAACGAACGAAAGGTAAGAAGTGAAACTATGCTCTTTTCTATGGTTTTCCAAAGTAAACTGATTTGCATAAATATATGTATATACAAGTATAGTTTGGATATGTCTGTAGTATGTAAATGTGCAGGCGGTACAAATAACTTTTAGAAACGTGTTAGTTATCATGAGATTTGAAATAGAAATAGAGCTTCTTCCTAAAGACTCTACAAATATACTACAAGCTTATAAACTTAAAGATGTCTGTAAGTAGTTTTACTTTTTTACATTTTTAGTGTTTTTTTTTTTTTTTTTTTGCAATAATAAGGGGTAACAAAATTTGTTAGAAACGTTTGTTTTTCGTATTATATTTTTGTGGAACGGAAAATAAATTTGGTCATGTCGAATCGTAGTAAGGTTTGCTTATTTTGCCAAACATTTATGATTTTATTGCACGTACAAATGTAAGATTTTTGGTTTTCTTTGGGGGGCTTTCAGATTTATGTTCTGTATATATTATATGCTTAAAGATGTATGACAAGAAAAAGGTGTTAATCTTCTCAACTCTGCATAGTAATAAGTAAAGACAGGCAACAGTTTTAGAAGATTGAGAAAGGAATGTGAATCCTTAAACAGCTAAATATCCACGTCATATCGTCCCACTTGTCGAATTCTTATTAATTCCCACCTGCATATATTTAACAAACATTTTTCTATAGAAAAATATTTTTAACAAAAATTTTTCTATAGAAAAATATTTTTAACAAAAATTTTTCTATAGAAAAATATTTTTAACAAAAATTTTTCTATAGAAATTATTTTTAACAAAAATTTTTCTATAGAAAAATATTTTTAACAAAAATTTTTCTATAGAAAAATATTTTTAACAAAAATTTTGCTATAGAAAAATATTTTTAACAAAAATTTTGCTATAGAAAAATATTTTTAACAAAAATTTTTCTATAGAAAAATATTTTGAACAAAAATTTTTCTATAGAAAAATATTTTGAACAAAAATTTTTCTATAGAAAAATATTTTGAACAAAAATTTTTCTATAGAAAAATATTTTGAACAAAAATTTTTCTATAGAAAAATATTTTGAACAAAAATTTTTCTATAGAAAAATATTTTGAACAAAAATTTTTCTATAGAAAAATATTTTTAACAAAAATTTTTCTATAGAAAAATATTTTTAACAAAAATTTTTCTATAGAAAAATATTTTTAACATACATTTTTCTATAGAAAAATATTTTTAACAAAAATTTTTCTATAGAAAAATATTTTTAACAAAAATTTTTCTATAGAAAAATATTTTTAACAAAAATTTTTTTATAGAAAAATATTTTTAACAAAAATTTTTCTATCGAAAAATATTTTTAACAAAAATTTTTCTATCGAAAAATATTTTTAACAAAAATTTTTCTATCGAAAAATATTTTTAACAAAAATTTTCCCTATAGAAAAATATTTTTAACAAAAATTTTTCTATAGAAAAATATTTTTAACAAAAATTTTTCTATAGAAAAATATTTTTAACAAAAATTTTTCTATAGAAAAATATTTTTAACAAAAATTTTTCTATAGAAAAATATTTTTAACAAAAATTTTTCTATAGAAAAATATTTTTAACAAAAATTTTTCTATAGAAAAATATTTTTAACAAAAATTTTTCTATAGAAATTATTTTTAACAAAAATTTTTCTATAGAAAAATATTTTTAACAAAAATTTTTCTATAGAAAAATATTTTTAACAAAAATTTTGCTATAGAAAAATATTTTTAACAAAAATTTTGCTATAGAAAAATATTTTTAACAAAAATTTTTCTATAGAAAAATATTTTGAACAAAAATTTTTCTATAGAAAAATATTTTGAACAAAAATTTTTCTATAGAAAAATATTTTGAACAAAAATTTTTCTATAGAAAAATATTTTGAACAAAAATTTTTCTATAGAAAAATATTTTGAACAAAAATTTTTCTATAGAAAAATATTTTGAACAAAAATTTTTCTATAGAAAAATATTTTGAACAAAAATTTTTCTATAGAAAAATATTTTGAACAAAAATTTTTCTATAGAAAAATATTTTGAACAAAAATTTTTCTATAGAAAAATATTTTTAACAAAAATTTTTCTATAGAAAAATATTTTTAACAAAAATTTTTCTATAGAAAAATATTTTTAACAAAAATTTTTCTATAGAAAAATATTTTTAACATACATTTTTCTATAGAAAAATATTTTTAACAAAAATTTTTCTATAGAAAAATATTTTTAACAAAAATTTTTCTATAGAAAAATATTTTTAACAAAAATTTTTCTATCGAAAAATATTTTTAACAAAAATTTTTCTAT
Organism: Stomorhina lunata; assembly: GCA_933228675.1. NCBI lineage: Eukaryota > Metazoa > Arthropoda > Insecta > Diptera > Rhiniidae > Stomorhina > Stomorhina lunata. The sequence continues at coordinate 89,036,501 of OW121741.1, read as the reverse complement.
CGAAAAATATTTTTAACAAAAATTTTTCTATCGAAAAATATTTTTAACAAAAATTTTCCCTATAGAAAAATATTTTTAACAAAAATTTTTCTATAGAAAAATATTTTTAACAAAAATTTTTCTATAGAAAAATATTTTTAACAAAAATTTTTCTATAGAAAAATATTTTTAACAAAAATTTTTCTATAGAAAAATATTTTTAACAAAAATTTTTCTATAGAAAAATATTTTTAACAAAAATTTTTCTATAGAAAAATATTTTTAACAAAAATTTTTCTATAGAAAAATATTTTTAACAAAAATTTTTCTATAGAAAAATATTTTTAACAAAAATTTTTCTATAGAAAAATATTTTTAACAAAAATTTTTCTATAGAAAAATATTTTTAACAAAAATTTTTCTATAGAAAAATATTTTTAACAAAAATTTTTCTATAGAAAAATATTTTTAACAAAAATTTTTCTATAGAAAAATATTTTTAACAAAAAATTTTCTATAGAAAAATATTTTTAAAAAAAAATTTTCTATAGAAAAATATTTTTAACAAAAATTTTTCTATAGAAAAATATTTTTAACAAAAATTTTTCCATAGAAAAATATTTTTAACAAAAATTTTTCTATAGAAAATAATTTTTAACAAAAATTTTTCTATAGAAAAATATTTTTAACAAAAATTTTTCTATAGAAAAATATTTTTTACAAAAATTTTGCTATAGAAAAATATTTTTATCAAAAATTTTTCTATAGAAAAATATTTTTAACAAAAATTTTTCTATAGAAAAATATTTTTAACAAAAAATTTTCTATAAAAAAATATTTTTAACAAAATTTTTCTATAGAAAAATATTTTTATTGAAAATTTTTCTATAGAAAAATATTTTTATTGAAAATTTTTCTATAGAAAAATATTTTTATTGAAAAATTTTCTATAGAAAAATATTTTTATTAAAAATTTTTCTATAGAAAAATATTTTTAACGAAAATTTTTCTATAGAAAAATATTTTTAACAAAAATTTTTCTATAGAAAAATATTTTTAACAAAAATTTTTCTATAGAAAAATATTTTTAATAAAAATGTTTCTATAGAAAAATATTTTTTACTGAAAATTTTTCTATAGAAAAATTTTTTTAACAAAAAATTTTCTATAATAGATTCCCAAAAAATACTTTTTTTAATACTTTCAAATGTTGTAAACGACGCAAGGATATTAAAGGAAATTATTTTTGTGAGTATATAGGAATTACTGATAAACTTATGCAAAACCTAAAACTTTATTTTTCTGCAATTGTCAAAAAATTTACATTAAAAAAAAAAAAAATTTATATGTTTGTAAAGGAAGTGATTTTGTCTAGGAAACTACATCTCTAAGTGTTATAGAACAAAAGCAAGTATTTTGTTAAAGTAGGACAACTAAACAAAATAGGAAACGACGACTTTTAAGAACCCTAAAGTATATAAATATTTCCATACCCTTCATCATCATAGGTAGAAGTGGTATATTGGGTTCGTGCTGATCCCCTTTAAAATATTCTTAGTGGGTTTTCTTTTTATTGTATCTTATTTATAATAAACAATTAAAAAAACTTTATAAATAACAAAGAATTATTTATAGACAACCCTTTTCATTTATATTTTTTCAATTTGAAAGATATTAAATAAAATACGTCCAACTCTTCGTTTAATTAACAAAATCCTGTCATCATCAACTTTTGGCATTTTCTTTCAAAAGTTACACTTAAACTTATTAATAAAACAAAAATAAAATTTACCTAAATAAAAATAAAAATTTGCTCAAATTTGTTTAATTGGTTTTAAGTACTTTTGAAAAATAAATATCTATAATTGAATGAGCTTCCCTAAGGACTTTCAGAAAACAAGCCTTTACAACTGTAGCAAATCATATAAGAGTTTGTTGTCTACTTTCCTAAAGTACAATTAAGTTTGTAAAAAAAATATACTTTTTTAACTTTTTTCTATTCTCAAGATAGAGAAATGGAAGGAAAGACTTTTTATTTGTTACATGTGTAGGGAAATGAGAAAATAGACAAATACATACATTAATACATGTGTATAAGTCTGTGTCTACATACATACGTACAAATAAGCTAGTATTTGTCTGATTGTCACTTTAAAAGACATTTTGTGGTTGACACTTTATAATATGGTTGTAAAAGGAATTACACAAGAATAACAAGAATTTGTTTATGTTAAAAAAGGGAGTGGGTTATTTTCTTCTATTTATTTTAATTGGGGAACTTAATTTTTAATTTCTTCTATGGAAAAATATAAAAAGTAAACGTTATAGATCACTTTTAAAAGTTTTAAGTCTAACTATTTTAGCTAGATTATGTATGTCTTCAAAAAATTATAGGCATCCCAAAAGAATTATTTTTATAAGAATTTTTTTAAAAATTTCTTATTTTTATAAGAAATTTTTCAAAAATTTCTTATTTTTATAAGAAACTTTTCAAAAATTTCTTATTTTTATAAAAAATTTTTCAAAAATTTCTTATTTTTATAAGAAATTTTTCAAAAATTTCTTATTTTTATAAGAAATTTTTCAAAAATTTCTTATTTTTATAAGAAATTTTTCAAAAATTTCTTATTTTTATAAGAAATTTTTCAAAAATTTCTTATTTTTATAAGAAATTTTTCAAAAATTTCTTATTTTTATAAGAAATTTTTCAAAAATTTCTTATTTTTATAAGAAATTTTTCAAAAATTTCTTTTTTTTATAAGAAAATTTTCAAAAATTTCTTATTTTTATAAGAAATTTTTCAAAAATTTCTTATTTTTATAAGAAATTTTTCAAAAATTTCTTATTTTTATAAGAAATTTTTCAAAAATTTCTTATTTTTATAAGAAATTTTTCAAAAATTTCTTATTTTTATAAGAAATTTTTCAAAAATTTCTTATTTTTATAAGAAATTTTTCAAAAATTTCTTATTTTTATAAGAAATTTTTCAAAAATTTCTTATTTTTATAAGAAATTTTTCAAAAATTTCTTATTTTTATAAGAAATTTTTCAAAAATTTCTTATTTTTATAAGAAATTTTTCAAAAATTTCTTATTTTTATAAGATATTTTACAAAAATTTCTTATTTTTATAAGAAATTTTTCAAAAATTTCTTATTTATTTAGGAAATTTTTCAAAAATTTCTTATTTTTTATAGAAAATTTTTCAAAAATGTCTTTTTTTGAACGTAAATTTTTAAAAAATTTATTTTTTTACATGAACTTTTTCAAAAATTTCTTTAAATTTTTAAGAAATTTTTTAAAAATTTCATCTTTTTATTTTTAACCTTTTTTTATTTTTGAACATTTTTACTTTGAGAGGAAATTTTTTAAAAATTTCTAATTTTTGTTAGAAATTTTGAAAGGAAATTTATTAAAAATTTCTTGATTTTTATGGAACATTTTCAAAAATTTCTTATTTTATAGTTAATTTTTCAAAATTTTTTTATTTTTAAGGACATTTTCCAAAAATTTCTTAATATTATAGCAAATTTGTTCTTTTTTTTCTTTTTTTTCCAATTTTTATAGGAAATTTATCAAAAATTTCCTATAGGAAATAAAAATAGGAAATTTTAAAAAAATATTTCCTATTTCTATAGGAAAATTTTTCAAAAATTTCCTCTTTTTATAGGAAATTTTTCAAAAATTTCCTATTTTTATAGAAAATTTTTCAAAAATTTTCTATTTTTTAACGAAATTTTTCGAAAATTTCCTTCTTTTATAGAAGATTCTTTCAAAAATTTCCTACCTTTTTTAATTTTTAATTTTTTTCCCATTTTGATAGGAAATTTTTAAAAAATGTCCTATTTTTATAGGAAATTTTTCAAAAATTTCCTATTTTTATAGGAAATTTTTCAAAAATTTCCTATTTTTATAGGAAATTTTTCAAAAATTTCCTATTTTTATAGGAAATTTTGCAAAAGTTTCCTATTTTTATAGGAAATTTTTCAAAAATTTCCTATTTTTATAGGAAATTTTTCAAAAATTTCCTATTTTTATAGGAAATTTTTCAAAAATTTCCTATTTTTATAGGAAATTTTTCAAAAATTTCCTATTTTTATAGGAAATTTTTCAAAAATTTCCTATTTTTATAGGAATTTTTTCAAAAATTTCCTATTTTTATAGGAAATTTTTCAAAAATTTCCTATTTTTATAGGAAATTTTTCAAAAATTTCCTATTTTTTATAGGAAATTTTTCAAAAATTTCCTATTTTTATAGGAAATTTTTCAAAAATTTCCTATTTTTACAGGAAATTTTTCAAAAATTTCCTATTTTTATAGGAAATTTTTCAAAAATTTCCTATTTTTATAGGAAATTTTTCAAAATTTTCTATTTTTATAGAGATTCTTTCAAAAATTTCCTACTTTTTTTAATTTCTTAATTTTTCAAAAATTCCTTATTTTCTTAATTTAATTTTTCAAAAATTTCTTATTTTGTTGAAAATTTTTTAAAAAGTTTCTTATTTTTACAAAAAAATTTAAGAAAAGTTCTTATTTTTTTAGGGAATTTTTCAAAAATTTCATATTTTTGTACGAAATTTTCTAAAAGTTTTTATTTTTGTAGGAAATTTTTTTTAATTTTTTCTTTTTTTGGAATATTTTCAAAAATTCTTATTTTTATAGGAATGTTTTTTAAAATTTCTTATTTTTATAGGAACTTTTTTAAAAGTTTCTTATTTTTATAAGAAATTTTATAAAATTTCTTTTTTTATAGGATTTTTTTTTAAATATCTTAGTTTTATAGGAAATTTTTTAAAATTCCTTTTTTTTTATATGAAATTTTTTAAAAAATTTATATTTTTCATAGCAAATTTTTAAAAAATTTCTTATTTTTGCATGAAATTTTTTATTGAAAAATTTTAAGAGAAAAAATTGTATCAAAAATTTTTTTATGACCAAATTTTTATAAAAAACTATTAATAAAAAAATTTTCTCTGAAAACTTGAATAAAAAATTGTCTATGAAGAAATTTTATAACAAAAATTTTATTTCGTAAATTTTCTTTAAATAGAAATTATATTACATTTTTCTTTTAGAAATTTTCTTATCAAAAAAATTTGTAACAAAAAATTTTATTTTGAAAAATTTGTAGGGAAAAATTTATGTCAAAAAATATTTTATGAAAAAATTTAATAAAAAATTTTCTACATATAAAAAAATTTAAGAAAAAAATGTTTTATGAAAAAATGTAATAAAAAATTTTTTATGAAAAAATTTAATAAAAAATTTTCTATGAAGAAACTTTATATCGTAAATTTTATATGGATATATTTATATGAAAAATTTTCTACTCAAAAATTGTTTATCGAAAAATGTGTAACAAAAAATTTTAATAAGAAAAAATATATATGTACATAAAAAATTATAATTTTCTATAGAAAAATTTCTGGGAAAAATTTTCTATGAAAAAAAATTTTGTTTTAAAAAATTTTCTATGGATAATTTATATAAAAAAAAAATTTACACAACAATTTTCTATGCAAAAATTTAATAAAAAAAATTTCTATGGAAAAATTATAACAAAAATTTTTATAACAAAATTTTATATCGTAAAAATTCTTTAAAAAATTTTTGTATGAAAAATTTTCTACTAAAATTTTTTTATCAAAAAAATTTTCTATGCAAAAATTTTACTTTGAAAATTATCTACGAAAAAATTTAATATCGAACATTTTTTATAAAGAAATTTTCTATGAAGAAATTTAATTTCGCAAATTTTCTATGAAGAAATTTTATCTCGCAAATTTTCTTTACAAAATTTTCATATCAAAATTTAAAAAAAAAATTGCAACGAAAATTTTCTTTATAAATTTTCTATGTACAATTTTTTTATGAAAAGAATTAACTTATACTGAAAGTTTTCTATGAAAAAGTTTAATATCGAAAATTTTCTTAAAACGAATTGTATATAAAAAAATTTTATATAAAAAATTTTATTTAAAAGAATTTTATTTGAAAAATTGTATATAAAAATATTTTAATGCGAAAATTTTAAATTTAAAAATGTGTCAAAAAATAACAAATATCCTGAAGAGATGGCTTAACCAACCATCGAAACGCGTCGAGGAATTTGGTTTCTCCGCAAACATTTTTTGGCTTTTTATCAATAAATTGGTCTGTTACATTAATAAATAAATTTAACAGATTTGGGATCAAATGCAAATACACTTCTTTTTGAAGAAATTTAAAAATTTATATAAAAACTTTTCTAGAAAAAAAACTTTATATCAAAAAGTTAACTAAATATTAAATTTTGAAAATTTTTAATAAAGAAATTTTCTATGAAAAAATTTTATTTGAAAAATTCAATTTCGTATATTTTCTTTAAAAAACTTTAATAAAGAAAAAATAAATAATATTAATTAGTCTAACAATTACTCAATTGCCTGATTTTTAAAATAAATATTATTGTTATGGTATATGTAGATATGTATTGTTTTTATCATTTAAAAACTTAACAATTCAATTAATTTCTAAACCTCCAACCTTTGACGAATGAATTGCATTAAAATTTCCATTAAAACTTATAATCAACTATTTCTATTTCGTATAGTTTATTCCAAAAACGTAGCATAAGTGAAAATATTTTAGTTCCTATGTACATCTAAAGTAAGTGAACCAACATGTTTATTAGGGTGGATCAATTTGTTCATGTAAAAGAATAGCGTGCAACAAATGAAGAACTAGGAAATTTTTTGAAGAAAAACTAAAATTAAACAAATTTGGGTTTAGTCTAGATCAGTGGTGCTCACTGACATACTAGTAGAAGAGAATAAAATATTTCATAGCGATTGATTAAATATTTGGCGAGAGTTTGTAAAATGCCAGAGCGTAAATGTATTTTCATGCTGTTTACAATTATTGTGTACGTGTTTGTATTTATACCCTTCACCACCATAGGTGAAAGGGTATTATAAGTTTGTGCTGATGTATGTAACGCATGGAAATATTTGTCTAAGACCCACCTTTTAGTATACCAATAGGCTTAGAATCACTTTCTGAGTCGATTTATCGATGTCCGTCCGTCCGTCTGGCTGGACGGCTGGCTAGACCCCCACGTAAACTTGTAATCAAATTACAGGTCGCAATTCTAAAGATTATTTGATGAAATTTGGCACAGGTCATTTTTTTGATAATAAGACCATGGCTATTGAAATTCGTAAAAATCGGTCCATTGTTTATAGTACCTCCCGTAGGTCCCACTTCCCGGAATTGATATATTGGCCACAAATATCAATATTTGTTTATGAATTTTAAACCAATTACTGCTTATGTAAACTATAATCACTATACAAAATTTCGTTAAAATCGGTCCACATTTGACCATAGCTCCCATACAAACTTTTCTTTAAAAACGCACTAAATGAGACAAAAATCACTAAAACGATCGTAAATCTGAATAGAATGCGAATTTTAAGTTTATTTTTCGCATACATAATTTTTGTATTAACTGTAATCAATTAGTCAAATTTCGAAATAATCGGTCCACATTTGACCCTAGTTCTCATATAAGTCCAAATGTCGGAAGCAGCTTATATATATAAGTTTTAAGAAAATGTTTGTATGATGGCAAAATTTAGCAAATATTTGTCTTTATATAGGAAACATAACACCTTTGACCTTAGTGGTGAAGGGTATCGTATGGTCGGGCTTGACCGACTACAGCACTTTCTTACTTGTTTTAGTTTACATCAGTGGTGCACACTAACACATAATCATATACGTTATTGCACTAGTTGCTGAATAGCAACATCTATGTTTTATATCGATTGATTGGATTTTTTGGGAAGAGTTTGTAAAAACCTGATCGTAAACTTATTTTCAGAGACCGAATATTGTTTTATTTTTTAAATCAATCAAGTATAAATATCATTGCCGATGAAAATTTATTTTCATTTCGATCGATGAATAAAAAAGAGGGATTTATATTTGAAATATAAATATCCCTCATGATGAATATTTTAAATATCTTTAACGATAAATATCCGAACAGAAAAATATTTGATTGATTGTTTTATTTTTGAACTTCTGTTTTGACTTTGAAAAAATAAAATATTTTTGAAATTTTAAAATTTTCAACAATGAATGTATGAATATGTTTCCAATTAATTGGAATGTTTTAGGACATCGAAGTTAAACCTAATAATCCTAATGGAACTAATGGTGGTTTCTTCGATTCGCAAAACCATTTCAACGTAAAATTTGCAACAATAATAGAATTTATTGTTATTTAAACGTTCTAAAGACTTTTTATACCAGGACAAATCTTCTTCTTCTGTCATCCTTGTCTCCCAGTAGAGCATAGGGCATGGGAGGATGCAACAGTTGCCTAGCGTCTCCAGTTACCAGGTAAGAACTGTATCCAATTCCCAGTCTAACCTCCTCGTGGTACATCTTAGAAACCTGAGCAAAATAGTTTTAGATGCGGTAAACAACCCGTGTATTATTCTAGGTCAGGGCTAATATAAGAGAGAGTGATCTTAGAGCCATTCCAGCCTATTTGGTCTAAGGGTCTAAGATAATTGTACTTGGTAAAGTACGAAAATGCAGGGTCTGTTCAAAATATTAGTTGCGGCTGCAAACGAGCGTCTGTCTCGGATCGAGCGGATCGCTATACAAACGAGTCTTGTTTCTTTGGACCCATCACCCATCGACTTAAGTTTTAAGCATGGATAGGAACAACATTACAGAATATACTACTCCAAGGGGTAATCATCAAGGATTTTAGAATTGCCTAATCTATGCATTAACATAAACATTATGATGAATGAAACCAGGAAATTTTTTCCTGGAAATAACAGAAATAAAATTTGAATATTTTCTATCAAAATTTTTGTCATCGGATGAAAAAAGATGAAAATTATTTTGAACTGATAAATATTCCAAACGATTTTTTTATTTTCATCGGATTGAAAAACGATACAAAATTTTTCGAACAATTAAAAATCATTAGGGATTTTTATTATTTTTTAAACTTCAATGATTGTTTTTGTATGGATTCAAATATGAAAATATTGTTTTAAAAGTATTAATATTCGGTCTCTGCTTATTTTGTTGTATTTGGTGTTTGTTTGTTGACAAAGTTTCTTTTAATATCACAAGTGATAGCACAAACAATGTCTGGGCTTCTCTGATTTAAAACAATACTTATTCATAAAAATTTTTCATAAAATGTTTGCAAGATACCTGACATATTCATATTGACCCTCCCTAATGTGCATAACCATTTTGCAGTTCTGTGTGTGTGTTTTTTTTTTTTTTTTTTTTGTTAAAAAGTAATTTTGTTTGAATTACGAACATTAAAAATGAGAAATTTGAATTGTTGCTAAAGTTGTTTATGTTGAATGGAGAACAAGACGAGAAAAAAAGTTTATCTTGTTAAGTGCAAATTGTTGAAACTAGCTAAAATTGTTCTTTTACTACATGTACGTGTAAGAGCAAAAATTAAGTTTTTGGACTTAATTCTTGTTTAACTAAAAATAAACTTTTGCCAAAGAACAATTTAGAAAATTAAAATTACGAAAAAACGTGTATAAATTAGAAAAGCTACTGGAAAACACTATAAAAACTATAAAACTTTAAATTTGAAGAATGAGTTTTTAAGAACGCTGGAGGCGTTTGAGTAGTATACAACTTGAATGAAATGCAATAAATTTAAGTTAGTCGTCAAGTGCACTATATATGCAGAGCTTTTTAAGCCTATGTACTTAAGAAAAATCATATGAGAAGAAATTTGAAAAAAAAAAACACACAAATAATTTTAACCAATGAACAAGTTACAAAACTTGGCATAACTCTTTAAACTATGTAGTCTTGATTTTCTGAAGTCTTGATTCCAAAACTGTGAAGGGCACTTATACATATGGAAATTTGCAATAGTAGCAGTAGTTAGTAGCAGCAGAGAAAATTAAAAAAGCTTTGTAGTATTTTTTCGTAAAGGGTTTTTAAAGCGAATGATTGAATTTGTTGGAAAGAATTTATAATAAATCTGTGGCTTAAAAGTAATGTTATGCTCTTTATACTTGTTCGTTGGGAGAATTTGTTTTGCCTATAACTAGTTAGATATGTATGTTCGTGGCTGTTCTAAAACAATAAAAACCAAAATATTTTTGTAGTATTAGCCTTATATCGTCTCTTCCAAGGATATTAAAGACACTCGTAAATAGGTATTTTAAAAATATGATTTACCATAACATGATGTAATAAATAAGCTCCTTATTTATAAACAAAAATTAAAGGCATGACTTCTTCTTCTTTATTTGCATATCCGTTATTCGGATAATAGCGATCATACAATAAAAGTTTACATATTATTATAATATTGTTATATAAGTTAATATTTGTATAATTTTATCATCTAATAAGTAGCTCTCTCATTTTAGCTGCGTATAGTAGGTTTCGTTCATCTCGATAGCCAGTCCAGTCTTGGATATTTTTCAACCAGCTCGTTTCTTTTCTTCCTCTAGTACTATTTCCGTCAATACTTGTCGTCAAAATATTTTGTAGGCACTTGTATTTGACGTTTCTCAATATATGCCCCAAATATGCTGTTTTTCGTTTTTTTATTGTGGAAATAAGTTGTCGTTTCACATTCATTCTCCTAAGCACTTCTGAGTTTCTGCTGCATACAATAACACTGACCATATGTAACATTTTATAATGCGTGCCTTTGTAGCAAGATTAATTTCATGGCTTGTTAGTATCTTTTTGTATTTGGAAAAGGCTTCTCTTGCCATCTCTATTCGACATTTGATTTCTTTTGAATTATCCCATTGATCATTTAGGAGCACTCCAAGGTATTTGAAATTTCTCACCTTTTCCACGTCAATATTTCGCATCTTTAGCGTTGTGGAATCATATATATTTTTTCTACTGACAATCATATATTTTGTCTTCTTTGTATTTATTTTTAGGCCATATGTTTCGCTTACAGAAGTAAGCTTGTCCAATAGTTTCTGTAGACCTGATAAACTGCCAGCTATTAGTGTAGTGTCGTCGGCATAACGTATATTGTTTATAAAGGAGTTTTTGATTTTTATTCCTATTCTTTCATTTTCAATCGATTTTTTAAATATAATTTGGATATATATATATTAAATAGTAATGGTGACAGTATACATCCCTGTCTGACTCCTTTAGAAATAGTTATAGGATCTGTATATTCCCCATTTATTTCAAATTGTGCTGTTTGATTCCAATAAAGATTCTTTATACACATCAATTCTTTTTCTTCTACTCCAATTGTTTCTAAAATCTCCATTAATTTGTCATGTTGGACGGTGTCGAAAGCTTTTTCGTAATCAACGAAACAAATGAAAACGTCTTTATTTATAGCTCGACATTTTTGTAATAGAATTTGAACACTGAAAAGTGCCTCCCGAGTTCCCATACCTTTTTTAAAACCAAATTGTGATTCACCCATAGCGGCTTCACATTTATTATATATTCGCTTATGTATTATTCGGAGGAATATTTTTAGTGCATGACTCATAAGGCTAATTAGCCTATGATCGCTGCATTTTTTAGCATTGTTTTTCTTTGGTATTGCAATAAAAGTCGATTTAAGCCAATCCTCCGGGTACCAACCTGTATTATATATATAATTAAAAAGTTCTACCAGCAATTTAATATTTTCTTCATTTATTAATTTTATGATTTCTGATGGAATTTCATCCGGTCCAGATGCTTTTCGATCTTTTAGTGTATTTATGGCATATACAACTTCGTTTTTGGAGATTGGAGTCCCTGTCATGCTAGCATCCGGAATATAGTTGAAATAGGGCCTTTGGTCATCATTAAATAGTTTCCTAATGTAATTTTCCCACAACATTTTTCTTTCTTTTACTTCGAAAACAGCTTGATTTATGTTAAGTGGCTTTCCTGCTATCTTCACCATCATTGCTCTATCCGATATCGGAACGTATTTCACGATAACTGCGACTCCTTTTCTGTGTACTCCATGACAAGCTTATAAATTAACATTTTTATACAAAATTGGGTAATATTTTAGAAATTTTTTGTTGTACATTTTACTATCAAAAGTATTCAGTTTGATCTATTATTTAATCATAAATCAACTCTAAAACGAACAACGGCTAAAACTATTAAATTTTACTATTGTATCAAAATTCATATTCGCGACTACATAAGAATAACACATCTTCCAAAATACTAAGTTAAGTAATTTTTGGGGTTCAGGGTATGTTGGTCTTATCAACACAGTAAGAAAAGAGAAATGCAATGAGTTCCGAACCCCCATTTTTGTACCCCCCATCAAAAAGAATGGGGGGTATATTGAGATTGTCATTCCGTTTGTAATTTCCTTAATATTGACTCAAAAACCAAAAACGATGTCTGTCTATCTGTCTGTCTGTCTGTCTGTCTGTCTGTCTGTCTGTCTGTCTGTCTGTCTGTCTGTCTGTCTGTCTGTCTGTCCGTCTGTCTGTCTTTCTGTCTGTCCTTCAGTCTGTCTGTCTGTCTGTCTGTCTGTCTGTCTGTCTGTCTGTCTGTCTGTCTGTCCGTCAATCTGTCTGTCTGTCTGTCTGTCTGTCTGTCTGTCTGTCTGTCTGTCTGTCTGGCTGTCTGTCTGTCTGTCTGTCCGTCTGTCTGTCTATCTGTCTGTCTGTTGAAATCACGATAACGCCTAAGCGAAAGGAGCTAGCTCAGTGAAACTTAGTAAAAATATTTTTCTCTGAGAAAATTTTGGCATTGAAATTGGGCAAAATCGTTTCACATTTGACCATAGCTCCCGTATAACCTCGTTTAGGCTAATCGCTTATTTGTCAATAAATGACAAATTATAGCAGCTAAGATGATAAAATTTTGTATATAGAAGTTACATTAGCATTAGCCCTAGGCAGCGTGTAAAATTTCATCAAAATCGGTTCACATTTAGTCATAGCTCACATATAAAGAACTTACGAAAACCGCCTAAAGTTCACCTAAAATACACTTAAATGCCAGTGTGCAACATTTTGTCGCAATCGGTCACCATTTGACCTAGTTCCCATATAAAAAACTTACGAAAACACAAAAATTCAAAAAGATAAGGGGATTTATGTCCGTCTGTCCGTCAGATAAAATAATGATAGCTCCTTAACTACAAAAGCTTGTAAGACTAAATTAAGCACAAAGAAGTCTTATGTTAATGTCAGCCAGTGTGCAAAATTTTGTCACAATCGGTCTCCATTTCACCATAGCTCCCATATAAAAAACTTATGGAAACACAAAAATACATAAAGAAAAGGTTGTTTATGTCCGTCAGATAAAAGCACGATTACGCCTTAACGAAAAGAGCTAGAGGGACAAATTATTATAAAAGTATTTTGGATATCTTGAAAAAGATGTGTGTTGAAAATGGACAAAATCGGTTCAAATTTAGTTAGAGCTCTTATATAACCCAGCCCCGGGAAACATATTATTGCTGATAAATTTAATACAATTGTAATAGCTATGACGATTACATTTAAAATAGGGAAGTTTTATGCAATTTTTGATCAGTTTATCAAATTTTATAGGAATCAGTCTATATTTGACTTTAGCTTTCATATAAAAAACACTCACGGAAACCAAAAATTTTAGCAAAGGCCAGTTAAAAGCTTTTAAATCAGAAACTATGATAGCTATGGCCACTAAATAAGAGCAAGAATAAGCTCTATATATATACCAGCCAATGTGTAAAATTTTGTTACAATCGGTCAACATTTGGCTATTATTCTTATATATATAACATTCCCTTTTTATATCTACAATCAAAAAGATTTGGAGGTACATTCATTATATTAAGATTGCACCTATGAAATTAGATAGGCATCAATCAATGTTCATCCCAGACTTTATATATTTATGAAGAATGCATTAGGAACTCCTAACGAAATATATGGACCTGCCGTATTACTATTAACGTGTTTAGCCCAACTACATATTAAGCACAACGAAAAGTATTTAACAAATTATTAATGTAAAACTATACCTGGTTATGAGGCCGAATTTTGATCAAAGTAAATACTAGGGAAACCACTAAAATATTTTTAAATGTTGAACTATAAAGCTACGGCAGCCGAATTTAGTCCAAAGGTTTTACCAACAATACCAATTAGCTTAGCGATTTTTTCAGTTTTGGTCCAGATTTTGAATTAGCTGCACCCTGTTTCTGAATTTAACACAACTTGATGGTGGGTATACAAGATTCGGTACAGCCGAATATAACACTCTTACTTGTTTTTCTTTAACGATAATCGATTTTGCAAAGGCTTTCGACAGTGTCAGTGGGAGCTATTTGTGGAGAATTTAAGGAAATCTTTAGTTGTCTCTGAAAATTCTGAATATAGTTTAGACAATGTAGGTGGATTTTAAATGTCGAGTCCTAAACAAGGATAAATTGTCAAGTTCGTTCGAGGTTACTATGTACTTGTGTAAGACACCTAAACCATTTATCCTCGTCATCGACGACATCATTTACTCGGCTCTGGTAGGCGAAGTGTCGACATACACACATCTAACCACTCTTAGCCATAGCTCAGGCCACCTTTCAGAAAATGTAACGGTGAGCTTAGCTGGAAATTAATATTTCCAAGACAAAGATTATCAATACCTTTCGAAAAGAGGTGGCGCCAATGAGAACTTTGAATCGCGAAAGTCATAAGGCAACTCCGCATTCGGCATTCTCCGCTATAATTGAGAATCAATAAATCAACAAAAATTTAGAAGTATAACTCGATTCTAGTTGTATATTTAAGTTACTTGAATACTAATTTTATCCTGTTTTAAGGTAGTAAAATTTGGAAATGCACAATTGCATCGATGTACGCCTGTGAACCTTTTGGAACAAATCCATGTTTCTGTAATGCTCTGTCAGCAAAGTAGGCAAAGTCAATTAATGTGAAGTTGCAAGCAACATACTATTCATGGAATAACGTATGCCTAAGACCTCGCAATAGAGTTCGATATAAGAGAAAGTTTGGGGCTCTATGCTTTAGAGGCACGATAGGACAAAAGAATACGAAGGTGCCACATAGTACGCAGTATGCGAAATAATGGAAAAACTGAGCGGCAAGTTTGGTAAAAAGGCTCTTGTCTATAGATAAAATAATGCAACGGTTGACTGACTGGAGGTACGAGGAAAGTTTTAACCTCATAACTCAGCTAGCCACTGGTTATTGAATATTAGGCTATGAAAAACTTCTCTAACTAATGCATTTGCTATTCGGAGCCGGCTTTAAAACGTAGGTCCTTTTCAATGAGTCTAAAAATAGAATCGGATGCAGTTCATTGTTTGAAAGAAGTAGCCCTTACTCCAATTGGAATGTTGTCAGGAAAATATATATATGTAGCATTCAGGGAATGACCCCTCCTTATGCATTTCATTGTGATGGAACTAGGAAATAAGGTTATGGGTAGGAGAATAGAGGGAGTAGTGTTTGAGGGTATTTGATTTGAACCTTTGGATATCATAATTGGTAGGAAAGACTTCTGCAGAAAGTTTGTTCCACATTCGTACTGTGTGGTTAAAGAATGAATTTTCGCTATAGTTGTGCGATCCACTGGCCAATCGACTACAAAGCTTGAGTTGAGTTTCGAGTACTACGAAGGAATGTACGTATTTCAGTAACAAGACCTCTAATTTCGTTTGAGCACATGCCGTTGTAGAAGCGATAGAACGGTGAAATACAACCAATATTGCGACGATGCTCCAGTGAGTCAATAGAGTTGGCTACCAAACTTTCACCGATAAGCTCCTTCGCCCTCTCGTGTACACGGTCAAGTTACTTCAAAATATCAGTTGGAGTAAAGTATATCTTGTACCACTTAAGAAAGCCGAAGCAGCTTCTTTCGAAACTAGAAAAATGTGTTCAGTCCAACGGACATCGCACTGAATTTTCATGCCCAGAACTTTAAGAGTTTCTGATTCTTTAATATTTATACCACCCATAGTTACACATGAAGCAACATGATCCATTATACGTTTATGTGTTAGCACACAACATTGGATCTTACGGGCATTGAAAACGATCCTATTCATAATATCCCAACTAGAGGTTTTAGGTAGGTTTTGCCTCATATCATCAATCTCCAACGTGCTTGGCCTATAGTTGATAGCAAATGTTGCTATCGAGTTTGTATAGAATGGTACCTTTTTTGTAGCCTCACCCTTTTAGAGATTGGCGTAACATTAGCCTCCTTCCAACGCGTTGAAAATGTAGACTTAGAAAAACACAACTTTATGACTTAGTACCTGGTTGACCGAGCCTTGATCGGAGCTTTATGATAAGCACTTTGTGCAAATATTCAGTTAATTTTGAATTATTTTATTTATTTTGTCCGATCAACACATAGTTTGCATAGTTTACAGATTAAATCATTTTGAATAATTTTGGAAATTAGTCATGCCAACAGAAACCTCCTTCAACTCATGCGCAACAACTTTGCTACATATTATAGCCTGATCAAATGCACAGTTTACGATTTATTTCATTTTGAGTAGTTTTCAGTGGCGCCACCTGAAGTTGTTCATACCAACTAAGAAACCTTCGTCTGCTTATGCTTTACAACTTTGCAAATGGTTATAACATGATCAAATGCACAGTTTACGATGTAATTCATTTTGAGTAATTTTCAGTGGCGCCACCTGTTGGACTTTGCTTCCCATTAATAAACCTTCGTCGGCTTATCCGCAACAACTTTGCTAAGGATTATAGCATGATTAAATGTACAGCTTACGATAACATTGACTTTGAGTAGTTTTCCACCTGTCGGAAATTATTCACACCAACTAAAAAATCTTCGCCGGCTCATGCGCTACAACTTTGCTAAAGATCATAGCAAGATCAAATATAGAGTTTACAATTTAATTAATTTTTAGTAATTTTCAGTGGCGCCACCTAACGGAAATTAGTCTTACCAACTTAAAAACCTTCGCCGGCTTATCCGCAACATCTTTGCTAAAGAGCGAAGATGTTCACTACTTTCAAAAAGTTCCATATGCTTATTTGGTACTTCTTTGGTACCAATTGAATTCGGTACATTTTATTCAAACGCAGTTAACATAATTCCTATTAATGTTACTTTTGATATGTTAAGTTATCATGTTATACCTTTTTTACCCATTTTGGCCTCTAAATCAAAAAAGTACCAAATGCGTGTTCAATATTTCTTTAAAATCTTTTGACTGCAGTACAAAGTTCCTTTCTATATTCTTTGGTTTAAAATATAACTGTGGGTTAACAATGTACGAAAAAAAAACTATTTTCACCCTTTTTTACCCCCTATCGGACATAGTTTCAAAAAAGTACCAAACACCTGTCCGCTTATTTTCATAGCTGTTTATAACGTAATTTTAATTTTGTTTCTATACCTATTACTTTAGGAGATATAACGTTTTCGATTTTTTCCCCTTTTTACCCGTTTTTATACTCTTAGAGGCAAAGATTCTAAAAGTCCCTTCTTCTTCGACCTATACATCAAAAAAGGTAAAGACTGTCCAAATTTTATCAAAATCTTTAAAGCAGTTTTCGAGATAGCCCGCATAGTTTCAGTTATTATTTCAAGTGCGGACTGCTTTCTGGCAAGCACGAAGGTTATTTTCATCAAACGAGACAGTAAGTAATTAGTCATCCTTTAAAAGAGTTGGAATTGAAGAAGAAGTATTATCTTTGACTCTTTTAATGAATGACCAAAAGCATTTACTGCCTCTAGAAGCAGTAAGAACTTTAGTACGAAGACGCGTCAGTACCTGGATTTTGGTTGTTACGCCAAATTCTGAATGCTTTATCTCATAATCTATCTGCATTTTTGAATATTGAATCATATTAAGATTATTGTATAATTGACAACTTTTTACGTAGGATAAATGATTACATCCCCAGCATAATCAGGTTTTCAAACATTATTGCCATGACATTGACATTGATGTCAGGAGAACCGAATTTTAAAATTAAGATGCCTAAAAAATTCGATTAACTCATTTAACCGAGCTTTTCTGTAGATAAATCGTGATCGTTTCGTAGTTGGTTGTAAAGTAGCTTGAAGTTTAAAGAACGGACAAGAGACAGAGATGGTACAGTGATCCGAGTTGCCAAGAGGTGAAGTAGGAAGCAGATCATGTGTTTCATTTTCGTGCCCTTTAACACATGAATTATGAGTTGGTTCTGTCGCTAATTGCGCAAGGTGATTGTATGGTGTTGAGCATGTAGAACAAAGGAGTTATCAAAAAATACCTTTCAAATTTCAAATCGAGTGGAATCTGTCGGACACCATTAGTTTCTTACCGATTTTCAAAATCGCTTCAGTATCTTTATTTAAAGAGGTAAGCTTTAAAGTTTAACATTTACACAAATTTGAATAATACGTGTATTCAAGTGTTAACCAAAAATTTCAAATTTAACTACCTAACATTTAGTATAACCACTTAATTAAATGAGTTCCAGAAATTCATAAGATTTCCTTGAGATGCTTTAAATTGAAGTGCCAAGGAATTTTATATTTAATGAACTGCTAAATCTTGTTAAATCATTTTTACCACCTCAAAAATATCACCTTAAGTATAAGCCATAATCTTTGAGAATTCCTTAGCATAAGTTTCTTGTTTTAGCTTCATTTCGCTATACCCCAGCTAATTTCAGCAAATATTTCATTCAACAGACTTTCGACAAATACATAAATATTTTATCTCTAAGATGCCATACAAATCATCTTTAATTAGTTTGAAATTCCTTTTGTGAAGCATTAGAGATAAAGACGATAAAAGCGTCGTCTGGTGAGCAGGATTTGCTGTTGTCTTTTATACATATCTCAGCTGGTGGTCTTCATGGTCTTCAGCGTAGACGTCATCATTTTGGCTGTAGTTAAAATAATTTAATTTGCTATTGTCTCATTATATTCATTTCATTTTGCTAAGAAATTTATTAAGTTCTTATCTACATATTTGGCGTGTAAATTTACATAATATTTTATAATTAAGGATACAGACCATTCATGAATGTTCTGTGAATGCTACTAGTAGAAAAAAATAACCAACACCAACAACAATCCTTACTCTTTATGTTACCTCCCTTTATTTATCTCTTACTTAGAATCTTAAATTTTAAGCTATAGCAAGCTACTACCACTACCCTAACAACCTTTAGTGTTTTATATCTTTATTTTAACTTTCAAAAAATTTGCACGTTTTTTGATTATACTCACTCATACATATACACACACTTATACGCAACATCACACAGTGGTTTGCAAAACATAGTTTTTTGGGAAAAATTCACAAAAAAAAGTCTATTTTTTGAAAAATTTGACTTTAAATTTCTGAAAAACTGTACAAGGTATATAAATAATTTTTCGCAGTTACAAAGCCTATTTTATTGTTTATGTAAAACAATTTAAAAAATTAAAAAAAAGATAACCCAATTGACGTTTTTTTGCAATCAAAATGACTGTTTTTAGAAATTTGTCATTTTTTATAAAATAACATTTTCTGGAGTCGTTTATGATTTTGCGGTACTTTTTATAGCTACCATCAAAAATAATAGGGGGTATATTGAGATTGTCATTCCGTTTGTAATTTCCTTAATATTGGCTCAAAAATCAAAACGATATGAGCCCTTGATTTTGAAAGTGGTATAAGTCATGTTTTTTTAGTTTCGAGATATTTAGAGTTTTGCATTTTAAAGTATTAAAAAATATTTCTATATTATAGAATGTGATTTTTTTATAGTAAAGCAGTGCCAACATACAAGTTTTTATTATGATTGTAAAATTTATAACGATTTTTAAGAGCAAATGTGTTTTTGAAAGGTTGAAATGACTTATACCACTTTCAAAATGAACGTGATGACTTTATGAATGACTTACACCAAAAAACAATAATTACATTTTGTTCATCAACCAAAAAATATACAAAATTTATCGAGTTAATTTTCATGGCATACTGCTAATATTTTAAGATTATATAATTTTATTAGGATTTTATACAAAATAGCTGATAAACTAGATTTTTATAAATGACTGACTTAAACCACTTTCAAAACCAAGGGCTCATATATTTTTTGAATATCTAAGTCAGCACTTAGATACTTTCGATCCTAAGTGTGGTGTGATCTTGTGTAATGGTTAAGTTTTGGGTTTTGATGTCTTCTGACACATATAGTAAAATTTTATGGCCAACATTTTTGTAGAACATTTCATCCCCACTCTTCCCCTTTTTCGGGGTGTTTTTTACATTTTGTTAGAATAAGGCCACAAAACTCAGTTATGGAGGGGAGTTAGAGGGTTAATAGGTTCTACGAAAATATCTGCCGTGTTATTTTATATAAAGTTGCTGAACATACCATGGACCTAAGAAGTAAGGAAAACAAAATTTTAATTATTATAATTATAAATAGACTGACTTATACCACTATCAAAATGAACAGTAATTTAATTTTGTTTATCAACCAAAAAATATACATATTATATCGAGTTCATTTTCGTGGTAAACTGCTATTCTCTTCAGATTATGTAATTTTATTAGGATTTGATACGAAATAGCTGATAAAGTCGATTTTTTTAAATGACTGACTTCTACCACTTTCATAATCAAGGGCTCATATATTCTAATGTATCAATATATGGTCAATTTTCCATATATATGAGATTTTAACATTTTTAAAATTTTGTCCTTGGTTTAATGTTTTTCGGATTTGCCCATATTTAAAAACGGGTTTCTATTGTTTTTTTTCCTGAACTGTTAGCTAAATGTTTGTATTTTGGGTCTAAAACCAAAAAAAGATGATGAGAAAAATTATTTTTTTTTTATTTTTTAAATGAAATAACTTAAAACTTATAACAGTTATTATAGTAAAGTAATCATGCGTTTGCTTCGTTTCCTCAAGCTCATTCCAAAGTGTAGAAAATTAACCATATTGAACAATAACACTATTATAACCCCTAAGAACAAAAACACCCAAAATTTAAGATTTTATAGAAACGATTTTCTTAATTTTTTTTTTTCTGCAATTACGGATTTTTACAGAGGTCGTTTTATTTATTTTATCATATTGTCACGAATTTTTAAGTTATTCGCCCCATTGTGTCTATAAGCAAAACAACATTTTTCTCTTAATGTTTTGCTGTAGGAGTAGAGCAACATTTTTCTCTTTATCTACACTCTCTCTCTCTGTTGCTGATAACTTCAGTTAATTCATTTGTACAACGTGTGGGTGAGTGTGTTCTTGATCATGTAAGAATGTATTGGAACATGTATGAACATTCGTAAGCCACTTTGTTAGTGTAATCGACTACAATAGCACTTTGTTTACATCTGCAAAAAATGCTAGAAACTCCCTTCTCTACTATAAAAGGTTGACGAGCTGTTATCGTGGCAGAGTTTTAATTTAGACGCGTATAAGAGAACAGTGTGACTAAGAACATTAGTAAAGCAACAAGTTTCTGTTTACAGTTTTGTGTTAAAAGTGAACTAACTCTAAAAGTTAATAAAGCGATAACTTTGTAAAACTGCATAAAGTGTTTTAACATTGTTTTCTGTTTGCAAGAAAGAATTCCTTCCACGTTTTTAAAGGAAAAACGTAACAATATCTTGGGAATAGCTTATCTAAATTCGTTGAAAAAAAAAAAACGCTGGTAGATTCACCACAAAACTTACTTTAAGACTTGATAAGACAATTTTTTTCATATATTCAACGATTTTGAAGTATTTCACATAAAAATGTCAAAAATAATTTGTTTTTTGCAAAATAGAATAAAAAAAAAAATTTTTGAAGTATTTCACATAAAAATGTAAAAAAAAATTTGTTTTTTGCAAAATAGAATAAAAAAAAAAAATTTAAAAATCATAAAATATTGAAGATTTCAAAACCATATAATTTTTATTTCACGGTCTTAAAACTGTAAATGTTATAAGTAACCGAAGCCTTATTTCGTGAAAATACATACATAACTGTTTTTTTGAAAATAAAGTGAAAATTAGCAAACAATTTTCACATGAAAAATTAAAAAAATGAAAAAAATAAGTAACTGCTAGAATTTTCAAAATACTTAATTTCACTTCATTTACTTGTTTGTAAATAAAATCACTATTTAGGAATGGATTTTGAGGAAATAAGGTTTATTTCATTTGAAACACCCACAGTTTTGTGACCATGTAATGAAAATGGTATATTTTTACCATCTTCGATTTTTTATGAATTTTAAAAAAATAAAAAAAAAATAAATTTAAAGAAAAAACAAATTTTCAATAAAGTGTTTCCGTCATTTGGTCTTTAATGAGAGCTAGGGTCAATTGTGGACTGATTATCTCGATTTTTTTTGGCAAATAGATAACAGTTTTTACGAAAATTATGTATGGAAAAAATAAACTTAAAATTCTCATTATCTTCAGATTTACGAGCGTTTTAGTGATTTTTGTTCTCATTAAGTGCCTTTTGATAGAAGAGTTTGTATGGAAGTGGACTGATCCGACGAACGGACGGACTGACATCGCTAAATCGACTCAGAAAGCGATTCTAAGTATATTGGTATACTAAAAGGTGGATCTAAGCCAAATATTTCTATGCGTTACATACATCAGCATAAACTTATAATACACTTTCCACCTACGATGGTGAAGGGTATAAAAATAAAGTGGTGGTCATTTGTAATGCAAAAAGTTTCATTTTGTGGAGTAGTGTAATTAAAAGATCTACAAGATATAAAAGCTTTTTTCCTTCTGAGGTGGTCTACTTTGACGCCCAATGATTCACCTTATGTAAACACAGGGTAACCATAAATCCAAGATTTAGATAACTTGGGGCCTCCTTAATAATTCTCTCATACAAACTGATGCAATCAGACTTACAGTTTATAAGATACAGATTTATGACCACTTTTTTGTTTCAAACCACTGTGCATCATCATACACCAGCAAAAGCTTCAAAAGCAAATATAGAAAAAGCAGCAAATGGAAAAGCAAAGAAAACTCTGAAAATTATACAAGAATATTAAATTCAATGCTCGTTTTTGTTTGGCCAGTTGTCATTTTACAAATTACATTCTTCTCGTCTAAGGTTTCGTTAGGAAAAAAACCCAGTCTCTATATTGGCCAAAGACTGAGTGTTAATGTTTGAGAGAAAGGACTATGACTATAACGACTGAAAACTTGTGAATAAGTGGCATAATTAAAATTCTTATGATATTTTATTTCTAAATAGACACAAAAGCAACCACACCACGACTATGTTATTTTCATGTTTGTCTAGAAAGTTGTGTTGTTGAATGGAAATGATGTTTTTGCATTATGCTAATTGGTAAATGTTAAATATTATTTTGAAATAAAATTGCCTTATTTAATTGTTATACAAAGAAAATGCTTTCTGACACTTGAGTTTATAAATTAGATTTAACTTTGTGAATAAAGTGTGTGTTTTAGCACAAAATTTGTCAAATGAAAATGTGAGAGGTCAACTTATGAATACTAAATAATGTTATATTAAACGTATTAAAGCATTTTAAAAGAAAATTCAATTATAGTGTAATTTAGGAAGAAAATAGTAAACTAAGTTTACTAATATACCCTAGAGTGGCTTCACCCACATACAAATGAAAATTTACTTTTGGGGCATCCTCTAAAAATATAGTTCGTTCGATTTTATATTTTGTATCACAAAATGTTGGAAATAAAAATCGATGATAGAAGTATTGAACAGGGGCCAAATTACCGCATTCGATATCGATCGAAAACTCAGACTTTTAAGCAAATGTTGTGAAGTATACTTTAGGGATGTTCAAAATTACTTGGATGCAAAAAGTTTATTGAAATTTGGTATCCATTTTGATTCGTTTTCAAAAACATGTAGGTAGTTCAACTAAAATACTTTTACTATTGGTCATCTTTTGGCAAATAACTACCAAAAAATTAAGTAAACTGAGCATGTTTTAAATAATTTTGATTATCCTTAAAGTGTGCTATATAAATGTTTTAAAAATATCTAAAATTTCGATTTTAAACAGCTTCAGAATTTGATAAAAAAACACATAGAATTAAAAGAAATACATGAAATCTTTATTTATTTATGTCGTGAAAATTTAAATATTGACATTTTTTGAAATATTGTACAAATTTATCTGATATTAAAATGTTGACATATTATCTATTATCTTTATCAATATCTATAAAAAGATGTTCGCGTCTGTTTGTTTGTCTGTTTGTATGTTGTTTTTATGAAGGATCTCCGAAACTAGCCGACCGATTTTTCTGAAAATTTGACAGTGTGATATGGTGTGACCGGTGGTTAAATAGGCTAGGTTTTTTAAATCTCAAGTGGGCGTGACCCCTCCAATATAACTCACATATTAACAAGTAAGAAAGTGCTATAGTCGGTCAAGCTCGACCATACGATACCATTTACCACTAAGGTCAAAGATGATCTTTTTCCTGTATAAAGACAAATATTTGCTAAATTTTGCCATCATACAAACATTTTCTCAAAACTTTTATATTTAAGCTGTTTCCATCATTTAGACTTATATGAGCGCTAGGGTCAAATGTGGACCGATTATCTCGATTATTTGGCGAATTGACTTTTATATTTAAGCTGTTTCCATCATTCAGACTTATATGAGCGCTAGGGTCAAATGTGGATCGATTATCTCGAAATTTGGCGAATTGATTACAAACATTATCAATGCAGAAAATAAACTCAAAGTTCTTAATTTCTTCAGATTTATGAGCGCTTAGGATTTTTATCTCATTTAGTGCGTTTTGAAAGAAGAGTTTGTATGGGAGCTATGGTCAAATGTGGACCGATTTCAACGAGATTCGGTACAATGATTTTGGTTTATATAAGCAGTGTTTGTTTTAAATTTTGTGAAAAAATATTGATATTTGTGGCCAAAATATCAAATACGGGAAATAAGACCTATGGGAAGTACCATAAATAATTTACAGATTTTGACGATTTTCAGTAGCCACTATCATGAAAATGGTCTGTGCCAAATGTCACCAAATTATCTTTAGAACTGCGACCTGTACTTTGATTACATGGTTCACATGGGGATCCAGCCAGCCAGACGGACGGACACGGACGGACATCACTAAATCGACTCAGAAAGTGATTCTAAGCCTATTTGTGTACTAAAAGTTGGGTCAAAGAAAAATATTTCTATGCGTTTCAAACATCAGCACAGACTTATACTACCCTTTCCACCTATGGTGGTCCAAAAGGCCCGATTTTTCTGAAATTTTGACAGTATTTTAGAGTGTGACCAATTGGTAAAATAGGCCAGATTTTTTTTTGATATCTGAAAGTGGGCGTGACCCCTCCCAAATATTAAAAATTGCAAGTATGGATGACCGAACAGACCGATTTTTCTGAAATTTGGACAGTATGTTAAGGTGTGACTGGTGGGATAAATAGTCCAGGTCTTTTTTTGAATCTCAAGTGGGCGTGACCCCTCCCATATAAGTCACATATTAAAAATTACAAATATGGATAACCGAACTGACCGACTTTTCTGAAATTGAGACAATATGGTAAGGTGTGACCGGTGGTTAAAATATGCTAGGTGTTTTTCTGAAATCTCTAGTGGGCGTGACCCCTCCCATATAAGTCAAATATTGAAAATGATAAATATGTGATCGTGTGATCGGTGGTTAAAATAGGCTAGGTTTTTTTTGAAATTGTAAGTGGGCGTGACCCCTCCCATATAAGTTAAATATTAAAAATTACAAATATGGATGACCAAACAGACAGACTTTTCTGAAATTGAGACAATATTGTAAGGTGTGACCGGTGGTTAAAGTAGGCAATGTTTTTTTCTTAAATTTCAAATGGGCATGACCCCACCCATATAAGTCAAATTTTAAAAATTACAAATATGGATGATAAGATCAAAACGATTTAAACGAATTTATTAAAGTTTTAAGTGTGGATATTTTCATACTATAGGATAGTTTTTCGCTTTTTAAGTTTTTTGAAAATTAACCAAGGAGGACCTGGGAATCGAAAAATGTGGATAAAATTTCCTTTTTATTTAAAATTTCATCACTTGAGAACGGCTGGACTGATAAAGACATTTTTTCTTTAATGGTTTTTTTAGTTTAAGTTAGGATTCTATAAGTACATAATTGACCATGCCCTCTTTTTTAGATTTATCTAAAATCGGAAAACGGCTGCACGGATATTGGTAATATGATTGGTGTTTGATAATAGTGTTGGCCCTATAACAGTTGAGGCCCTATTCTCTACTGGGAGTCAAGGATAACAGAAGAAGAAGAAGATAATAGTTTGACTGACGATTGTTTGACGATTGTTTGACAGTTGTTTGATGGTTGATTGACTGATGACTGTTTGAAGATTTTTCAAGAATGTTTTATAATTGTTTGACGATTAACTGGAGATTTTATGACGGTAGTTTGCTGATTTTTTGATGATTGTTTGATGGTTGTTTGATGATTGACTGATGACTTTTTAATAATTTTTTAAAGATTGTTCGACTGGTGATTGTTTGACGATTGTTTGATAGTTTTTTGATAATCTTTAAATATAAAAATATATTCGCGTCTGTTTGTCTGTTTGTCTGTCTGTATGTTGTTTGATATTTATGGGCCCATTTCGAACACGTTTATAGCAAAGCCGGGTAAAAGCAGCTAGTTGAATATAAATAAATTCATCGAGTTGTTTCGGAAGTTAAAATAAATGCTTTTTATTATACCCTTCACCTCTTTAAAAATATACATATTTCAATGTATTTCCAAAATGAGTTTCTAATATTATATTTTGCTTCTCTTTTTAGGATACAAATCGTGATAAAACAGGTAATATATTTTGTCATGTTTATTCTACAACATATTTGCATAGTTGGATTGAATTTAGAAATTATAACAATTCATGTTTATTTAACTTAATTTGTTTATGATTCTACTAAATTGAACCTTTATAAAAAAGTGTCATTCTTCGTGCGAAAAATAAAACTAAAAAAATACGGAGTATTCCGAGTAAAATATGCAATATATTATTATATAAATTAAATTTGATTCATATATACACACATATAATATATACGCAGTACTGGTGCAAATCACTGCATTCGATATCAACCGAAAATTTCAATTCGAAATCTAAAAGACTATAATTCTGTAGCCTACTTTTAATACAATCTAAATAATTTATATCATATTCAATGTAACATTCTATACTTATTTGTCAAAATATGCCCAATAGTGGAACCCTTTTTATTTAATCTATATATTTTTACAAACCAAAAGACATATTTAGATATTAAATTTTATTAAACTTTTAACAATAAAAATAATTTTGGACATCCCTAAAGTATGCTATAAAATATTTGCTAAAAAAAGATCTATAGAAATTTAAATAAAAACTGAATATATCCTTAACACAATTTATTAACATATGCTAAGAATAATGTTAAGTTACAATGTAAACAGAGTTTAAATAACAAAAAACAAAAATATGTAATAAAAAAAGGGGGAAAAAACGATAAGAAATTAAACAAACACTGACTTCTGTATGCAATTACATGCATTTCAACAAACAGCAGAGCAACATGACTGAGTAAATATCAACAAAGATTTTTCTACACAACGTCTGATGAATATGAATATAACCACAAACATATGTTACACAAATAGATGCATAAATGCAGATATGTACCCAGGGGGAAAATGTATACTTAGGGGGTCATATTAGCAACATGTAAGAGGATTTCTTAGGACTTAAATTAAAAAAAAAAAAAACTTTCCTTAACTTTAAAAAATATAAAGGGGTCAAGGTTCAATGTACAGGAAAATTATTATTTTTATAGGAAATTTTTAAATTTTTTTTTTATTTTAATAGGAAATTTTTCAAAAATTTCTTATTTTTATAGGAAAATTTTCAAAAATTTCATATTCAAATTTTTCAAAAATTTCTTATTTTTATAGGAAATTTTTCAAAAATTTCTTATTTTTATAGGAAATTTTTCAAAAATTTCTTATTTTTATAGCAAATTTTTTAAAAAATGTCGTATTTTTATAGGAAATTTTTTAAAAAATTTCTTATTTATATAGGAAACTTTTAAAAAAAAATTGTTATTTTTATAAAATTTTTTAAAAAAATTGTTATTTTTATAAAAATTTTTAAAATAATTTCATATTTTTATAGGTATATTTTTAAAACATTTCTTATTTTTATAATAATTTTTTCAAAAGTTTCTTATTTTTATAGAATATTTTTGAAAAATTTTCTATTTTTATAGGAAATTTTTCAACATTTTTTTATTTTGATAGGAAATTTTTCAAAAATTTCTTATTTTGACATGAAATTTTTCAAAAATTTCCTATTTTTATAGGAAATTTTTCAAAAGTTTATTAATTTTATAGGAAATTTTTCAAAAGTATCTTATTTTTATAGGAAATTTTTCAAAAATTTTTTATTTTTATAAGACATTCTTCAAAAATTTCTTATTTTTATAGGAAACTTTTCAAAAATTTCTTATTTTTATAGGAAATTTTCAAAAATTTCTTATTTATAGAAAATTTTTTAAAAATTTCTTAGTTTTATAGGAAATTTTTCAAAAATTTCTTATTTTTATAGGAAATTTTCAAATTTTTTAAAAAATTTAAAAAAATTTCTTAATTCTGTAGGAAATTTTTCCAAAATTTCTTGTTTTTATAGGAAATTTTTCAAAAATTTCTTTTTTTTGTACGAAATTTTTCAAAAGTTTATTTTTATAGTAAATTTTTCAAAAATTTCCTATTTTTATAGGAAATTTTTCAAAATTTTTCTACTTTTCTAAAATTTCCTATTTTTATAGGAAATTCCTATTGTTCCTATTGTTATAGGAAATTTTTAAAAAATTTCCTATTTTTATAGAAAATTTTTAAAAAAATGTCCTATTTTTATAGGAAATTTTTAAAAAAATTTCCTATCTTTGTAGGAAATTTTTAAAAAATTTCATATTTTTATAGGAAATTTTTTGAAAAATTTCCTATTTTTATAGAAAATTTTTTAAGAATTTCTTATTTTTATAGGAAATTTTGTAAGAATTTCTTATTTTTATAGGAAATTTTTTAAAAATTTCCTATTTTTATAGGAAATTTTTTAAAAATTTCCTATTTTTATAGGAAATTTTTTAAAAATTTCCTATTTTTTTAGGAAATTTTTTAAAGATTTCCTATTTTTATAGGAAATTCTTCAAAAAATTCCTATTTGTATAGGAAATTTTTCAAAAAATTCCTATTTGTATAGGAAATTTTTCAAAAAATTCCTATTTGTATAGGAAATTTTTCAAAAATTTCCTATTTGTATTTTACAAAATCTTCCTATTTATATAGGAAATTTTTCAAAAAATTCCTATTTGTATAGGAAATTTTTCAAAAAATTCCTATTTGTATAGGAAATTTTTCAAAAATTTCCTATTTGTATAGGAAGTTTTTCAAAGAATTCCTATTAGTATAGGAAATTTTTCAAAAATTTTCTATTTGTATAGGAAATTTTTCAAAAATTTCCTATTTGTATAGGAAATTTTTCAAAAATTTCCTATTTGTATAGGAAATTTTTCAAAAATTTCCTATTTGTATAGGAAATTTTTCAAAAACTTCCTATTTGTATAGGATATTTTTAAAAAACATCCTATTTGTACAGGAAAATTTTCAAAAATTTCCTATTTTTATAGGAAATTTTTCAAAAATTTCCTATGTGTATAGGAAATTTTTCAAAAATTTCCTATCTGTATAGGAAATTTTTCAAAAATTTCCTATCTGTATAGGAAATTTTTCAAAAATTTCCTATTTGTATAGGAAATTTTTCAAAAACTTCCTCTTTGTATAGGAAATTTTTAAAAAATTTCCTATTTTTATAGGAAAGTTTTCAAAAATTTCCTATTTTTATAATAAATTTTTCAAAAATTTGCTATTTTTGTAGAAAATTTTTCAAAAATTTCCTATTTTTATAAGAAAATTTTTAAAAATTGCCAATTTTTATAGGAAATTTTTCAAAAATTTGTTTTTTTATAGGAAATTATTAAATTTTTGATAAGAAATTTTATAAAAAATTTTTAGAAAATTTCTAATTTCTAAAGGAATTTTTTCAAATTTTTTATAGGAATTTTATCAAAATTTTGTTGCTTTTATAGAAAATTTTTCCAAAGTTTGTTATTTATAGAGAATTTTGGCAAAATTTCCTGCTTTTGTAGGAAATGTTTCAAAAATTTCCTGCTTTTGTAGGAAATGTTTCAAAAATTTCCTATTTTTAAAGGAAATTTTTTAAAAATTTCCTTTTTTATAGGAAATTTTTAAAAAGATGTCTTATTTTTATAGAAAATTTTTCAGAAATTTTTTATTTTTATAGACAATTTATCAAAATTTTTTTATTTTTATAGGAGATTTTTTTAAAATGTCTTATTTTTATGGGAAATTTTTCAAAATTTTTTATTTTTATAAGAAATTTTTCAAAAATTTCTTATTTTTATAAGAAATTCTTTTTCTATCGGGGAACTTTAGACTTTTCTATTGATATTTCTTATTTCTGATGTTTTATATATTTTTCTCACTGGTCATATGACTTCAACAGAAACACATATAGACAAATAATTGGACATGTACTACTTGAGGGACGTGTGGGAAAACTTAAGAGATTTATCACAAAATGATTTAAGTGCAATTGTCTGACGCTGGGTGTTAGTACGGACATGTGGGTGTATTGCTAGAAAGTGGGTGTGTTCGATACGCAACACATGTTGTCTTCCAAAAACAAATGCATTTCGAGAACATTTCTATTTACGTTGTCTATTTGCTTAAGCTTGTCTATCTAAATGTCGTATCTGTCTGTTTGCAATTCTTCTGAAATCTTTTGATCACATATTTTATAAAATACAATATCAAGCAGCCAAAGTGGGATGTAGATAAATTCATTTAAAATTTAATTTCCTACAATAGAGCAATTAGTATTTAAAATACGTGTGTGTGTGTGTGTGTGTGGGTTTTTTGGGATAGAGGGTAGATTAAGGGAAATTAATTAAAGTTGATTTCAATTACACAAACTAAATAAAGTACATATTTTGATATGGTTTTAGAAAAACTACTTTGGCTTTTAAATATTATATTCAAATAAATCTAACCAAATCTTATGGCTTATTTGCCAAATAGGAATTAATGGAAAAAATTTAGAAAAATTAGTTTGCTTAATAATTTGAAACAAGTTAAACTTAAAAGCTGTTTATTTTACATAAAATTACGTAATAAGTCTCAGTTTCCCTAAGAATTTAAACCAAAAATTTTAAATCTTAAGCAAACTTATTTCCTGCCAACAATTTCAAAAAGTCAATCATCTTTAATCTTTAAAAATGATGTATTAAACATATAAATCTACAAATATATAACTAGAATTTTTTTCGATGAAAACTTCTTTAATCCTCCTATATTTACTTTTCTATTTCGAATCCTAAGAGATTACTTCAACCTTTCAATATTAATTTTCAAATTTACATTATTTTTTTCTCGATTTTATTTTTTTATTTTATAAAACCAAACAGAAATTTTAGACAGGATAAATATATATACACACATATACAAAAGACTCACAGACTCTAAGAGATAAAAGCATTTAAATCATATTCCTCTTATTTGTTGTCTGCCATATAGCATTAAGTCAATAATAACAAACTGGATGACAATGATATTTTATTATTCATAACCTTCCTTTCATGTCCTTTTATGTCGTTTTGTGTTCTTTTTTTTTTCTTTTTATTCTTCATTCTGTAGTTTAGTCCTCGTGGAAGTTATTTGTTTTACAGGACATGTCAACAAGAGAGATAACTAATAAAGTAAGAAAAATAAAATAAAATACAAAAGTAATTATTAATAATATAAATCATACGCCAGAGTTGGTACTCAAGTAAAACAAAAAGTTATAAAATTTCACTAGAAGTTCTCATAGATATAAAAAATAAAATTAGACAGAAACAAGTTAGAGTGCTATTTGCGGCTTTACGTAATCTTAAATAATATTTACCAAAGGTATTAAAAAAGTGAAGTAAGGAATGGAAAGTGCTTATGGGGAATTATTTATGTTTTTAAAGACTGACTTAGGTGAGTCCTATATAAATTATATGGTATATTGATCTTTACCCTGCTATGATGTTAGGGTCTTTTGATGACCCAAATCGCATTAAACATTACCGTATTTCTAACTGATAGTATATATTTGAAAGTTCCTATTACTCAGTGCACCAATTGTTGAAAAATATTGAATTCAATTATTTTTATCACCATTTTAGGCTTCGACAAGTTTTTATTGCAAGTACATACACATATGATGTTGTGGTCATTTTATGACCCTCTATCATTTTTGTAATATGAATATATAGATATATAATGTAATATGTCTATATTATATGTGTTTTGCATTTGTTTTTTTGTTAACCGCCGTGGTATAGCAGGTTAGTCATCCGCTTAGCATACCAGAGGTCCCAAGTTCGATTCCTGGCCAGACCCACTTGAAAAAAAATAAAATTTTCAAAAAAGCGGTTTACCTCATAACTCAGCTAGTCCCTGGTTATTTAAGTATTTGCCAATGTAAAACTTATCTAACCAATGCATTTGCCGTTCGGAGTCGGAGTTAAAACGTCCCTTTCAATAAGTCTAAAAATGGATTCTAATGCAGCTCATTGTCTAAGAGAAGTACCATTTGTCCAATTGGAATGTTGTATGTTTTATATGACAATAGAACAAACAAAATAAGAAAGACCGACAAAATGCCAAAAAAAAATAACGCATGATTGTAGAAAGAAACTTTACAAAAACCCAGAACAAAACGGAAGAGGTCCATTTTGAGAAAATTTGATTTAAAGTTTTTATTTTCCATATAATTTCACAGTAACATTGCGCAGATATATACCCAGCAAAACTTTGGTAATGGCAAGTACTCTGATAACTGGTTACCTTGTAACGACTACAACATACCATCCGAATAAATAATAAGTTATTACAGAAGTACTTATTTGTAATTAAGATGGTAATTTAAACTGAATTGCCCCGGTTCAAATCCCACCAAGGGCAACAATTTTTTTTTAGTTTTTTTTATTAAAAGAGTCTTTGTAAATGATTTTTGAATTTTAAGAACTTAAATATTATCTTTTGTAAAAAAAAAATTGTAAAACTAACTCACGTTAATGAAAAAATACCGTCATGGTCTTAACTTGGTAAGCCCAACTTATCTGGGTCATCCTTCATCTCAACTATGGACACACACCTCCTCATGGTATCACCCTGGGAGCTAGTTTAACACCCATTAATATTGTGAGTTAACATGTTCCGAGAGTTGTCCCATAAGATCGATAAAAATGGGTTAGGATTACGGGCTAGTAACCCTCTCTTGAAAAAAAAAATACAATGAAGAGGATAAAATTAGAATTGAAATGTCCCACTACCTAATATTAGAGGAGGATGTCCGAAACTTCGATAGAAAGATCAAGTAGAGGAACATTTTTCAAAGCTTGGCCTATAAAATTGGAGAATATTCGCACAAGATCGAAATCCATGGAATTCTAAAATATGCTCGGACTTTGACCTTAACAGGTTGTAACATTTTAGTAAGTAAGAGTTGATCTTTTGAAAAAACTTATACAAAAAAGAAGATTTAAATTGTTTAAGTTTTAAAATAATTTTAAAAAAGTTTTAAAATAATTACAAAAAATCGTATAAAAATATTTTTCCAAAAATTACAACAAAGCAAAAAAAAAGCAAGGAAAAACAAAGTTATTTTCACATGATTTTGGATCTAAAAATAAAAATTGTTTATATTAATTATAAGCTGCTAAGTTTTCAACATATGAAGTAGATCAGTGGAAGAGTCTCTGCCTAGCAGTCGGAGGGTCTGGGTTCGAGCCCCCATGGGATCATAAAAAAATTTTGTATTTCGTTTAAAAATATATGTTTTTAACCCTAACACTCCTGACACGGGTACCTGGGTACCCGAACGAACTTTAAAGTCAAATATCTCTTTAACGATAAATGATACAAAGTTGAGGTTTTGTAAGTTCCTAAAACTATTTATTTTCTAAAGATTTTTGTTTCTCTAAGCTTTCCAAAGTTTTTGGCTTAGGCTGTGGATTCACCGAAAGTCAAATATTCCTAGCCCTCCTGATAAGGGTACCCGGGTACCAGTAAGAAAATTAAGGCATTATATATATAAAAAAGTAATGGACCCAGCAAAACTTTGGTAATGGCAAGTACTCTGATAACTGGTTACCTTGTAACGACTACAATATACCATCCGAATAAATAATAACTTATTACAGAAGTACTTATTTGTAATGAAGATGGTAATTGAAACTGAATGGCCCCGGTTCAAATCCCACCAAGGGCAACAATTTGTTTTAGTTTTTTTTTTATTAAAAGAGTCTTTTTAAATGATTTTTGAATTTTAAGAAATATTATCTTCTGTAAAAAAAAATTGTAAAACTAACTCACGTTAATGAAAAAATACCATCATGAGTCAATTTTGATTATGTAGGGGATGTTGAATACCAAACACGATTCTAATTGGTCTTATCTTGGTAAGCCCAACTTATCTGGGTCATCCTTCATCTCAACTGTGGACACACACCTCCTCATGGTATCACCCGGGGAGCTAGTTTAACACCCATTAACATTGTGAGTTAACATGTTCCGAGAGTTGTCCCATAAGATCGATAAAAATGGGTTAGGATTACGGGCTAGTAACCCTCTCTTGAAAAAAAAAATACAATGAAGAGGATAAAATTAGAATTGAAATGTCCCACTACCTAATGTTAGAGGAGGATGTCCGAAACGTCGATAGAAAGACCAAGTAGAGGAACATTTTTCAAAGCTTGGCTTATAAAATTGGAGAATATTCGCACAAGATCGAAATCCATGGAATTCTAAAATATGCTCGGAGTTTGACCTTAACAGGTTGTAACATTTAAGTAAGTAAGAGTCAATCTTATGTAAAAACTTATACAAAAAAGAATTAATTAATTTAAATTGTTTAAGTTATAAAATAATTTTAAAAAAGTTTTAAAATAATTACAAAAAATCGTATAAAAATATTTTTCCAAAAATTACAACAAGGCAAAAAAAGCAGGGAAAAACAAAGTTATTTTCACATGATTTTGGATCTAAAAATAAAAATTGTTTATATTAATTATAAGCTGCTAAGTTTTCAACATATGAAGTAGCTCAGTGGAAGAGTCTCTGCCTAGCAGTCGGAGGGTCTGGGTTCGAGCCCCCATGGGATCATAAAAAAAATTTTGTATTTCGTTTAAAAATGTTTTTAATAAAACAACAACAAAAAAGTTGTTGCTGTTGTTGTTGTTGCTTTCAGATTGCTTACCCAAGTCATTACTTTTCTGCAATTGGTAAGTACTTGCCTCCAATGACATCCCCATGTTAATGTAATGACTTAAACAGCGAATGAGTAAGTAGTTCGTGTTCAATTATTTGGTAATGAAAAGTTTTACTGGGGATATGATTCTATTTTTTATTTTAGTTTAAAATGTGTGCATTTAATTAATAATTTGACAACTTAACTTTGCACTTTTATAATAGATAAACTTCAGAAAATTACAATTCTGTTAAGCGTGAAGCAATAATTTGGTTGTGTGTGTATTACATATTGGCCTTTGGCAACCATCATGCACTTTATGTGTTTTGAGATTTGATTTCAGATTAATAGCCATGCAAAGGTAACAATTTCAAAGCTGTTATATCTTCTGAATTCTTCTAGTAAACATTTAATGTTAATTCCATTTTCTGTTAAGAACTATTCAAATTATCCTCTGCAGTTAGTCTAAATATATTTCGCGGAATATTTTAATCGTAACTGAAAAATTAGTATTCACGGGTACACGGGTACCCTTATCAGGAGTCTACGTATAAAAATGTTATCAGTACGGTTAGGGTTAATAAAACAACAACAAAAAAGTTGTTGCTGTTGTTGTTGTTGCTTTCAAATTGCTTACTTAAGTCATTACTTTTCTGCAATTGGTAAGTACTTGCCTCCAATGACATCCCCATGTTAATGTAATGACTTAAACAGCGAATGAGTAAGTAGTTCGTGTTCAATAGTTTAACTGTTTAACTCATTATTTGGTAATGAAAAGTTTTACTGGGTATAAATCTGTTCTAAGTTAACTTAGAGATTAGGTGTTTGAGCCAAACAAAAGTGGATAAAAAGAGGAATCTAGTGCAATGATTAACTCAAAAAAGCCAAAACTTGACATTGGCCCTTTTAACAACAAGCCACAATATGGTTATAGAGGAAACGTTGTTTTGCTTAAAACTTTTTTGTTTTGTCACGTATAGAACAAAATCACTATAAACGAAAATTTTGGGGTATAGTATCTCACTACACTAAAAAGGAATGAAAAGTCCCAGATTTCTTTTACAGAAATATTTAAAAAATTTGAAATATTTTTGAGAACTTATTTTAACTTAAATACATTTGGACACACAACAGTTTTCGTTTTTCCATTGGGAGCATGAATAAGCAAAGCATTATAAAATTTAAAGTCTTAAACAGGTCACGTAATGCTTTTCTGTAAATTGTTAATACAACATTTTTTCATTAAAAAATTTATTATAAAATTTAACTATTTGTCTAAGCCTAAAAGTATGCTTTTGCTTTCAGTAAATTTTTACGTTGCAAAACTATTTTGTTTGAAATTGACCTTGTTGAAATTTCTGGTCGATTGGTATTTCCTTAAAAATTACGAAATTGTTTGTTTTGACTTAGAATGATTTAAAGAATGATTTGTGATATACCAGCCGAACAGAAATTGAGGCTGTGGTGATTCTCAATATTTTTTTATTACTATTTTTTCCACTTTGTAATTTTATACTTTGTTAATTTTAAATATTTTTTACTTAGCAAGTCTTTGTTTGACTTTCTAAAATTTTCGTTTGTAATTAAAAATTCATTCATTATTTTTCCTTCAATAAATAAATTTGTTTTATAAAAAGTATATTTTTAAATTCGAACATACCACAAATTGGTGACCCCGACGTTTGATAAAATTAAAACAAAATATGTCGAATACTGAAGGAAACAGCAACATTCAACAGCAGTTACCCCAAAATGAAGCTGTTCAGCCAACAACCATCAGCCGAGTTGCGGTTAAAGTACCGCCTTTTTGGCCTGACCACGCTGAAGTTTGGTTAGCGCAAGTCGAAGCACAATTTGCTGTTGCGGGAATAATCAGTGACGCATCAAAATTTAATACTGTTGTTGCGGCGATCGAGTCAAATGTGCTAGTTCAAATTTCAGACGCTATTTTGAATCCTCCGGAAAATGATAAGTACGGCAATCTGAAAAAGTGCATAGTGGAGCGTTACTGCGAAAGCGAACAAAAAAAGACACAAAAATTGTTGTCAGAAATTGATCTTGGAGATAAAAGACCAACACAACTCTTAAATGAGTTGAGTGCATTGTCGAAAGACAAAGTGACAACAGATTTTTTAAAATCGCTCTGGCTGCAGCGACTACCGGCGCAGGTACGTGCAATTTTGCAAGCATCGGATGCAACTTTAACTGAACTAGCCAAGTTAGCCGATAAAATAATGGAGGTTGGCGATTTCCAACATCTAGCCGCTGTTTCTTCTGCTTCATCACCCAATAACGTCAAAGATGAAATTGATAAACGCCTTGATCGTATTGAACAACAAATTAATAGCCTTAGCAACAACAACAGAAAAATATTCAACCGCCGATCTCGCTCAATTTCTGCACGAAGGGGGAAATCAGAGGACAACAACAAAAAGGATGACTTTTGCTGGTATCATCGAACCTTTGGGGAAAAGGCTACGAAATGCCGTGAACCTTGTTCATACTCGAAGCAAAAAACGTCAAAAAACTAATTTCGCCTTCTGATCCAGCGGGCGGATCTCAAGATGAATACCGTATAGCCCGTCTTATTATCAACGACGACGTCTCTAAACAAAAATTTTTAATCGACACCGGTGCAGATGTATCTGTGCTGCCGTTGTCCAGCTTCAAAAATGTTTGTCCAGGTGTTTCTAAAAAACTATTTGCAGCAAATGGGACCCCTATCAAAACTTGTGGTGAAAAGCGATTAAGTGTTTCCTTGGGCTTGCGTCGTAATTTTACATGGACTTTTCTTGTGGCAGACGTTAATTCAGCAATAATAGGTTCGGATTTTCTTAAACACTATGACCTATTAGTTGATATTAAAAAAGGTAAGCTTATTGATCGCACTACTTTACTCGAAGCGAAAGGTTGCACTCCAAATTCTCCTTGTTTTCATATTTTGGCATACGATGCCCAAGACAACTACGCCCAGTTGTTGAATGAGTACAAGGACTTGGCCACAATTAACGCCAACAAACGCCCCATCGATTCCACTGTAACCCATCACATCACGACTAAAGGTCCTCCGACATACGCAAGCGCTCGCCGCCTAGCCGCTGACAAACTTCAAGCAGCAAAAAAAGAGTTTGAGTACTTAATGGAAATGGGTATATGTCGGCCTTCAAAAAGTAATTGGGCGAGCCCACTCCATCTGGTAAAGAAGCCGAACGGTGACTGGCGACCTTGCGGTGACTATCGCGCCCTCAACAACATTACCGTGCCAGACAGGTATCCCATTCCTTACATACGTGACGTCACTAGTGTATTGTATGGGAAGAAGATTTTTTCAACTCTTGACTTGCAAAAAGCCTATCATCAAATACCGGTGGAGCCGTGTGACATTCCCAAGACAGCGATAATAACGCCATTTGGCTTATTTGAATTCTGTTTCATGACGTTTGGCTTACGGAACGCAGCCCAAACTTTCCAACGTCATATGAATGAAGTCTTCAAGGGAATTGATTTTGTGTTTGTTTATATAGACGATATTTTAATCGCATCTTCGTCTAAAGAGGAACATGATAAACATCTCCGAATCGTATTTGAACGTTTACGTCAGTCACGCCTTTCTGTTAATTTGGATAAGTGTCAGCTTGGAAAAACTGAGCTAGTTTTTTTAGGTCATAAAATTAATCAACATGGTCTTACACCACCCGATAGTAAAGTGGAGGCGATACGAAATTTTGAAAAACCTAAAGTAGGTAAAGATTTGAGAAAGTTCCTTGGTATGCTTAACTTTTATCGTCCTTTCATTCGACATGCGATCAAAAATCAAAATGTTTTGCTAAATTTGATTCCTGGTAATAAGAAAAATGATAATAGCATAATAAATTGGACTGATGAAGCCATTGCTGCTTTTGAAGCATGCAAGAATGATATTGCAGAAGCGACTCTCTTAAACTATATGGCACCAAATGCTCAATTAACGTTAACCACGGATGCATCGGACGAAGCTGTTGGAGCCGTTCTTCACCAAATAGTTGGAGATCAAATTCAGCCATTGGGTTTTTACTCTAAAAAATTAACGACATCCCAGCAAAACTATAGCGCATACGACAGAGAGCTCACTGCAATTTATCAATCTATTCAACATTTTAAGTACGCTCTTGAAGGTAGAGAATTTTCGATTTTTACAGACCATAAACCAATTATTTTCGCTTTTAAGCAAAAAAGTGATAAGGCATCGCCACGAAGAGCACGCCAATTGGACTTTATAAGTCAATATAGTACTGATATTCGGCACTTGCCTGGAGCTGACAATAGTGTAGCAGATTTACTGTCCCGTATAAACGTTTTAGAAAATTATGTTATAAATTTTGATGAAATGGCCGAACAACAAAGTACTGATACCGAATTACAGTCACTGCTGAACAACAATGACGATTCATCTATAAAGCTTACAAAACTGAAAATTCCTCATTCGACTAGAGAAATTTATTGTCATGTTTCAGCGAATAAGGTGAGACCATACGTTCCAAAAAGCTGCAGAGAATCTGTCATGCGAAAACTTCACTCACTTTCACATCCTGGAATCCGTGCTACAAAACGATTGGTTGCAGATCACTATGTGTGGAAATCAATGTCAACAGATGTGGCTAAATTTGTTCGTTCGTGCCTTCAGTGTCAAAAAGCCAAAGTACAACGTCATACAAAATCACCAATAGGCGAGTATTCTCAAGTCGACGTTCGATTCGAACATATAAACGTAGACATTGTTGGACCATTGCCTTCTTCCGATGGTTTTCGTTATTGCCTGACTTGTATTGACCGGTTTAGTAGATGGCCCGTAGCTGTACCGTTGGTAGACATAACAGCTCAAAGTGTTGCAAGTGCTCTCATAAGTGGTTGGATTTCCATATATGGTGTTCCATTACGAATTACTACGGATTTAGGAAGACAATTTGAATCATCTGTTTTCAAGGAATTAACAAAATTGTTAGGTGTCAAACATTTGCGAACGACTCCCTACCATCCACAAGCTAATGGAATCATCGAGCGTTGGCATCGTACTTTGAAATGTGCCATTAAATGTTACGAAACAAATAATTGGAGCGCAGTTCTTCCTTTGATTCTTTTAGGAATGCGGTCAACTTTAAAAGCCGATATTGAATTGAGTCCTGCTGAAATGGTTTTTGGCACCTCTTTACGCATTCCTGGGGCATTTCTGGTTCCTTCTAAGGGAAATACTTTAGAAAATGAGTTTGTGCAGTCACTTCGAAGATGGATTTCAAACTTACCGATTACAAAGCCCGTTCGGCATGGAGTTAAAACAAGTTTTGTTCAACCTGCATTAGCCGAGTGTAAATATGTTTTCATCAGAACCGATCGTGTAAAAACTCCTCTGGAACCAAACTACGAGGGTCCTTTTAAAGTTTTAAGTAAACACGATAAATATTTTGTTGTGAAAATGCATCAACGAAACGCAAAGATTTCTATTGATCGTTTGAAGTCTGCCTATATTTTTAATGATGGAATGGCATTCACCGAAGCTGCCCAAGATGACAACCGAGTTGAAACCGGTAATCATGCGACGGCAGATGTTACTCCACAAGATAACCCATCAACAGAAGAGAATAACGACATCTCTCGTAATGATACAACAGTACAAAACTCTCGCACCACTTCATCTGGACGTCATGTTAGAATTCCTCTTAAATATCGTTAACCCTTAACTAGGAGGAGGGTATTGTGGTGATTCTCAATATTTTTTTATTACTATTTTTTCCACTTTGTAATTTTATACTTTGTTAATTTTAAATATTTTTTACTTAGCAAGTCTTTGTTTGACTTTCTAAAATTTTCGTTTGTAATTAAAAATTCATTCATTATTTTTCCTTCAATAAATAAATTTGTTTTATAAAAAGTATATTTTTAAATTCGAACATACCACAAGGCAAAAGCAAAAATTTGTAATATTTGTTGAACAAAATTTTCGAAAAATTAAAAATGAGTTTTGAAACAGACCTGAGAAAAATGTACCATTTTTCAATGTGAAAAAAACTAAGTTCGATTATTTAAAAAAAAAACTGAACTATTCAATACTAACGAGTCATTTAATGATAAATTATGTCTATTTTTTAAATTTCTTTATTAACAACATAAAATTGTTGGTGCATATCCTTATGCTCGTTTTCAAGAGCAAAACTACTTTGTTTTTTTGACTACTTGAAATAAAGCTGTGTTAGTTTTCTTTAATATTCCATTTTTTTTTTTGTAAAAATTGTTTATTTTTGGTTGAAATTTCTCACAAATAAAAAAATAACCCAATTTTCCCGATACAAATGGGCTCTTTAATTTTGGACCCGATACGCGCCCATAGAACGTTGTACGATTTGGCTCAAATTTTCAGAACTAAACTTTTAGACTTAGTGTCATAATATTCCATTGAAAAACATTTGAAATCAAAGTAAATATATAACCAAATAATGTGCTTCCTCCAGCTTTACAAACTTATCAGTGGACGCGTATACTTGATATTAATTTTCAATAATTCAAAATCAAGTATACGCAACAAGTATTGCAATAATTTACACGAACCGAACAACCTGTATTACACAAATCAAATAATTTTAGCGTCAATAAAATACATGAATATGGGCAAAACCTGCGTGACGGACGATACGTTCGTACGGATTTTGGTGTACTTAAATGTAACCCGTTGTCGTTCTACACTAGATAGCTTTGCACAGATTTTAGGGAATATTAGCCCATCGATTGTGCTATCGAATGGCGTTTGTTGGTTTACACATTTGTTTTGGAGGAAAAAGATATTTGCTTTTAAAGTGCTGTGACGGACGCTACAAAAAATGGAAGTGACTTTTCTTCTACAGGTGTTTCTGTAAACTTTATCAAATCGGTTATAGTAATAAAAAAAATGTTAATACATTGAAGATAGAGGAAAATCAAAGGATTACAAAACAGCTTTTATAAAATATTTTTAAGTTTCCAAGTTTCACCAAAAATCCATAAATGTGCTGTTGCGGACGCTACGTAACGGACGATACAGTTTTTACTTGAATGTTTTTTATTAGGAAAAAATTTATATTTCATACATTTTTTTAAAAACTCGTTAATCAGTGAAAATAATTGTTTTATTTGTTCCCGAATTTCATCTCCTTCCTTTTTATATTCGGGGTTAAAATGCGATTTTTGGGCTCAATTTAATATTTCACAAAATATATATTCAAATACATATATCTTTTTAAAGTTTTACACTTTTAACATCGTATTTTTCGTCCAAGAATGCTGCGGCTAGCTGTTAGAGCGTCCCAAAAATAAAAAAAATAAATTTCAAAATTATTAATAAAGAAAAAGTGAAACAAAATTTTGTCATATCGTCGTGCTGAAGTTTAAGTGCTCTATATGCCAAAAATTCATTTCTAGAAAATCGATCTCGCAGTTTCAACTTAATTTCTCTATAAAACTATAAAAGCCATATATTTGGCGTATAGAGTAAAACAGCACAAAAAATAAGTTTTGAAGGATATAGAACAAAACAGACACTATTTATCTCAGAAACTAGATGAAAACGGATTGCAGATTTGAAAAATTTAGGGTCGAAAAACTAAAGTGGCATCATTAACTCATAATGTGTAAAATGGTGGAATGAGCACATAAAATCCCGCATGACAATATAGTCGCAACCACTGTGTATTATGGCGAATATATGTATGTAAGGATAGTGTTATTAATCAGTGCAAAGGTTTTACTATTATATTCTAATAATGTAACATTTTCTAGAACAAATACTTCCTCATTATACACAAAACTAAATACCATCGAACTTCACTATAGTGAATCTCCAAGGGAACAAACAATTATTTCATTATATAGAAACTGTATGATGCAAAAACACATACAATTTTGTTCTTTATTTGAAATAATCACATATTTTGATTTGAATAACATTTTTCATTTTTCTTTATCAACAAAAGCTTTAACTACATTAAGACATTTAAATACATATGTTGGTACGTTGGCGTCCATCTCCACAAAAGTTCGAAGTACATCAATCAATGAGGAAACAACCTACACTAGAACAGGTTACGTTTTATTGACATCTTCTTTATCATTTTCTGAAATGAGTTGCCAAACTATCTGTTTTTTTATAACTCTGCTTCATATCTCTTCATCTGACGGAACACCTGTGGTCTGTGCATCAACATCTATATTGGGTCTGGCAAATACCTAAATTAGATAATGAAGGAAAGTTTTCTTCATTCCAGTAACAGACTCTGTATAATACCTTTTAAAAATCCTGCTTTCTGGAAACAGTTTGCAATGGTTTCTAATTTGACATGGATATTTCATACTATGCTTAAGTTACGAACAACTTTCAATTCCATTTCTGACAAGATTATCATTTTAACACGTTTTCCGTGAAGTTGTTTGATGTTGTAAATAATGCCTTGGTCCATTGGTTGAAGAATATATGTCATGTTTGGTGGGGGGTACATAAGTGTAATGTTTTGTAGCTTTTCTTTTATGTCTTTTGAATATGCAGTGCAGTTATCAACAGAAAGAAAAAGCTTTCTTCTTTGTGAAACAAATTTTTTGTCTAGCTCTAAAATCCATTTGGACAAAAATTTCCATGCTTTTCATTCATGCTTTTTTTTAATTGTAATCAACATCTAGAGATTTTACTCCTTTAAAACATCTAGGGTTTTTAGCCTTTCCTGTAACGAGGAGTTTTAGTTTTTTGTCTTCTTCTGTTATCCTTGACTTCCGGTAGAGCATAGGGCCCCAAGTTAGTTTTTCTGAACTAGTCATATCGCTTCCCAGCAAGACAGTTATCGTCACTTCACTTAGTTTTGCTTCATTTGCTTCATTTACTTTGTAAACACTTCAAAACAGACCTGTCCCATCGGCATTAAGTATGCCTGCTGGATCACATTTTTCGATTTATCTCGGTAAAACATTAATTATTCATCTAGTGCGTACACCTATATTGGCATCAGCACTTTCTTCACACATGTTTTTTTAAACAATGTCAAACTAAAATTCATATTTTTGTTTCATATTCTCGGATTCCCCCAAAAATAAAATTTACTTGTCGTATTATGCAGTGTTGCTATCAGGGCCCTATTTCACTAAGCTACAAGCTCAC
This sequence comes from Stomorhina lunata, assembly GCA_933228675.1. Lineage (NCBI taxonomy): Eukaryota > Metazoa > Arthropoda > Insecta > Diptera > Rhiniidae > Stomorhina > Stomorhina lunata. The sequence continues at coordinate 88,992,027 of OW121741.1, read as the reverse complement.
AATTACAAGTGTGTTTGCCTTTAAAATTGTGAACTTGTAAATAATTGTATTTCATTATAATACAATTACAAGTTTGTAGCTACAAGTGATTTTGACAATTCACAAGTTTACAAGTCGAACTTCTACAAGTGGTTTTGTTTCACTATTCTAGATTTGTACTTGTACACTTGTAGAATTGTAGAAAAAAGCATAGGGTCGACGGAGACTCTCAAAAAAATTTTACAAGTTACAAGTGAATGAAAAATTGAATTCAAATTTGGTTTTTAAATATTTTTTAATAAAAATTAGTTAAAATAAACATAAAATCAAATCAATATTAATTACCATTTATTTATTTTATTTGTTGTTAAATATGTTTCGATTAATAATAGTCCATTACTTAGTGTACCGTGACAAATTTAGTTTACTTTGACGAATTTTAATAGCACACTACTAAAATAATTGTTTGTGCCAAATTTAATCAAATTATCTTGAGAATTGCGAAATGTATTTTGATTACAAGGTTTACATGGGGGTCCAGCCAGCCGTCCAGCCAGATGGACGGACGGACTGACATCGTTTAATCTGTTCAGGAAGTAATTCTAAATCCGTTGTTATATTAAAGGGTGGTCTAACGTTATATATATCAGCCCAAACTTATAATACCCTTTCCACCTATAGTGATGAAGCGTATGCTGAACAAGGGAGATCAATGATGTCCTTGACTCAAGGAACATATCTTCCATTTTCTTTATCATTCTCTCAAATGTGAATAATAGTATAGACAACAAAATACGAAAACCAAAAAATGGGCTCATGATGCATCGGAAAACAAAAAAATTTTTCTTAACTTTTTAATGAAAAGAGCATAAAACTACAGGGCATATAATAAAATATGATCCTATGAGTCTTATAAAAATCTGATAACCGTATCAAAAGTTATAGGCATATAAAGTGGGTATGTTTCTGAAAAAATATTAAAAGAAAATCGAACTTTGAACCGCCATAAAATCTGAACCAAAGCTAAATTAAAAATTTTGAAGAAGTGTAAAAATTGTCTAGGCTAGGAGAATGTACATATATATAAAATGTCATTTCAAAATCGTATTTTTTATTTGACTCCATATATTTATCAAAATATTTTATTTTATTCTATTATAATTGTAATTTTAGAAATTGTAGTTTACAAGTCCAAAAAGCTACAATTTTTGTGAAAATTTTAATGAAACACAATTGAACAGTACTTGTAAGAATTAGACTTGTAATTGTAACTTGTAAACTTGTAGAATTGTAGTTTAGTGAAATAGGGCCCACATGTTAAAAATAGTTAAAAATCACTCCTTATATGGAGACAGAAACACACAAAAACTAATGAATGTATACCTTTTTTTTTTCATTGTAAAGAAAAATTCAATGTGTGGAAATTCGCAATATGGAGACAAAAAATATTAAAACGGGAGCGAAAAAACTGTGTTTTTGATTTAAGTTCATAATAGGGAAAATTTCATTATATAGAAGTTCGTTATATAGAAGTTCATTATAGGGAAGTTCGGCTGTAATACGTCGTTTTCAAATGTACTTAAAGATCAAGTATACGCAACCGGTATTACAATAATTTGCACGAACAACCTACATTACACAAATCCAAAGCATACATTTTGGCGTCCAGAAAATACATGGATAAATGTTGTGTAAATAAACATTTTACCATCTTAGAAAGGCTTTCTGACTAAATTTGAAATTTATTTTAGATTAAGTTTTAAAACATATTAAACATGTGTTTCTTATAAGAAAATTATTTTTTTTTTCATACCGTTTAAAAAGGAACGAAATAAACCATTAGCACATCAATTTTTTTTGTAAGAATTTCTCGAATTTCAGTCATCTTGAATTGGTTGTAATACATTTTCTTACATTTGAAAATTTTAAAATGATTAACTCTTTCTCTAATAATATTTATAACTTCAAATAAAATACAAAAAGATATATGTAAGTGACATTTACAATTACTTTTTAATCAAATTAAAGCTTTCAATGACGTTATATCATGTCATTTTAAATAAAAGTTAAAATTTGTATCTTCCCTTTTAATTGCCTTGTGTATCTATGTATATGTAAATTCACTTATTCACATTTTTAAATATTATAAACATATATCGAATATTTGACAAATTTGTCAACAAACAGTCGAAACTGACCAAACAAACGTTTTTAAATAAATCAAACCGCAATATATCAAAATATTGAGGTCAATTAAGAAAATCTCACACTGCTTCAAAATCCAAACAACAAAATACATACTAGTACATACATTCATACTAGTACAAACATTCACAAATCAACGACCCATAAAATCAAATGAATATTTATTAAATTTTAGTTACATCAAAGCCATTATTTTCATTTATTCATGTCGTTAGGCGAATTTGAAAATAATTTTATATAACTTACACCAACATAGAGTTATGAAAAGGTCGGTTTGTAATGCATGATCTAGAATAGGAGGTAGTCCCTTGCCGATTTCTTCCAATTTCGATAGCAATGGTCCCACAGTCCCTTTGACTTAGGCAATTATTATGAGTCAATCGGTTAACTTAAATTTTTCTATACGTTTTACCAAACTTGTTATATCTTTACTTGTTATACCCTTACCTTCTATATACATATGCATGTGTTAGGACATACAAATATATAAAGTAACGCAATTTTTGAATTCCTAGTTAAGTTCTTTGGCATTTCCTTCAACGATATACAGACTTAGATATGGGGCGTTAGTAACGAATGATTTAAATTAAAATATCCTTATAGTTTTTCATTTAATTTCGTTTTTTTTTTTTTATTTTTATTTTCTGTTGTTGTCGGCTTAACACCACAAGCTGACAATCTAAGCAATTGTCAGTTTTTTTTAAAAGTATTTTTTACATGAACTTTCAACACTAAAACCAAATAAATGAAAAACTGTAATGGAGTAGTAAAAAAAAAAAAAAAATTAAAACCACTAAAAATTTCAAGTCAGCACATTTTCCTTATCCTAACATCAGTGCAAATACACATAGACTTATATAGCAAATATATATATGTATATGTAATATATAATATGGCCCCCATTGCGTAGATATGTAAATTGTTAGTGTATACAAATCTGTATAAAGTTTATAACTTTGTGTGTAGCTAGAGATACTCTGAATATGACAACGTTAAATTTTAATGATTATTATGTTGAGGTTGCCTCATATTTTCCGGTACAGCAATTAATCACAGTTTGAGTGTCATTTAATTTTATGGCTGACATAAAATGTTGTCTTTTCATTACATTTTCGCTTTCCAGCAAACGACAACGAAAAAACCACAACAGAAACAAAAGTAATAATGATAAAAAAGAATTTGTTTTCGCCCCTTAAAAATTTGTTTTACTAATACACATTGACTTATGTTTTTTTTTTTTCTTCTTCTATTTTGGTGGCTTTGGGGGTTAGAATAGTTTGAACTGGGGTGTTCTTAAGCCACAGGACAATTGTTTTTTTATGACAAGGTACTTGTCAGGTTAATGCCATCAAAACGTAAATTGTTCATTGAATTTTCATAAGGGAGGTGAGCAGGGTATTAATTAAAGTGATTTATTAAAATATTTTGAAAAGAGATTACAGGTAATTGCATGTCAAAATTTACCGCAGAAAACTGAGATTTAGATTTGAAAATGCTTGAGATTTTAATGTAAAGCAGTAAATAAAACTGTTTGTATTTAGGTATTCAATATTTAAAAAGGTTTTTATAGCACAGTTAGCAGACAAAGTTTTTTGTTTAATTTTCTGATAACAGTAAAAGTACTTTACTGGTTGAAAAAAATACGAATTTCTTTTATTTTTAATACCCACCATCAAAAAGAATGGGCGGTATATATAGAATTAAGAAAGTTACAAAGGTCTGTCTGTCTGTATGTCCGTCTGTCCATCTGTCTATCCGTCTGTCCTTCTGTCAGTCTGTATGTCTGTCTGTTGTCGGCACGATAAAATCTTAATGAATGGATATAGGTCAATAAAATTTGGCGTAAATATTCTCTTGAAAAATTTTGATATTGCAATCGGGCAAAATCCAGAGCTTATTCATATAAAACTATACCCGACTATGAGATCAAATTTCGTAAAAATACTAGGCAAACCGCTTAGATTCTTTTAAATGTTGAACTATAAATCTACACCCAGGAAATTATTACAGTAACTGATTGTATGTTGTTTAGGAAGTTTTCGGTTATGTTGTTTTGAAATTAATATTCATTTAAATTTACATGAAAATTGAATTTTAACATATTTACACATTTGTTTAAGAAAACAACCTACAAAAAAATACTGAAAATCCGTAACATTTGAAAATATCAGTTGTTTGGTTTTTATATATTTTTTCAATTATTGTATCAAATATAATTCGTATTTGTTGAATTATTGGTTTTTCTTAAGTATCTTATCTTTTTATAATACTGGCAGCGCCTACCACGGAGTATGGCCTAAGCAAACAGCAAACTTTGTTTTGTCTGTTTGGTTTTTTGATGCCTTAAAGAATATAACCTTTATATGGTTTCGTCTTTTTTGTTATGTTAATTACAAAAACAAATGAAAATTGTCCATCTTACGGAAATTGTACATAATTTTTTACCATTTATTTTTTTAAAAATAAATGAAAATTTCCGTTTTTTATATTAAAAATTTAGTTTAAATTTTTGTCAGTAATTTTTTTGATAACAAATGAATATTCCGTTTTTAAAACTGAAAATGTAGTTTAACCTTTATCCTGTATTTAAAAAAGTATAGCGCATATGACATTTGTGGGTCAATTTTGCCCAATTTAAAAAATTTAAATATTTTAAACTAAATGTACCAATTGCTTAAGTTTTTTTTAAATTTTTTAAATTGTAGTAGTAATTCCTAACAATAATCGTACAAAATTTAAAAATATCAGTGTATATAAAAAAATAATGAGCAAATTAAACTGTTTGGGCAATTTTGACCCATTAATACAGGATAAAGGTTAAACATCAGGGACCGAAAATAACTGTTATTTTTGAATTTTTAATTAAAAAAAGCAACCGCAAGGAAATGTCGGAGCATAAAACCAAGTATACCATTTTGATAGTCGTGGACGAAATTTTCATAAAATGCGAAGATTTTTAAAAATCTGATTTCTAATTTTTAGAAAAAAAAAACAGTTATTTTTTGATTTTTATTTTTTTGAGCAAAAATAAAAGTTATTTCTTAACTTTTATTTTTTCGAGCAAAAATAACAGTTATTTTTGACTTTTATTATTTCGATCATGAATAAAAGTTAGTTTTTGACTTTTATTTTTTCGAGCAAAAATAAAAGTTATTTTTTGACTTTTATTTTTTCGAGCAGAAATAAAAGTTATTTTTTGACTTTTATTTTTTCGAGCAGAAATAAAAGTTATTTTTGTTTTTGCAACCCTAATTATGATTGCGAAACTCAACTCCATTAATTTTTAAGCATATGCAAATTATTTTCAATGAAAACTTATTTTTGTTTGACATAAATTTTCAATAAATTTATCATGAATTTAAGCAATTATTCATGCTCGAAATAATAAAAGTAAAAAATAACTGTTATATTTGCTCGAAATAATAAAAGTAAAAAATAACTGTTATATTTGCTCGAAAAAATAAAAATTAAAAAATAACTTTTATTTTTGCTTGAAAAAAATAAAAGTCAAAAATAACTGTTTTTTTTATCGAAAAAATAAAAGTCAAAAAATAACTGTTATTTCTGCTCGAAAAAATAAAAGTCAAAAAATGACTTTTATTTTCTGACTTTTACGATAAAAGTTATAACAGTTACGGTCCCTGTTAAATATTTGTCAGTTAAATTTAAATAAAATATTTATTAAATATGAATGAAAAATCAGTTGACCTGTTTTCAAATGAATATTCATTCATTTCAAATTACATTTTAATTTAATTTTACTTACATAATATTCTGAGTGTACTGCAACCAAATTAAATTCAAAATCCCAATTAGCGTAAAGAAAAATTTTCGATTTTTTCCGCATTTTGAATTAGCTGTACATTCATAAATATGTGAGATGTGTTTCTATATTTGACACAATTTGATGGTGGGTATTTAAGATTCGTCCCAGCCGAATATAACACTCTTATTTGTTAAGCTATAAGACTAGTCTAAAGCCTTTACCATCATCAAAAAATATATTATTACAATTTTTATTTCACGATTTTATTTAAGATACACTGTCACCACAATACATCAACTGATATTTTATTACCTTTTCATTAGCAACAATAAAATAAAACTTAACAAGCCGAAAGTAATAGTTATGCTCCACAATATTGATTGATGTTAGTATGTGTAAGGTACTAAAGCGGCTATAAATTGGTTTCAAAAGCCAAACATAAAGCAAAGAAAACAAATGAAAATATATTAATGAAATAATTTCAGTTTGTTGCTTTGAGACTGAGATTTAACTCATAAATCCATTTAGTAGCCATATAAGCGGAATTTACTATATAACAGCACGATACTTATTTTGAAATTTACAAAGTCGCCTGTAGAGTATTCTTTATCTTGTGAATGAAAGTGTGTGAATACATTTCTGTTAATTGATGTTTGGCTAAAAATTAATATTAAACAGAAATTTAGGAAGGGAAACCCAAAAAACTGTTTTACAGCTTAAGTGATGACAACAGATTTAATAAAATTAATCACTAAAATAAACCAAACATTTAAATTTTCGAAAAAAATTGTTGGTCATTTTAGTGCCCATGTCTGTTAAGGGTTAAATAAAATATTTTTAATAAAACAATATAACCATTCTTAAAAATTACTATTTTTATAAATTTTGATCAAAATTCGCCACAAAATTTATAACATTTTGTATTTTTGACACTAAAAATCCAAATTTTGACCTTTGACCCCGATGAAAAAGGGTTAAGCCCACCCAATATCAAAGAAAGTTCTAGTAGACATTCCTCAATGACTGGATAATAAAATTCAGTAATAGCTTTATCAAAAGAAAGCCTTAATAACATTTACTATGCATCTACTTAAATAATGACCAAAAATTTACTTTTTCGCGAAATTTTACGATTTCAAGTCGCAGGTACAGCGAAACCATATGAGATATCAGATTAAACTTTTATGTGTTTTTTAACATGTAGATCAGAAATTTTGAAATTTTGAATATTTTTTTTAACAAAATTTTTAGGACATTGACTTAGGAAAACAAAATTTTTTTCTAAGCTTATTAGGACGTAGATCATCGATTTTTAACCCAGGCGTATCGAATTTCAATAAAAGTTGTTTTTAGCTCCACCCTTCTAACTATATCAACTAAAACATTGCAAATTGCTACTGGCAAAAGAAATATGTAACCTGGTTTCTTCAATATAAAATGTCTTAAACCTCAAAATAGACTCTTTTTTGAAGTAGGAAATTTTAAATTTGTGTCATTTTAGTCCCCATATCTGCTGAGGGTTAATACATATCTTATATCTAATAATAATTGTATAAATATATATATATAATTGTATAAATATATATATATATATATATATATATATATATATATATATATATATATATATATATATATATATATATAGAATGGCTATCTCAAAAACAGCTCTAATGACGGTGGGTACCTTTTTTTTGAATATGTCTAAGAAAAAGGGACTTTTGGACATTTTAACTCTAAGGGGGCAAAAACGGGTTAAAGGGTAAAAAATCGAAAACGGTTTATTTAATAAAGTAATAGCTATAGAAATTAATTTTAAATTACGTTTTAAACAGCTGCTAAAATCAGCGTCCAGGTGCTGGGTACTTTTTAAAACTATGCCAGATAGAGGGAAAAAGTGTAAAACTAGTTTTTTGGTACTTTTTTAACCCACTCTTATCTTTTGAAATAATAAAATTAAAGAAAGTTTTTACTGCAATCAATACATGTGAAAAAAATATTGAACACATATTTGGTACTTTTTTGATTTCGGATAACAGTGATAACAGTATAACTTAACAATTCATATGGTAATATGAAAAGAAACAAAATTTTAACTGAGTTTTAATAAAATGTACGGAATTCAATTGGTACCAAAGAAGTACCAAATATGCATATAAAGCTTTTTTGGAATTAGGGGATAAAAGGGGTAATATTATAACTTTTAAAGAATTCGATCTGAAAACAAAATTTAAATTGCGTTTTGATCAGCTAAAAAAATAAGAAGGCGAGTAATTAGAACTTTTGTGTGAAAAATATTTTTGGAACTTTTTTTTACTTCCCAGTATATACATTATATAGTAAAATAAAATATATGAAAAGTTTTAAATCTTCTTTGAAAGACTTATCATAAAACTCCGAGCAAGGCTCGGTCAACCAGGTGCTATATTTTTAATAATCATTCTAAAAATTTATTATTCTTATAATTTTGAAAATTTTGACATGAAAAATCCAAATTTTGAACTTTGAATTCGATGAAAATTAGGTTTACTTTACAGAATTTCAAAAAGTAAGTAAGAAAGTGCTATAGTCGGTCAAGTCCGACCATACGATACCCCTCACCACTAAAGTCAAAGGTGATCTTTTTCTTGTGTAAAGGCAAATATTTGCTAAATTTTGCCATCATACAAACACTTTCTCAAAACTTACATGGACTTACATGAAAGCGAGGTTCAAATGTGGACCAATTATATAGAAATTTGACAAATTGATTACAGTTTGTAAAAAATTAACTCAAAATTCTCATTATCCCCAGATTTACGAGCGTTTTAGCCATTTTTGTCTCATTTAGTGCGTTTTGACAGAAGAGTTTGTATGGGAGCTATAGTGAAATGTGGACCGATTTCAACGAAATTAGGTACAGTGATTTAAGTTTATATAAGCAGTATTTGTTTTAAATTTCATAAAAAATACTGATATTTGTGGCCAAAATGTCAATTCCGGGAAGTGGGACCTATTTGAGGTACTATAAATATTATAGCGATTTTGACGAATTTCAATAGCCGTGGTCCCACTATCAAAAAAAAATCATCTCTGGCTAATTTCATCAAATTAGCTTTTGAATTGCGACCTGTACTTTGATTACATGGTTTACATGGGGGTCCAGTCAGCCAGATGGACTGACGGACATCGCTAAATCAACTCAGAAAGTGATTCTAAGCCTATTGGTATACTTAAAGGTTTAGACCCACCTTTAAATACAAATACATCTCAAATATTTCTATGCGTTACATACATCAGCACAAACTTATAATACCCTTTCCACCTATGGTGTTGAAGGGTATAATTATTTGTCAAATAATGACCAAAAAATTACATTTGTCCAAAAAAAGAACGATTCAAATTTCATTATTATTCCACGGCTTTCATATTGACCTTTACATTGAACTTTGGCGTCATTGCGGCACGGGTAAACATTATTCGATCGCAATAATATTTTATATTTCGAATTTTGCGATTAAAAAGTGGAAGGTATGCGTATCTAAATTCAAAAAGAAATATATCCATAAAAGCGCGGGTTAGTCTAGTACATGGCATAGCTATTAATTATTTATTTTATATATTAAAAGTCGATTGTTCTGATAAGTAAAAACAGAACTCCACCCTAATGAACATAACTTTACAACACTTTATATACTTTTTTTTGTTATTAAACATAATTGATTCTATTATAAAAATTCTCTCGTTGATGCTGTCAGTTTCATCATCCTCGATTATACTTTAGTGACATGCGAACAGCAATAAAATTGGAAAACAAAAAAAAAAAACTAAAGAAAATTATATTAGCATTAAAGTTTATAAGCGAACAACTCTGGATCATAAAAAATCCGTAACAACAACAACAAAAAATGAAATCCTCTGCACTGGAATAATTTTGTTGTCTATGCAAAATTTATGATAATGATAAGAGTTTGCATCAAATTGACATTGGCCATAAATCGATCATAAAATTGATAAGTGTATTATAAAATTTGAAGCGATTACATTTTTTACTTTAACACTTTTTTTCTTAATAATATTAACAACATAATTGTTTAAGTTTAAGTAAATCACTTAAGTCGTTAAACAAATTATCTATAAATTAATTTTTTTATTATATTCTATAAATATTGACTTTTAAATAATAATAATCTCTTAAAATAAACAAATACAGTTTTGAATATATTCAAGATCCCCTTAATAATTTCCTAACCAGAATCAAATTTACCAAGATTTTAAATCTGGTATATTTCTATCTTTTTTATATCGTTTTCACTTTTTTATTATTTTTTTATTACATACCTAAGATATTTCTTTTATTATACCCTACACTACAGTAGATCAGAAGGGCACAATAAGTACATGCTGATGTATGTAACGTATAAAAATATTGACCTGAGACACACAACTAGGTATAACGTCTCGACGGCAAGTAACAAATTTTAAGATTATTTGATTGAAATCTCGAAAACGGCTCTAACGATTTTGATTAAATTTGAACGATGTGTATCTTTTTTGATGTATGGGTCGAGTAAGAAGAGACTTTTGGAAACTTTGCCTCTAAGGGGATAAAAACGGGTAAAAGGGGAAAACATTTAAAACGTTAGATCTCCTAAAGTAATACACATAGAAACAAAATTAATATTATATTTTAAACAAATATGAAAAAAGGACAGGTGTTTGGTACTTTTTTGAAACTATGCCCAATAGGGGGTAAAAAGTAGTGAAAGTAGTTTTTTGGTACTATTTTTAACCCACACTTATCTCTTGAACGAAGAAATACAAAAATTTGCTTTGTACTAGAATCAATAAATGTGATAAAAATATTAAACACGTATTTGGTATTTTTTTGATTTCGGGGGCCAAAATGGATAAAAAAAAGGGATAAAATGATAATTTAAAATCTCATAAAGTAATATGAATAGGAACAATTCAATTGGTACCAAATATGCAGATTGAACTTTTTTAAGACTAAGGGATAAAAATGGGAAGATATTGGTAATATTATAGCTTTTAAGCAAATGAATGTTTCTCTGTCTGTATGTTCTTAATAGAATAGTAAACTATGCATTTGATCATGTTATGCTTTCCAACAAAGTTGTTGCGCATAAGCCAGTGAAGGTTTTTAAGTTGGCATGACTAATTTCCGACAAAATTATTTTGTTCCTTAACTGTGTATTTGCTCATGCTATGATATTTAGAAAAGTTGTAACACATGAGCCGACGAAGGTTTCTTAGTTTGTATGACAAATTTCCAGCAGGTGGCGCCACGGAAAATTACTCAAAGTAAGTTAAATCGTAATCTCCACATTTCATACTTCGTTCTTTAGCAAAGTTGTTGTGGATGAGCCGACGAAGGTTTCTTAGTTGGTATGACCGATTGCCGGCACTTAAAATTACTCAAAATTAATTAAACCGTAAACTGTGCATTTGGTCATACTATTATCTTTATCAAAGTTGTTGCGCATAAGCCGACGAGAGTTTCTAAGTTGGTATGACCAATTTCCAAAAATTATTATATTATTATGAATTGAACTGTAAACTATGCATTTGACCATGTGTTGATCGGACAAAATGAATAAAATGATTTTAAATTAATTGGATATTTGTGTGTGATGTCTTTCCTATAAATTAATTTATTTGGCTAATCTATATCTATAAAAAGATGTCCGCGTCTGTTTGTCTGTTTGTATGTTGTTTGTTGGGAAGGATCTCCGAAACTAGCGGACCGATTTTGCTCAAATTTTGACAGTGTAGTATGGTGTGCCCGGTGCTGACTAAAGGCTATTTTTTTTTTTTCGAAATCTCAAGTGGGTGTGACCCCTCCCATATAACCCATATATAAAAAATGACAAATATAGGCAAAATATAGGCCCGATTTTTCTGAAATTTTGACAGTATAGTAAGGTGTGATCGGTAGTTAAAATAGGCAATTTTTTTTTTCGAAATCTCAAGTGGGCGTGACCCCTCCCATATAACTCATATATTAAAAATGACAAATATGAATGACCGAGCGGCCCGATTTTTCTGAAATTTTGACAGTATGGTAAAGTGTGATCGGTGGTCAAAATACACTAATTTTTTTTTCGAGATATCAGTGGGCGTGATCCTTCCCATATAACTCATATATTAAAAATGACAAATATAGGCAAAAGATAGGCCCGATTTTTCTGAAATTTTGACAGTATGTTAAAGTGTGACCGGTGGATAAAATAGGACAGATTTTTTTTTTCAAATCTCAAGTGGGCGTGACCCCTCCCATATAAGTCAGATTTTAAAATATACAAATACCAAACCGACCGATTTTTCTGAAATTTAGACAGTGGAGTAAGGTGTGACCGGTAGTTAAAATAGCCTGGGGATTTTTCTGAAATCTCAAGTGGGCGTGACCGCTCCCATATAACTCATATATTAAAAATGACAAATATAGATGACCGAGCGGACCGATTTTTCTGAAATTTTAACAGTATGATAAGGTATAACCAGTGGGTAAACTAGGTCAGTTTTTTTTTAAATATCAAGTGGGCGTGACCCCTCCCATATAAGTAAAATATTAAAAATGACAAATATGGATGACCGAGTCTACCGATTTTTCTTTAATTTTTACAGTATAAAAGAAGCTACCGGTGGGTACGTTTTTTTTTTTTGGAAATCTCAAATAGACGTGAACCCTCCCATATAATTCATATATTAAAAATGACGATTTAACCTAATTAATTAAAGTTTTAAGTGTGGATATTTTCATACTATAGGATGGTTTTTCGCTTTTTCAGTTTTTTGAAAATGGACCAACGTGGACCTCGGAATTGGAAAATGGGGATAAAATTACCCTTTTCTTTAAAATTGTATATCTTAAGAACGGCTGGACCAATGAAGACATTTTTTCTTTGTAAATGTTTTTTTAGTCCAAGTTAGGATTATGCATTAAGAAAAATTTACCATGCCCACTTTTACAACCTCTTTTTTTAATATATCTAAAATAGAAAAACGGATGCACGAATATTGGTAATATGATTGGTGTTTGATAAGTTAATTAAATACATATGCAAATACATTAATAAAGGATTCAATTAAAAAATTAATAAAAAATATTTCATAATTGTTCATTTTTAAAGAAAGTGTTAACATAGTAATAAGTTAATAACTTTAACTACTAACCCGGGCAACGCCGGGTAAAATCAGCTAGTACTTTATAAAAATTTGCCTTGAAATGCTTATCCTAAAGCCCCGAGCAAGGCTCGGTAAACCAGGTACTATAAATATAAGACCGAAAGATGATAAGAGTTTGCACATATACATATCTCTATTCATTGAAATAAATCTTTTTGATTACTGTTTCTTAGAACATATTTCATCCCACTGGCTTAGGGTCTTATATTGTCCGCCCAGACAGTCTATAAAACTCTTATACTTATTATACCCTTCACCACCATAGGTGTTAAGTCTGTGCTAATGTGTGTAATGCATAAAACTATTTGCCTTAGATCCACCTTTTTGTATACCTGTCCGTTTGTATATCAGTCCGTTCGTCCGTCTGGATGGCTGGCTGGACCCCCATGTAAACCATGTAATAAAGTACAGGTCGCAATTCTAAAGATAATTTAATGAAATTTGTCACAGATCATGTTTTTGATAGTGAGACCATGGCTGTTGAAATTCGTCAAAATCGGTCCATTATTTGTGGTACCACCCATAGGTCCCACTTCCTGGAATTGATATATTGGCCACAAATATTAATATTCCTTGAAATCGGTTCAAATTTGGCCATAGCTCCCATACAAACTCTTCTGTCAAAACGCCTTAAATGAGACAAAAATCGCTAAAACGCTCGTAAATCTGAAGATGAAAAGAAAAATTTTAAGTTTATTTTTTGCATACATAATATTTGTAGCAATCAATTTGCTCTCATATAAGTCGAAACGACGGAAACAGCTTAAATTTATTAGTTTTGAGAAAATTTTTGTATGATGCCAACATTCAGCAAATATTTGTCTTTATACAGGAAAAAAAAAACAACTTTGACCTTAGTGGTGAAGGGTATCGTATGGTCGGGCTTGACCGACTATAGTACTTTGTTACTTGTTTTTTTTTATTACATTTTGTCGTCAGTTTGTCAACCAACACATAAAAAAAGCAAAATCATTTTGCCGTAAAATGTTTATAATTTTATTAAAAATGCAAATCTTTGGATTTTTAATGTCTTTTTATGAGCTATGATTTATTGTATAGTGATGATGCAAAAAAGTTTTAAAATATTTTTCAGTTAATAAACATAGACAGTAGAAACTTTTTGAAACGCAAAATTTTTAAAATAAATTTACATTCTAATTTTTAAACTTAATGAAATGTGGGGGAATAACATATTACAGGGTTGCAGCGTTTTATTTGCCGAGATTTGGGAATACCAGTTTCATATAGAAACTGATATTCCTTTAGTAAAGTTAAAGTACTCAGAACGTTTTGAAAAACAAACGCTTATTCCTAAAAGGTTTTTTTTCAAAAAACTATGGGATATCAAATATTGTATTAAAATGTTTTACATAAGTGTATTGCACTAGAATTCTAATTTATTACAATTATTTTTTTTAAGTTAACGCGCTTGGTAAGGCCGTCATCATCCAGAGGAGTATTCCTAATTCTAGATACATAAACCACTTATAAGTGGGTATTGTGGCTTAGTTGGTTAGCACGTCGACTACTAAGCCTAACATATCATATTCTAGCTGCGAACGATCCCCTGTCACGAAAAACATAAATTTTTATAATCCTCCAGCGGCGCACTATGGTATTTCTGCTGCAAAAAAGCCATTTTTTAACCTCCGCTTTTGAAAAATTTAATGAAGCGGTTCTATAGAGAAGAGCGAAGATATTAGGGATTGGAAGGAATTGTTTTCCAAATAAAGTTATATTATGCGTTATCAAAAAGGTATTGAAATGTGGTAACGAAAAATGATGAAATTTTTCATCGAACTCAGTAGCTCATGCATCAAATATAGTTTCACAGCTTTAATCTTGATGTCAATTTACTTTGAATCTCAGTTTTAGTCTGCAGAAGAAAATAACTTAATATCGTATATAGTTAAGGAGATATCTGGAAATCAATAAAGCTCTACAAAATTCAGTGTTTTCGTTTTTCTTTAGACAAAAGCTAACTTGGCTCGATTTTGCTCGGTGCTCCACCTATAACCATGTGAAACCTTAAAGTCTCTTCTTTACATTTAACGAAAAAAATGTACTGAAATTTACCGATCGTAGAACAAAGTTCAAAATTTTCTTAAAAAAGTCATATAAATTCTTACTCATAATTTTAGCAAAAAGTGTTGCAGTCGTTTAGGCGTAACTTTTTAATTAAATTGTTCCATAGGAGACGACGGATTTCAACCAAAATTAGTAGAGTTTTTTTAGATCAACTTATAGACTTGAGCCGAATTTCATCAAATTGTTTTAAGAATTGCGGATTTTACACCAAAAAGAAAAATAGGAGAAATATGGGGTCCAAGGGTGGTCTAATTTCAACTAAAACTAATAGAGCTCTTTTTTGAACTAACTATATACATATATGTATATACATATAAGCCGCCGTGGTAGGTTAGTCATCCGCCTAGCATGCCAGAGGTCCGGGGTATGACCTTTGGCATGCTAGGCCAGATTTTTAAAAAAGCGGCGGTTCAACTCATAACTCAGCTAGCCACTGGTTATTGAGTATGAGGCTATGTAAAACTTCTCTAACTAATGTATTTGCCGTTCGGAGACGGAGTTAACATGTAGGTCCCTTTTAATGAGTCTAAAAATAAAATCGGATGCAGCTCATTGTCTGAGAGAAGTACCCCTTCTTCCAATTGGAATGTTGTCGGGGAATTATATATATCGTCACCTGAAATGCAAAAGGGTATAACTAACGTAAAAATAAAAATTATGTTTTTGTTATTTTTGATGATCCTGTAAGGAACCTCCGGTTAGATCGGGTTTGAAGCTGGGGTAGAACTCAGTCGTGTCCAGGCTCCTTTACATAAAATTTAAAAGAAACACTTAACGCTTTTCTTTTATGGACACTTTTCTTTCACTTTATTGTTTCACTTTTTGAATTCACTCTTACAGACTAGGTTTTTATTGAGAAACTGGATTGCTGTCTCTTGTAGGGAACCAGAGTGTTGGCAAGGCGAGAGAACCTAAACTAGTTTCGTTCCGAGTGTTTTCTTCCAGGACACGAACTAGTTACTCCTAGCTTTTACCTACCCTACAATTTCCCTCTGTACTTCCGAGTATTACTTCCAGGAAGTTATCTCCTAATACTTGCTTGTACTGATTGGGAAACCAGCACCCTATTCTGGAATTTGATGTTATCAAATTCACCTTCTTCTAAACTTGGTCCTACGCTCGAATTCGATGTAATCGAATCCAATATCTCACCTCTTTACTGATTGTAAACCAGTAACTAACTGTCTGAATTGATGTTATCGATTCAGTTTACCCCCTTCTACTACACTACTCTGAATTGAAATGATGTTCTCACTTCAACTTACCAATGTCTCTGTCTTGCCACCACGTCTTCCACGTTCCGCTGTAAAAATACAAGAGACCTCATCGTTAATTTTCCCTGGCTTATATACTAATACATTTTGGCTACAGTTTGTAGTTTTGTAGTTATTACTTCCCGCTAGGTGTGAACCGATAGCGGTTGTAATAACTTTACAACATTTATTTTATCAAACTTATTAATAATGAAGCAACACGTTTGATCCACATGTTGTTGCAGCTCGTTATATTTTAAGTTGGCTTCTACGTTTGACCCTCTAGTATCGTCTTGGCTTCATCTCGACATCACTTAGCTTTTTCCTCTCGGTATCACTTGTCCTCCTTCTTTTGGCATCATTTGGCTTTCTCTTGTCCTTGACATCATTTTGTACTTGCTGAAAAGAAAAGACACATTGGCAGATGTAATCTGCCCCCTTGAAATGGATGTAATCCATTAACCCACCAGAAAAACTACATATGTCAGAATTCATATTCCCCTTTTATTGGGTACCACTGTGTATCCACAATTTTATAACAAATTTGGGTCCTCACAATTCTTATCAAAGAAAGTCCATAGTCAATCAAAAAATCAAATACTTATTTTTGTGTCAGTAACGCTCTTTTGCATTTCAGGTGACGACATATAATATATTATATTATATTATGCTATATATATTAAAAAATTATATTCTATTGTGTTGACAGCACCAAATCTGCTATTGCCGCCAACAAAAATAGAAATTAGATTAATGTTGGCTACGCTACAGCAATGGTCTTTAGCCGTGTGGTTGTGTCGACGCAAAAGACTTTTTTCCCATTTAAATGCTTTTGTTCTAATTTTGATAGGTTGTAACCTTTTTGTGTTCATAGCATTAACGACAATTAAAACAGTTTTATCATGTCCTAAAATAGACCAAACTTTATTTTCTGGAGGTGATTTAATAGTAATTTGTATATAGATCGAGTCACTTTGATTGTTGTCTATTTTTTTTTTTGTATATATTATGGCAAGATGAACCACTGTACTTAATCTGAAAAAAAGCATTAGGATGATTAATTTTGTTAAGAAACAAAGCGATAAAGGAAAATTATAAAAAATGTAAACAATTTGAAGGCCAAAAAGATAAAGTAGCTTGACAGCGAAAAACAAGAAAATCAATAAACTGAGTAAACAAAAGAAATCTTAGATTATGCAAATAAGAAAAATTAAGGTCATATGGCAAAAAAATGCAAATATTTGTTTATATAACTAAAGCAGAGATGCCCATTAATACACAAGCTTATTTGCGTTTGCACTAGTAGCAGCAAAGAATGATGCATCAAGTGTTACGAAGCTAATGATTGAATTTGTTGTGAGTGTTTGTAAATTTTTGTGTGTAGTGTACATGTTTCGGCATATATTCTTTTCCTTTCACAAGTGGTAGCAAAATCAATGTTTGGGCTTCTCTGAACTAGAGACATGACATTGAATGTAAGTTGCTTTAATAACCTTTAATAAGAATTTTTCTTCCGAATTTAAGCCTTAAAGCTTTTTGTAAAGCAAAATATTTTTAAACGATGGGAATATTGAGATTCTTAAATTCCAAAGTATTGGCTTAAGACCCCACAAAGCAAATTCTGGATCCTTAAAAAATGT
The DNA here is from genome assembly GCA_933228675.1 of Stomorhina lunata. Lineage (NCBI taxonomy): Eukaryota > Metazoa > Arthropoda > Insecta > Diptera > Rhiniidae > Stomorhina > Stomorhina lunata. Next base: position 88,973,908 of record OW121741.1, on the reverse strand, counting down.
AAACCATTCCTAATTATACAGTAAAATTTTCAAAAATTTATTATTTTTAATAGGAAATTTTTGAAATATTTATAGTTTTTGTATTAAACTTTTCAATAATTTCCTATTTCAAAGAATTTTTTTTCAAAAATTTACTATTTGATAGAAAAATTTTCAATAATATACTATTATTATAGGAAAATTAAAAAAAATTACTATTTATAGGAAATTTGTAAAAAATTTTATATTTTTATAGAATTTTTTAAAAAATTTTCCGTTTTTACATAATTTTTCAAAAAATTTCCTATTTTTATAGGAAATTTTTCAAAAATTTCCTATTTTTATAGGAAACTTTTCAAAAATTTACTATTTCTATAGGCAATTTTTCAAAAACTTACTATTTTTATAGGAAATTTTTAAAAAATTTCCAATTTTTATTGGAAATTTTTCAAAAATTTACCATTTTTATAGGAAATTTTTCAAAAATTTCCCATTTTTTAGGAAATTTTTCAAAAATTTCCCATTTTTATAGGAAATTTTTCAAAAATTTCCTATTTTTATAGGAAATTTTTCAAAAATTTCCTATTTTTATAGGAAATTTTTCAAAAATTTCCTATTTTTATAGGAAATTAATCAAAAATTTCCTATTTTTATAGGAAATTTTTCAAAAGTTTCCTATTTTTATAGGAAATTTTTCAAAAATTTCCTATTTTTATAGGAAATTTTTCAAAAATTTCCTATTTTTATAGGAAATTTTTCAAAAATTTCCTATTTTTATAGGAAATTTTTCAAAAATTTCCTATTTTTATAGGAAATTTTTCAAAAATTTCCTATTTTTATAGGAAATTTTTCAAAAATTTCCTATTTTTATTGGAAATTTTTCAAAAATTTCCTATTTTTATAGGAAATTTTTCAAAAATTTCCTATTTTTATAGGAAATTTTTCAAAAATTTCCTATTTTTATAGGAAATTTTTCAAAAATTTCCTATTTTTATAGGAAATTTTTCAAAAATTTCCTATTTTTATAGGAAATTTTTCAAAAATTTCCTATTTTTATAGGAAATTAATCAAAAATTTCCTATTTTTATAGGAAATTTTTCAAAAGTTTCCTATTTTTATAGGAAATTTTTCAAAAATTTCCTATTTTTATAGGAAATTTTTCAAAAATTTCCTATTTTTATAGGAAATTTTTCAAAAATTTCCTATTTTTATAGGAAATTTTTCAAAAATTTCCTATTTTTATAGGAAATTTTTCAAAAATTTCCTATTTTTATAGGAAATTTTTCAAAAATTTCCTATTTTTATTGGAAATTTTTCAAAAATTTCCTATTTTTATAGGAAATTTTTCAAAAATTTCCTATTTTTATAGGAAATTTTTCAAAAATTTCCTATTTTTATAGGAAATTTTTCAAAAATTTCCTATTTTTATAGGAAATTTTTCAAAAATTTCCTATTTTTATAGGAAATTTTTCAAAAATTTCCTATTTTTATAGGAAATTTTTCAAAAATTTCCTATTTTTGTAGGAAATTTTTCAAAAATTTCCTATTTTTATAGGAAATTTTTCAAAAATTTCCTATTTTTATAGGAAATTTTTCAAAAATTTCCTATTTTTATAGGAAATTTTTCAAAAATTTCCTATTTTTATAGGAAATTTTTCAAAAATTTCCTATTTTTATAGGAAATTTTTCAAAAATTTCCTATTTTTATAGGAAATTTTTCAAAAATTTCCTATTTTTATAGGAAATTTTTCAAAAATTTCCTATTTTTATAGGAAATTTTTCAAAAATTTCCTATTTTTATAGGAAATTTTTCAAAAATTTCCTATTTTTATAGGAAATTTTTCAAAAATTTCCTATTTTTATAGGAAATTTTTCAAAAATTTCCTATTTTTATAGGAAATTTTTCAAAAATTTCCTATTTTTATAGGAAATTTTTCAAAAATTTCCTATTTTTATAGGAAATTTTTCAAAAATTTCCTATTTTTATAGGAAATTTTGCAAAAATTTCCTATTTTTATAGGAAATTTTTCAAAAATTTCCTATTTTTATAGGAAATTTTTCAAAAATTTCCTATTTTTATAGGAAATTTTTCAAAAATTTCCTATTTTTATAGGAAATTTTTCAAAAATTTCCTATTTTTATAGGAAATTTTTCAAAAATTTCCTATTTTTATAGGAAATTTTTCAAAAATTTCCTATTTTTATAGGAAATTTTTCAAAAATTTCCTATTTTTATAGGAAATTTTTCAAAAATTTCCTATTTTTATAGGAAATTTTTCAAAAATTTCCTATTTTTATAGGAAATTTTTCAAAAATTTCCTATTTGTATAGGAAAATTTTTTTAATTTTTATATGAAAATTTTCAAAAGTTTTCTATTTTATAGAGCATTTGTGGTTCTGATGTTACTAAGTAATATAGCAAAACGTTACGTAAAGTTTTAATTTATTATAAAAAAAACTTTAGTTTACATCAAAAAATAACAAATGCAAGCATTCAAAATTCACAAAATTCCTTTTGTGTTCGTATATAAATGTGAAATGAAATTTATATTTGAGTGCGACTGAGTAAGTCTTTGTGTGAAAATAACTTTTTGGTGAATATTTCACAAGAAATTGTACAAATGCTGCTGCAATGAAATTTACATAAATGCGGTTATTTGTTAGCAGTTGGCTTATTTGTTTGTTTGTTAAGGTAAGGGAGTTTGTATGTTCAGTCGTTATGGAAATTTATACAAAATATTTTCTTAGTTTTTTTGTGTTACTAAATATTTAGGAATGTTGATTTTATTTTGTGGGTGACTGTAAAAGTGTGTGTGTGCCTTAAAATATTGTACCATGGAAATATTTTTTTTTTTTTTGTTGTGAAAAGTATACAATTGCATTTTGTAGTACATGTGTTTGAAAAGCATACATGCATATGATTGTATCGTACTATAATAAAATTTGTTATTTTTTCTCTTTTGCTGTACGTAAACAAATATTTGCATAAGCATTTGCATATGTATTTGTACTTGATGTATTTTGGTTCACGTTATTATGCACCTTAACAAACTTGCCCCAACATATTGGCATACACGTGGACAAATTGCAACACTCATTCGTTGTGTGATTAGAGTTTTTGACTCGAAAACATCTAAAGCGCCCAACACGAGATCAGATTGTGTTCATGTTATATAGAATATTGGTTTTCAATTATTTTTTTTTTTTAATTTTGATTTCCTTTTCCAAATATCTGCTAGAAATTATTTTCAAATTTTTGGTGGACTGGAAAGTTAAATCTAAGTTAAGTTACATTTTAATCATGTTCGCTGTGATGTATTAAAAAAGAAGTAAAAATAAACAAAAATACATCAATTGAATTAGTATTGGGTATAGTTCAAACTTTCAACTTGAAACGAAATTTGAGATATTTCAGTGCAGATTATTTTTTAATACATTAGTGAGGAAAAAATATATGTTTTCTAATTTAAATTATCGTCATCTATTTCGTACAGACGTTCATAATTCCAACTTTCTATTTTGCTTTGAAAATTTTTATTGCATATGGTTTCCGCCCAAAAGAAGTGCTCCGGTTTTAAGGCAAAGAATTAATCAAGCTAAATAATTTCTGATACCATATTCTAAAGTGCGCATTTTACATCTATTGAAACAGATGGTTGTCAGAAGGGGCGAGATCTGGACTGTAAGGCAAGTAATAATAAACTTCACATAAACTACCGTCTAACTAGTTTTTGACTAATCTTGCAAGATATGCCGATCATTATCATGATCAGACGTAGGCAACTCACACCACCAGAAGCCGAAGACTTTTTGTAATTTTCGTAAATATCACGATCATTAATGAAACTTGTAAAAATTCAGTTGGAATTTGGATGTTAGCAAAGTCGGTTGGTGCTGTTTTATTAAAAAAAAAATACAAAAATAAAATCAAAATCCAATTTATAGTATCAAAATGCATGGTTCGAGTGAACAAAGAAATATAATATCGAACATTGTTGCCAAGACACTATTATTTTTGTAAAAATTGTTTGAAATAAATGAAACCGAATTGGAAACATTTGAAAATTTTCAAACAAAAATGTTTTTCTATAGAAAATTTTTCGATAAAAATATTTTCGATAGAAATATTTTTTTTGTAGAATAATTAAAAAAAAATTTCTATAGAAAAATTTTTGATACAAAAATTTTCTATAGAAATATTTTTGATAGACAATTTTTTTATTAAAAAATTTTCTATGGAAAATTGTTTGATTCAAAAATTTTCTATGGAAAATTGTTTGATTTAAAAATTTTCTATTGAAAAATTTTCTAAAAAAGTTTTCTATAAAAAAATGTTCAAACAAAATTTTGAAACAAATTTTGTTGAAAATTTTTCTACAAAATTTTTATAAAAAAAATTTTTGATAAAAAAGTTTTTTATAAAAAAATTTTTTGATAAAAAAGTTTTTTATAAAAAAATTTTTCATAATAGAATTTTGTACAGACAAATTTTTGATATAACAATTTTCTACAGAAAAATATTTAATAAAACCATTTTCTGTAAAAAATTTGTGATAAAAAATTTTCTATAGAAAAATATTTGATAAAACAATTTTTCTATTAAAAATTTTTAATAAAAAAAATTTATATAAAAAATCTTTGATAAAAAAAATTCTATAGAAAAATTCTTTCATAAACATATTTTTTATAGAAAAGTTTTTTCCATGAAAAAATTTTTGATGAAAAAAATTCTACAGAAAAATCTTTGATAAAAAAATTTTCTAAAAGAAAATTTTTGATAAAAAAAATTTCTATTGCAAAGATTTTTGATAACAAAATTATCTATTGCAAAAATTTTTGATAAAAATTTGTTTCCATAAAAAAATTTTTGATGAAAAAAGTTCTATAGAAAAATCTTTGATTAAATATTTTTCATAGAAAAATTTTTTGATCAAAAAAAAAAAATTTTGTTAAAAAAAGTCGTTGATAACATTTTTCTATAGACAAATTTTTGATAAGAATATTTTCTACAAAAACATTTTTGATAAAAATATTTTCTGTCAAAAATTTTTGATAAAAAAATTTTCTATAAAAAAATTTTTCATAAAACAATTTTCTATAGAAAAATTTTTAACAAAACCATTTTCTATAAAAAAAATTGGTGAATAAAAATATATTTGATAAGACAATTTTTCTATCAAAAATGTTTGATAAAAATTTTTTTCCATAAAGAAAAATTTATGAAGAAAATGCTATAGAAAAATCTTTGATAAAAAATTTTCTATAGAAAACTTGTTAATAAAAATTTTTTCTATATAAAAAATTTTTCTATGGAAAAATCCTATAGAAAAATCTTTGATAAAAAAATTTCTATAGAAAAATTTTTAATAAATCCATTTTCTGTAAAAAAATTTTTGATAAAAAATTTTTCTATAGAAATATTTTTATAAAACAATTTTTTTATAAAAAAATTTTTAATAAAAAAATTTTCTATAAAAAATTTTTAATAAAAAAATTTTCTATAAAAAATTTTTGATAAAAAAAATCCAAAGAAAAATCTTTGTTAAAAAAATTTTCTATAGAAAAATTATTGGTAAAAAAATTTTTTATAGCAAAAATTCTTTATAAAATTTTTCTATAAAAAATAGAAATATTTTCTGTAGAAAAATTTTTGATAAACAAAATTTTCTATAGAAAAAATTTTGATATAACAATTTTCTATAGAAAAATTTTAATAAAACCATTTTCTATAAAAAAATTTTTGACAAAAAAATATTTTGATAAAACAATTTTTTATACAAAAATTTTTAATAAAAAATTTTTTGATAAAACAAATTCTATAGAAAAATCTTTGTTAAAAAAAATTTCTTTAGAAAAATTATTGATAAAAAAATTTTTTATAGCAAAAATTCTTTATTAAACTTTGCTATAAAAAAATGTTTGTTAAAAATATTTTCCGTACAAAAATATATGATAAAAACAATTTTCTATAGAAAAATTTTTAATAAAAAATTTTTCTGCAGAAAATGTTTGATAAAAAAATTTTCTATAGAAAAATTGTTGATAAAATAATTTTTTATAGAAAACATTTTTCTGTAAAAAAATTTGTAATAAAAATTTTTTCTATAGAAAAATTTTTGATAAAAACAATTATCAAAACAATAAAAAAAGTTTTGATAAAAAAATTTTCTATAGAAAAATTTTTAATGAAAAATTTTTCTAGAAAAAATTTTTGATAAAAAAGTTTTCTATAGAAAAATTTTTGATAAAAAAGCTTACTATAGCAAAAATTTTTGATAACATTTTTCTATAGAAAAGTTTTTGATAAAAATATTTTTTTTAGAAACATTTTTGATAAAAATATTTTCTGCAGAAAAATTTTTGAAAAAAAAATTTTCTACAGAAAAATTTTTTATTAAAAATTGTTTGATAAAAAAAATTTCTATAGACAAATTTTTGATAAAACAATTTTCTGTAGACAAATTTTTAATAAAAGAATTTTCTGTAAAAAAATTTGTAATAAAAAATTTTTCTATAAAAAAATATTTGATAAAAAAATTTTTCGATACAAATTTTTTTTAATAAAAAATTTTTGTTAAAAAATTTTTTTATTAAAAAATTTTCTATAAAAAAATTTTGATACAAAAATTTTGTATACAAAAATTTTTGATAAAAAAAATTCCTATAGTAAAAATTTTTGAAAAATTAATTTTTGATAATCATATTTTCTATTAAAAAAGCATATTTCAGTAAAAAATTAAAAAAAAACTGCAGCCCTGCCTACGATTATTTTGTTCTGTTCTCTTTCTGCCGACCTCTGATCATGATGGACGATTATGGCCTTGTGTCTGGTAGAATTTTCTTTTATAAGTATCCCTTTATAGTTCATAATCCCCATAGAGTTCACAATCTTTAAAAGTTTTTGAAATTTTAAAAAATTAAAATAACACCCCTCCTAATATTGTATGGTAATAGCAAAGTAAGTAAATGATTTATGCTTGAAAATGGGAATATATGCATGTAATGGCTAATAACAAGAAAAAAAAATAACCTATTCCAAAAACATTTAATAAATAATACTTAAATGAAAATATACCTCTAAGAAATTTATGAATTTCAAATATCTTTTGTAAAAAAAACATACAAAAAGTCCTCAAATTTAAATGAAGGTTACTCCGCCTAGGGTGTCAGGATATACCTATGTAGAATAATATTTATATTCTCCCCTTATGTATATACATATATACGATACATGTTAATATTAATGATATTATAAAACAACCATCATCATATAAATGATGAAATATATAATATCGTATGCATAAATAATAATATTATTACATTAGTTGTTATTACTTACTATATGTTATGTTGGATATTTTATTAGATTACACCTATTTAAATATTTATGAAATTTTTTCTTACTTTTGTTTTTTCTTATCTTGCAGATGATGATGAAAAATTTTTACAGCATAAACAAAAGGTAAGTTGTAGTCGTTTGTATTGTAAATATGTTTAATAGGGTGGGTCATTTCCATCGCTTCAAGAGATTTCCACTAGTGAAAATATGTTGATCTGGGGCCGTATCCTTAAATTGAATCATATATACATATTTACATTCTTATGATTGGCTTATCAATGCAACATATACCGAAAAGTGGCCAAAAATTATCCACCCTAATGTGTATGTGAAAAGGCGTCAAAAAACAATCCCTGCCTTATGCACGTAATTCCTTTAATAATATTTAAAGTTGCTAGGATGAAATTAATCAATTTTAGACATGTTTTATAAATTGTTATGAAATGTTTTAAACAACAAAAGCTACATTAACACTAAGGGGTATCATAGACTGAGGCATCTTTTAAGAAATAGAAAGCTTGACAATTGACTTCGGCAATATTCAAGGTCTAAGAATGATTTTTTTTGCATAAACGCTCAGGTGGTCCACTATAATTTAAATTTATATTTTGAAGAGACATTCAGATATCTGATAATACCGATCTAGTAGACTTTCAAGTACCACTGGAGCTGTTTTGTACATAATGAGCTTCCAGTGCCAGCAAAATTAAGGTACACATTAATTGAGATGAATTTGGGTTAAATATGGAATATGTCAAGATCATATGTAAAATATGTAATATATGTCATATGCAAAAAGTGGAACGGTATATAAATGTATTCAGAAACGAAATTTAATTCGGTTCAAAATATCGACCTTAATTTATTTAAAGTTTATTTCTGTGTTTGTATATTTAAAACACATCATACATCGAAGTGCAAAAAATACAGGGTTATCTATTTTGCGGTTTCAAAAGTGAACGTAAATAAAACACATATAAAATATTTTTTCGATGATAATTCTTTTTATACCCACCATCAAAAAGAATGGGGGGTATATTGCGATTGTCATTCCATTTGTAATTTCCTTAATATTGGCTCACACTCAGGGAAAAAACGTGCTGATAATAAGATTTTCTGCTTGAAATCGAAACTTTTTCTGCTTGAAAGTAGAGTAAATACGAAAAATCTTATTTTGAGAATAAAATCTTAATTTTTTAATATTCTTTGTAAGATCGCAATCTTAAAAAAAATCTAAGCACAGGATCGATAACTAAGAATATGTTCTTATTAATTAAGATTAAATTCTTAATTTTTAAGAATGCACTCTTAATTAATAAGAACATAATCTTAAATAAGAAGAACGCATTCTTAATTATCGATCTTGTTCTTAGAACTTTTTCAAGATTGCGATCTTACAAACAATCTTGAAAAATAAGATTTTATTCTTAAAATAAGATTTTTCGCATTTACTCTACTTTCAAGCAGAAAAAGTTTCGATTTCAAGCAGAAAATCTTATTATCAGCACGTTTTTTCTTATTATAATATTCGTATTTGGTGATAAAATTAAACACATTTTTTATTATTTTTTTTCCCCTTTCGAGGATTGTAATAGTATTCCTATATTTTAAAATTTTGATTTATTTATTTTAGATTACAGGTAGTTAGTAAAAAATTGTATCCTAAAAATACCTTGACTTCATCTTCCGTTGGAAAAAGTGTGCATATTTCTGTCAATGTATCTTGGAAATCGTGAGGAAGAAGTGCGATATCCTTTTTTAGAATTTAATGTACTATAATCTGGATCAGCTCATCACGATAGAGTTTGTTTAAATCTTTGTGTGAAGCATAAAATTCTAGGATGTTTTTGCCACTTACTAATTCATTCAATAATGAAGCTAAATCCTATATAAATAAACGAAAATATTTTATGTTTTGTACACATTTTAATGTATTAAGTAATTATCTAATACTTTTACCTTGTCAAACACTTCTTTTGTTAGCTTCCACATTTACGGAAGACGATGGAGTAGAAGTTACATCCGGACATTTTTGTAGCCACTGACCTACCTTCGACGGCATCGAAAGTGTATCTTCATCAATTCCAAACTAAAGGACAAAACTATTAGTGGTGTAATTTACTTTCTAAATAAAATATTAAAACCTGTTTTTTTCCAGAAGTCGAAGAGTGGAATGGCTTCCTTTACATCTTCTGCTTTCATATACTGCAGACTTCTAAAAGTTACATTTGAGCCTGAAACAAATTAAATCAATATAATTTTTTATAAAGAAATTAACTTATGTATTTATAAATATGATGAAAAACTTACGCTGCAGGTACGGAAAAATGCATTCCAGATCGAATTCTTTCAAAAGATTTTTCAGCAACGCGTCATGGTCCGAGAAATCTGATGAAATTTCTTGTGAAGGGCAGTTCAATTCATACTCCCCATCACATACCGAAACTAAATTGCCTTCTATTGGAATATTTAAAAGGACCACTTCATCCGGATTAAGGTTTTCCATTTATATTTTTTATTAAATTTATATTTTTTCTCAAAAAATTAGTTTTTCACTTTTTCGCAACTACTTTGGTCGGCTGATTACAATTTATGACAAAATACTGAGAAATTTCCCTTAAACAAGCACACAAATCTACAAAATCAAGAATACGATCTTAAGATTAGAACTTACAATCTTCAAAATAAGAATAAAATTTTGAAATCAAGATCACAATCTTAAAATAAAGAATACGATCTAAAATTAAGATTTAAAATCTTATAATAAGATTAAAATCTTAAAAGCAAACAAATTACAGTTTATTTTTAGATTGTATTCTCATAACTAAGAATTTATTCTTAAATTTAAGAATATAAATCTTACTGGCTATATTTTCAAGATTGAAAATTCAAGATTTCGCAATCTTATATTGTAGATTTTTTTTCTTGAAATCAGATCGTCATTTTTCTCTTAGTGCAAAAACCAAAATTGAAGTATATTCTGAATCCTTATGAAATTCTAAGACGATTGAACGATGTCCGTTTGTCTGTCTGTCTGTTAAAATCACGATAACTCCTAAACGAAAGGAACTAGCTAACTGAAACTTACAGCCTGTTTTTCGAAAACAAAAGTCTTGTCACATTTGTTTTCGTTTGCTTACGATTAAGCTCAAATTTAGGTTTTTCTAAAACGTTTAAAAGCTTTCGTCAATGTAATTTTAACATAAAAAGAGCTTTTTTCTTTCGTAAGGAAACATTATTGCCAATATATGTATTTTGAAATATCCAAGCTTTTTTATATGTAACATGTAGCTTGTCGGTGGCAACCCTGTCAGTCAATTGCCTTTGTTTATAAAAATAAAAAAAAAATAAAATTAAATTTTAATTTTAAAAATTCACAATTACCAAATTAAAATCTATTTTAAATATTTAATAAAATCAGCTATAGTTTTTGCAGCTTCGGAAATTTCACAGATACATCCTGAGACTGCATCACACCTAAAATTGCCTCCTGTGGGGCTACTTGTTTCCTCAATAGTACCAATTCTTTCATTACCTGGCTATTTTGTTTTCTTTTCTTTTTTGGTTGATATAGGTTGTGGTGTTGATGCCTAAATAGATGGGAGGCATTCGCGGCCACTAATAAATGTGAAGAAAATGAGGAAACCTTCTCAAATATAACTTCATCGTTCGAACGGGTTCTTCTTACTGTGTTCACGTGGGGACAATTTTCTTATAATAACAGGTTTAGGCAAACCATGCACTGCAACTTTTGGAGCAATTGCCGATGATAGATGGTATATTTGATATATTTGCAACTCAAGTTGTTTTAAAGTTTTTAAACGGCCTCCCTCAGTTCCCGATTAAATTAGGTGGAAAGGGTATATTGGGTTTGTGCTGATGTCTGTAACGCATAGAAATATTGCTCTGAGACCCACCTTTAAGTATACCAATCGACTCAGAATCACTTCTTGATTTGTTTTGACACAGGCTTATATTTTGAGACCCACCTTTAATTATACCAATCTACCCAGAATCACTTCCTGAGTTGTTTTGACACAGGCTTATATTTTGGTCCAAGAATGATTTAGTTCTATTTCAATAACATGCAGCACAAATATTACCTATAATAACCTCAATCAGTGTACCTAATTTTGTAGGAATCGACCCATATTTGACCATACCTCCCATACAAGACAAATTCTCAAAAGTAGCTAAAATAATCATGAATGCACAAAAACGTTTATAAATCTAAAGATAAATGAATTTGTTTACTAAAACTTTGCACAAATAAATATATCAGGCCCTTAGTTTTTATTTCATACACGAAAGACCTTTGGTTATCGAGAAATTTTAACGTTTTCATTCGCTTTATACGAGTGAATTTGTTTAAGAAAAGCCCAAAAAAAGCTTAAGACACGAAAGCTTTTAAGTTGTCATTCACTAAAATTTATTTCATTTTACAAAAACCAAATTGATTTACGTTTCGTTATTTTTACGAACGAAACAATATTTTCATTTTCGAAAAACAGGCTGTTAGTAAAAACATTCTTCATCTACGAGAAAATTTTGGTATTGAAATTAACCAAAATCGGTTAACATTTAACCATAGCTCTGGTATAATCTCGTCTAGGCTAATCGCTTATTTGCTGATAAATGACAAGTTATAATAAATTATAACAAATTATAACAGCTATGATGAAAATTTGGTATCTAGAAGTTTTACATAAGCACTAGGCAGCAAATACAATTTCATCGAAATCGGTTCACATTTAACCATAGCTCCCGTACAAACTTACGGAAACGGCCTAAATTCCACCTCAAATACACTTATATGTCAATAAATGATAAATTGTAAAAGCTTTGGTCACTAAATTTAGCACAAGGAAGTCTTATGTCAATCCCAGGCAATGTGCAAAATTTTGTCACAATCGGTAATTATTTTACCGTAGCTCCCATATAAAAAAAACTTACGGAAACACAAAAATACAAAAAGAAAAGCGGTTTATGTCCGTCTGTCCGTCAGATATTAGCGCGATAGCGCCTTAACGAAAAGAGCTAGAGGGACAAAATTTTACAAAAGTATTTTCGATATCTTGAGAAAGATGTTTGTTGAGCGAAATTGGTTAATAATTAGAGCTCCCATCCGTCTCCGGGAATCACATTAATGTTGATAAATTTAATATAATTTTAATAGCTATGGCGACTAAATTTAAAATAGAGATGTTTTATGCAACTATTGGTCAGTGTATTTAAATTTTATAGGATTTGGTCAATATTTGAATATAGCTTTCATATAAAAACCACTGCCGGAAACCAAACAAAATGTAACAAAGACTAATTAAAAAGTATTAATAAGAAACGATGACAGTTATGGCAAAAAAATAAATACTAGCCAGTGTGTAAAATTGTGTGACAATCGGTCATTAAAATTTTATAAACATCGGCATACGTCTATAAATTTATCGAGTAAAGAGTACTACTTATTTTGGTTGATATCCGTGCACTCCTTGGGGTACCTACTTTGGACCCCAATTTGTTCGCTTATTTTTGTTCTCAATTCTTAATAAAATTTGATAAAGTTCGTCACACCTATATCAGCTGCCCCAAAAAAGAGCTCTGTTAATTTAGGTTGAAATCCGTATACTCCTAGGGGTACCTGCATTGGACTTAAATGCAATTCCATTAAAAAGTTATGCCTAAACGACTGCAACACTTTTTGCTTGAATTATTTGTAACAATTTGTGTGACTTTTTTCAGAAAACTCTAAACTTTGTTCTACGATCGGCAAATTTCGGTGAATTTTTTTTAGCTCAATCTAAAGAAGAAACTTTTTATTTTTATATAGTTATGGTGGGAACACCGAACAAAACCGAGCCAACTTAGTTTTTGTCCAAAGAAATACGAAAAACACTATCTTGTAGAGCTTTTTTAGTTTCCTGATATCTCCTAAGCTATGTACGTGATTAAGTTATTTTCTTCTGCAGACTAAAATTAAGGTTACATGTCTTAATTAAATCGACATTAAGATTAATGCTGTGAAACTAAATTTGATGCAAGAGCTACTGACTTTGATGAAAGATTTCATCACTTCTCGCTTTGGAACATTATGCACATTTGAATACCTTTTTATAAGATACGATAAAACTTTTTCTTGAAAACAATTATCGATCCTTAGTATCTAGGCTCTTCTTTTTAGAACTGCGTCGTTAGATTTTTCAAAAGCGGTGGTAAAAAAATGGAGTTTTTTTTAGCAGAAATGCCATAGTGCACCGGCGAGACAGATTTTAGTTTGTAATTTTTGTTTAACACAATTTTTTAAAAATTAAAAACTTAATTTTGAAACTCACCTCAGCTGAAGCAGCAGGGCTTGTGTTGCGCTGGCAATTTAATAGAAAGCCATCCGGACGGACCTGTTTCAGAATGTTTTTAAATCGAGTACCTGGGGCCAAATTACCGCATTCGATATCGATCGAAAACTCAAACTTTTAAGCGAATATTGTGAAGTATACTTTAGGGATGTCCAAAGTTACTTCTATGCCAAAATTTTATTGGAATTTGGTATCCATTTTGACTCCTTTTTAAAAATATATAGTTTAATTGAAGCTCTTTTACTAATGTTCATCTTTTGGCAAATAACTTCTACAAAATATAGTAAACTGTGCATTTGGCCCCAGGGGCCAAATTACGGCATTCGATATCGATCGAAATCTTATATATTTTCAAATCATTTGTATAGCATACTGTAAGGATAATCAACATTATTTAAAAGATGCACAGTTTTCTATATATTTTTGAAGTTATTTGCCAAAAGATGAACAATAGTAAAAGAGTATTAATTGAACAATATATATTTTTAAAAATGAATCAAAATGGATAAAAAATTTCAAAAAATTTTTTGCATCGAAGTAACTTTGAACATCCCTAAAGTATACTTCACAATATTAGCTTAAAAGTCTGAGTATCGAATTAACTTTGAACATCCCTAAAGTATACTTCACAATATTCGCTTAAAAGTCTGAGTTTTCGATCGATATCGAATGCCGTAATTTGGCCCCCGGTCTTAGTCCAACATTTCTGTGCATTGTAAACATAAACTCTTGCCCAGTATACCCTTCCCATTTATATGGATAAAAATTGTTCATTTATATTTCACAATATAGTAAATTGATATTAATTTACATGAATTTATGAAGTATTTTTCTAAATATCTCATACGCTTTTGTATATTAAATAAGCCTTCATAGAAAAACACAAAAACCTAAATAATTCCCTATAAAATGCCAACAATTATGCAAACAATTTTTCAAAATATCGCTGTTGCCAAAAATAGCTTTTGTTGCTTTTATATATATTCTATTTTATTTCTAATTTATCTGTTTTACTAATTTTACAAAATATTGCCAATATTTTGGTTTAATTTCGTTACCCTACAAACAGCTAAAAAAAGGATCAAAAATACCACACACACACACAACGACTAAAGGGCGAAAAAATCAAAAACTTAAAATTTTTTGCTGTAAAACTATCAAGTCTATTAACCCAAAGTATGAGCATGCAGCATAATAAACCAGAAAATCATAGGTTAACCGCTTTATGGGGGAAAATTCTTTTACTCTATTTAAACTAAACTAAATAATTTATAAGTATAAAAGTGTATGTTTACATTAAAATACGTACATACCCAAAACGAATGTGTTAAAATCTTTTTATGTATGTGGGTTCTATTGCTAAGTATTAAAAAAAAAGAAATGGGAGTGGTTGCCAAAAATTGCACGACTGATGTTGAAGCTTTTTCTGTATATAGACAAATATAGATGTATGTTATCATTATGTGTATGTTTGTATGTCATAATGTTTTATACATGTGAGAAGTGCTTTTTTGGCACATTTAATTTGTATATGCCAAAAAAGCAGCTGCAATAGCAGCAACAGCAAATGTGCAGCGATTTATTATGAATACATGCATAACTAAATAAAACATTCACACATGTTTTTATGCTCGTTCATATAAAATGAATAGGATGCTTCCTAAAAATAACTACTACATATATAATTATGAACTGCCATCAACGGAAAACTATATAAAAGCATTTTATATTAATTAGCAGTGTAAACTCAACGATATTATGGACTTTAGAGTTGCACTCAGTAGACTTTGATTAGGACCCTACCACTTAATTGGTAACTGTAACACTATTATTTCATCTAGCATTTTTTTTGCCCAAACTTTATTTTTTCCAGCTTCTGTACTCAGTCTTTGTGTCTTTATACCCCTGACTATCATAGGTAATATAAGTTTGTGCTGATGTATGTAATGCATAGAAATATTTGTTTTAAATCCACCTTTTAGTATACCAATAGACTTAGAACCACTTTCTAAATCGATTTACCGATGTCAGTAGGTCCGTTCGTCTGGCTGGCTGGACCCCATGTAAACCATGTAATCAAAGTACATTCTGCAATTCTTAAGATAATTTGATGAAATTTGGCACAGATAACTTTTTTGATAGGGGGACCATGGCTATTGAAATTTTTCAAAATCGGTCTATTATTTATGGTACCTCCCATGGGCCCCACTTCCCGGAATTGATATTTTGGCCAATAATATGAAAATTTTTTCACGAAATTTAAAACAAATACTGATTATGTAAACCGAGATCACTGTACCTAATTCGTTTAAACCGGTCCACATTTGACCATAGCTCCCATACAAACTCTTCTATCAAAACGCACTAAATTAGACAAAAATCACAAAAACGCTCATAAGTCTGAAGATAATGACAATTTTAAGTTTGCATACATAATTTTTGCAGCAACTGTAATCAGTTTGTAAAATTTCATAATAACACTGCTCTGCAAAAATTCATTTTTTGTCTTTCCTTTTAATAAAACTATGCGGACTATATGGATCTTGATGCGCTAAACTCAAGCTAAAAAATAACATTTGTTTCTGCTCGAAAAAATAAAAATCAAAAAATTACTTTTATTTTTGCTTGAAAAAATAAAAGTCAAAAATAACTGTTACTTTTGCTCGAGAAAATATAAGTTAACTTTTATTTTTGCTTGAAAAAATTAAAGTCAGAAATAACTGTTATTTTTGATCGAAAAAATAAAAGTCAAAAATTAACTTTTATTTCTGGTCGAAAAAATAAAAGTCAGAAAATAACTTTTATTTTCTGACTTTTACGATAAAATATGTAACAGTTACGGTCCCTGTAAAAAACTTTTCTTTAAAAAATTTTATAATTTTGTAAAAAGTTATACAGTAAAATTGTGTCACTTTTCGCTATTTAGGCGCATTGTAGAACATTTTTGTTCCACATCGAATTTTATTTTTCATCGACTCGTACGGTATTTCTGCTGCAAAAAAATATTTTTGACCAACAGTTTTGAAAAATCAATAGAGAAGATTTTAGATATTAAGTATTAATAATTATTTTCAAGAAAAATTGTGTAATGTGTTATAAAAAAGGTAGTTAAATGTGCTTAATGTCGCAAAACGAAAAGTGCTAAAATTTTTCATCAAACTCAATAGCTCATGCATTGAATATACTTTTACAGATTTAATCTTGATGTCGATTTAATTAAGAAACAGAACCTTGGTTTAAGCCCGCAGAAGAAAATAACTCAATCTCATATATAGTTACGGAGATATCAGGAAATCAAAAAAGCTCTACAAAATTCAGTGTTTTCGTTTTTCTTTGAAAAAAAAAAAAACTAAGTTGGCTCAATTTTGCTCGGTGCTCCCACTATAACCGTGTGAAAGGCGAAATTTACCGGTTGTAGAACAAAGTATAATTTAAGCAAAAAGTGTTGCAGTCGTTTAGGCTTAACTTTTTTAAGCAAATTGAATTTAAGTGTAAGTCGAAGGCATGTACCACTAGGCTCTTTTTTGGGTCAACTAATGGACGTATGCCGAATTTTATCAAATTCTGTCGAGAATTGAGGCATATTCAGGGGTGTCATGGAAACCAAGTCGGTTTTGAAAACCAATACTGATATTATTTGGTGTTATGAAACCAAGTTGATTTTGTTATTATTGGTTTGAAATCAAACAAAATGTTCGAATCAATTGTTTATTACTTCATTTGAATTTTTTGTGAAACATCAAAAATCAAATTAAAAATAAAATAAAAATTATTAAAAAAAAAAATAATTTGAAGAAAAATTTTCAGTTTTTTGCGATGTTTGTGGTATAGGTATAAAAAAAAAGCTGCTATTTGGAAAAATGAAGCTCGTATACCCCAACATAATGGAATGACCGAATTGCGGACTGAGAAAATCTAATCTACCTACACCAAAAAACAAACCACAGCCAATCAAAGGACGATTGTCACTTACATGGGATATCTGTTAAATTGATATGCATTTGCTTCACCAGTACCTTTACACAAAGAATATTCTAGCCTTACAATTTTCCCCATTTTTGAAATTTTTTATGTTTGTCGATAAGGTTCATTGATTCCAAAGATACAAAAAAGTACCAAAACTTGCTTTTATCTTATTACATGATAACAAATTCTATATAAACTTTTCACCCATCTCTTTTTATTTGAAAGTTAAAGCTAAAAAGTACCAAAAATAATTTTTCTCTTTTTCTCCC
Source organism: Stomorhina lunata (assembly GCA_933228675.1). Taxonomy (NCBI): domain Eukaryota; kingdom Metazoa; phylum Arthropoda; class Insecta; order Diptera; family Rhiniidae; genus Stomorhina; species Stomorhina lunata. The sequence goes on along the minus strand of OW121741.1, from coordinate 88,956,006 downwards.
CTTTTTTTCGAAAATTACTTACCACTTGTACTGTTATTTTTGTAGCTGATCTAAGCTCGATTTAAATTTTAGTTCTATTGTCTTTAGTTTGGGAATCATATCGTTACTGAATTTACCCTTTTTTATCCCCCACAAGGCCGAATTCTCAAAAATCCGTTCTTAATGGATCTTTAAATCGAAAAAGTCACCAGCTGGCCAGTAACGCTTTTTTTTAAATAGATATCCAATTTTGAAATGAAATCTGTTAACTGTAAGTTGCTTGGTTTATTTCCAATACTAAACCAATAATATTATTTTCTGTGACACATAAAACCAATAGAAAATGTAGTTCGAACATTAATATTGAAATTCATGACACCAATTTAATTTTTTTGTCGTTTTCAAAACCAATACCAATGAAATTGGTTTCCATGACACCCCTGATTAATTTATTGAAATAAATGGTGAAAAATGGGGGTCCAAGGCAGGTATTCAAGGAGTCAACTGATTTCAACAAAAATTAGTAGACCTCTTTATAGATCAATTATAGACGTGTGTTGAATTTCGTCAATTCTGTGGAAAATTGGGGATTGTGCATTAAGAAGAAAAATATGTGAAAAATGGGGGTCCAAGGCAGGTACCCCAAGGAGTCAAAGGATTTCGATTTTTTTTTAATTATTCTTATCTATAAGAAACTAAACAAGTATGCAATATATAAAACTGAACAAGTATTCAATATTGCAGGATCACTCCCTCTATTTTTTGCGCTTCGATATATAAAGAAATACCACTGTATGACATATTTTTGCTGTTATTTAGCACCCACAGTGAAATAACTATCCTAGATTTCTAATACTTCAGAATCATCATCTCTAGAAATATATTTTCTCCACATACTTTTAAGGTTCAGTCTACTACAAAATACTTATGCATTTATCAGACATGAATAATGTTTAGAGGAAATTTGAGAATTTCAAAGCATATCTTCAATGTTTGAGTTTAGGTGAAAATTGTGTTTGTGAAGTGCAAAAAATAATTTAGTTTTCTTCCATTTTTAACAAAATTAGTGGTTGATAATTTGATTATATAGTTTTGTTGTGAAAATTAAAGCTCGGTAAAAAAATTATCACAAAATAAAAATTTTTATATTACTCCACATGATTATTACAATTGGGGAAAAAAATTAAAACTTTTAATAGTTGCTTAAGTTTGAAATGTCTTAAAAACGTTTTAGGTAGAGACAAAGTACATAAATCTAGATTCTTCTTAAACAAATTTTAATGTTTTTCTACTTTATTAAATTGAAGTTATACAATTTTTAAGATTTTCTTTAAAACAAGAAAATTTACTAAAGTGTTTCGAATAAAGCAAAATATGTACAATATATAAATATTTAAAAAAAGATCAAATTTAATGACCTCAAAAAAATGTAAAGAAAAAGAAAAAGCTATAAACCAATATTCATGGTTCATTGAAGCAATTAAAAGTTAGAAAACAAATAGAAACTAAATCATTGAAGCAAATAATTTAATATGTCTCCAATAAAGTTTTTGTCGCAATGATGGCAAATCTTCTTAGATATACATATATTTGTATATAAGTATAAAACCAGACTACAGCAACCCGCATCATTTGACTCACAAAACAAATTTATATTTCATGCTTAAATTTAAGAATAAAAACTTCATTGAAAACTTTGAATAAAAACGAGTGACCATTACCTTAAATTTGCAAACTACAAAGGCAAAGAATGAAAAACTGACACTCTTATAAGTTGTTCTTTTTTTGTTGTGTTTCGTAAATTGAACAATCCATGAAAAACTATTATTGTAGTAGTTGAATAAAACACATACTCTATTGAATAGTAAACTCCCCCTCTATTAAATGTGTTTTTCCAATTGAATTGCATGTTTGTTTGTTATAAAGTTATTTTCCATACTTATTCTGAAGTACTTTGTTGCACTTACTGGTACTTGTTTTTGTAATTGGGTACCATAAAAAAAGTATGTGCTTCTTTTTTTAAGAGTTTTGTAAGCAAGTTGACTAATGGTTGGTCACACAGACTGATGTTAATATCTGACTTGTCACCTTTTGAGCACATTAGAAAAGTGTTTTTTTCATTTTGTTATAACGGTCTTTTTCTATATGAAGGATTTATTATTTAGTCCTCATTTTAGCTTAGCCACTTTATATAAGATTAATTTTATTTTAACAGCAAATAAAAGAAAACAGATTGCGCTTTAGAATACACTTTGATATATTAGAAAATCAAAAGTGTTTTTTGTTAAGAACATGCAAAAAAATTTTGTTTTTTTTTTTTTACTTTTGTAGCTTTGTATTGCTTATTCTGGGCCCTATTTCACTAAGCTAAAAGTCTACAATTACAAGTGTTTTTGCCTGTAAAATTGTGAACTTTTAAAAAGTTGTGTTTCATTAAAATACAATCATAAGTTTGTAGCTACAAGTGATTTTTACAATTCACAAGTTTACAAGTCATACTTCCACAAGTGGTTTTGATTCACAAATCTAAATTTGTACCTGTACGCTTGTAGAATTGTAGAAGAAAGCATAGGGTCGACTGAGACTCTAAAAATTTTTTTACAAGTTACAAGTGAATGACAAATTGAATTCAAATTTGAATTCAAATATCTTTTAATAAAAATTAGTTAAAATTAACAAAATCAAATCAATATTAATGACCATTTATTTATTTTGTATGATTAAAAGGTTTATATGGGGATCCAGCTAGATGGACGGACGGACTGACATCGACTCAGGAATGAATTCTAAGTCCATTGGTGTACTAAAGGTGGTCTAAGACCAATATTTTTATGCGTTACATACATCAGCCCAAACTCATAATACGCTTTCCACCTATAGTGGTGAAGGATATGAAAATATAATCATGTATACGGAACAAGGGAAATCAATGATGTCTCAAGGATACCTCAAAAAGCATATCTTTCATTTTCTTTATCATTTTCTCAAATGTGGATAATAGTATAGACAACAAAATATGAGAACCAAAAAAATGACCCATGGTGGATCGGAAAACAAAAAACTTTTTTTAAAATAATTCATAATATTTCACTACAAATTTTGAATTTGAATACAAGAATAAATTTTTTAATTAAAGGACATAAAATTACAGGACATATGCTAAAACATAAGTCTAGTAATAAAAATCTGATAACCGCATCAAAAGTTATATGCATATAAAGTGGGTATATTTCGGGAAAAATCTTGAAAAAACGAACTTTGAACCGCCATAAAATCTGAACCAAAGCGAAATTAAAAATTTTGAAGAAGTGTAAAAATTTCCTCGGCTAGGAGAATGTATATAATTTCATGAAAATTGTAGATGTTGTGGTTCAGTAAGAGTTCAAAAATGTTTTATTTAACTCCATATACATATTTATCAAAATATTTTATTTTATTATAATTGTAGAAATTGTAATTTTAGAAATTGTAATTGTAGAAATTGTATTTAGTTTACAAGTGCAAAAAGCTACAATTGTTGTGTAAATTTTAAAATTTAAATTAAACACAATTGAACAGCACTAGTAAGAATTAGACTTGTAATTGTAACTTGTTAACTTGTACAATTGTAGTTTAGTGAAATAGGGCCCTGATATAAAAGCTCATAACAAGAAAATTTAGTAAATCAGACAAAAACTCTAAAAGTTATTTAACTTTTTATGAACCGACTAGGCCATGTACTACGTTTTACTATGGTTCTACGCATGTAAACATTATTACCAGGAATTCATTATAAAAACTATTTAATTCGTAATCGAAAAGTGTTAACTTCGGAAATATTAAAACCCATATCAATGAGTAATGTCTCGTTTCAAGATCAAGCTTTTTAAAAAACTGTATAAAACAAAATAGGTTTTTATAGAAAACGGTTGAAATAACTGCTTTTAAATTTTTAAAATTACAGAAAAAAAAAAATTAAAACAAGTAAGAGTGTTATATTCGGCTATGCCGAATCTTATATAACCACCATAAAGTTGTATTAAATTTAGAAATATCTCTCATATATCTGCGAGGGTGCAGCTAATTCAAAATGTGGACCAAATTCCAAGAAATTTGGTACGCTAGCTGGTATTGTAAGTAAAATATTTGGACTAAATTCGGTGACAGGAGCTTTATAGTTCAACATTTTAAGGTATGTAAATGGTTTCCCTAGTATTTACTTTGAACAAACCTGGTATTGCTTTACATTAATAAGCTGTTAAATGCTTTTCGTTTAGCTTAACATTTAGTTGGTATAAAGATGTTGATAGCAAAACGACAGGTCCATATATTTTGTTAGGAGTTCCTAATGCATCTTTTGTATACAAAGTTTGGACATTGGTGCAATCTTAATATGCTGTTCGTACCTTCGAATTTTCTTGATTGTAGATATAAAAAGGCGATTTTGTGTATATTTATATATATAAAATTATAGCCAAATGTTGACCGATTGTAACAAAATTTCACACAATGGCTGTTATTTATATAAAACCTATTTTTGCAAAATTTAGTGGCAATAGCTGCCATAGTTTCTAATTTAATAGCTTTTAACTGTTTCTTACTAAATATTTTTTGGTTTCCAGGAGTGTTTTTTATATGAAAGCTATAGTCAAATATGGACCGATTCCTATAAAATTTGATAAACTGACCAATAGTTGAATAAAACTTCTTTATTCTTAATTTAGTCGTCATAGCTATTACAATTGTACTCAATTTGTCAGCATTTATGTGCTTCCCAGGGCGGGGTTATATGGGAGCTCTAACTAAATGTGAATCGATTTCGCCCATTTTCAGCACACAAATTTTGTTACATATCAAAAACACTTTTGTAAAATTTTATCTCTCTAGCTTTCATAGTTAAGGAGCTGTCGCGCTTTTATCTAACGGACAGACGGACATAAATCTCCTTTTCTTTTTATGTTTTTGTGTTTCTGCAAGTTTTTTATATGGGAGCTATGGTCAAATGGTGACCGCTTGTAACAAAATTCTGCACACTGGCTGCCATTCACATAAGACTTCCTTCTGTGAAATTTTGTTGCTGTACCCTTTTAGTTAAGGCGCTATCGCGCTTTTATCTAACGGACAGACAGACATAAACCCCCTTTTCTTTTGTATTTTTGTGTTTCCGTAAGTTTTTTATATGGGAGCTATGGTCAAATGGCGACCGATTGTGACAAAATTTTGCACACTGGCTAGAATTCACATAAGACTTCCTTGTGATAAATTTAGTTGCTATTACAGTTTATCATTTATTGGCATTTAAGTGAATTTCAGGTGGAATTTAGGCTGTTTCCGTAAGTTTTTTATATGATTAAATGTGAACCGATTTCGATGCCTAGTGTCTAGTGCTTTTGTAAAACTTTTAGATACCAAATTTTTTCATCATTTTCGGCTGTGCCGAATCTTATATACCCACTATCAAGTTGTGTTAAATTCAGAAACAGGGTGCAGCTAATTCAAAATCTGGACCAAAACTGAAAAAATCGCTAAGCTAATTGGTATTGTTGGTAAAACCTTTGGACTAAATTCGGTTGCCGTAGCTTTGTAGTTCAACATTTAAAAATATTTTGGTGGTTTCCCCAGTATTTACTTTGATCAAAATTCGATCTCATATCCGGGTATAGTTTTACATTAATAAGTTGTTAAATACGTTTCGTTGTGCTTAATATGTAGTTAGGCTAAACACGTTAATAGTAATACGGCAGGTCCATATATTTCGTTAGGAGTTCATAATGCATTCATCATATATTAAGTCTGGGCTGAACATTGATTGATGCCTATCTAGTTTTATAGGTGCAATCTTAATATAATGAATGTACCTCCAAATCTTTTTGATTGTAGATATAAAAAGGGGATGTTATATATGTAAGAATTATAGCCAAATGTTGACCGATTGTAACACTGGCTGGTATATATATAGAACTTATTCTCGCAAAATTTAGTGGCCATAGCTATCATAGTTTCTAATTTAATAGCTTTTAACTGGCCTTTGCTAACATTTTTGGTTTCCGTGAGTGTTTTTTATACGAAAGCTAAAGTTAAATATGGACTGATTACTATGAAATTTAATAAACTTATCAAAAATTGCATAAAACTTCCCTATTTTAAATTTAATCATCATAGCTATTACAATTGTATTCAATTTATCAGCATTAATGTGTTTCCCGGGGCGGGGTTATATGGGAGCTCTAACTAAATTTGAACCGATTTTGTCCATTTTCAACGCACATCTTTTTCAAGATATCCAAAATACTTTTGTAAAGTTTTGTCCCTCTAGCTCTGGACCCCCATGTTAAACTTGTAATCAAACTACAGGTCGCAATTCTAAAGATAATTTGATGAAATTTGACACAGATCATTCTTTTGATATTGGGACCATGGCAATTGAAACACGTCAAAATCGGTCCATTATTTATGGTACCTCCCATAGGTCCAACTTCCCGGAATTGATATATTGGCCACAAAAATCAATATTTTTTCATGAAATTTAAAGCAAATACTGCTAATGTAAACCAAAATCACAGTACAAAATTTTGTTGAAATCGGTCCACATTTCGTCATAGCTCCTATACAAACTCTTTTCTCAAAACGCAGTAAATGAGACAAGATTGACTAAAACGCTCGTAAATTCGAAAATGATGACTATTTTAAGTCTATTTTTTGTAACAACTGTAATCAATTTGCCAAATTTTAAGATAATCGGCCCACATTTGACCCTAGCTCTCATATAAGTCCAAATGGCGGAAACAGCTTAAATGTATAAGTTTTAATAATTTGTTTGTATGATGGCAAAATTAAGCAAATATTTGTCTTTATACAGGAAAAAGAACTTTGACCTTAGTGGTGAAGGGTATCGTATGGTCGGGCTTGACCGAGTATAGTAACGGTTCTGATTGGTCTTAACTTGGTAAACCCAAACTTATCTTGGTTATTCTTCACCCCAACTGAGGACACTGACCTACTCTTGGTATCACCCGTGGTACTAAGTTAAAACACGTTAATGTGCAAACATGTGCCGCGTGTTCTCCCATAAGTACTATAAAAAAAATATGGGTTCGGACGTTAGGGCTAGAAACCTACTCCTGGAAAAAGCAATTACTATGAAAGAGCTAAAATTAGAATAAAAATCGAGCTGCTAACGTTAGAACAGGACATCCGAAACTTCAATCGAAATACCAAGTACAGGAAAATCTTTCAAAACTTGGTCTATGAAATTAGAGAATATACACACAAGATCGTTGTGAATCGGTTTCTAAAATATGCTCGGGTTTTGATATTAACAGATTGTAAATACAGGGCGTATTGGGTAAAGTTTTTCTTTTATACAATAATAGGTAGATAAGTAATTGGATTGGAGCTAATGTTTGTAAAGCATAAAAATATTGTTCCGACCTCCTAATTTAAGTATATCAAACAAATTTTGTTAATGATGGTTAAAAACTGTTTAAAATCGATATATGCCCATTAAAACTGGTTAAAATCGATATATAAATCTGTTAACTGTAAGTTGCTTGGTTTATTTCCAATACTAAACCAATAATATTTTTTTCTTTGACACATAAAACCAAGAGAAAATGTAGCTCGAACATTAATAATGGAATTCATGACACCAATTTAATTTTTTTGTCGTTTTTAAAACCAATACCAATGAAATTGGTTTTTATGACACCCCTGATTATATCAAGTACCTCCAATTTTAATCTAAGCTTTTAATAAAAAATTCTTTTATTTCGACTTATTACTGTAATTTTCGACTTATTACTGTAATTTTCTCTTCGATAACAAATTTGGTTAGAATAATCGTATTTGTTTGCTCAAACATACATACAACTTTTGTTTGCAAAACTAACTATATTATATTTGTATCCTGACCACAGTTCTTGCCTCTGTTTGTTGCCTTCTAACACTCGTTGTTATTGAGTGGAGTTGCCAATAGTCAATGTAATGTTCATGAAGTCTTTTTTCTGTTTGCTACATTTGCTTCGTTTTTATGTTATTCATTGCAAAAGAAAACATGTTTGTATGTAATATTATTGTCAGCAATTATTGTGGTTGACTTCTAATTGTCGTTTTATAACAAATTCACTTATATTTTGTATTTCTCTCAGTTTAAGAACATTTTAATTTTATTTTTAATTTCTATGGTTTGATGTACACTACAACATGAATATTATGGGTTGGAGGTGATATTTGTAACGCATACAAATGGAATGATATTACTGGCTTTATATACAATGGTAATCGGTGTAATTTTGACCATAGCTCCCATATAATACTTAATGGGGGAAATTACATTAACTGAAATGTGGACAAAATTTTTGTATGGTATCAAATTAACCAACCACATTAAGACAACTTAAAAATATACTGACAGTCTTTCCACATTTCCAATTTATTGTAGGGAGTCATATAGTTGGGATTGAACAACTATAATTCTTATTTGTTTTTATTAGTTGTAAGCTTTTGGCATACCACTGAGGTCCTCATGTTCAAGTGTGCACTTTAAACCAGCAAATAGAGCAGAAGGAAAGAGGAAAAGAGTCTTTGGCAGAGAACTGATTTAACCTTTAAAGGAGCCGGACATACTAGTTTTATATTTGCATTTATCTTTAAGGTGGAAAGTGGGGTAATGACAAAAGTTTGTACAAGCATTTATATTAAAATAAGCCATTTTTCTTAGAATTACTCTTAAATCAGTCAAGTAAAATTGGACTTTAGTTTGAACAATATGTTAATAATGTAGTACCTTATAATAGATGTTTTTTTTAGAGGTATAGAACTTCGAATTGAAATAAAGCACAAGAAAATCGTGTTAATGTCCATCAATTTGGCTTTATTGGAAGGATAATTTTATGCCATTAATGTTTAAATATGATTTCGGGCATGTGACCGCTGCGGCTGGCTCGAATAAAGCCAATTCTACAGGTCCAATTTTCAACTACTTTTTCGAGCATATGGGACCGTATGTTGGCAATAACGCCACGAATGTTGGCTTCCAAGTCCCCTAAAGTTTCTGGTTTGTTGGCGTAGACGAGCGACTTCACATATCCCCAAAGAAAATAATCCAGTGGTGTCAAATCGCACGATCTTGGTGGCCAATTGACGGGTCCATTCCGCGAAATTATGCGCTCATCGAATGTTTCCTTCAATAAATCAATTGTGACGTGCGCTGTGTGGCATGTAGCGCCGTCTTGTTGGAACCACAACTCATCCACATTCATGCCATCCAATTGAGGAACAAAATAGTCGGTTATCATGGCTCTATACCGGTCTCCATTTATGGTAACTGACTCTCCAGCATTATTTCGGAAGAAGTATGGCCCAATGACTCCACCAGCCCATAGAGCACACCAAACAGTCAGTTTTTGTGGATGTAATGGCGTCTCAAGGGTCTCATGTGGATTCTCTTCACTCCAAATGCGGCAATTTTGCTTGTTGACGTAGCCATTCAACCAAAAATGAGCCTCATCACTGAACAAAATTTTGCGATGAAAATCAGCATCGAGATCAATCTCATTTTCGGCCCATACACCAAAATCACGACGCATTGCATGGTCTCGCGGCTTTAATTCTTGCACAAGCTGGATCTTGTAAGGTCGCAAGCCAAGATCTTTGCGCAAAATCTTCTATAAAGTTGATGGACAAAGCTCAAATTGCTGTGCACGGTGGCGAATCGATTCATTCGGGTCCTCTTCAACACTTTGCTCTACAGCGGCAATTGTTTCTTCGGTGCGCACTGTTCGACGTCGCTGCGGATGCGTATTATCACATAGAGTAAACGTAGTGCGAAAACGATCCATGGTTAACCGAACTAATTGCTCTGATGGACGATTATGTCGACCATAAAATGGACGGAGCTTGCGGTAAACTTCGCGAAGTGAACCATTATTTTCGAAATAAATTTGCACGATTTGCAAGCGTTGTTCTTTTGTCAACCTGTTCATGATGAAATGGCAAACCAAACTAAATATTAATCACTTGACACCTGACAAAATGGCCGCCAGTTAAAAAGGTGATGCCAACTTAAAGTTCTATACCTCAATAAAAAACACCCGATATTTTAAATTTTAAAAGAGAAATACATAGTTTACAAATATTTCGAAATAAAATTATTCAATAGGAAATTTTTTGATATTAAAATTTTGTAATTGCAAATATTTCGTATAAATAATTCCTATACGAATAGGGAAATATAGAAAATTTTGTCATATATAAATTTTCTATATGAAAGTTTTCTATATAAAAACATTTCTTATGAAGTTTTTTCCATATACAAATTTTTGTGATGTAAAAATTTTTTATAAGAAGTTTTTCGATATAAAACTTTTTATAGGAAATTTTTCGATACAAAACTTTTTTATATGAAATTTTTTGATAGAAAAATTTTCTAAAGGAAATTTTAAAAGATTTGTTATAATAAATTTTTTCATACATAATTTCTCTTTAGAAAATTTTTCTATATACAAAATTTTCTATAGAATATTTATCCACATACAGCTTTTAGATATATTAAATCTATATGAAATTTTTCGATATAAATATTTTCTATAGAAAATTTTTCTATCTAAAAATTTTCTTTAGGAAATTTTTCCATAAAAATAATTTGAAATTTTTTAATATTCGTATTCCCTATAAAAAATTTTCCATATCAAAGTTATATTTAAGACATTTTTCAACATGAATTTTTTTTGCAACCTTTTTTTATAACAAAATTTTCTATCGGAAATTTTTCAAAATAAAAATTTTGCATAAAATTTTTTACTATAAAAATTTCATACAAACAGTTGCGGTAAAAATAATAGCACCAAGGTAATATATTAAGTTAGACAACTAAAAAAACTAACACAGTACAACACATAATTTCGGGACTCAATTCTGATAATTGTTTATGATAGTAGCCCCAAAAAGAAGAACTTCTGCATCATTCATTGGGTAATGCTGCTTCCTATAATAATTTAAAATTAATTTAAAGTAAGTAAGTATCGTATAGGGGAATTTGTCACATTTCAAGTTTTTTTTTTCGGTTGCGTATACTTAATATATAATTTTAACCAAATACCAAATATCTATCATACGTATTGTAAGCTTTAAACATCACAAATTCCCCTACACGAAACTTCCTAAATTCAAATTTATTTTAAATTATTATTGGATGTACTATGACCAAATGAATGATCCAGATCTTCATTTTGTGGCTACTTTCATAAATAAATTTCCTATAAAAATATTTTGCATAGAAAATTTTTTAGGTATAAAAATTTTCTAAAGAAAATTAAATTTTAAAATATAAAGTAAAGTTTTTTTTAATAACTGCTTTTATACGAAAAAATTATATAGAAAAGTTTTTGATAAAAAAAATTATATAGAAAATTTTTCGATAGAAAAAATTTTCTGTATAACAATTTTTAATATTAAATCTTTTTATTGTAAATTTTTTAATACAAAATGTTATTTAAGAAATATTTTAATATCACAACCATTTCTTATAGAAATTTTTTTGATATTCAAATTTTTTAATTGCAAATTTTTCGTATATTTTTTTCTACCTTTTGAGAAGTGTGGATGTTCTGTTTGTAGAATAAATAAATGAATTAACGAAATCGATACAAAAATTTACTTAAAACTTTTTTTGTCTTTAAAAAAAATTCTTAAACTTATGTTCCATAAAGGGTTAAAACCGATTATTTTCTATTTGGGTTTATTTGAACAACTAAACTTTATACTCATTGCAACAAAATGTTGTTAATAACAAACTATTATTTCATTTTATTTAAGTTTGTTTCAGTCTAACATTTTTGTCTGTATTTCTGAGAAGGGTTATTTTTTTATGAAAAGTTTTAGTTAGGAATTGTTTAGATTTATTTATTAGAATGATTTCGATTTCTCTAAAATTTTTACTATTTTAATGACTTAAGTTAAGTACTTGTTCTAGTGACCTTTAATATATTTGTTATTGGCAAACTTTAAAGTTTTTGTATGGCAAGCAATTCACTTTTTTAGAACTGATGCTCGTTTGGATTCAAAAAAAATTATAAACAATGGACGAAAATCAATAAAAACTGCATTAAAAATAAATGTTTTACTATGTCGACTATTAGAAAATATGCTTACTAAGCGTAGGGTATCCCGTAGGGTATCCCAGGTAGGGATTAACCGACTTTAATACTTTTAATAATTTTATGAAATAGTTTTTCCTATTTTTATAGGAAATTTTTCAAAAATTTCCTATTTTTATAGGAAATTTTTCAAAAATTTCCTATTTTTATAGGAAATTTTTCAAAAATTTCCTATTTTTATAGGAAATTTTTCAAAAATTTCCTATTTTTATAGGAAATTTTTCAAAAATTTCCTATTTTTATAGGAAATTTTTCAAAAATTTCCTATTTTTATAGGAAATTTTTCAAAAATTTCCTATTTTTATAGGAAATTTTTCAAAAATTTCCTATTTTTATAGGAAATTTTTCAAAAATTTCCTATTTTTATAGGAAATTTTTCAAAAATTTCCTATTTTTTATAGGAAATTTTTCAAAAATTTCCTATTTTTTATAGGAAATTTTTCAAAAATTTCCTATTTTTTATAGGAAATTTTTCAAAAATTTCCTATTTTTTATAGGAAATTTTTCAAAAATTTCCTATTTTTTATAGGAAATTTTTCAAAAATTTCCTATTTTTTATAGGAAATTTTTCAAAAATTTCCTATTTTTTATAGGAAATTTTTCAAAAATTTCCTATTTTTTATAGGAAATTTTTCAAAAATTTCCTATTTTTTATAGGAAATTTTTCAAAAATTTCCTATTTTTTATAGGAAATTTTTCAAAAATTTCCTATTTTTTATAGGAAATTTTTCAAAAATTTCCTATTTTTTATAGGAAATTTTTCAAAAATTTCCTATTTTTTATAGGAAATTTTTCAAAAATTTCCTATTTTTTATAGGAAATTTTTCAAAAATTTCCTATTTTTTATAGGAAATTTTTCAAAAATTTCCTATTTTTTATAGGAAATTTTTCAAAAATTTCCTATTTTTTATAGGAAATTTTTCAAAAATTTCCTATTTGTTATAGGAAATTTTTCAAAAATTTCCTGTTTTTTATAGGAAATTTTTCAAAAATTTCCTATTTTTTATAGGAAATTTTTCAAAAATTTCCTATTTTTTATAGGAAATTTTTCAAAAATTTCCTATTTTTTATAGGAAATTTTTCAAAAATTTCCTATTTTTTATAGGAAATTTTTTAAAAATTTCCTATTTTTTATAGGAAATTTTTCAAAAATTTCCTATTTTTTATAGGAAATTTTTCAAAAATTTCCTATTTTTATAGGAAATTTTTCAAAAATTTCCTATTTTTATAGGAAATTTTTTAAAAATTTCCTATTGTTTTGACGGGTTATAGGGTGACTGGTAGTTTGGGTAAATAAAAGACCTATTTTTTCTTCAACGTTATAAGAATTTATTTATTAGTGCAATAATATGTGCAGTATTTAGGATTAGGATTTTAGGGTATAGTTTTCACAATATTTTTTTTAGTTTTAATTTAGGTTTAAGTATTTATTTTAAAAACTTATTTATTTATTTTTTTTTATTTATTTATTTCACCGATGGTGATTCGGGTTTTTACTCGAGTTGTTGGGTTTTCGGGTTGATGATGATTGAGAGGTGTTGTTTGCTTTTTGGCTCCACTTGCTTTTACCTTTCTTCCTAATTGAAGTTGGCTGCAGTTTATTTGCATGTCAAAATAATAGTCAGTGATGATATTAGGGTAGGTTCACCGCGTGAACATTCTCCCCGCCATGAAAGTTCTGCAATTAAAATAAAGGACTTTAATGTTGGCCCTAAATCAAGGAATAGCACGTGGGTATAAAGAAAATGGCTTAAGTAAGATACTTAGGTTTTTTAAAGGTTTTATTCGAATAGAATCCTTAGCGATCCAGTCGGAGGTGGGGATTAACTATCTGCAAAACAAACCTTCTTCTGAAAAAGTGTGTTTGAGTAGGGTTCCATTTTCTATACAAAAATAAAAATTTATTAAGTAGTATATGAGTGATTTAAAGTATATTAGGGTTTATTATGAGTAGAGGGTTAGTGTAGATCGGATTAGTGGAAAAAGTAGATATAGGGTTAGTATCATATTACGATACGACTAGTAGTGTTAAACTAACTAGAGGGTAAAACGATGACATTCACTATAGGGTAAGTTGAACGTCCGTTTGATGTCTGTAACTCGACATCTCTGACTCGTCCGTCAGAACCAGGAACAGTTTTAGTCACACGACCTAGTGACCATTCGGTGGGTTGTACGTTGTCCTGGATTATGACAACAATATCATCTACTTTAATACCTTCGGGTTCTGGGTACTTCCACTTATGTTTCCTGTGTAACTCTTTATGGTAATCATTTTTGCACCTAGGGTTGTGGTGTTGATTGCCATTGCGTAAGTTTTTCTTCTGAGTTACTGCGCTGAAGTATGAAACTGTTTGGGTACTATGCGACTTTTCAACCGGTCCAGTCAAGATCCACCCAAATTGCGTATCTTGAGCAATAAGTGTGTTAAGAATATTCTTAACACCTGATTTTAAAATTTGAGGGTAGAAATCACTTCCTATAAGGAAGTCGATAGGCCTGCTTTCGTAAAAGCAAGGATCTGCTAACTCTACATCTTTACAAAACTTAATAATGCTTGGATTTATGCTTTGGGTGGGTAAAGTTCGAGTTAGAGATTTTACCACTATCGCTCGGATTTCCAAAGAGTAAGTTTTAAGGGTATTAGACCGGAGAAGTGCTTTGCATAGTTGGTTTGAACGAGCCGTTAGAACTCCATTCAAACCTGATATTTCAGCATTGATAGGTAGTGTGGGTAAATTCAGTTTACGTCTGAACTGATCTGAAATAAATGTGAAATCTGATGCCGGGTCAATCAACGCTCGGGCAGGGTATAAAGAACCATTAACTTCGACATTAAATACAGCCGTTCCCAACAAAGACTTCCTGTCATCCAAACTAGAGTCTTTAGGGTGAGTTGTGGTGGAGAACGATTGCGCTGCATTTTGTGATGTTGTAGGGTAATCATCCATCGAGTTGGATTGTGCGATTGTCGAAGAGGGTTTGTGAAGCAGCGTATGATGTCTACCTTCACAATATCTGCACGAGTAAAAACTCGTGCAATCTTTAACGCCGTGAGAAATCGCCAGACAGTTATAGCAACAGCCATTATTTTGAACAAAGTTTATTCTTTCCTTTACTCCGTAAGACATAAAGGAGGGACAATCTTTCAGGGTATGAGTGGCATCACATAATCTGCATACTGATCCATTTGGCTTATCTTGCATTTGTGTAGGGTGTGAATGATGTTGTCCGGGTGCTGGCGTTCTCTTGGCTAGGGTATAATTTTGGTTCTGTTCAGATGTCACATTTTTACTATACGGGTAAGGACTCTTAATATCATTTACTGATTCAAGACCTTTGTACTTATGGGTTAAAAATGCATCCATTTGAGTCCATGAGGGTGTTATGGAACTGTTTGTTAGGGTTCTCTCAAAATCTTCAAGTGTTGTTGCGGGTAACTTGGATGAACAGAGATATACAATAATTGGATCCCAATTATCGGTATCTATCTCTAGGGTATTTAAATGTGTAATGCAACTATTAATAGTGCGTTGTAATTTTCGAATAGCTGTCGGGCACTGAACACGAACTTCGGGTAAATTGAATAACGATTTCAATTGTGCATTAATTTGCATTCGTGTGTTTTCATATTGAAAACTAAGTTGAGTCCATGCCATTTCAAAGCCATCGTTTGTTAAGGGTACATTTTCAACTATTTCGTTGGCCTCCCCCCGCGTTTTTTGTTTTAAGTAAAACAATTTTTCTACTCCTGTAAGGCTTGGGTTATTTCCATAAATGGCTTGGAACAAATCTCTAAAAGAAGTCCAATCATTATAATCGCCATAAAAATCTTGCATATCACAGGGTGGTACGGAAAATGCTGAATTGTTGTCTGGGTGGGTAGAGGGTGCAGGAGTAGGGGGGGTTATTTTACAGGATTCGAGTAGGGTAGCTTCTTGCAGAGCTTCATCTATGGAGATGATTCGCAATCTGTAGTAAGTTTTAGCTTTTATGTATCCACGAGTTAGTTCATCTAAGTTTATGGTAGCTGCTAATTCTGGGTTATCTAAATCATCAGATTCTCGAATCCATTCATATCGGGTTGCAATTTTACTCCAAATTTCTTCCAGTTCACGCTTCTGATATTTTAGTGCAGATAGGGTATGTGATTCATCAATTGACTTTTTGTATTCTTGTTCAAAAGAAGATAAGTCCAATTGAATGTAACGTGTGAAGCTGGCGGCCATTGATTTTAAAGAGGGCATTTTGTAAAATTTTTAGGGTTAGTGTGTAACAATTTAATGAAATAGTTGATAGGGTAGTGTGTATTGCGTTAACTTTACACTTAAAATCAATAAAATCAATATATATTATAATATTTTTGAACACAAGACAACACTTGTAAAAGGGTGGGTGTGTCGAAGAAAACCGGGTTTTCTAATAAATTTGTTCAAAAATGAGTTATTTTTTGCAAAATTGCAAAAAAATTGTATATAATATACTTTTATGTGTAAATGGGTTACTCACCGACTCTGCTGGGGTGTAGGGTACTACCTTTTTTTATACGTGAATGTGTATGTCTACTTTTTACACGTCGATTCTTCTTTGGTTTGATCTTCCCGCTAAGAGTCGATCGACAAGAACTGGGTTGTTGTTGTTATAAATGTAAGAACAGAAGTATTTTGGGTAAGCAAAAATAAAATATTTTTAAATATTTCTCTGTTTATTTGTTGTAATGTTTTTTGATTAACAGTGAGTGTAAATTTTATTAGTATGTTCTTTGTGTTTTTTTTTAAAGGGTAAGGGTATAATTTAAAATAAATTAATCATAAAAACACAAGAAATAAATTATTTAAAATAAAACTAATTTATTATTTATTTTATTGTAGGGTGGGTAAGTTTACTTTAATAAATAATAGTGTGCAAAACAAATATTTATTCTGTATTCAATTTTGAGTTTCACTGTGTTTAGTTACAAGTTTTTATTTTTGTTTCTTTTGTGTTTTCTTTTTTACTTTTTGTAATTTGTCTTGATTTTAGTATATTTATCACACACTTTTTTGTTTTTATTTATTAAAAAATTAAATGAGTTTGGTGGACTGTATTTTTTTTTTTGCTGATTTTTAAAGCAAATTTTGCTTAGAGGTTCTGGAGGACCATGTTTTGACGGGTTATAGGGTGACTGGTAGTTTGGGTAAATAAAAGACCTATTTTTTCTTCAACGTTATAAGAATTTATTTATTAGTGCAATAATATGTGCAATATTTAGGATTAGGATTTTAGGGTATAGTTTTCACAATATTTTTTTTAGTTTTAATTTAGGTTTAAGTATTTATTTTAAAAACTTATTTATTTATTTATTTTTTTTTTATTTATTTATTTCACCGATGGTGATTCGGGTTTTTACTCGAGTTGTTGGGTTTTCGGGTTGATGATGATTGAGAGGTGTTGTTTGCTTTTTGGCTCCACTTGCTTTTACCTTTCTTCCTAATTGAAGTTGGCTGCAGTTTATTTGCATGTCAAAATAATAGTCAGTGATGATATTAGGGTAGGTTCACCGCGTGAACACCTATTTTTATAGGAAATTTTTCAAAAATTTCCTATTTTTATAGGAAATTTTTCAAAAATTTCCTATTTTTATAGGAAATTTTTCAAAAATTTCCTATTTTTATAGGAAATTTTTCAAAAATTTCCTATTTTTATAGGAAATTTTTCAAAAATTTCCTATTTTTATAGGAAATTTTTCAAAAATTTCCTATTTTTACAGGAAATTTTTCAAAAATTTCCTATTTTTGTAGGAAATTTTTCAAAAATTTCCTATTTTTGTAGGAAATTTTTCAAAAATTTCCTATTTTTATAGGAAATTTTTCAAAAATTTCCTATTTTTATAGGAAATTTTTCAAAAATTTCCTATTTTTATAGGAAATTTTTCAAAAATTTCCTATTTTTATAGGAAATTTTTCAAAAATTTCCTATTTTTATAGGAAATTTTTCAAAAATTTCCTATTTTTATAGGAAATTTTTCAAAAATTTCCTATTTTTATAGGAAACTTTTCAAAAATTTCCTATTTTTATAGGAATTTTTTCAAAAATTTCCTATTTTTATAGGAAATTTTTCAAAAATTTCCTATTTTTATAGGAAATTTTTCAAAAATTTCCTATTTTTATAGGAAATTTTTCAAAAATTTCCTATTTTTATAGGAAATTTTTCAAAAATTTCCTATTTTTATAGGAAATTTTTCAAAAATTTCCTATTTTTATAGGAAATTTTTCAAAAATTTCCTATTTTTATAGGAAATTTTTCAAAAATTTCCTATTTTTATAGGAAATTTTTCAAAAATTTCCTATTTTTATAGGAAATTTTTCAAAAATTTCCTATTTTTATAGGAAATTTTTCAAAAATTTCCTATTTTTATAGAAAATTTTTCAAAAATTTCCTATTTTTATAGGAAATTTTTCAAAAATTTCCTTTGTTTATTGGAAATTTTTCAAAAATGTTCTATTTTTATAGATAATTTTTCAATTTTTTAATATTTGATAATAGTTTAGAAATTCTGCAATAAATCTAAATAAACCTTTCTAATGGAATTAATGGAATACCCACACTAAATTTAACACAACATATTCCTTTTTTTTCCTACGAATGATTAAAGGTTCGTTATTCCTTTTTTTATTGTGATAATAAAAATCTGAAAACTTGAGTAATTCAAACAAAAGTTTTTCTCTTCCTATCATTTAACTGCTAAACTTTATTAAAAATCTTACATAAAACATTTGCTTGAAATACAAAATACGGATAATAAACGAAAAACAATAGTATTTATTTTTCATAAATAAAATTTCAGCTAAGGCAAAAACAAACAATACTAGAATTGAATAGTGAAAGTTTTGAGATTGAAAAAAGCAATAACTTTGTCCATAATTGTATTTACGACTTACGAAACGAGTTGATATAATATGAAGAGCAAAGTTAACACATCACTAACCCAGCTATAGATTTATACATATAACATATACCAAGATTTTAGCTTTTACAACTACTTAAAGTCAAACAAATCACTAAAAACTTTGATTAGAATTTATAAATGTGTGTCCCTGTTTGTTTATATTAACAATTCTATTATGACCCGGCACTTTGATGAACTTTCAATGCTCAGGAGACAGCTTGTGATTTCAACTTAAACCTAACATTAAAGGTTGACTGTGAGCTTCAAAAGAACATCAGTTTACTTAATCTAATTAATACAAATTAATCGAACTCCTTACCATTCCATTAGTTTTGAAGTTGTTTCCCCAATTTGATACTGCTGGGTTATCGAATGCATGTGTATATTTATATGTATGTATTATGTAGACTAAAAACATCTGTGAATTTATAACAATAGTTACCAAAGTAGACAGAAAGAGATTAAATGAACGAATGAATGATTATCTTATATGTCAGATATAAAACAATCTTACATATAAATGTAACTTACTATATGTATAGTATAACTTAGTCGAATATTGTATAGTTCTTGAAAACTTATACTAGCATACACAGATAAATATCCTGCAGTTTTAATGAAAATAGTCATACTTCAATAACAATAACAGAGTAAGATATTCAAATTTATAACTAAAGGAAATGAGTGGGTTTTTTGACTCCCTTTTGCACATAATAAATTAAGTTAGAAACTATTTTTCATCATAGGCATGTCTTATGAGTCCATATCAGAAAAATATTAAAACATGACATTAAACTGTAGGGCACCCAAATCTTAGATTCTAACAACTATAACAAGTTGTTGTCGGTGTTCTTGTGTTTGTTGTTCCTACATATGACCGACAACAACAAATCCCTTGTGAAAAATTAAAGCATAAATAAACAACAACTAAGGGGAGTTACAATAATAACAACAACAACAAAAAAACTAAAAATTGTTATATACTCTAAGGCAATCCACAAATACACAAACATTGTTATTACACATACGATTACGAATCTCGTATTGTTTTAAAGCGAAACGAAATATTTAACCATCCGTATAACTCTGTAACATGTGGCGTATCTATCATTTATAAAATTTTTATTTTTGGTACTTCTTTAAGGGTTTTTTTATTTAAGTATAGGAAACACTACATGATAATATAACATATGTATGATTAGGCTTTAAGATTTATATATTGATAAATTATTATGAGACCAGAAATATTAGTTCCACACTTATCGGATTTACTGGGAAAAGTCAAAAGTTTAAGGTTTTATAACTAATTTGATTAGAGAATATCTCAGCAAATGTTTCTTGAAGCATATGGATTCCGGTAGCATATCAAATTAATCGATCCAATTTCTGATACCCTATTCTGAAGTGATAAGTATTCCAGTAAAGACATTCTGCATCGATCGAAACAGATTGTGGTCAGAAGGGCTAGCTCTGTGCTATTAGACAGGCGAGTCAAAAGTCCAGTCTACTATTTGACAAACAGTTTTTAACTGGTCTTCCAAGATCGCGAAAGATGATGACCTCATTTCAGATAGATTTATCTGATCGCTTTTCGTTGTATTTGGCACAGGTTCCATCTGAATCGATTTGAATAGAAAGAATAAAAACACAATTAAGAAAAGCTATAGTTGATCAAGCTCGACTATATGATACTCTTCACTACTAAGGTCAAATATGGATCAACATTTCAGCAAGTTTTGCTTATGTCTTAGATACAAACATGTGTATACCATGTACAGTTTTTTTCAAAATTTCGGATTTAAGTAGATTGATATCACCTTCGGCTGAGGTCATTTGTGGATCGATTGTTAGTAAATTTCGGTTATCGGTTTTATTTACCAAATATTCATCTGTTTTAATAACGAATTTAAATTATTTTTAAATTTATAAGCGTTTTTGTGTGACTTGAATGGGAGGTATGGTCAATTATGGTCCGATTCGGTACACTGATTTCGCTTATCATAAGCAATATTCGTGCAGAGTTTTATTAACATTCAGTAAAATTTGTCTCTGTAAAGGGCCCAAAAACTCCAACTCTCTAGCCCAAAAACTCCATGTACCAAAATATGAGTCTGCGCCATCTGTGCCAATTTTATCAAATTAGCTTTAAAGTTACGACTTGTACTTTGATAATAAGCTTACATGGATATCCAACCAGCCAGCCGGACGGACATGGTTAAACCAACTTGGAAGTGATTTTGAGTCGATTTCTGTACTAAAAAGTGGGTCTCAGACCAATATTCTTATGAGTTACAAACATCAGCACAAACCCAAAATACACTATCCACCTATGGCGATGAAGGGTATAAAAATCTTTTGATCCCACCAAATACAGAGCGTTGGCTGGTTGGCCATCTTCACATAAAACATTTTTTGCTTGGGATTATCGTAATGTATCCATTTTTCATCACAAGTAAGACAAAAATGAGTTTTGAGGATGCAGTGAATTAGTTGGTTAGCACGTTGACCACTTAGTATAACATATCATATTCGGGCTTAGTTGGATCCCCTGTCTGTTTTTATACCCTTCACCACCATAGGTGGAAAGGGTATTATAAGTTTGTGGTGATGTATGTAACGCATAGAAATATTTGTCTTAGACCCATCTTTTAGTATACCCATAGGCTTAGAATCACTTTCTGAGTCGATTTAGCGATGTCCGTCCGTTCGCCCGTCCGACCATCCGTCCTTCTGGCATTGTAATCAAACTACAGGTAGCAATTCTAAAAATAATTTTATAAAATTTGGCACAGATTATTTTTTTGATAATGGGAGCATGGCTATTGAAATTCGTCCAAATCGGTCCATTATTTATGGTACCTCCCATAGGTCCCACTTCCCGGAATTGATATATTTGCCACAAAAATCAATAGTTTTTTATGAAATTTAAAACAAATTTTTATAAGAAAATTTTTTATAAAAACTTTTTCTATAGAAACTTTGTGATAAAAAATTTTATATAGAAAATTTTTCACAAAAATTGTATATAGAACATTTTTCATAAAAATTTTTAAATAGAATATTTTTCATACAAATTTTTCTTTTAAGAGGTTGTAGGTTCGAATACTATAGAAAATTTTTAAAAAAAATTTTCTATAGAAAATTTTTAAATAGAAAAATTTTATAAAAATTTTTCAAAAAATTTTTTTATAGAAAATTTCTCAAAAAAAATTTCTTTTATAGAAAATTTTTCTATAAAAAATTTTTCATACAAATTTTTCTATAGAAATTTTTTTATAAATTTTTTTTTTATAAAAAATTTTTCATAATAATTTTTATATGGAAAACATTTCATAAAAATGTTTATATAGAACATTTTTCCTTAAAATTTTTATACATAAAATTTTTCCTAAAAATTTTTATATAGAAAACTTTTCATAAAAATTTGTATATAGAAATTTTTTCATAAAAATTTGTATATAGAATATTTAAAAAAGAAAAATTTTCATACAAAAATTTTACGGAGATAATTTTTCTTAAAAAAATTTTATATAGAAAATTTTTCCTAAAAAATTTTGCTTAGAAATTTTTCATATAAAATTTTTTATTTTATAACTAATTTTTAATAGAAATTTTTTTTTATAGAAAATTTTTCATAGAAAAATTTTTATATAGAAAATTTTTCATAGAAAATTCTTTCATAATTTTTCATAGAAAATTTTTTCATAATTTTTCATAGAAAATTTTTTCATAATTTTTCATAGAAAATTTTTTCATAATTTTTCATAGAAAATTTTTTCATAAAAATTTTTATATAGAAAATTTTTTAGAAAAAATTTTTTATAAAAACTATTTCTATACAAAATTATTAATAAAAAATATTTCTTTGGAAAATTTTTCATAAAAAATTTTTGTAAAGAAATTTTTTCATAAAAAATGCTTATAAAGAAATTTTTTCGCAAAAAAAAATTTATAATGAAAATTTTTCATAAAGCAAATTTTTCATATAAAATTTTTCTATAAAAGATTTTTCATAAAAATTTTTTATGTAAACTAAAATCACTGTACCAAATTTCGTTGAAATCGGTCCACATTTGACCATAGCTCCCATACAAACTTTTCTGTCAAAACGCACTAAATGAAACAAAAATGTCTGAAATAGCTTAAATGTATAAGTTTTGAGAATATGTTTGTATGATGGCAAAATTTTGCAAATATTTGTCTTTGTGCAAGAAAAAGAACACATTTGACCTTAGTGGTGAAGGGTATTGTATGGTCGGGCTGGACCGACTATAGCACTTTCTTATATGTTTTTTGTTTTTAATTTTTATTAAAATTTTTACCACAGCATTCTCAATTGGCGTTAAGGCTGCTGAAATGACACACTGTCGATGTTAAATACATTGTATACAATTGTTTTAAGGAGTCATATAACATGAACTCGGTTATTAGTTTATATCAACTTCACGTAAGAGAAACATCCTGTTACAACCCGCAACATAGAGTTTAGGCTCTAGCTATTAACAGTGATTGCCTGGACAACCTCGTGTTCAGAAAAATATGGCTAGATGACACCACCAGCCAAAAATCAATTCAAATAGTGACTTTTCAAGAGGAAAATTATATCTCTTGATAAAAATTCGACAATGTTGTTTGCTCTAGAACTCATTCATCCAGAAATAGGTCTCATTGCTAAAGATAATTTTCGAAGGTAAGTAACTTACTAATGCAGAGAGTATTTATCCTACACATTCGCTGTCTAAAATTAATTACCTTCAGATCTTGGGTCAGTTTAGAATAGTTTCTGCGAAATTATATTTTAGTCGAGTACCGTGGTATATCAATTGTTTATTGAGCCATTGAACTCTTCTTCTGTTATCCTTGACTCCCAGTGGAGCATAGGGCCTCAAAACTGCCATTGAACTCAAATATATCCAATAAATTTCTCACTGTTTTCTCAGTTTGACAATTAGGCCGATCATAAAATGGCTGAAATGATCATCATTTTAATAAAACAATTTTATTATTAACACGTATTTCAACAACACGATGAGGTCCATTTGTGGGTGAATGGTAACGAAAACAAACTAAATTGATGAATTTTACTATATCCAATCATGCTAAAAGATGTAGCTACAACAAGGCGTTATCTGTTTGATATATTCCAAAGCAGATGGCGCTGCATTATATCTACCTCTTACCACCATAAATGAAAAAGGTATTGTATATTTGTGTTGATGTATGTAACGAATAAAAATATTGATCTGATCACACTTTGAGTCGATTTAAACATGTCAGTCTATCCCTCCGTCTAGAAGGCTGGCTGGACCCTTATGCTTGTAAAAGTACATGTCGCAATTCTAAAGACAATTTGATGAAATTTTGTACAGGCAAGTTTTTAAAAATCCATTATTTTGGGTACCTCCCCCATAGGACTCTTACGTACATTAATTTCCTATACTTATAACCTGTTAAGGTTAAAGGCCAAGCATATTTTGGAATTCCTTGCACTTTGATCTTGTGCTCATATTCTACAAGATTTTCCTCTACTTGATCTTTCAATAAAAGTTTCGAACGTTCTCATCTAACATAACGCTTTTGTTCTTAATCTTATCTTTTTTATAGTAATTGTTATTTTTCAGGTGTGGGTTACAAGGCCTTTGTCTTAACCTATATTTTTTATCGGTTTTATGATAGAACTTGCGGCATATGTTAGCTCACTACGTTAACACATGCTATCGTAGTTTCCCTGGTGATAGCACGAGGAGGTCAGTGTCCACAGTTGAGATAAAGCATAACCAAGATAAGTCTGGGCTTACTAACTAAAGACCAATCAGAACCGTTGCTTGGTATCAAACATCCCCTACATCACCGGAATTGAGATTATGGCCACAAACATCAGTATGAAATTTAAGACATATTCTACTTATGTAAAAACAAGTAAGAAAGTGCTATAGTCGGTCAAGCCCGACCATACGATACCATTCAACACTAAGGTCAAAGGTGTTATTTTGTATTAAGACAAATAAAGACATATTCTCAAAACTTATACATTTAAGATTTTTCCGTCATTTGGACTTATATGAAAACAAGGGTCAAATGTGAACCAATTATCTCGAAATATGGCAAATTGATTACAGTTATTACGTTTTAGTGAATTTTGTCTCTTTTAGTGCGTTTTAAAAAAAGAGTTTGTATGGGAGCTTTGGTCAAATGTGGACCGATTTCAAGGAAATTTGGTACAGTGATTAGGGTTTATATAAGCAGTATCTGTTTTAAATTGTATGAAAAATATTGATTTTTGTGGCCAATATATCAATTCCGGGAGTGGGACCTATGGGAGGTACCATAAATAATGGACCGATTTTGACGAATTTCAATAGCGATGGTTCCATTATCAAAAAAATGATTTCTGATAAATTTCAGTAAATTATTTTTAAAATTGCGACCTGTAGTTTGATTAAAAGGTTTACATGGGGGTCCAGCCAGACGAACGGACGGACGGACATCGCTAAGTCGACTCAGAAAATGATTCTAAGCCTATTGGTATACTAAAAGATGCGTTACATACATCAGCACAAACTTATAATACCCTTTCCACCAATGGTGGTGAAGGGTATAAAAATCTATGTTCCAAGTTTCAATCTAAAATTGGTTCCAGTCCAAAAGTCTCTAAGTATGACAAAAGTCACAAAAAGACTTGTAAATCTGAAGATTTGAGCTCAGTATTGAAGAGTATCATATGGTCGAACTTCACTGACTTTCTTGCTTGTTTTATTTATTTATTTAAAATAAAAGCCCCCGGACATGGAATAAGTTCTATTCCTTACATTCAACCTAATCTAACCTTTGGTATTAAAAATTCGACTTAACCTTTAATTTTTAAAATTGATAGGATTTCTTTTGATTCTGTTTTTAAAGGATTTAGTATTCCTGTTGTTGTTGTTTCTTAAATATTATTCCCGTATCTGTGCGAAATAAACCATATGACAGCTATAGAGGACATGCTACGTACATACACTGCTGTTGTCATCATCATCAACAAACCTTCGGTTGAGTGTGTATTATCCTATAAAGACTATGAAAACACAACATACTCACACCCTAACCCATTAGAGGGATGTGAAATGAAAAAAAAGAAAATAACAAAAAAAAAGTGGAAGACAAAACAGTGGCAGTTCACCGTCATCAGCAGAAGCGACAGCAAATAACCGTCATGTCATCTTTGTTTGTGTATAGCGGGATAGTTTTTGTTGGTTTTATTCTATCATAGAAGACTATTTAGAAGTTTTGTGTCACTCTATTGTTCGTTTAAATGGTTCTTCATTCTTTTGTCGCGGCTTGTTGGGTGCCATGTGAGGCACATCATAAATTCTGTATGGAATTTGATTTTTTTTTTGCTGCTGCTTCTGCTTTCGGTTGTTTGCAAATTGATATTAGAGCTCACAGGCTGTAGGATAAACTAGACACAACAAATGCAAAATAAAGGCAGGCTTTGTTCCTCCTCTATGATAACTGATGTTAGTGGGTATTGTCTATCATGGGGTTAGAAAAATCATTTTGCTATTAGGTTGAACTCAATTCATGCTCAGATAATTCATAGTACACAAAAGTAGAATATGGATTTAATTGCTTGTATATATATATGCGTAGAATATGAATGGTTGCTAGGATCATATCATGTTATGATTGAACTTTTCAGCTTATGATTAGAAAAATTATTGCAATAAACATTTCTGTTGTTTCTGTTTGATCATACATCATCATAATTTGTTTTGCCTTACCATAATATTATTACAGAAGTTATAGAAATATATTTAATTTGAAACGCTTAATTTTTTCTTATACCCCCTTTGAAATTAATATCTCCCGACTCCCACATACATTCACGTAAAACCAAAACAGAGACCAATCATATTTTTATCTGCGTGTTGTAAAGTTAGTAGGAGCCCATCTACTCATCATAACATCTACTTGGGTTATCATCTGTAAGGAACAGGATTTAGTCTTTGTCTAAACTATGCCCTTTTAGGTTTCATTGTTTCTCTGCTCGTATTGTAATGAGCAAGTGATTGTCTTCATGTATGAGTGCGTTCATGTAGAAAAAATGTATATGTTGATGTCCGTTTATGGGTTATTTTAATAACGCTTTTACTGCTGACTCATTAAAATTGCCATTACTGTGTGTGGTAGGGGTAAATGATGGTGATTTTTTTGGCTATTTTTCCATTGTTCATTGATGGCTGCTGATGTACCAAGTAATTATAGTTTTCATTCAGCACCAGCTTAAAGAAAGAAATTAAAAAAAACTATTAGTTTTAGCATGATAACTTAATGGTACGTAGGTACGAAGCCCTATAGAAAACTAAAGGATAGGCAAAGCTTTTAAAAGAAAACTAAAGGATAGATATAGCTTTATATAGAAAACTTCACAACAGTTCAAGTTTTCTATGGAAACTTAATGACAGTTTAAGTTTTCTATGAAAAGCTTAAAGACAGTTCGAGTTCTTTATAGAAATATTAACGACAAATCAAGTTTTCTATAGAAAACTAAACGACAGTTCAAACTTTCTATAGAAATATTAACGACAAATCAAGTCTTCTAGAGAAAACTTAACGACATTTCAAGTTTTCTATAGAAAAATTAATGACATTTCAAGTTTTCTATAGAAAAGTTAACAACAGTTCAAGTTTTCTATAGAAAAGTTAACAACAGTTCAAGTTTTTTATAGAAAACTTAACGACAGTTCAAGTTTTCTATAGAAAACTTAACGACAGTTGAAGTTTTCTAAAGAAAACTTAACGACAGTTGAAGCTTTCTATAGAAAACTTAACGACAGTTGAAGTTTTCTATAGAAAACTTAACGACAGTTGAAGTTTTCTGTAGAAAACTTAACGACAGGTGAAGTTTTCTATAGAAAACTTAACGACAGTTGAAATTTTCTATAGAAAACTTAACGACAGTTGAAGTTTACTATAGAAAACTTAACGACAGTTGAAGTTTTCCATAGAAGACTTAACGACAGTTGAAGTTTTCTATAGAAAACTTAACGACAGTTGAAGTTTTCTATAGAAAACTTAACGGCACTTGAAGTTTTCTATAGAAAACTTAACGACAGTTGAAGTTTTCTATAAAAAACTTAACGACAGTTGAAGTTTTCTATAGAAAACTTAACGACAGTTGAAGTTTTCTGTAGAAAACTTAACGACAGTTGAAGTTTTCTATAGAAAACTTAACGACATTTGAAGTTTTCTATAGAAAACTTAACGACAGTTTAAGTTTTCTATAGAAAACTTAACGACAGTTGAAGTTTTCTATAGAAAACTTAACGACATTTGAAGTTTTCTATAGAAAACTTAACGACAATTGAAGTTTTCTATAGAAAACTTAACGACTGTTGAAGTTTTCTATAGAAAACTTAACGACAGTTGAAGTTTTCTATAGAAAACTTAACGACATTTGAAGTTTTCTATAGAAAACTTAACGACAGTTGAAGTTTTCTATAGAAAACTTAACGACAGTTGAAGTTTTCTATAGAAAACTTAACGACAGTTGAAGTTTTCTATAGAAAACTTAACGACAGTTGAAGTTTTCTATAGAAAACTTAACGACAGTTGAAGTTTTCTATAGAAAATTTAACGACAGTTGAAGTTTTCTATAGAAAATTTAACGACAGTTGAAGTTTTCTATAGAAAACTTAACGACAGTTGAAGTTTTCTATAGAAAACTTAACGACAGTTGAAGTTTTCTATAGAAAACTTAACGACAGTTGAAGTTTTCTATAGAAAGCTTAACGACAGTTGAAGTTTTCTATAGAAAAATTAACGACAGTTGAAGTTTTCTATAGAAAACTTAACGACAGTTGAAGTTTTCTATAGAAAATTTAACGACAATTGAAGTTTTCTATAGAAAATTTAACGACAGTTGAAGTTTTCTATATAAAACTTAACGACAGTTGAAGTTTTCTATAGAAAACTTAACGACAGTTGAAGTTTTCTATAGAAAACTTAACGACAGTTGAAGTTTTCTATAGAAAACTTAACGACAGTTGAAGTTTTCTATAGAAAACTTAACGACAGTTGAAGTTTTCTATAGAAAACTTAACGACAGTTGAAGTTTTCTATAGAAAACTTAACGACAGTTGAAGTTTTCTATAGAAAACTTAACGACAGTTGAAGTTTTCTATAGAAAACTTAACGACAGTTGAAGTTTTCTATAGAAAACTTAACGACAGTTGAAGTTTTCTATAGAAAACTTAACGACAGTTGAAGTTTTCTATAGAAAACTTAACGACAGTTGAAGTTTTCTATAGAAAACTTAACGACAGTTGAAGTTTTCTATAGAAAACTTAACGACAGTTCAGTTTTTCAATAGAAACTTTAACGACAGTTAAGTTTTTCTATAGAAAACATAATATTTGTTCATTTTTTTCAATAGAAAACTTTACGTAAGTTCAGTTTTTCAATAGAAAACTCAACGTTGGTTCAATTTTTCTATAGAAACATTAGTTCAGTGTTTATATAGAAGACTTAATTTTAGTTCAGTTTTTCTATAGAAAACGTAACGTTAGTTCAGTTTTTCTATTAAAAAATTAACATTAGTTTAGTTTTTTTTTTGTAGACAACTTAACGTTAGTTCAGTTTTGCTATAGAAAACTTAACGTTAGTTCAGCTTTCTATAGAAAACTTAACGATAGTTTAGGTTTTTTATAAAAAAACTTAACATTAGTTCAGTCCTTCTAAAGAAAACTTAACGGAAGTTCAGCTTTCTATAGAAAACTTTACCTTAGTTTAGTTTTTGTATAGAAAACTTAACGACAGTTTAGTTTTTCTATAGAAAACCTAACGACAGTTCAGTTTTTCTATAGAAAACCTAACGACAGTTCAATTTTTCTATAGAAAACTTAACGTTAGTTCAGTTTTGCTATAGAAACTTAACGACATTTCAGTTTTTCTATAGAAAACTTAACGACAGTTTTGTTTTTCAATAGAAAACTTTACGTAAGTTCAGTTTTTCTATAGAAAACATAAACGTTAGTTCAGTTTTGCTATAGAAAACTTAACGTTAGTTTAGTTTTTCTATAGAAAACTTAACGTTAGTTTAGTTTTTCTATTGAAAACTTAACAATAGCTTAGCTTTTCAATAGTAAGCTTAACGCTAGTTCGGCTTTTCTATAGATAACTAAACGTTAGATCGGTTTGTTATAGAAGACTTAACGTTAGTTCAGTTTTTCTATAGAAAACTTAACTTTAGTTCAGTTTTTTTTATAGAAAACTTAACGCTAGTTCAGTTGTTCTATAGAAAACTTAACGTTAGTTCAGTTTTCCATAGAAACATTAACGACAGTTTATGTTTTTAATGGAAAACTTAACGAGATTTCAAGTTTTCTATAGAAAACTCAACTACTGAATTGTTTTATTGGAGTTAATTTATATATAAATCCGTTAAGAAAATTTATTTATTTCTGTTTTATTGAAAATCCGTAAGAAGCTTCCTCCGCCATATGGTATTGTGTGATGATGGCTATATAAAGGGATCTAAGCCCTCGAGGCACAACAAACAAAAGTCCCAATTGTTTATATTAATAAAACAACAATCAAAATAGCAGGGAGCATATAAGACGCTGAAACTTAAATGAATGTATGAATTTCAACATATGTAGGTCTATCTGTATTTCTTTTGAAAATTACTTAATATATTCTTATTATCTTCGTAGGCATAAAAAAAGTACAAATTTTAACTTTTGTTGTCATCTTCTTTTCTTTCATCTTTAGCAAAAGTTGAGCCTTAACAACTTTACATACACATGCATACATACATAGTAATACACATGTATTTCCATTTGGGATTTAATAATTTCTTCTGTTTTATTGAGCCTTTTTTGGGTTTTACGATTTTTTTTTTGCTTTTAGTTCCTTTAAATCATTATCTTTAAAGGGGTAAGAGGATTTTCAATGTGTAAAAATAAGAAAAATTTGTTTTATGTTTTATTACAAGTCTTTATAATTTATTTGTCTGCCTTGTTAAGACATTGAAAGTAAAATTGGTTTTACAAATTATTGCGAAAAAGAAAATGTTCGACAGTAAAAACCAGAAATTTTCAATGGTTGATATATTTATCTACTGTTTAATGATGTGTAGGGTTGTAAAGAAATGATTTCATCTTTGAAAATTAAAAAAGGAAACCAAGAAAATATTTACGACATATGTACAGAAATTTGAAAGAAAAGACAAAGAATTCTACTAGTGTATGGTAATAAAAAATTATGTTATTTTAATATCATAGAAAACGTAGATGGGTTTCAGAATAAACTTTTAATACATAGTGTTCCGAATAAAATTTGTAATTGCATTAAGTTAAATATAACTAAAGCCGAGCAATTTTAGTATTTCAAAAAATACGAAAATTAATTTCCATCTTTACATATTTAGATTCATCTGATATTAATATATTGTTCGGTTTTTATTAATATATCAAAATCCAAAGCTAATTTAAAAAGTCTCATATATACTTACTTGGAAGGAAGTCAAGGTTATTTCCAGTTTTTTCAAAAAATGTATACCAAAGCTAAATATATTTTATTACTTAAACAAGTAAGAGTGTTATATTCGGCTGTGCCGAATCTTATATATCCACCATCAAGTTATGTTAAATTCAGAAACAGGGTGCAGCTAATTCAATCTGGACAAAAAATGAAAAAATCGCTAAGCTATTGGTATTGCTGGTAAAACCTTTGGACTAAATACAGTTGCCGTAGCTTTTCAGTTCAACATTTAAAAATATTTTAGTGGTTTCCGCAGTATTTACTTTGATCAAAATTCGGTCTCATAACCGAAATAATTTTCGTTGTGCTTAATATGTAGTTAGGCTAAACACGTTAATAGTAATACGGCAGGTCCATATATTTCGTTAGGAGTTCATAATGCATTCATCATATATAAAGTCTGGGCTGAACATTGATTGATGCCTATCTAATTTCATAGGTGCAATCTTAATATAATGAATATACCTCCAAATCTTTTTGATTGTAGATATAAACAAGTAAGAGTGTTATATTCGGCTGTGCCGAATCTTATATACCCACCATCAGGTTGTGTTAAATTTAGAAACATATCTCATATATCTACGAGGCTGCAGCAAATTCAAAACATGGACCATATTGGAAAAAAGTTGTTACGCTAGTTGGTATTGTTGGTAAAATATTTGGAATAACTTCGGTTGCAGTAGCTTTATAGTTCAACATTCAAAAGTGTGTAAGTGGTTTCCCTAGTAATTATTTACTTTGAAAAAAATTCGTTATCGTAACCGGGTATGGTTTTACATTAATAAGTTGTTAAATACTTTCGTTTAGCTTAATATTAAGTTAAGATAAAGAAGTTGATAGTAATACGACAGGTCCATATATTTTGTTAGGAGTTCCTAATGCATCTACCATATACATAATCTTAATATGCTGCTTGTACTTCCGAATCTTTTTGATTGTAGATATAAAAAAGAGGATGTAATATAAATATATAAGAATTATAGCCAAATGTTGACCGATTTTTTGGTTTCCGGGAGTGTTTTTTATATGAAAGCTATAGTCAAATATGGACCGATTCCTATAAAATTTGATATACTGACCAATAGTTGCATAAAACTTCTCTATACTAAATTTAGTCGTCATAGCTATCACAATTGTACTCAATTTATCAGCATTTATGTGTTTCCCGGGGCGGGATTATATGGGAGCTCTAACTAAATGTGAACCGATTTCGCCCATTTTCAGTACACAACTTTTGTTACATATCGGAAATACTTTTGTAAAATTGTGTCTCTCTAGCTTTTGTAGTTAAGGAGCTGTCGCGCTTTTATCTAACGGACAGACGGACATAAACCCCCTTTTCTTTTTGTATTTTTGTGTTTCCGTAAGTTCTTTATATGGGAGCTATGGTCAAATGGCGACCGATTGTAACAAAATTTTGCACACTGACTGGCACTCACATAAGACTTATTTCTGCTAAATTTGGTGGCCAAAGCTATTACATTTTAGCATTTATTAGCATTTAAGTGAATTTCAGGTGGAATTTTGGCTATTTCCGTATGTTTTTTATATGGGAGCTATGGTTAAATGTATACCGATTTCGATGAAATTTTATATGCTGCCTAGTGCTTATGGAAAACTTCTAGATACTAAATTTTGTCATCATAGCTATTATAATTTGTTAGTTATTAGCAAATAAGCGACTAGTCTAGACGAGGTTATACGGGAGCTATGGTCAAATGTTAACCGATTTTGCCCAATTTCAATACCAAAATTTTCTCATAAATGAGGAATGTTTTTGCTAAGTTTCAGTGAGCTAGCTCCTTTCGTTTAGGCGTTATCGTGATTTCAACAGACAGACAGACAGACGGACATCGCTCAATCGTCTTAGAATTTTATAAGGATTCAGAATATATATCGTTTTTGGTTTTTGAGCCAATATTAAGGAAATTACAAACGGAATGACAATCTCAATAAACCCCTAGTCTTTTTGATGGTGGGTATAAAAAAGGGGATGTAATAATTAAATAGCTTTTGACTGGAATTTACTTCATTTTTTTTTTATGGACCGATTCCTATAAAATTTGATATACTAACCAATAGTTACATAAAACTTCTCTAGTCTAAATTAAGACTTCATAGCTATTACAATTGTATTCAATTTATCAGCATTAATGTGTTTCGAGGATTGGGGTAATATGGGAGCTCTAACTGAATGTGAACCGATTTCGTCCATTTTGAACACACAACTTTTTCAAGATATCAAAAATACTTTTGTTAAATATTGTTTCTCTAGCTCTTTTCGTTTCGGCGATATTGCGCTTTTATCTGACGGCCATAAAGCCCCTTTTCTTTTTGTATTTTTGTGTTTCCGTAAGTTTTTTATACGGGCGCTATGGTCAAATGATGAACGATTGTGGCAAAATTTTGGAGACTCACTGGCATTGACATAAGACTTCTTTGTGCTAAATTTTGTGGCCAAAGCTATTAAAGTTTGTCATTTATTTTCATCTAGGTGTATTTTAGGTGGAATTTCGGCTGTTTTCGAAAGTTTTTTGTATGGAAGCTATGGTTAAATGTGAACCGATTTGGATGAAAGTTTATATGCTGCCTAGTACTTATATATATAATTAATTTTGTAATCATAGCTATTATAATTTGTCATTTATTATTAGACGATGTTATACTGAACCTATGGTCAAATGTGAAACAAATTTGCCCAATTTCAATGCCAAATTTTTCTTAAAAATGAAGAATATCTATTCCAAGTTTCACTGACTTATCTCTTTTCGTTAAGGTGTTATCGTGATTTCAACACACAGACAGACGGGCAAACAGACGAACATCTGTCAATCTTCTTAGAATTTCATTATGACTTAGAATATATATCCCTTTTGGTTTTTGAGCCAATATTAAGGAAATTACAAATGGAATGACAATCTCAATATACCCCCATTATTTTTTATGGTTTGATGATTTCCAACATTTTAGCAGAAAGAACCAAGTATTTTCTGGCAACACTAGTTAGCCTTAACTACAAATAACAAAACGTTACCTCATTTTATTACTGTAAGCTTTTAGATTAATATTTCAAAACCAGAAACACTAAATCTCTTAAATTTTATTAATTTGTAATTGGAAATGAATTTTATAATCCAACAAATCATTATCCAACAAATAAATTTTCAAAAAATCCAACAGGAAATTGACACAATTTACAAATTGTTATAATAATGATCAACTAGGCGTGTGATTATTACATTATTCAATCAAATATATTTTATTTGAAATTTAATTTTGTAAAATAATGTACATACGTTCAAACAATTTATTAAACTATTTGATATAATAAAACAAATGTTTACCTTTTTTGTTATTATACAATAAAATATATGGCCATTACATTTTATTTATAATATCAGTGAAACCAAAATATTCTAACCAATAAAATTGGAATTGTAAAAGATACAGCCAAAAGGAATAATGTCAATATTTTTGATATACCACCAATTTGTGGTTGAGATATATAAAGTAATGCCTGGAATAAAAAGAATTTAAGTTCATAACATAAAAAACCATGATATCTCGATAATTTGCCTAAGTTAAAGGGTGATAAGTGAATACGGGTATACAAAACGAGTTAGGTATAAAAACTCCTGTTTTTGGGGGTGTTTTAAAAATTCCAACAACAAAGCGTTGTTCTACTCGACAGTACCTGCCTGCATAATATCATAACATCCCAAAAACTTTTACTTAAATTTTTTGTAGCAGTGTGTAATCTCTAAGGTTAAGGTTTCTACCTTTATGTGCCACGCAACGTATCTTCTTCAATTATCCATTCTCAAAGTATCCATTCTGATGCGAGGGGTTTCTTTAGGCATGATCTGTAGAAAAGTATTTCTTAAGTTCTTATGATTATATCGACAAACTTCGGTCGTCAGAGCATCATGTACTTACAGCAGGATGTGCCACCATCAGAACATGTTGACAGTTTTGTAGAAGAGGCTTTATATTTCAAATTTATTTATATACGTTTTTATACCAAATACATTCCTTATTTTATTATATTCTTAAACTAGCAATAATTGTATGTATTTATATATACATATATCTATATATATAAAACTCTAACGTGACTGACTGACTGACTGACTGACTGACTGACTCATCATCGCACAGCCCAAACGGCTAAAGCTAGAGAGCTGAAATTTTGACAGCTGGTACCTTTTTCAAAGTATAGATCCACTAAGACGGGATTTTTGGAAATTCGGCCTCTAAGGGGGTAAAAAGGGGTAAAAAAGGGAAAAATTAGTAATGCTGTATCTCCGGAAGTAAACGTCATAGGCCCAAAATTGAAATTGCGTTGGGATCAGCTGCAAAAATAAGTAGACACGTGTTTGGTACTTTTTAGCAGATGGGACAAATAGGGGGTAAAAAGGGTAAAAATGAAATGTTGGTACTTTTTTAAACCCATGTGTATCTTTTAAACCAATCAACAGAGTAACAAAATTCAAAACGGAGCCGGTAAACAAGAAAAAAATATTAGACACGTGTTTGGTACTATTTTGATTCAGGGTTCAAAAAGGGGGAAAAGCGGGGAAAAAAATTTAGGGTAGGTCCATTTTTCTTTTTCTTTGTATTTGACTTGAACCAATAAAGCTACCAATAAAATTTATAGGGAGGTCGATTGCCCAGTACAAAATATTAAATATGTGTTTGGTACTTTTTTCAATTAAAAGGGTAAAAAAGGGAAAAATCGGTAACATTATATCTCCTTAACCAACAGCGATAGAAGCGAAAATTAAATTGGCTTGAGATTAGCACTAAAAATTAAGGGACACGTGTTCGGTACTTTTTTGAAAATCGGCCGCCTAGCGGGCAAAACAGGGTAGAAAAGGGAGAAATTAGTAACATCATATCTCCGAAACCAACATAGACAGAAACAAAGTTGAAATTGGATTTGAATCGCCTACAAAAATAAGGGGACACGTGTTTGGTACTTTTTTGAAAATGGCACTAATAAGGATAAAAAAGGGTAAAAACTATATTTTAGTACTTTTTTTAACCCATATGTATCTTTTGAACTAATAAACATAGAAACATATTTTATATCGCAACCGACAGATATTAAAAAAGAACTAAATACGTATTTGGTACTTTTGCGATTAATGGGGTACAAAAGGGTAAAAAAAGGGAATATATTCAAGGATAGGTTTTTTGCTTTTTAGCCATGGATATCTTTTAGGCTAATGAAGTTAGAAGTATAATTTATTGACTGGTAGATTTACATTGAAAAGAAATAAGCTACGTGTTTGGTACTTTTTTTTAATTTTGGGGGTAAAAATCGGTAAAGTATATCTTCTAAACCCAAAGTGATAGAAACAAAAACTAAATTGGTCTGAGATTGGCACTTAAAATTAAGGAACACATGTTCGGTACTGTTTTGAAGTTCAACCTCTTAGAAGGTAAAACAGGGTAGAAAAGGGAGAAATTAGTAACATCATATCTCCGAAACCAACATCGATGCAAACAAAGTTGAAATTGGATTTGAATCGGCTAGGAAAATAAGGAGGCACGTGCTTGGTACTTTTTTGGAAATGGCATTAATAAGGATAAAAAAGGGTAAAAACTATATTTTGGTACTTTTTTCAACTAATATGTATCTTTTGAACTAATAAATACAGAAACATAATTTATATCGCAACAGATAGATATTAAAAAACAATTAAATACGTATTTGGTACTTTTGCAATTAATGGGATACAAAAGGGTAAAAAAGGGAAAATATTTAAGGGTAGGTTTTTTGTTTTTAGCTATGAATATCTTTTAGGCTAATGAAGCCAGAAGTATAATTTATTGACTGGTCGATTGACAAAGAAAAAATAAAATACATTTTTGGTACTTTTTTTAATTTTGGGGGTAAAAATATATCTTCTAAATCAAAAGTGATAGAAACCAAAACTAAATTAGTCTGAGATCAGCACTAAAAATTAAGGGACAAGTATTCGGTACTTTTTTGAAATTCGGCCTTTTAAAGGGTAAAACAGGGTAGAAAAGGGAGAAATTAGTAACATCATATCTCCGAAACTAACACCGATGCAAAAGAAGTTTAAATTGGATTTGAATCGGATAAAAAAATAAATGGCCACGTATTTGGTACTATTTCAAAAATGGTACTAATAAGAATAAAAAAATGGTACTAATAAGAATAAAAATAAAATAAACATAGAAACATAATTTATATCGCAACTGATAGGCATTAAAAAACTATTAAACACGTATTTGGTACTTTTGCGATTAATGTGGGACGAAAGGGTAAAAAAAAGGGAAAATATTCAAGAGTAGGTTTTTTGCTTTTTAGCTAAGAATATCTTTTCGGCTAATGAAGCCAGAAGCATAATTTATTGGCTGGTAAATTGACACTGAAAAAAGTAAAATAAGTGTCTGGTACTTTTTTTAATTTTGGGGGTAAAAATCGGTAAAAATATATCTTCTTAGCCAAAAGTGATAGAAACAACAACTAAATCGGTCTAAAATCGGCACTTTAAATTAAGGGACATGTATTCGGTACTTTTTTCTTTAATTCGGCCGTTTTGGGGTTAAAACAGGGAAAAAATGGGAAATATTAGTAACGTCATATCTCCGAAATTCAAAACGATAGGAATAGAGTTGAAATTTGCTTCGGATGGGCTGAAAAAAAAACGAGAAACGTATTTGGTACTTTTTTGAATATGGTACTAATAAGGGTAAAAAAGGGCAAAAACTATATTTTGGTACTTTTTTGAACCCATACGTATCTTTTGAAATAACAAACATAGAGAAACAGTAAACGTCACAATTGATAAGTAACAAAGAATTATTAGACACGTATTTGGTACTTTTACGATAATTGAGGTAAAAAAGATAAAAAAATATTCAAGGGTAGGTTTTTAACTAATGAAGCCAGAACTATAATTTACAGACGGGTGGATTCATATTGAAAAAGTAAATTGAAAAAAATTGAAAAAGAAAATGGATAAATTAGTAACATCATATCTCCGAAATTTACATCGTTAGAAACAAAGTTGAAATTGGATTTGGATCATCTTGCAAAAAAAGGAGACACGAGTTTGGTACTTTTTTGGAAATGGAACTAATAAGGGAGAAAAAGGGAAAAAACTATATTTTGGTACTTTATTAACCCTATAAGTATCTCTTGAACTAATAAACATAAATACTCTATTTACATCACAATTGATAAGGACTAACAAAAATTAAGAAGGTGCTTGGCGCTTTTACGATAAATGAGGCACAAAAGAGTAAAAACTATGAATATCATTTAAACAAATAAAGCCAGAAGTATAATTTACAGACAGGTCTATTCACATTGCAGAAGTATAAGACACGCGATTGATTCCTTTTTTTAATGTTTGGAGTAAAAAGGGGGAAAATAGGTAACGTAATATCTCATAAATCAAAAGTGATAGAAACAAAGATTAAATTGGTCTATGATCAGCATTAAAAATTAAAGGACACGGGTTCGGTATTTTTTTTAATTTGGCCGCTTATGGTTAAAACAGGCTAGAAAATGAATAAATCATATAATCGGCTAGAAAATGAAAGGGACATGTGTTCTGTACTTTTTTTGGAAATGGCACTAATAAGGGCAAAAAGGGTAAAAACTATATTTTTGTACTTGCGTATCCATGCGTATCTTTTGAACTTATAAACATAAAGACTCGCTTTATGCCACAATCAATAAGTATTAACAAAATATTAAACATGTGCTTGGTACTTTTACGATAAATGGGGTTCCAAAAGGTGAAAACGGGAAAATATTCATTTAAGCTAATGAAGTCAAAAGTATAAATTAGAGATGTGTCAATCAAAGGGGTAAAAAAGACATTATATCTTCTAAACCTAATGGATGGAAACAAACACTAAAATGGTCTAAGATCAGCCCTAAAAATTAAGGGACTTTTCAGTACTTTTTGCAAATTAAACAGTTTTGGGGTTAAAATAGGGTAGAAAATAAAAACATTAGTAAAGTTATATCTCTGATACTAATATCGACAGAAAAAAAATTTAAATTGGATTTAGATCGAATAGAAAAATAAAAAGTCATGTTTTTAGTAGGTACTTTTCGTAAATGAGCTAAAAATAGGGAATAAAAAGGATAAAAACTAAATTTTGGTACTTTTTTGACCCATATATAATTTTTGAATCAATTATTATAGAAACAAAATTTATACCGCAATCGAAAATAACAAAAACGGGTCAAAAATTTAAAGATAGGTTTTTTCCTTTTAAACTGTGCATGTTGTTTAAATCAATAAAATAATAAATAAATCAATGATTTATGGACTGTTCTATTGACATTGAAGAAATATGTGACAGGTGTTTGGTATTTTTTTCAATTAACAAAAATGGAGTTAAGATCAGCAATAAAAATATTAGGACATGTATCCGGATTTTTTTTTTTTAATTTGGCTGATCAGGGGTAACCAACGGGTAAAAAAAGGAAACTTTTGTAAAATATTCAAAATCAAAAGCGACAAGAACAAGATTTAAATTGGGTTAGCAATCAAAATTGGGTCAGCTACAAAAATAAGGGAGGCGTGTGTAGTACTTTTTTGAAAATGTAGAGGGTAGGTACTTATTTTGTCCTATATGTATCTTAAGAACCAATAAGTATTTAATTTAATTTATATCGGAATTGATAAATAAGTGAAAAAGTTATTTTGGTAAATTTTGTAACTTTGTCAATTCAAATGGTGCCGCTAACGAAGTAGCGGGTTATAAAGCTAGTATATATATATATATATATATATATATATATATAGAATGACTATCTCGAAAACGGCTCTAACGATTTTGATAAAATTTGGACAGTGGGTATCATTTTTGATGTATAGGTCGAAGAAGAAGGGACTTTTGGAACCTTTGCCTCTAAGTGGGTAATAACGGGTAAAAGGGGGAAAAAATCGAAAACGCTATATCTCCTTACGTAATAGGTATAGAAACAAAATTTAAATTACGTTTTAAACAGCTATGAAAATAAACGGACATGTGCTTGGTACTTTTTTGAAACTATGTCCGATAGGGGGTAAAAAAGGGTGAAAATAGCTTTTTTGGTACCTTTTTAACCCACTCTTATATTTTAAACTAAGGAATATAGAAAGAAACTTTGTACTGCAATCAATAGATGTAAAAGAAACTTTAAACACGTATTTGGTGCTTTTTTGATTTTGGGGCCAAAATGGGTAAAAAAGGGATAAAATGATAACTTAACATCTCAAAAAGTAATATGAATAGAAACATTACGTTAACTGCGTTTTAATAAAATGTACCGAATTCAATTGGTACCAAAGAAGTACCAAATATGCATATGGAACTTTTTTGAAATTAGGGGATAAAAAGGGGAAAAAGTTAGTAATGTTATACCTTTTAAACAAATGAATGTTTGTCTGTATGTATGTTCTTTATAGAATAGTAAACTGTGCATTTGATCATGTTATGCTCTTTAGCGAAGATGTTGCGAATAAGCCGGCGAAGGTTTTAAAGTTGATGAGACTAATTTCCGATAGATGGCGTCACTGAAAATTACTAAAAATTAATTAAATCGTAAACTGTACATTTGATCATGCTACAATCTTTAGCAAAGTTGTTGCACATGAGCCGACGAAGGTTTCTTAGTTGGTACGAAGAAATTTCGACAGGTGGCGCTACTGAAATTTACTCAAAGTCAATTTAATCGTAAGCTGTGCATTTATTCATGATATAATCTTCAGCAAAGTTGTTGCGGATAAGCCGACGAAGGTTTATGAATTGGAATGAGCAACGTCCGACAGGTGGCGCCACAGATAATTACTCAAAGTGAATTAAATCGTAAACTGTGCATTTGATCATGTTATAATCATAAGCAAAGTTGTTACGCATAAGCAAACGAAGGTTTCTTAGTTGGTATGAACAACTTCAGGTGACGCCACTGAAAACTATTTAAAATGAAATAAATCATAAACTATGCATTTGATCAGACTATAATCTTTAGCAAAGTTGTTGCGCATAAGTCGACGGAGGTTTCTGTTGGTATGACCAATTTCCAAAATTATTAAAATGAGTTAAACTGTAAACTATGCAAACTATGTGTTGGTCGGACAAAATAAATAAAATAGTTCAAAATTAACTTTATAAAATAAAATATAAAAAAACTTTCAAATTTGCCTCAAAATGCTTATCATAAGGCCCCGAGCAAGGCTCGGTCAACCAGGTACTATTGAATAATTCTTGATTGATCTTGAACAAAATGATATCGATGGAATATCAGAATTCTATAGTCAGTTGAAATCAGTTTTATGGAGCTCATAGAAGATTCACCATATGACAAGATGAATCTTCTATGAGCTCCATAAAACTGATTTCAACTGACTATAGAGTTCTGATATTCCATCGATATCATTTTGTTGGGGTCTGAGATAAATAATGAATGATATCTCATTCCATGTCCTTTAACTTTTCTCACATTTGTCACATTATGTGTTCAGTTTCATAAAATATACCACAAAAATCAGTTTTCTTACAGATTTCATTTCAAAATTGGTCTATCAATTTAAAACAAAGGCGTTACTGGCCAACTGGTGCCTTTTTCGATTTAAAGATCCACTAAGAACAGATTTTTGAAAATTTATCCCTGTGGGGGATACAAAAGGGAAAATCCAATAACGCTATAATTCCCAAACTAAAAACAATAGAACCAAAATTGAAATCGAGTTTGGATCAGTTACAAAAATAATAAAAAATAACAGTACAAGTGGTAGGTACTTCTCGAAAAAAGGGGAGAAAAAGAGAAAAAATATTTTTGGTACTTTTTAGCTTTAACTTTCAAATAAAAAGTGATGGGTGAAAAGTTTACATAGCATTGTTGATCATGTAATAAGACAAAAACAAGTTTTGGTACTTTTTGTCTTTGGAATCAATGAACCGTATCGACAAACATAAAAAATATCAAAAATGGGGAAAATTGTAAGTCA
The DNA here is from genome assembly GCA_933228675.1 of Stomorhina lunata. Lineage (NCBI taxonomy): Eukaryota > Metazoa > Arthropoda > Insecta > Diptera > Rhiniidae > Stomorhina > Stomorhina lunata. The sequence continues at coordinate 88,913,451 of OW121741.1, read as the reverse complement.
AATGCATATCAACATATTTGTTTGCAATTTAATGAATATCGCATGTAAGAGACAATCGTCCTTTGATTGGCTGTGGTTTGTTTCTTGGTGTAGGTAGATTACATTTTCAAGTCCGCAATTCGGTCATTTCATGATGTTGGGGTATACAAGCTTCATTTGTCCAAATAGCAGCGTTTTCTTTATACCTATACCACAAACATCGCAAAAAACTGAAAGTTTTTCTTCAAATAATTTTCTTTAATAATTTTTATTTTATTTTTTTATTTGATTTTTGATGTTTCAAAAAAATTTCAAATGAAATAATAAACAATTGATTCGAACATTTTGTTTGATTTAAAACCAATAATAACAAAACCGACTTGGTTTCATGACACCAAATATAACCAGTATTGGTTTTCAAAACCGAGAAATTTAAAAACTGACTTGGTTTCTATGACACCCCCGATTACTTTATTTTTTACTTTGACTTTAGGTTTGCATCGCTTGTTCTGATATACAGCAAATTTATAGTCGAAAGTCCTAATATAGTAAAAATTTTAAACGTATATCCTAAAATAGAATAATTTTCGACTCATAGTTCCTGATAGTCAAAATATTAAGTTATCGTGCTATAGAAAGGAGAGCTTATATGTTGATTAATTCAACACTAACGTTAAAGTTAATAATTTTTAAATTAAAGAAACATTAGAAAAACCCACATAACAAAAATAAAATATAAAATAAATTTCCTGTTTTAACGGAAGTTAAATTTCATATCCGGTTTTCACACACAATATTATTATAAAAATTAACATTTTTAATAAAACAAATAAATATCCAGCCATTTTGTGTGTGTGTGTGCGTCTGTCACACACAGACAAACAAGCGGATATAAGCATTTTAATAACACCTACCAACACACTTGCGCCTAAGTATAGGCAACAACTGACAAGGGTCAAATATTTAGTCAGGCATATTAATATTTTCAAACGCTAACAGCAGCAGATGTTTTTATTGATGGTGCTGCTACTCTGGCATCACTCTTACTCCACTAAAGCTTCTGCTGCTGCTACAACAACTAAAATATATAATACTCGGGGAAAAATTAAATAAAAATTCAGCAAGTGCGAAATCATTGATCAATGATGTTAGGGAATGAGATGAGAGTTAGAAAGCAACAGATGCATGACAAACCAGAAAAATCAACATAGAACACAATTTATTTATATAGAAGAAAATAAAATATTTATTTTTCAGTTTTTCTATAAAAATGCTAAGTTTTTCTTTCCTCTTATTCAACAAAATTTTCAATGTTTACAAAAAAAATGTTAGAAATTGTTTTTGTATGCAAAATGATTAAGTGTTTGCATGACTGAGCGAACAGGATTTCAATATAATAAAATTTCTATATTTAAATAAATAACAAAAAATAGATGAATAATAAATAAATTAAAAAAAGCTAGAAAATGTGTTAAACGAAACACAAGTGTTGACATGTTTTAAACTAATATTGTTTTAAAATGCTAAAGAATTAAAGAAATTAATTTTAATGGAATTAAATCTTTGTTTTTAATTCACTAATTTCGACTGCAAATGGTGATATTGAAAATACAGATTTCCCTCCAACAATAAGGTGGAGTAAAAAACTGGTGGTATAATTCAAACCTTGATTTATAAAACCTTTTTTAAATTTAACGCATATATGTCTTTTGTTTAGTAATTCTATAGAAAAAATTTTGTAATGAAAATTTTCGTATAGACGAAATTTTATTATGAAAAATTCTCTATAGAAAAAATATATAATAAAAATTTCTCAATAGAAAAAATTTTATAAAGAAAACTTTTCTATATTTTATATTGAAAATTTTTCTATAGAAAACATTTTATAATGAAAATTTTTCGATAGAAAAAATGTCATAATAAAAATTGTTCTATACGAAAAATTTTAAAATGAAAATTTTCTAATGATAATTTTTCTATAGAAAAAATTTTATAATGACCATTTTTCTATAGAAAAAACTTTGTAATGAAAATTTTTCTATAGAAAAATTTTTCTTACGAAAATTTTTCTAATGAAAATTTTTCTAATGAAAATTTTTCTATAGAAAAATTTTTCTAATGAAAATTTTTCTATAGAAAAATTTTTCTAATGAAAATTTTTCTAATGAAAATTTTTCTATAGAATAATTTTTCTAAAGAAAATTTTTCTATAGAAAAATTTTTCTAATGAAAATTTTTCTATAGAAAATTTTTCTAATGAAAATTTTTCTATAGAATAATTTTTCTAAAGAAAATTTTTCTATAGAAAAATTTTTCTAATCAAAATTTTTCTATAGAAAAATTTTTCTCATGAAAATTTTTCTATAGAAAAATTTTTTTTATAGAAAAATTATTCTAATGAAAATTTTTCTATAGAAAAATTTTTCTAATGAAAATTTTTCTAATGAAAATTTTTCTATAGAAAAATTTTTCTAATGAAAATTTTGCTATAGAAAAATTTTTCTAATGAAAATTTTTGTATAGAAAAAATCTTCTAATGAACATTTTTGTATAGAAAACCTTTTCTAATGAAAATACTTCTACAGAAAACTTTTTCTAATGAAAATTTTTCTATAGAAAAATTTTTCTCATGAAAATTTTTCTATAGAAAAATTTTTCTCATGAAAATTTTTCTATAGAAAAATTTTTCTCATGAAAATTTTTCTATAGAAAAATTTTTCTCATGAAAATTTTTCTATAGAAAAATTTTTCTCATGAAAATTTTTCTATAGAAAAATTTTTCTCATGAAAATTTTTCTATAGAAAAATTTTTCTCATGAAAATTTTTCTATAGAAAAATTTTTCTCATGAAAATTTTTCTATAGAAAAATTTTTCTCATGAAAATTTTTCTATAGAAAAATTTTTCTCATGAAAATTTTTCTATAGAAAAATTTTTCTCATGAAAATTTTTCTATAGAAAAATTTTTCTCATGAAAATTTTTCTATAGAAAAATTTTTCTCATGAAAATTTTTCTATAGAAAAATTTTTCTCATGAAAATTTTTCTATAGAAAAATTTTTCTCATGAAAATTTTTCTATAGAAAAATTTTTCTCATGAAAATTTTTCTATAGAAAAATTTTTCTCATGAAAATTTTTCTATAGAAAAATTTTTCTCATGAAAATTTTTCTATAGAAAAATTTTTCTCATGAAAATTTTTCTATAGAAAAATTTTTCTCATGAAAATTTTTCTATAGAAAAATTTTTCTCATGAAAATTTTTCTATAGAAAAATTTTTCTCATGAAAATTTTTCTATAGAAAAATTTTTCTCATGAAAATTTTTCTATAGAAAAATTTTTCTCATGAAAATTTTTCTATAGAAAAATTTTTCTCATGAAAATTTTTCTATAGAAAAATTTTTCTCATGAAAATTTTTCTATAGAAAAATTTTTCACATGAAAATTTTTCTATAGAAAAATTTTTCTCATGAAAATTTTTCTATAGAAAAATTTTTCTCATGAAAATTTTTCTATAGAAAAATTTTTCTCATGAAAATTTTTCTATAGAAAAATTTTTCTCATGAAAATTTTTCTATAGAAAAATTTTTCTCATGAAAATTTTTCTATAGAAAAATTTTTCTCATGAAAATTTTTCTTTAGAAAAATTTTTCTCATGAAAATTTTTCTATAGAAAAATTTTTCTCATGAAAATTTTTCTATAGAAAAATTTTTCTCATGAAAATTTTTCTATAGAAAAATTTTTCTCATGAAAATTTTTCTATAGAAAAATTTTTCTCATGAAAATTTTTCTATAGAAAAATTTTTCTCATGAAAATTTTTCTATAGAAAAATTTTTCTCATGAAAATTTTTCTATAGAAAAATTTTTCTCATGAAAATTTTTCTATAGAAAAATTTTTCTCATGAAAATTTTTCTATAGAAAAATTTTTCTCATGAAAATTTTTCTATAGAAAAATTTTTCTCATGAAAATTTTTCTATAGAAAAATTTTTCTCATGAAAATTTTTCTATAGAAAAATTTTTCTCATGAAAATTTTTCTATAGAAAAATTTTTCTCATGAAAATTTTTCTATAGAAAAATTTTTCTCATGAAAATTTTTCTATAGAAAAATTTTTCTCATGAAAATTTTTCTATAGAAAAATTTTTCTCATGAAAATTTTTCTATAGAAAAATTTTTCTCATGAAAATTTTTCTATAGAAAAATTTTTCTCATGAAAATTTTTCTATAGAAAAATTTTTCTCATGAAAATTTTTCTATAGAAAAATTTTTCTCATGAAAATTTTTCTACAGAAAAATTTTTCTCATGAAAATTTTTCTATAGAAAAATTTTTCTCATGAAAATTTTTCTATAGAAAAATTTTTCTCATGAAAATTTTTCTATAGAAAAATTTTTCTCATGAAAATTTTTCTATAGAAAAATTTTTCTCATGAAAATTTTTCTATAGAAAAATTTTTCTCATGAAAATTTTTCTATAGAAAAATTTTTCTAATGAAAATTTTTCTATAGAAAAATTTTTCTAATGAAAATTTTTTTATAGAAAAATTTTTCTAATGAAAATTTTTCTAATGAAAATTTTTCTATAGAAAAATTTTTCTAATGAAAATTTTTCTATAGAAAAATTTTTCTCATGAAAATTTTTCTATAGAAAAATTTTTCTCATGAAAATTTTTCTATAGAAAAATTTTTCTCATGAAAATTTTTCTATAGAAAAATTTTTCTAATGAAAATTTTTTTATAGAAAAATTTTTCTAATGAAAATTTTTCTAATGAAAATTTTTCTATAGAAAAATTTTTCTAATGAAAATTTTTCTATAGAAAAATTTTTCTAATAGAAATTTTTCTATAGAAAAATTTTTCTAATAGAAATTTTTCTATAGAAAAATTTTTCTAATGAAAATTTTTCTATAGAAAAATTTTTGTAATGAAAATTTTTCTATAGAAAAATTTTTCTAATGAAAATTTTTCTATAGAAAAATTTTTCTAATGAAAATTTTTCTATAGAAAAATTTTTCTAATGAAAATTTTTCTATAGAAAAATTTTTCTAATGAAAATTTTTCTATAGAAAATTTTTTCTAATGAAAATTTTTCTATAGAAAACTTTTTCTATTGAAAATTTTTCTAATGAAAATTTTTCTATAGAAAAATTTTTCTAATGAAAATTTTTCTAATGAAAACTTTTGCTTATGAAAATTTTTTTTATAGAAAACTTTTTCTAATGAAAATTTTTCTTTAGAAGACTTTTGCTAATGAAAATTTTTCCATAGAAAACTTTTTCTAATGAAAATTTTTCTATACTAAAATTTTTATAATGAAAATTTTTCTATATTAAAATTTTATAATTATGGTTTTCTTGTTTATTCTTGTTTCTTTAGTCTAGATTTTGTTATTATTGCAATATCTATTTAGATTTTAATCGGCTTAAAAGTTTTTCTATTTTAATAACATCAGTAACGCCTTAAAGAAATTATCTTTCAAAACACTCCGACTCTAGACATGAATAAACTCACACAGACAATGACAGAAGAAGTTAAATAAAATCAACACCTGAAGAAGATTATGCAAACATGAGGAAATTTTCTTACCAAGATATTCTGTTTTTCATTTTACTCATATTAAATATTGCCTGCCAAGAAAAAAAGACGAAGAAAAACTTGGCAAAAATATTTTTCTCAAAATGACACAGTTTTCTTAGAATATCTTTAAGAGATACGTCAAGTAAGTTTATTTATTTAACTTCATGCCATTTAGACTACAAACATCTTATGTTAAGTAAAGAATTTTTAAAATTTTCTGGAGTTTTCTCTGTGCGTTTCACTGATGCAACGGAAATTTTTCACCTTATTTATGGAAAAATCTTGTGTTGCAACCAAGTTTTTTAATTTCAATAAAAGGTCTGACAATGTCATTAACCCACTGCAAGTTAAATGGTGTTGTTTTTCTATCTGTTTGAGCTAAGGAATCATGTTGTTTCTTAAAGTAACATTTCCCATGGTGCTTTGCTGTTTATCAAGGAAATTTTGTCACACAGAGCAGGTGTATTTATTCAAGTATCAAACAAGCCCAGCAAGCATTTAATAATGCGGATATCTTGGCACTATTACTTTAGTAGTTGTTGTATTAGTATTTGTACAATTTGTTAATCTTTAAGAATACGAATTTTCATCATACAATCTTCTTGGAGTTACTCAAAAGTATCTTCTTCTATATTTATCATAGTTAATGTACATATGCTTCTTTGTTGGCTGTGCTTCTGCTGCTGTTTAAAAGTAGTTGTGCCAATTTAATGTATACACAAAAAATTGTAACATGACACAATTTTTGCTTCATTTTCCTTTTGTAGGAATATATTTGGTTACTTTGTGCATCTTTGGCAACGCTTTCTCTTCAAGTGAAAAGAGATGGAAAAGTTGAAAATGGAAGAAAATTAAAAGTGTTTAAATATTTGAACTGGTACTTTTGAAAAAAGGAATAAGTTCATTTTTTTAATGTTTTGAGATTTTTAAGGTTTTGCATTTTACTTTATTTTAAAATATTGAAAAATGTTAATAAATTTAAGTAATGTATAAAGTGTATATGGGCAAAAATCAAACAGTTTTAATTCCTTTGAAAGCGACTTTTAAGTCAAATAATTTTTGTACTCTTAAAAATTCCGAAAATTTTATTACAGATTTTGAACCTTCAAGACTTCAGGTAAACTGAACATAATATCTTAGATGCGCAATTTTGCGCCTCTAAGCGTATTTGGCATGTATATTTAAAATATGTAAAATAATCGTTTGAAGCATTCACGTTTTTTTCATATTTCGCCTTTTTCTTCATTTGTTTCAACATTTGGACCCAAGTCGTTGTTCTACGAAATAGAACGATTTATTACCCTCTAAGGATGAATTCATTGCCCTCTAAATTTTAATTTCGTCACTTCTAATACTACTTAATAGCTGACAAAATTTGAAGCTCTTTTTTGCCAATTTTTAATTTTTTTCGCATATTTTTTGGCCTCCTCAATGAATTCTAAAAAATGGATAAGGCTTGGTAGGTCTTTCAGTTTTGCATCGTTGGATATACTTCATACGTGTATAATAGTGCGGTTCGGCTTCCATACAAAAAAAAATAAGTTGTGTCAGTCACCCCTAGGTTTAAAGATAATGTTAAAACAATTTAAAAAATTGTTTTATATATTTTTTTACCACGCCTACAAATACCGCCCTTTTCGTATTTTGTTCACTGTATCGCCATTTTAAGTCCAATCATAATATTTTATATATCGGTATTCGCGGCTCTGTAATTGCTACACATTTTTCTTGGATAGTTTTTTACTACCACGTCAATTCATAGTCATAACTTTTAAAAACTAGATTTGTACTCGATTCGATTAGGGTGGGTGCGAATCGAATTTTAAAAAATTATGACTAGAAATTGACATGGTAGTAAAGAACTATCAAAGAGAAAAATGTAGACCTTACAGAGCCGTGAACTCCGATATATCAAGCGATATGATCGGACTAAAGATGGCGACACAGCTAACAAAATACAAAAAGGACGGTATTTGTAGGCGTGTTAAAAAAATACCAAAAAATATTGTTAGGTTTATTTTGACATTATTTTTATCCTAGGGGGTGACTGACTCAACTTTTTTTCGAACCACTCTAAGGTATGACATAGAGGTGTAAATGACGAAAACTTGGACATAATTTTTTCAAAATACTGGTTTTATGTGGAGAAAACTTCCAAAAATGTATAAAAAATTCCAAACTACCGCGTAAACACCTAAAAACAAAAGCGCTCCAAAAATGGTTGTAGAGACAAAGTCACATAAAACATGAAAGCGATGACATTTATAACCGATTTGCATAAAAACATCTCTTTATTACCTATGAACACGAAGGTTTTATCTAAAAACATTTCACTGAAGCACATCGCAAATTTAGCACAAAATTGTTTAGGAATGCTCCTAAAATTATTTTTTAATAAAGCTTTACCTTAGATCTGAGTCAAAGTTGCCGTGACCGGGGCTCGAACCCAGGCTGAATTTGATATATTATGCTTAGTAGTCGACGTGCTAACCAACACAACACCCAGAAATATTCAAAACTTAACAAGTATCTTGTATTTTTCTACTTCGTTTTATATTCGGCTGTGCCGAATTTTATATACCCACTGTCAAGTTGTATGAGAGTGCAGCTAATTCAAAATATTTACCGAATATATTGTTGGCAAATATTTGGACTAAATTCGGTTGTATTATTATAGTTCAATATTTAAAAGTATCTAAATGGTTTCCCTAGTATTAACTTTGCAAAAAATTTTGTCTTACAACCGAGTATAGCTTTACTTAATAAGGCAGGTCCATGTATTTTGTTAATAGCTCCTAATGCAACTACCGTATATAAAGTTTGGACTTAACATTGATTGATAGCTATCTAATGTCGTAGGTTCAATCTTAATATACTGATTGTACATTCAAATAAATCTTTTTGATTGTAGATATAAAAACGGGATATTATATATATAAAACTATAGCCAAATGCTGGCCGATATTTATATACTGGCTTGTATTTATATAAAGTTTCTTCTGCAAAATTTTGTGGTCATGGCTATCATAGTTTATAATTTAATAGCTTTCAACTAGCGTTAATGGAATTTTTGTGATTACAGGGAATTGTATTTAATTTATCAGCATTAATGTGTTTCCCGGATCGGGGTTATATGGGAGCTCTAACTAAATGTGAGCCGATTTCACCTTTTTTTATCACACAACTTCTATAACATACTTTTGTAAAATTTTATCTCTCTAGCTCTTGTAGTTTAGGAGCTATAGCGCTTTTATCTGACGGACAGATGGACATACATTTCCGTAAGTTTTTTTATATGGGAGCTATGGTGAAATGGTGACCGATTGTGACAAAATTTTGCACACTCGCTAAATGTAATGGTTATATCTGTTATAGTTTTAGATTTATTGGCATTTAAGTATATTTTAAGTGAAATTTAGGATGTTTTCATAAATTTTTTGTATGGGAACTATAGCTAAATGTGAACCGATTTTGATGAAATTTTATATGCTTCCTATATATATATATAAATATAAATATAAATATATATATATTTATATTAATATATATATATATATATATATATATATATATATATATATATATATATATATATATAATTCCCCGACAACATTCCAATTGGAACAAGGGGTACTTCTCTCAGACAATGAACTGCATCCTATTCTATTTTTAGTCTCATTGAAAGGGACCTACGTTTTAACGCCGCCTTCGAACGGCAAATGCATTAGTTAGAGACGTTTTACATAGCCTAGTACTCAATAACCAGTGGCTAGCTGAGTTATGAGATGAACTGCCGCTTTTTTGAAAATTTATTTTTTTCATGTGAGTCTGGCCGGGGATCGAACTTTGGCCTCTGGTATGCTAGGCGGATGACTTTATCATCATAGCTATTATAGTTTGTTATTTATTAGCAAATAAGCGATTAGTCTTGTCGAGATTATGTGGGAGCTATGGCCAAATGTTAACGGAATTTGCCCAATTTCAATACCAAAATTTTTTCAGAAGTGAAGAACGTTTTTACTAAGTTTCAGTGAGCTAGTTCCTTTCGGTTAGGCGTTATCGTAATTTCAACAGACAGACGGAGAGAAAGACGAAGAGACAGTGAGACAGACAGTGAGAGAGACAGACAGACAGACAGACAGACAGACAGACAGACAGACAGACAGACAGACAGACAGACAGACAGACAGACAGACAGACAGACAGAGAGACAGACAGACAGACAGACAGACAGACAGACAGACAGACAGACAGACAGACAGACAGACAGACAGACAGACAGACAGACAGACAGACAGATAGACATCGCTCAATATACCTCCATTCAATAAAAATAACAAATTTACTTTTTCAAACCGAAAGATGGCACTTTAAAAATGCTGTCGTCTTCCGATGTTACGATTTTTGCAAAAGCATTTTCATATATTGCATGCTCTTAAAATATAACCTCAAATATCTTTGTATCTGTAATGCTGGATGCATTGACAATTATCTACTTAATTCTGCAAAAACAATCAGACATTGTCTTGTTTAATTTAAAGGTATTAAAACAATCCTTAAGAGAAAATTAAAGAAAATGTCATTTAATTAAGAATAACTTAATTAACGCACACACAGTTTTTTCGTTGCCTACCTTTTAATGAAAACTGCTGCGGAAAGTACTTATAACAACTGAACAATAAAATTAAAAAGAAAAAAAAAACCTTGCAATAAACATATTTTGTATTAAGGAAGCTTACAATATGTCACCTCCTGAAATGAATTTCTAAAGGATTTAAAATACATAAACAGCTAAAGCGGTTTCTGTAGGCACTCCGTTATTGAAATTTCTGTGTTCATCATACCTGATGCAACAAAAAAGTATAATAAGTTTGTAGTGATGTGTAAAATTCATAAAGATATTGTTATACCCTTCACCACCATAGGTGGAATGGGTATATTGGGTTTGTGCTTATGTTTGTAACGCATAGAAATATTGGTCTGAGACCTACCTTTAAGTATACCAATCTACTTAGAATCACTCCCTGAGTTGTTTTAACGATGTCCGTCCGGCTGCCTGGCTTCATTCTACAGGTTGTAATATTAAAGATAATTGGTCCAAGGACAAATTTAGTTATATTTTAACAGTATTCAGCACAAATACTGATTATCATAACCTTAATCAGTGTAAATAATTTTGTAGAAATCGGCCCATATTTGATCATCCCATATAAGACACATTCTCAAAAGACGTTTATATACACATAAAAGCACAAAAACGTTAATAGCTCTAAAGATAAATGCATATGATTACTTAAACTTTTCACATATAAATATTTTATAAATATGAGCCAATAACTAAGATTTGATAATAATCGGTCCACAATTGACCCTAGCTCCCATATCAGTCCCTTAGGCGGAAATTATATAAATCTCAAAATTTGAAAAAATAGCACATAGTATGCGTATGTATGTCTCTAAGACTTAAGGAAAACTTGTTAAATTGTTGGCCCATATTTGACCTTAGTAGTGAAGGGTATGATATAGTCTGGCTTAACCGACTATAGCTTTTCTTACTTGTTTTTTTTTTTTTTTTCGTGTATACCGATCGGAATTCTATGCGTTTCCTCTACTTGGTCTTTCCATCGATTTCTTGGAAGTTTTAACATTAAGGGCCACCATCAAAAATAATGGGAGGTATATTGAGATTGTCATTTCGTTTGTTATTTCTTTAATATTGGCAAAATTTGAAGTATGTTTTGAATTCTGATGAAATTTAAAGACGATTGAGCGATGTCCGTCTGTCTGTTGACGGCACGATAATAATTTAATGAGAGGATATTGGTCACTGAAATTTGCCATAAATATTCTTCATTTCTTGGAAAATTTTGGTATTGAAATTGGGCAAAATCGGTTCACATTTGACCATAGAAGTTTTACATAAGTACTAGGCAATATATAAAATTTCATCCAAATCGGTGCACATTTAGCCTCAGCACCCATACAAAAACTTACGAAAACAGCCTAAATTCCACCAATAATACAAAAAATGATAAACTGGAATAGCTTTGGCCACTAAATTTAGCACAAGGAAGTCTTATGTCAATTCCAACCAGTGTGCAAAATTTTGTCACAATCGGTCACCATAAAGAACTTATCGAAACACTAAAATACAAAAAGAAAAGGGGGTTTATGTCCGTCTGTCCATCAGATAAAAGCGCGTTAGAGCCTTAACGAAAAGGGCTACAGCAACAAAATTTTACAAAAGGAAGTCTTTTGTGAATGCCAGCCAGCGTGAGCACTAAATGAGACAAAAATCCCTAAAACGTTCGTAAATCTGAAGATAACGAAAATTTTAAGTTTACTTTTTGTTTACATAATTTTTGTAAAAACTTTAATCCATTTGCTAATTTTGAGATAATCGGTCCACATTTGATACTAGCTCTCATATAAGAGGCAGTGACGAAAAAAACTTTAATATATAATTCTTGAGAAAATTTTTGTATGATGACAAAATGTAGCAAATATTTGTCTTTTTATAAACAAAAACTTATATGTGACCTCAATGGTGATGGGTATCATATGGTCGGGTTTGACCGACTATAGCACTTTCTTACATGTTTAGTATATGTTAAAACTAAAACCATGAGGCAATCAGGACAAACTCATATTAAATTCATTCAAAATAGTATTTAATATATCGACGCCTCCATTCTATAACATTCTAAGTCAAAAATGTGAGCTTTGAGTTACGAGCTCTCAAAGTTTTCACGCGATATCTCATAAACTATATAAGATATGCCAATTGTTCTTTCACAGTTTTTAGTAGAATTTGAACAGAATTTTTATAATATTTTCTAAATTTAAAAAATTCTCTATCTTTAGACAGCTTTTATGAACATTTCATTCTACAAAATTTTTTGCAACCTTCTTTGAACTCTTTCTTTGGTACAAACTGACCTTCTTTATTATAATGATCCTTTCCATAGTTTTTTAAATTGTTTGCTATATTTTTCTTCCACTCGGATGGACGTCTACGTCTTTTGCAAAAGTTTTTAGGTGGTGTATCAAATTCCGGATTTAATTTTTTCTTTTTTAAACTCTCGAATTGATTCTGCTTCCGACGAATTACTTCACGAATTATATTTGCTGCAACTGGGAAATAGCTCTAAAAGTTGAAGCTATTTTTGAAATAAATTATGTAAAAAGTATAAACACTACTATTGCAGATGAATTATTCGATGCGTTATATTCGAAGTCACTCCCGGGATATGCTTCTTAAAAATCAATTACTTAATATAAAAAAATTAAACATATTAATATAAATATATCACATACCTAGTGAATTAGAATTTTCACTATTTTCATTATCAAATTTAGACGACTTTTTGTTTGCTGGACCAGTTTGCTCTTTATTTCCTATCAGAAAAATCCATTATAAATAAGCACAACATTTAACTTAAGTCGTGAGTTTCTTACCAACACTTTCCTCACAATTATATGACATTGCACTTATACTTTTTGATTCACTTTTTCCTAATAAAAAACTTATTAATTATTTTAGATAGTATGGAGATGTAATAAATAATACCTCTCATGTTATTTCGTGGTAAATTTATCATTTTTCTTGTACGCGAAATCATTTTATATCCGAAAATACAAAAATTAGGCGTCCAATTTAATTAACTACTTTTTCCAAACTAAAACATCTTATGTACACTTATACGCACAAAATTCTTTTTTTTTTAATTCTGGGAAAAACCTTTTAACTACACTTACAGACACTAAAAAAACACGCTAAACATACCAAATACACATTGAAATCACAACGTTAAGAAATGTCCTTTCCATAACATACTAAGTCAACTTAATTTTCAAGTCAATTTTAAATTGTCCAAGCAAAAGTATTCTAAGTGTACTTACTACATTTTAGAATGGAAAATTTTTACGACTATGTGTGTAGTCTAAGTATATTTATGCCTATAACTTTGAAGCGGATCGGCCCATCTTAACCAAATTTTGACAGTACTTAAATAAGAGAACGTAGGATTAAAAGATTCAAAAATATTAAAAACGTTCTAAGTACACTTAGAATGTTATAGAATGGAGGCGTCGATATATCTTATAAACATCACACCGGATAAATAAATTATTTCTTAAAGTGTATTTACCACAATCACTTTGCAGTGGGAAGTTATTTGAAAAAAATTTGCTAAAATTAAAAATTATTGCGGTTAATTTATGAAATTCATCATTTTTGTATGGTATCAATGGACACTGTAACAGCTGAGATCGAACCAATTTATTTAAAACTATTTACATCTACAACTGAAAATATCCTCTTCTTATTTTAATTAACCCCCAAACTCCTACTCCACTATTCAAGTTAAATATTTTCTTGATTACCTTACACTTTTCTTTGTGCTCACTCGATTGTCATTATCGTGAACTTCGAAATTTTTCTCAATGCCCACTTTTGTGTAGCAGTCAACCAGTCACTTATTTTAAGTATAAAAGTTAATTTGTGCTATTTCTTATACTTTGCTCTGATGTTTTGTCTTTTTGTATATTTTTGTACTTGCTATCATTTGAATTAAACAAATGTTTTGTATCAGCTTGAAAATGTCTTTACTTCAAGCCAACCATCTACAAGTTTCTTTCGACTTATTGATGATGAGTTGCTTGTGACCCTGGAAGTCAGGTTGCCTGAAATTATTCAAGTGTTTTCTTTGTTTGTGTTAAAAGTTGTGCCGAATCGTTATATAAATAAATAAATTCATACAATTTACTCTCTTTTATTTTCAATTTTATAGGCATCTTTTTTATTGTTCGTTTGTGTCCTCTTTTTGTTTGTTTGTTTAAGGTAAAAAGTACTTAATGTACAAGTATTTGCTGTTATCTTCGAAATATGTCCTTGTTGTTTGTCTTATTTTATTTCAATTGAAATTGAATGAATCAACAGCAAATAAATTTTGTTAAGAAAAAAAAAAAAAAGACAAAATAAATGAACAGCCAAAGGTTGTTTGTTTCCTGTTCGAATATTGGTTTGAGCCAAAACGTGCAAAAAGAAAAAAAATCGCATAATAAAGTCATTTATAAAGTGAACAATTTATTTTTTGTATTTAATTTTTTATAAATGACAAAATAAATTCAATTTACTTTGACAACATTATTATAATTAAATGTAAATAAATACGAGGGTTAAGTGATGAGTATTACCCGGTGATTGACATTAAATAAAGAAAAATAGTTATTTAATTAATTAAGTTTTTTTTGTTTTATTTGATTGACAGAAATTAAAATATTTAAATTGCTTTTGGGAACAATAAATCAAAAAAGTATTAAAGTGGACTTTAACGATGCAAAGGAAAAAAAGTTTTATGAATAACCAAAGGAAGGAGAAAAATTTGAATGTGTAAATGTGTGGCAATGATTTTTATTTTATTAAATTAATTCAATTATTGGTTTGTTGGCAAAGTAATTTAATTTTTATGGATAAATGAAAAAAAGTAAATAGCACTGGTCAATAAGATAAATTACTTTGAAGTCTAACTACTAAATTTCGATGTATTTTGACCCCTATGTACAAAAACACCAAATTACGGATTTTCACAGAGGTCGTTCCATTGATTTTATCATATCTTGGGAATGACTTATCTAAATTCCTTGAATTCCGGCGGATTCACAACAAAATTTTCTTTAAGCCTTAACCAGACAATTTTATCATAAAATGATAAAATGGTCCACAAACATTGATCATATTATGATCAATGGTTGTGGTGTTTTTCACATACAAATTTAAAACCATTTGTTTTTTTGTCGCGAAATCCAAAAATTTCCTATAAAAATAAGAAATTTT
Organism: Stomorhina lunata; assembly: GCA_933228675.1. Classification (NCBI taxonomy): domain Eukaryota; kingdom Metazoa; phylum Arthropoda; class Insecta; order Diptera; family Rhiniidae; genus Stomorhina; species Stomorhina lunata. The sequence continues at coordinate 88,898,059 of OW121741.1, read as the reverse complement.
TGAAAAATTTCCTATAAAAATAAGAAATTTTTGAAAAATTTCCTATAAAAATAAGAAATTTTTGAAAAATTTCCTATAAAAATAAGAAATTTTTGAAAAATTTCCTATAAAAATAAGAAAATTTTTGAAAAGTTTGCTATAAAAATAAGAAATTTTTGAAAAATTTCCTATAAAAATAAGAAATTTTTGAAAAATTTCCTATAAAAAAAAGAAATTTTTGAAAAATTTCCTATAAAAATAAGAAATTTTTTAAAAATTTCCTATAAAAATAAAAATTTTTTTTAAAATTTCCTACAAAAATAAGAAATTTTTCAAAAATTTCCTATAAAAATAAGAAATTTTTGAAAAATTTCCTATAAAACTAAGAAATTTTTGAAAAATTTCCTATCAAGATAAGAAATATTTGAAAAATTTCCCATAAAAATAAGAAATTTTTGAAAATTTTTGTATAAAAATTAAAAATTTCTGAAAATTTTCGTAAAAAATAAGAAATTTTTGAAAAATTTTCTATAAAAATAATAAATTTTTGAAAAATTTCCTATAAAAATAATAAATTTTTGAAAAATTTCCTATAAAAATAAGAAATTTTTGAAAAATTTCCTATAAAAATAAGAAATTTTTTAAAAATTTCCTATAAAAATAACATTTTTTTTTAAAATTTCCTATAAAAATAAGAAATTTTTCAAAAATTTCCTATAAAAATAAGAAATTTTTGAAAATTTTCCTATAAAAATAAGAAATTTTTGAAAAATTTCCTATAAAAATAAGAAATTTTTGAAAATTTCCTATAAAAATAAGAAATTTTTGAAAATTTTAGTATAAAAATTTGAAATTACTGAAAATTTTCGTAACAAAATAAGAAATTTATGAAAAATTTCCTATAAAAATAAAAAATTTTTGAAAAATTTCCTATAAAAATAAGAAATTTTTCAAAAATTTCCTATAAAAATAAGAAATTTTTGAAAAATTTCCTATAAAAATAAGAAATTTTTGAAAAATTTCCTATAAAAATAAGAAATTTTTGAAAAATTTCCTATAAAAATAAGAAATTTTTGAAAATTTTAGTATAAAAATTAGAAATTTCTGAAAATTTTCGTAACAAAATAAGAAATTAATGAAAAATTTCCTATAAAAATAAAAAATTTTTGAAATATTTCCTATAAAAATAAGAAATTTTTAAAAAATTTCCTATAAAAATAAGAAATTTTTGAAAAATTTCCTATAAAAATAAGAAATTTTTGAAAAATTTCCTATAAAAATAAGAAATTTTTGAAAACTTTAGTATAAAAATTAGAAATTTCTGAAAATTTTCGTAACAAAATAAGAAATTTATGAAAAATTTCCTATAAAAATAAAAAATTTTTGAAACATTTCCTATAAAAATAAGAAATTTTTCAAAAATTTCCTATAAAAATAAGAAATTTTTCAAAAATTTCCTATAAAAAGAAGAAATTTTTAAAAAATTTCTTATAAAAATAAGAAATTTTTAAAATATTTCCTATAAAAATAAGAAATTTTTGAAAATTTTCCTATAAAAATAAGACATTTTTGAAAAATTTCCTACAAATGTAAAAAATTTGTGAAAAATTTCCTATAGAAATAAAAATTTTTTGAAAAATTTCCTATTAAAATAAGAATTTTTTGAAAAATTTCCTATAAAAATAAGAAATTTTTGAAAAATTTCCTATAAAAATAAGAAATATTTGAAAAATTATCTATAAAAATAAGATATTTGTGAAAAATTTCTTATAAAAATAAGAAACTTTTGAAAAATTTCCTATAAAAATAAGAAATTTTTGAAAAATTTCCTATAAAAATAAGAAATTTTTGAAAAATTTCCTAAAAAGAAATTTTTGAAAAATTTCCTAAAAAGAAATTTTTGAAAAATTTCCTATAAAAATAAGAAATTTTTGAAAAATTTTCTATAAAAATAAAAATTTTTTGAAAAATTTTCTATAAAATTAAGATATTTTTGAAAAATTTCCTATAAAAATAAGAAATTTGTAAAAAATTTCCTATAAAAATAAGAAACTTTTGAAAATTTTCCTATAAAAATAAGAAATTTTTGAAAAATTTCCTATAAAAATAAGAAATTTTTGAAAAATTTCCTATAAAAATAAGAAAAATAAAAATTTTTTGAAAAAGTTCCTATAAAAATAAGAAATTTTTTAATAATTTCCTAAAAAAATAAGAAACTTTTGAAAAATTTCCTACAAAAATAAGAAATTTTTGAAAAATTTCCTATAAAAATGAGAAATTTTTGAAAAATTTCCTATAAAAATAAGAAATTTTTGAAAAATTTCGTATAAAAATAAGAAATTTTTGAAAAATTTCCTACACAAAATAAGAAATTTTTTGAAAATATTCTATTGAATAAAAAATTTTAAAATTTTCTATAAAAATATAATTTTTTTTAAATTTGCTATAAAATAAGAAATTTCCTGTAAAAATAACATTTTTTTTTAAATTTCCTATAAAAATATGAAATTTTTTAAAAATGTCCTATAAAGTAAAAAAAATTAAATTTTCTATAAAAATAAAGAAGTTTTGAAAAATTTCCTGTAAAAATAAGAAATTTTTTTAACCGATTTCCTATATAAAAAAGAAATTTTTGAAAAATTTCCTATTAAAATAAAAGATTTTGAAAAATATCCTGTTATCTTACAAATGTAAGAAATTTGTGAAAAATTTCCTATAGAAATAAGAATTTTTTGAAAAATTTCCTATTAAAATAAGAATTTTTTGAAAAATTTCCTATAAAAATATGAAATTTTTGAAAAATTTCCTATAAAAATAAGAAATATTTGAAAAAATTTCCTATAAAAATAAGATATTTGTGAAAAATTTCTTATAAAAATAAGAAACTTTTGAAAAATTTCCTATAAAAATAAGAAATTTTTGAAAAATTTCCTATAAAAATAAGAAATTTTTTAAAAATTTTCTATAAAAATAAGAATTTTTTGAAAAATTTCCTATAAAATTAAGAAATTTTTGAAAAATTTCCTATAAAAATAAGAAATTTGTAAAAAATTTCCTATAAAAATAAGAAAATTTTGAAAAATATCCTATAAAAATAAAAAAAATTTAAAAAATTTTCTATAAAAATAAGAAATTTTTGAAAAATTTCCTATAAAAATAAGAAAATTTTGAAAAATATCCTATAAAAATAAAAAAAATTTAAAAAATTTTCTATAAAAATAAGAAATTTTTGAAAAATTTCCTATAAAAATAAGAATTTTTTTAATAATTTCCTAAAAAAAATAAGAAACTTTTGAAAAATTTCCTATAAAAATAAGAAATTTTTGAAAAATTTCCTATAAAAATGAGAAATTTTTGAATAATTTTCTATAAAAATAAGAAATTTTTGAAAAATTTCCTATAAAAATAAGAAATTTTTGAAAAATTTCCTACACAAAATAAGAAATTTTTCGAAAATATTCTATTGAATAAAAAATTTTAAAATTTTCTATAAAAATATAATTTGTTTTTTAAATTTGCTATAAAATAAGAAATTTCCTGTAAAAATAACATTTTTTTTTTAAATTTCCCATAAAAATATGAAATTTTTTAAAAATGTCCTATAAAGTAAAAAAAAATTAAATTTTCTATAAAAATAAAGAAGTTTTGAAAAATTTCCTGTAAAAATAAGAAATTTTTTTAACCGATTTTCTATATAAAATATTTAAAATATTCTCTTATAATAATAAATTTTTTGAAAAATTTCCTATAAATATAATAATAAGTTTTTGATTTTTTTTTTTTTTTTTAATAATAAATTTTCAAAAAATTTTCTTTGAAAATTATAAATTTTTTAATTATTTCCTATAAAGCTAAGAAATTTTTGAAAAATCTCATCTAAAAATTAGAAATTTTTGATAAGTTTCCTATAAAAATAACAATATTTTGAAATCTCCTATAAAAATAATAAATTTCAGAACGTGTTCTGAAGGTTGTTTTTAGAAAAACAACCTTATTCATTGCCGGGCCATATTAAGTTTTGAAACTTATAATAAAATTCTTTTACAGACACAAAAAACTAAAGTTTTGTCTAAAAATTGCTGATTTTCGACCACCGCTGCACAGTGGTTTAAGAAGGCTTTTTTGGAAATAATTCTTTTGAACTTTTAAATAAAACTTTTTAACAACTGGAGATATTTGAATGAAATTTGGCAGGGAGGTAGTCAAGGAGCACTCAAGTTGATTTGCTAAACAAACACCGGTCTATGAGAGGTCGATAGAGTCATTTAGAATTGGTCATTTCGGGTGTTCGACTTTTTTAATAATTTGTCAAAAATCTACTTATTGATGATCAAATTGTATATCACAACTATTGAGACTCTTTAAGTCCGATTTGCTCTAATAAAGCTCTCTGATAGAAATAGTACGAAAACTATATACTAACGTTCACTCTTAAATTTAATACCAGTTTATAAAGTAATACCAGTTTATTAAAGTTGAAAAAGTTAATTGGCCACCTAGGGCATTATATCGTTATTCTAAATCGAAGTGATTCTGTGTACATCTCAATACTAAGGGGCGGAGACAGACCAATATTTTTGTGATTAAAAAACTCAGCACTACCCAATATTCCCTGGAAATCTCGACAGAATCAGCTTTGTATCTTTATAAATGAATGATTTAAATGTCTAGGAATCTGACGTTCTTGATGTTCTGGGCATAAGAAGTCAATGAAATGTCGGACTTACCTCAATTTTAGGTGTCTATAGGAAAAGAAGCATTCAAAAGCAAAGTTTTTAACAAACTTTGCAAGAGGAACTTCACTACAGCTGATCACCTTAATACGAGTATCTACACTACTTACAACTCCCATTTATTGGCTGGTGCTGCAAAACCTATTTTGGAGCTTCTCGAACGCATGCAGAAGAACCTAAAAATATTCATTTGTTTCAATTTCCGAAGAACTCTCTTAAAAGTATCAATTCAAATACCGCAAGTATCAATACAAACAAACAACTTTAATGAAATACATACTTTCAAAAATTTTAAATCAAAAAACCATAACAACATTAATTTTCTGTTCTTAAGGATATTAATCCTTTAAAAATACATATACATATTTATAATACTCTTGTTAACGCTCATGTAAAATTTAATTTATTAAATGTTTTAAAAATAACAAAATTCAAAACGTAACTTCCTTTTAATCTTTATAAGTACATGAATACGAGATATACTCGTATTGTGGCTTTTACGCTCCAGCCACAAGGTAAAAATAAAAGTATATTTAAAAAAATATTAATGTTTGGTTGTGGTGTTAATGACAGTAATAACATAAAGTAATACAGGAAGAGAACAGTCAGTATCTTAACCCCCAGCAAAAAAAAAAAAAAAAGAAATAATAAACAAATACATACTAATGTGATATTTAAATATCATTAACTTGAGCCACGAAAAAATAAACTGAAGCAAACAAAAATATACTAAAGTTTAAGGAAGGCATTCGAGTACAATAAAACCCTGAGTTGAATGAATAAATACCGCATACGGTTGTAGTCTGTTACACATGCTTTTATTATTATTTTTCGTTCATGCATTTATTTCATGCTTTAGACTTCATTCAGACTTTTTCATTCGGTTTGGCATAAATAATACGACCACAAGTGGTAGGATAATACTGAATGTTAGCGAACAGGATGTTTAACAAACACAGAAGTGAATTATTAATTTAAAATTGAAAAAGTTTTTTGGGGTAATATTTTTAAATTTTAAGATCTTTTATAATTATTTTCTCTTGTAATTTAAAAACTTGGTAAGAATGATGGTAAAGTCCGACAACAGAGTACCCTTACTCAAATGTAGATCAATTGACAATGTTTTTTATTAATTTCGGAATAGTTTTTACCAACATTCTTTCTGTCTTCGGCAAGCCAGTCGTTCAGAGACGAAACTCATTTCCGGTTGAGTTGCTTTGCTTGGTGTGTAGAAGAATTGCAAGAACTGCCAGTGTATCCAAGATGATGAAGACAAGATCGATAAACGATGGATATAGTGTATAGTAGAGTGGTTCGAAAAAAAAAGTTGAGTCAGTCACCCCCTAGGATTAAAGATAATGTAAAAATAATTCCAAAAAATTTCTTTTTATTTTTTTACCACGCCTACAAATACCGCCCTTTTGTATTTTGTTAACTGTGTCGCCATCTTTAGTTCGATCATAACATATTATACATCGATTTTCAGAGCTCTGTCAAGGCTACATTTCTCTCTTTGATAGTTTTTTACAACCTCGTCAATTTATAGTCATAACTTTTTAAAATTCGAGTCGTACCCACCCTAATCAAATCGAGTAAAAATCTAGTTTTTAGAAGTTATGACTATAAATTAACATGATAGTAAAAAACTATCAAAGAGAGAAATGTAGCCCTTGCTGAGCTGCGATATATAAAATGTTATGATTGGACTTAAAATGGCGACACAGTGAACAAAATAGTAAAAGCGCGGTATTTGTAGGCGTGGTAAAAAAATAAAAAAATATTTTTTGGAATTGTTTTAACATTATCTTTAATCATAGGGGGTGACTGACATAACTTTTTTTTGTATGGAAGGCGAACCGCTCTAGTGTATAGTACCTGGTTGACCGAGCCTTGCTCGGAGCTTTAAATTTCATATTTTAAAATTTTTTATATATTTTATTTTATTAAGTAGTAAAATAAATATATATTAAATTTATTTATTTTATCAGATCAACACATAGTTTGCATAGTTTACAGTTTAACTCAATTTAGAAATTTTGGAAATTGGTCATACCAACAGAAACCTCCGTCGACTCATGCGCAACAACTTTGCTAAAGATTATAGATTGATCAAATGCACAGTTAACGATTTAATTCATTTTGAGTAGTTTTCAGTGGCGCCACCTGAAGTTGTTCATGCCAACTAAGAAACCTTCGTCTGCTTATGCGTAACAACTTTGCTTACGATTATAACATGATCAAATCCACAGTTTACGATTTAATTAATTTTGAGTAATTTTCAGTGGCGCCACCTATCGGACTTTGGTCACTCCCATTATTAAACCTTCGTCGGCTTATCCGCAACAACTTTGTTAAAGATAATGGCATGATTAAATGTACAGCTTACGATTAAATTGATTTTGACTAATTTTCAGTAGCGCCACCTGTCGGAAATTATTTACAACAAATAAAAAGCCTTCGCCGGCTCATGCGCTACAACTTTGCTAAAGTTCATAGCATGATCAAGTGTACAGTTTGCGACTTAATTAATTTTTAGTAATTTTCTGTGGCGCCACCTAACGGAAATTAATATTACCATTTTTAAAACCTTCGCCGGCTTATCCGCAACATCTTCGCTAAAGAGCATAACATGATCAAATTCACGGTTTACTATTCTATAAAGAACATACATACAAACATTCATTTGTTTAAAAGTTATAACATTACTCATTTTTCCCCATTTTATCCCCTACTTTCAAAAAGCTCCGTATGCATATTTGATACTTCTTTGGTACCAATTGAATTCGGTAAATTTTATTAAAACGCAGTTAACATAATTGTTATTCATATTACTTTTTGAGATGCTAAGTTATAATGTTATCCCTTTTTTACCCATTTTGGCCCCAAAATCAAAAAAGTACCAAATATATGTTTAATATTTCTTTCACATTTATTGACTGCAGTACAAACTTCCTTTCTATATTCTTTGGTTTAAAAAATAAGAGTGGGTTAAAAAAGTACAAAAAAAAAAAACAATTTTCACCCTTTTTTATCCCCTATCGGACATAGTTTCAAAAAAGTACCAAACACCTGTCCGCTTATTTTTATAGCTGTTTAAAACGTAGTTTTAATTTTGTTTCTATACCTATTACCTTAGGAGATATATCGTTTTCGATTTCTTCCCCATTTTACTCGTTTTTACCCTCTTAGAGGCAAAGGTTCCAAAAGTCCCTTCTTCTTCGACCTATACATCAAAAACGGTACCCACTGTCAAAATTTTATCAAAATCGTGAAAAATCTTCCCTATTAAGATGGACCACACATGCTCGATAGTATTTTGATCTAGTGACTACGATGGTCTATGTAAAAGATTAACAATATATTCCTCAAACCATCTCTTTGTTATTTTAGCAGCATAAAAAAATTTAATTTTGTCTCAGTTCAAGAAAAAATACACCTAGACTTGGTAAGTAGGAGCCTTCTAAAATGGTAAAACAATCATTTACCTCTAATACGTCGAAGAACTCCAAGCAGATTTCCGCGAAAACATCACCAAGTCATCAAAAACCCACCTTCAAATTTCATTATTTGGCATGTACTTGGCCCCACATTTTTATTAACCCATGTTCATTAATCGACTTGGTCAACTGAGACAAAAATTAGACAAAACGGGTCAGGTGGTCTGTAATAAGCATGAGACGATAAAAGTATTGGGCTAAAGTAACGAAGTTTCTACCAATTTGAAATTTGGCGGTGCATGTTGATGACTTTCGTTTGTTTTCGTGGAAATCAGCTTGGGGTACTTCGGTATATAGGAGGTAGGATGTATGCGAAAGACTCTGTTATTATTTTAAAAGACTCATACCTACCAAGTCGAGATATATTTTATCTTGAACTGAAACAAAATGACATTTTCATGCAAGATAACGATTCAAACTATACCGCTAAAATAACAAATGGATGGTTCGAAAAATATATTATTAATCTTTTACATGGACCATCGTAGTCCCCAGATCAAAATACTATCGAGCATCTGTGATCCATCTTAATAGGGAAGAATGAAACCTCGGAATGTATCGATTAAAAAATTCTTAATAAAATACTATTATTTTTCTATAGAAATTTTTTTTATTAAAAATGTTTCTATAGAGAGTTTTTTTATCAAGAATTTTTCTATCAAAAATTTTTCTATAAAAAATTTTGTTATCAAAAATTGTTTATACAAAATTTTTCTATAGAATTTTTTTTTCTAAATGAAATTTTTTTATCAAAAATTTTTCTACAGATTTTTTATAAAACATTTTTCTATACAAAATTTTTTTATTAAAAATTTGTCTTTAGAATTTTTTTTTTTATTAAAAATGTTTCTATTGAAAATCTTTTATTAAAAATTTTTCTACAGAAAATTTTTTTATCAACAATTTTTCTATAGAAATTTTTTTTTATCAAAAATTCTTCTTTATATTTTTTTTTTATTAAATATGTTTCAATTGAAAATTTTTTATTAAAAATTTTTCTATAGAAAATTTTGTTATCAACAATTTTTCTATAGAATTTTTTTTTTAATTTTTTATAGAAAAAAATGTTCTTTAGAACAATTTATGATAAAAAAATTTTTGATAAAAAAATGTTCTTTAGGAAAGTTTTTGGTAAAAAAATTTTCTATAAAAAATTTTTAATAAAAAAATTTTCTATCAAAAATTTGTTATCAAACATTTTTCTATAGAATTTTTTTTTAATTATTCTATAGAAAATTCAAATTCAATTAAAAAAAAAAAATTTCTTTTGAAAAATTCTTGATAAAAAATTTTTATTAAAAAAATTTTCTATAAAAAATTTTTAATAAAAAAATTTTCGATATAAAGTTTTTAATCAAAAATTTTGTTGAAGAATTTTTTTTAAATTTTTCTATAGAAAATTTTGTTATCAAAAACTTTTCTAAAGAAAATTTTTTTATCAAAAATTTTTATATAGAAAATTTTTTTATCAAAAATTTTTATATAGAAAATTTTTTTATCAAAAAGTTTATATAGAAAATTTTGTTATCAAAAACTTTTCTAAAGAAAATTTTTTTATCAAAAATTTTTATATAGAAAATTTTTTTATCAAAAATTTTTATATAGAAAATTTTGTTATCAAAAAGTTTTCTTTAGAAATTTTTTTGTCAATAATATTTCTTTAGAAAATTTTTTTATTAAAAATTTTTCTATAGAAAAACTAAAAAACAATCATATACAAAATTTCCAAAGGGATATTCGTTTTCATATAGACAGTCGGCTGCCATAAAGTCCAAATCTAATATCTTTACGAAATCTGTTCTTGTTCCTTAATTGCAGATAGCATTGAGATAGCACGACATTCCACTAAAGAACTATTCTGTGTACACAGTTAGGACAACATTCACCAGAATGTGGGTTTTTCTGCAAATAATCTTGACTGCTGACCCCTCATGGTAAATTAAAATAAAAAACATAAACTTATTACATCAAGCATTTTGCAGCCTAGATGTCATTCCCGTACTTAAGACTTTTTATTTTGTTTTGTTGTGTACGCCTCGCTTTATGCTCCAAATGGATCAACGAGGGATGCATCACTTCGTTTTTTTTCTTTGACATAATATAAATTATTTTGCTCAAACTATATTGAGATGGAAACAATTTTAAAACTTTTTTGTTTCGGTAATAGGAAGCTTTTGGAAGCTTTGCCTCTAAGAGGGTAAAAACGGGTAAAAAGGGGAAAAAATCGAAAACGATATATCTCCTAAGGTAATAGGTATAGAAACAAAATTTAAATTACGTTTTAAACAGCTATGAAAATAAGCGGACAGGTGTTTTTTACTTTTTTGAAACTATGTCCGATAGGGGGTAAAAAAGGGTGAAAAATGTTTTTTTGGTACTTTTTTACCCACTTTTATTTTTTAAACCAAAGAATATAGAAAGGAACTTTGTACTGCATTCAATAGATGTGAAAGAAATATTGAACACGTATTTGGTACTTTTTTGATTTTGGGGCCAAAATGGGTAAAAAAGGGATAACATGATAACTTAACATCTCAAAAAGTAATATGAATAAGAATTATGTTAACTGCGTTTTAATAAAATGTACCGAGTTCAATTGGTACCAAAGAAGTATCAAATATGCATACGGAGCTTTTTAAAAGTGGGGGATAAAATGGGGAAAAATGAGTAATGTTATAACTTTTAAACAAATGAATGTTTGTATGTATGTTCTTTATAGAATAGTAAACTGTGAATTTGATCATGTTATGCTCTTTAGCGAAGATGTTGCGGATAAGCCGGCGAAGGTTTTTAAGTTGGTAAGACTAATTTCCGTTAGGTGGCGCCACTGAAAATTACTAAAAATTAACTAAATCGTAAACTGTACACTTGATCATGCTATGAACTTTAGCAAAGTTGTAGCACATGAGTCGGGGAAGGCTTTTTATTTGTTGTAAATAATTTCCGACAGATGGCGCTACTAATAATTAGTCAAAATCAATTTAATCGTAAGCTGTAAATTTAATCATGCTATAATCTTTAACAAAGTTGTTGCGGATAAGCCGACGATGGTTTATGAATGGGAATGACCATATTCGGATAGGTGGCGCCACTGAAAATTACTCAAAATTAATTAAATCGTAAACTGTTCATTTGATCATGTTATAATCATAAGCAAAGTTGTTACGCATAAGCAGACGAAGGTTTCTTAGTTGGTATGAACAACTTCAGGTGGCGCCACTGAAAACTACTCAAAATGAATTAAATCGTAAACTGTGCATTTGATCAAGCTATAATCTTTAGCAAAGTTGCTGCGCATGAGTCGACGAAGGTTTCTGTTGGTATGACCAATTTCCAAATTTTTAAAATAAATAAAATAATTTAAAATTAACTAAATATTTGTACAATGTATTTCCTCTTAATTTATTTTACTACTTTATAAAATAAAATATATAAAAAATTTTAAAATTTCCCTAAAAATGCTTATCATAAAGCTCCGAGCAAGGCTCGGTCAACCAGGTACTAACAACTAAAGTAAGTAACTAATCTAGGAAAGTATAAAATCAGAAAAAAAACAGCTTTCGAGTTATTACAATTTCGAATGAAATTATATGTTGTTGACGACAAAATAAATTTTAAGACAACAAATTTCTAAAGTAACGTCTTATAAGAAAATTTTTATTATTGCATTAAATTTTACAAACTAGAGCAAAAAAATCCACAAAAATTGATGTCAATAACTCTTTTAGTTTAGACGTATCTACCTGAATTTCGAAAATTTGTATTTTATACAATAATTTAAGTAACTATTTTGAAGCTTTATTCATTTGAATAATTTTCAATATTAAAATAGAAGAGATATTTCTTGGTACAAAAGTATTAAATTCGATCTTAAATTTTGTTGATAAACATTTATTCAGCTTCAAGCTAACTGACGATTTTACTGAATTCTGGGAACACGGAAAGAGATAGATTGAAGTAATTGTGGTCACTAATGTTCCACAAACAGGTTCTTTGAAATTTTACAAAATTTAAATTTGTTATTTTCCCGTAAACTTTACCTCATACGGTTATCATCCAATGAATTTTACTGATAAACAATATTTGTTTTACGATTTAATATTTTTCTTTTAAAGACTTTTGAATCAAACATTTCATGCTGGCTTCGATTACTCACAAATTTAAAATGTTATTCAAATTTATCTTTTACTTTTTCCCATATACGAGTACAATAGATACTCGTACATACATACATTTTTTTGCAATTCTTACGTATTCCTTTTAGGAACTATTATCGTTTAATAGTCATATCTATGTATTTTAAATTGAGCTTTTTTTTATTAAATTGTCTATTTACCATAATAATTGTCCAATATACTTATTGAAGTGAATTTAAATTGAATTGTGATAAGAATTTCGAAAATGTAGGGCAATAAAGGACAAATAACAATGAAGGCATTTAACTTTAACTAACAAATGTGAAGGTAATGAAAATTGTGTAAAATGGATATTTTGAAATACATAGAAGAAGTACAAGAATTACTTGTAATGTTTAAGAAAAAGTCAAACGTTTATTTGAAATCAATAAAATTGGAAAATTTACATAAATGTATTATTTATAAAGAAGGTTATGCAAAATGTATGAGAAAAGTTATGTACAAAAATTAGATATTAACTTTAATATAGAATTGGTATTATTTCAGTCTTTTACTATATAGTAAGGATTGTTGGATTTTTAATTATGTTTGTAATGTAGAGAATATTAGTCTGTCAGACACCTTGACCGGAAGTGATGCTCACTTCCTGAGTTGATTAAGAATTGTGTGCCACCAGATCATACCAGGAGTACCTCTCATACAAATATTTTCCTGAAAGTGTAGAAGCTTTGGTAGCATTTAAAAGGGGTGATATTTTGCTCATGTTTTACTTTTTGTACGATTTTATTGTAAAACAAGTAAGAGTGTTATATTCGGCTGTGCCGAATCTTATATACCCACCATCAAGTTGGGTTAAATTCAGAAATAGGGTGCAGCTAATTGAAAATCTGGACCAAAACTGAAAAAATCGCTAAGCTAATTGGTAAAAACTTTCGACTAAATTCGGTTGCCGTAGCTTTATAGTTCAACATTTAAAAATATCTTAGTGGTTTCCCCAGTATTTACTTTGATCAAAATTCGGTCTCATAACCGGGTATAGTTTTACATTGATAAGTTGTTAAATACTTTTCGTTGTGCCTAATATGTAGTTAGGCTAAACACGTTAATAGTAATACGGCAGGTCCATATATTTCGTTAGGAGTTCCTAATGCATTCATCATATATAAAGTCTGGGCTGAACATTGATTGATGCCTATCTAATTTCATAGGTGCAATCTTAATATAATGAATGTACCTCCAAATCTTTTTGATTGCAGATATAAAAAGGGGATGTTATATATATATAAGAATTATAGCCAAATGTTGACCGATTGTAACAAAATTTTACACACTGGCTGGTATATATATAGAGCTTATTCTTGCAAAATTTAGTGGCCATAGCTATCATAGTTTCTAATTTAGTAGCTTTTAACTGGAGTTTGCTAAAATTTTTGGTTTCCGTGAGTGTTTTTTATATGAAAGCTAAAATCAAATATGGATTGATTCCTATAAAATTTGATAAACTAATCAAAAATTGCATATAACTTGCCAATTTAAATTTAATCGTCATAGCTATTACAATTGTATTCAATTTATTAGCATTAATGTGTTTCGCGGGGCGGGGTTATATGGGAGCTCTAACTAAATTTGAACCGATTTTGTCCATTTTTAACACACATCTTTTTCAAGATATCCAAAATACTTTTGTATTTTGTCCCTCTAGCTCTTTTTGTTAAGGCGCTATCGTGCTTTTAACTGACGGACATAAACAACCGTTTCTTTATGTATTTATGTGTTTTCACAAGTTTTTTATATGGGAGCAATGGTGAAATGGTGACCGATTGTGACGAAGTTTTGCACACTGGCTGACATTGACATAACTAGCTTTTGTAGTTAAGGAGCTATCATGATTTTATCTGACGGACAGACGGACATAAATCCCCTTTTCTTTTTGAATTTTTGTGTTTTCGATAGTTTTTTATATGGGAGCTAGGTCAAATGGTAACCGATTGCTACAAAATTTTGCACACTGGCTGGCATTGACATAAGACTTTCTTGTGCCAAATTTAGTGGTTATATCTGTTATACTTTTAGATTTATTGGCATTTAAGTGTATTTTAGGTGAAACTTAGGCTGTTTTCGTAAGCTTTTAGTATGGGAGCTATGACTAAATGTGAACCGATTTTGATGAAATTTTACACGCTGCTTAGGGCTAATGTAAAATTTTTATGTACCAAATTTTATCATCATATCTGCTATAATTTGTCATTTATTAACAAATAAGCGATTAGCCTAGACAAGGCTATACGGGAGCTATGGTCAAATGTAAACCGATTTTGCCCAATTTCAACACCAATTTTCTCAGAAATGAAGAATACATTTACTAAGTTTCAGTAAGCTAGCTCCTTTCGTTAAGGCGTTATCGTGATTTCAAAAGACAGACAGACGGACGGACATCGCTCAATCGTCTTAGAATTTCATAAGGACTCAGAATATGTATATCGTTTTTGGTTTTTGAGCAAAATTACAAACGGAATGACGATCTCAATATACCCCCCATTCTTTTTGATGGTGGGTATAACAAGTAAGAAAGTGCTATAGTCGGTCAAGCAAGACAATACGATACCCTTCACCACTAAGGTCAAAGGTGTTATTATTCCTGTATAAAGACAAATATTTGCTTAATTTTGCCATCATACAAACATTTTCTCAAAACTTATCTATTTAAGCTATTTCCGTCATTTGGACTAGGTTCAAATGCCGACCGATTATCTCGAAATATTGATTACAGTTGTTACAAAAATTATGTGTGCAAAAAATAAACTAAAAATTCTCATTATCTTCAGATTTACGAACGTTTTAGTGATTTTTGTCTCATTTAGTGCGTTTTTAAAGAAGAGTTTGTATGGGAGCTATGGTCAAATGTGAACTGATTTCAACGAAATTTGGTACAGTGACTTCAGTTTACATAAGCAGTATTTGTTTTAAATTTCATGAAAAACTCTTGATATTTGTGGCCAAAATATTAATTCCGGAAAGTGGGACCTATAGGAGGTACCATAAATTATGGACCGATTTTGACGAATTTCAATAGCCATGGTCCCATTAACAAAAAAACGATATGTGCCAAATTTTATCAAATTATCTTTAGAATTGCGACCTGCAGTTTGATTACAAGGTTTACATGGGGGTCCAGCCAGCCGTCCAGACGGACGGACGGACTCACATCGCTAAATCGACTCCGAAAGTGATTTTAAGCCTATTGGTATACTAAATGGCGGGTCTAAGAAAAATTTGTCTATGCGTTACATAAATCAGCACAAACTTATAGTACCCTCTCCACCTATGGTGGTGAAGGGTATTAATAGCATATGTAATGCTCCCCTTTCCCCCACTTAACTCTGTTTTTAATAGTTCAGAGGATACATGATAATACCTGTAACTTTTTTAAACGAAGTTCAAATTTCTAAGTTTAAAGGTATAAACACAATTAGGACAACCGACAAATTTTTCGGAACGAAAATTCGTCATTAGAAAAAGAACATATGGGTTATATGAAAGTGCTCACAGAAGTTGAGTACAGATGAACAATGCACAGTGGTTCAGAATCATTTTTCATTGACCAAAACTTTGTAACTTTTTAACTAATAAAGGTTTTGTAGTCGTTTTTTGTTTAGTCAATAGATAACATCTTAAACTTTTATCGACTTTCAGTTGTAAATAAATTCAAGCTTAATTTTCAATTTTCGATCTGTAATTCCACAAGTCAATCTGGGATAATAACATATTATTTTGATACCTTAAAAGGGAAATAGGGGTCTTTCCTTGAGGTATTTTCCGCATTTTCATTAGAACTGCCCAAATGGAACAAAAATTTAAAGTTGTAATTTTTGAAGTCGAATATCTTTAAAACAATAAGAGATAGGATATTTTTTAGATCTTAACCTAAGTTTTTATTGTATAGTATGATTCTTCAAATCGGTTGGGAAATGACAATTATATATCGGTTAAAGAAATTTATGAATCTGAGGTGGCCTACTTTGGGTGCCGATAGTGCCACCCCAATAAAATCCAGGCTTTCCAAAACTAAAAATTATTTTAATATCTTCCTAACGGTTTAGATGTTGTTGACTTATTTTCAATATAATTTTTCACTATCCCACCGTGCTATCTACAATTTGCATTTATGGCAATTTACTACCAATTCTAATAGAATTTTGTATGTAAAAATTTTAAATATTTTCACTAAAATAAGAAAGTGTTCTATGGGCGGGTCTGGGCGAAGTATACATAGGCTAAAAGATGGTCTCGATTATTGTTTTAGATGGTTTCTTTGGATTGTTCCTTTAAAAGCCCATCCGACAAAATAAAAAAAATCTCAGCTCATTTTCAATATTAGTTTTCAAGAAATCCTAATATATATCAAATCATATGTGTTTTGTTCAGTCGATAATTTACGCCTTTACTTATGGTTTATAAACATAATTCGTAAAGATTTTGTTTGTAAAATAAGTTATAATGCGAGGTTTTTGATCTGTCTAAAATAGGGGATATTCCTCCTGAAAAGATGGCCACCGAAAAGCGTAGAGGAATTTTGGTTTCTCCGCAAACATTTTTTTGGCTTTTAATTAAAAAAATTGTCTGTTACATTAATAAATAAATGTAACAGATTTGGGATCAAATGCGAATACTATTTCTTTTTTTTTTTTTGTTATTTTTTGAGAAAATTTTTTCATCAAATTGTTTTATCAAAAATTTTTCTGTAAAAAATTTTTTTATTAACAAATTTTTCTATAAAATTTTTTTTTATTAAAAAATTTTTTCTATAGAAGATTTGGAAATTTTTTGATACAAAAATATTTTTATCAAAAATTTTAGCAAAAAAATATTTTTATCGAAAAATTTTCTATAAAATATAATTTCTATCGAACAATTTCCCAAAGAAAAATATTTTTATAAAAAATTTTTCTATAAGAAAAATTTTTGGATCGCAAATATCTAAGAAAAATATAAAAATCTAAAATTGTTTAATATTCGATTTTTTTTCTGTTTTGAAAAATATTCCCAATGCTTACAAAAATAATAGTGTCCTGGCAACGATGTTCGAGAATATATTTCTTTGTTTTCTCGAACTATGTATTTTGCATAGATGGGCATTTTTCAGTACCAGTACTTTTGCAGTAAAGAAAATATTGCAAAAGTACTGAAAAAACTTTACTGATTACTGAAAACGATTTCAGTAAACAGTAAATTATGAAAGGTTTATTAGTAGATATAAAATTTTACTTGAGATAAATTTGAATTTCAGTAAATAGCTCTGATCTGAAACTTGTACAGATCGATGTAAAAATACTTCCCTATTATTTTGGTAAAGTATCCGATTAATTGGTCTGCTAAGTTCAGAGATAAACATTAAAATCTTAATTGATTTCATGTAAATTTTATAATTACTGGTTACTGGTTTATAATTTACTGAAACATATTTTCAGTAATCAGTAAAAATTTTCAGTATTTTTGCAATATTTTGTTTACTGCAAAAGTACTGGTACTGAAAAATGCCCATCTATTGTATTTTGTTGCTATAAATTTGATTTTGATTTGTTTCTTGCCTGTTTTGTTTTTGTCTTTTCTTTAACAAAGCGGCACAAATCAACCCTATTAACATCAAATTTCAACTGAATGATTTTAATACTCATTTTCAAGAGTTTTATTAATGATCGTGGTATTTACGAAAATTAAAAAAAATCATCGGCTTCTGGTGGCATGGGCTGCCTTCTCCTGGTTTTAACACTCTGATGTGCAAATTCAGAACTTCTAGTACTTGTTAAACAAAATTTTCAAAAAATTAAAAATGAATTTTGAAACCGACCTAAGAAAAACGGACCCTATACCAGTACGAACAAAGGTATGTAAATTAAGTTATGTTTTAGCAAAATTTTCTTTTTCTAAAGTAAGTTTTTTGTAAGATCTTGTTTAATCTTTTTCTGCCTTCATAGCGTAAGTCGTCAAAATGTGCACGACTTACGATACAGAGACCCGGAGCAAAGGCTTAGTCAAATGAAAAACAAACATTTGATAAAAACAAGTAAGAAAGCGTTATAGTCGGTCAAGCCCGACCATGCGATACCCTTCACCACTTAGGTCAAAGGTGTTATTTTTCCTGTGAAAAGACAAATTTTTGCTAAGTTTTGCCATCATACAAACATTTTCTCAAAACTTATATATTAAACCTGTTTCCGTCATTTGGACTTATATGACTTATGACTTATATGATTATCTCGAAATATGGCAAGTTCATTACAGTTGTTACAAAAATTATGTATGCAAAAAATAAACTCAAAATTTTCATTACCTTTAGATTTACGAGCGTTTTAGTGATTTTTTGTGTCATTTAGTGCGTTTTTAAAGAAGAGTTTGTATGGGAGCTATGATCAAATGTAAACCGATTTCAACGAAATTTAGTGCAGTGATTTAAGCTTATATAAGCAGTATTTGTTTTAAATATTGTTTAAAAATATTGATATTTGTGGCCAATATATCAATTCCGGGAAGTGGGACCTATGGGAGGTACCATAAATAACGGACCGATTTTGACCAATTTCAATAGCCATGGTCCCATTATCAAAAAAATGATATGTGCCAAATTTCATCAAATTATCTTTAGAATTGCGTCCTGTAGTTTGATTACAAGGTTTACATGGGGGTCCAGCCAGCCAGCCAGACGGACGGACTGACGGACATCACTAAATCGACTCAGAAAGTGATTCTAAGCCTATTGGTATACTAAAAGGTGGGTCTAAGTCAAATATTTCTATGCGTTACATACAACAGCACAAACTTATAATACCCTTTCCACCTATGGTGGTGAAGGGTACAATGAAACCCCCTACTGTATATACATATTTTCGAGCCTAATAGGCGGATCAAATAACTAAAAAAAAAACGTATAAAAACTTTCTTACATTTCTACGGAATAACAAATTCAACATTCAAAATCATTAAATTTCAACTTAACACATTTACTAAAAAAAAAAAAATAAAACATTTCCAAGAAATATTATATAATAGCCTGTTTAAAATATAACACCATTTAGCCACCTACAAACTCCTATATTCAAATAAAAGACCCAAAACAACCGACATTGGAAAATAACCTAGGGGAATATACATATTTAGATAATAACATCAAAACCCATTTGTACGTGTGTCAATAAAAAAAAAAAAGAAAAGTCAAAAAAATAAGAAAAAGAAATATGTAGAAAAAGCAAATCGGAATAACATCCCACAAATTAAACAACAATAGAGAATTGGCAAACAAAAAGTGCAAATATGAGAAAAACCTAAAAAACACTCTAACACTGACTTTCAAAATCAAATAAACAACTGACGATAATCGAATTTTCATAGAAATGAAATACAATACTTGTATTAAAGCCAAACAAAAAAATTTTATATATAAATTAAAAAAAAAAAATTAAACCAACAAAATGTTATCTAAACACTTCTACTACTAAACAAGTGACTAGGTACAAAAGAGGAAACCGACAAAGGTTAAACCACCTAGAAATGAAGGTTATTAGTTTTAAGGTGAGGCTGTAACATGAGGTTTTTATACCCACCATCAAAAAGAATGGGGGGTATATTGAGATTGTCATTCCGTTTGTAATTTCCATAATATTGGCTCAAAAACCAAAAACGATATACATATTCTGAGTGCTTATGAAATTCTAAGACGATTGAGCGATGTCCGTCTGTCTGTCCGTCTGTCTGTCTGTCTGTTGAAATCACGAGAACGCCTAAACGAAAGGAGCTAGCTCACTGAAACTTATTACAATTATTCTTTATCTCTGAGAAAATTTTGGAATTGAAATTGGGCAAAATCGGTTAACATTTGACCATAGCTCCCGTATAACCTCGTCTAGGCTAATCGCTTATCTGTTAATAAATGACAAATTATAGCAGCTATGATAATAAAATTTGGTATATAGAAGTTTTACATAAGCACTAGGCAGCACATATCGAAATCGGTTCACATTTAGCCATAGCTCCCATACAAAAAACTTACGAAATCTAAATTTCACCTAAAATACACTTAAATGCCAATAAATCTAAAAGTATAACACTAAATTTGGCACAAGAAAGTCTTCTGTCAATGCCAGCCAGTGTGCAAAATTGTGTCGCAATCGGTCACCATTTGACCTAGCTCCCATATAAAAAACTTTCGAAAACACAAAAATTCAAAAAGAAAAGGGGATTTATGTCCGTCTGTCCGTCAGATAAAATCATGATAGCTCCTTAACTACAAAAGCTAGTAAGACTAAATTAAGCACAAGGAAGTCTTATGTCAATGCCAATGTCACAATCGGTCACCATTTGACCTAGCTCCCATATAAAAAACTTATGGAAACACAAAAATACATAAAGAAAAGGTTGTTTATGTCCGTCTGTCCGTCAGATACAAGCACGATAGCGCCTTAACGAAAAGAGCTAGAGGGACAAAATTTTACAAAATTATTTTGGATATCTTGAAAAAGATGTGTGTTGAAAATGAACAAAATCGGTTTAAATTTAGTTAGAGCTCTCATATAACCCCGCCCCCCGAATCACATTAATGCTGATAAATTGAATACAATTGTAATAGCTATGACGATTAAATTTAAAATAGGGAAGTTTATGCAATTTTCTAGAAGTTTATCAAATTTTATAGGAATCAGTCCATATTTAACTTTAGCTTTCATATAAAAAACACTCACGGAAACCAAAAATTTTAAATAGCAAAGGCCAGTTAAAAGCTAAATTAGAAACTATGATAGCTATGGCCACTAAATTAAGGAATACGCTGTGTATATATACCAGCCAGTGTGTAAAATTTTGTTACAATCGGTCAACATTTGGCTATAATTCTTATATATATATAACATCCCCTTTTTATATCTGCAATCAAAAAGATTTGGAGGTACATTCATTATATTAAGATTGCACCTATGAAATTAGATAGGCATCAATCAATGTTCAGCCCAGACTTTATATGTGATGAATGCATTAGGAACTCCAAACGAAATATATGGACCTGCCGTATTACTATTAACGTATTTAGCTTATCTACATATTAAGCACAAAGAAAAGTATTTAACAACTTATTAATGTAAAACTATACCCGGTTATGAGACCGAATTTTGATCAAAGTTAATACTGGGGAAACCACTAAAGTATTTTTAAATGTTGAACTGTAAAGCTACGGCAACCGAATTTAGTCCAAAGGTTTTACCAACAATACCAATTAACTTGATGGTGGGTATATAAGATTCGGCACAGCCGAATATAACCCTCTTACTTGTTTTTTCTAATATTCCATGTGAAATCATCTGATTGAGTTGAAAGTTACCAAATTTTCAAGAATTTCGGTCTAATATATAGATATATCTTCAATATCAATAAAGTTATTAACATACAGTCAAATAATCGACATACAATCGTCAATTAACTATAAAACATTCACCAAACAACCATCAAACCATTGTTAAATACCGGTATTATTATCACCAAACAACCGTTAAATAATCGTCAAACAATCGTCAATAACCATCCAAGAATATCACCATCGTCTAAGATTCTCAAATGTCTTCAAACAATTGTCAAACAATCATTAAACAATAGTCAAACAATCGCTTGTCAATCGTGAAGCAAATATTGAACCATCATTAAAAACGGTCAATTAGTCGTCAGTGAAACAACTATCAAATAATCATCAAACAATAGTCAAACAAGTATTAAAAATTCAACAAAATAACATGAAACAATCGACAAATAATCGCCACCAATCGTGAAACAATTATCGAACAAATCATCAAACAGTCAATTGTCAATCAATCATCAAATATTCGACACACAACTATCAAAGAAATCATCAAAAATCTTCGAACAATTGTCTATCAATTGCAAATCAACTGTCAAACTATTATCAAACAATCGTCAAATATTACCAATATGCAGCAATTTTCCGATTTGAGATAAATATAACAAAAGTGGGCTTTGTTAGTCTTTCATTCAGAAAAAATTTAAATTGAATTACTAAGAACATTTAAAAGAAAATACCGATATCCGTGCAGGCATTTTCCTATTTAGGATAAATCAAAAAAGTGGGCATGGTCAAATTTTATCCCTTAAAACTTAAATGAAATTCTTACGAACGTTTAATCAATTTCTCTTTATAACTTGGGCTAAGGCAAATTTTCAAAAAACAATACAAATAGGTAAGGCCGTTCTAAACTAATGCAATTTTAACAAGTAAGAGTGTTATATTCGTCTGTGCCGAATCTTGTATACCCACCATCAAGTTGTACGAGAGTGCAGCTAATTCAAAATGTTGACCAAATGTGGTAATATATTTGGACTAAATTCGGTTGCAGTGGTATAGTTACTATAGTTCAATATTTAAAAGTATCTTAGTGGTTTCCTAAGTATTTACCTTGGGAGCGGTTTTTATATGAAAGCTATGGTCAGAAATGGACCGATTCCTATAAAATTTGACATACTGACTGAAAGTTTCTAGGTCTTGTAGTTAAGGAGCTATCGCGCTTTTCTCTGATGGAAAGACGGACATAAACCGTCTTTTCTTTTTGTATTTTTGTGTTTCCGTAAGTTTTTTATATGGGATTATAAATTATAACTTAAAGAGTTTTAATTTTGTGAACTAGAGTTATTAAAGACACAAACCAAGTGGAGAAAAAAACACACAAAACTTCATTTTTAGCGGGTGCCATGAAATACAATTTTTATCTGTTTTGAGATCGAACCGCTCCAATGCACAACAATATACTTACATTGAACTGCCTTAAGGACTTACACATACACTAGAATAAACAGGCGTACGTAAACATTTGAAGGGAAGTTGCGGACTATGAACATGTTTCAAATTGAAATTTGTTTGTCCCTCCAACACTTAGATATGGTGAGAAAAATTTGTTTTACGGAAGAGGTTCACAACTAAACAATTTTTGAAAGGTTTGCACAGTTTTTCATTTCCTTTTACCCTATTCATGATTGTAGAACCCGCCGTCCATGTTTCCTATTGAGCCTTTTTTTATATGTGGATTTTGTGGCAACCGAAGGTAAATAAATGCAAAGTTTAAGTGTATTTCTTTTTTTTTGGAAAAAAAAGAGATATACACGTGTTTGATAAAAGTGTACTAGGTTCTTCCTAGTTTCTTTACAGTTCTTAATAAATAGGTATTTTATATTATTGTGTATAAAAGAGGTCAGGAAAGACTATAAAGCTTGCTTTCATACAATGTCTTGTTATCGTCACGGTAAACGGACACTTTATATACGGTAATATTAATAAACCGTTAAGTGTTCACCCGATATTGATTAAGTAAAAGCTTTTTAAGTGACATAATACAGGAAGTTAAATGTGAACCCTAGGATGTAAATGAGAATAAGTACGGATTTGGTGGTTTATTTTCATTTTTAATATCTATAAAGTTTTGTCAAATTTAAGCGGATAAAGCCTAAAACAGTTGTAGTGTTTAATAAATGCTTATACTTGTTTCCGGTTTCAAAACTTTCCTTCTATTCCTAAACTTTCTAGAACCCTTACCTTTTAAATTTTACAAGAAAACTACCCTATAAAATCTAATATGTCACTTTAACATGTTACAGATGCCATATATTGCCTCATATCTAATTCACAAATAAACTGAATTAGATTTAAAAATAATAAAGGAAAAGATAGAAAAAATTGTAAAAACAGAACAGAAAAAATTGTAAAAACGATACAAATAAATTTTGACAATATTCATTTGATATTTAAAAGTTTTGTTTTTTGTTAAGCAACACCCAGATAGGTCTGTTTCCATTCTCTTACCTTTCATGGACCCAATTTTGTAACTTTTTTTCTAAATTTGAAATATTTTAGCAAAATGTAAATTTACTTTGCACTTTTACGCTTACGTAAGTAAAACAATACCAACACTACTGAATCAAAAGGACTACAGTGATATTAGTAAAGGATACTTTTAACAAAACAAAACACCCATACCTACTATATACAGCTACTATGATTAATAAAAAGTGCCAGAATTTGAAAGAGAGAAATGTATGTATGTGTAACTTAAATAAAAGGCAACAACACGAAGGACAAAAAGGAAACCTGTAAAATGACAAGTGGCCTATTTATTTAAAAGTTTACTTTTGTTAGCAGACAAATACAGATTGTTGTTAGTGTAGGTATTTATTTATTAATGTGTATGTGTCTGTAATACAGCTACAGTGCAAACAAATATTTAAACAAACTTTTTAAACCCACAAAACAATTTGGTCGGAGTTTGTTTTAATATGACTTGACTTGAGTTTTTTATATGGGAGCTATGGTCAAATAGTAACCGATTGTAACAAAATTTTGCACACTCGTTGGCATTGACATAAGATCTCCTCGTGCTAAATTAAGTGGTTATATCCGTTATGGTTTTGGGACTTATTGGCATTTAAGTGTATTTTAGGTGAAATTTTGGCCGTTTCCGTAAGTTTTTTGTATGGGAGCTATGACTAAGTGTGATCCGATTTTGATGAAATTTTATATACTGCCCACGGTTTATGCAAAACTTCTATATACCAAATTTTATCATCGTAGCTGTTTTATCATTAGCTATTTGTTATTTATTAGCAAATTAGCGATTTGCGTAGGCGAGGTTGTACGGGAGCTATGGTCAAATGTTAACCGATTTTACACAATTTCAGAGATGAAGAATATTTTTACAAAGTTTCAGTGAGCTAGCTCCTTTCGTTTAGGCGCTATCGTGATTTCAACAGACAGGCAGACAGAGAGACAGACAGACAGACAGACAGACAGACAGACAGATAGACAGACAGACAGACAGACAGACAGACAGACAGACAGATAGACAGACAGACAGACAGACAGACAGACAGACAGACAGACAGACATACAGACAGACAGACAGACAGACAGACAGACAGACAGACAGACAGACAGACAGACAGACAGACAGACAGACAGACAGACAGACAGACAGACAGACAGACAGACAGACAGACAGACAGACAGATAGACAGACAGACAGACAGACAGACAGACAGACAGACAGACAGACAGACAGACAGACAGACAGACAGACAGACAGACAGACAGACAGATAGACAGACAGACAGACAGACAGACAGACAGACAGACAGACAGACAGACAGACAGACAGACAGACAGACAGACAGACAGACAGACAGACAGACAGACAGACAGACAGACAGACAGATAGACAGATAGACAGATAGACAGACAAACAGACAGACAGACAGACAGAAAGACATATTTACAAAATATTTATCTGTGCAAAGTTTAAGTAATCAGATGCATTTATTTTTAGAGCTATTAACGTTTTTGTGCATTTATGTGTATATAAACATCTTTTGAGAATGTTTATTGTATGGGAGGTATGGTCAAATATGGGCCGTTTTCTACAAAATTAGGTACACTGATTAAGATTATGATAAGAAATATTTGTGCTGAATATTATTAAAATACAGCTAAATTTGTGGCTGTATATTACCAAAAACTCTATTTTCGGCAAGGCATTCCTATGGGAGGTACCAGATATATTAAACCGATTTCGCCCAAAAAGTATAGGGATCGTTGACCCAAATATGAGCCTGTGCTTAATTTCATCAAATTATCTTTAATGTTACGACCTGTAGAATGATAACAAGCTTACATCGATAACCGGCCAGCCAGCCAGACGGACATCGTTAAAACAACTCAGAAAGTGATTCTAAGTCGATTGGCATATTAAAAGGTGGGTCTCAGACCAATATATCTATGCGGTGAAGGGTATAAATATAATAGTAATCAATTATAGAGCAAAAAGTTCAATTTTGTGAACTAATGTTATCATTTGTAAAGAAACGTTAGGTAGTTAGAAAAATTTTCGATATACAAAATTGAGGAATTAAAGTCGGACAGGGGTTAGTAGTATCAGATCTATCCAAAAATTGTCTGATTTATTGTCAGACATCATACAAATATCAACGTAACTTAATTCATGTTACTACCTGTTGCAACATTTGCATATGTATTTATCATCAGACTTTTCTAAAAGTTTGGTTTATTGGGTGGTTGTGAATGTGATCATTTTGCTTCCGAGTTATTTATGTGTTTCTCTGTTTTTTGGTGTATTCTATGGGTAAGGCGTATACAAAAAGATTTTATTTTTAGGCCATAGAAAGGCAATTTTTTTTAATACTTTGTTTTTACTCTTAGTTTGCTCTTTTCTCTGTAGTACTTTTATTTAGTTCCTTTCTTTAGTTGTTTCTTTTATTTATTTTTCCTTTTAACACTTGAGTGCATCTTAGACGTAGTTATTTAGCCAGAAACGATGCAGATACCAGCCACTAGGCATTATATTCTAGTAACATATAGAGTATAGACTTAACAGCTGTTAAGATTTCAACAGAATGTTCATTGTTTTAGCAAAGGCATACATACAATTGTATGCATGAATGAAGGAAAACATGGAAAGTGATATAAGTCAAAATTACTTCTATGTTAATTTTAGTATATTCTGGGTCCTATTTCACTAAACTACAATTCTACAAGTTTACAAGTTACAATTACATGTCTAATTCTTACAAGTGCTGTTTAATTGTGTTTCATTAAAATTTACACAACAATTGTAGCTTTTTGGACTTGTAAACTACAATTTCTACAATTACAATTTCTAAAATTACAATTTCTACAATTATAATAAAATAAAATATTTTGATAAATATATGGAGTAAAAAAAAAAACATTTTTAAACTAGTACTGAACCACACCACCTACGATTTTCATCAAATTTATACATTCTCCTAGCCTAGGCAATTTTAACACTTCTTCAAAATTTTTAATTTCGTTTTGGTTCAGATTTTATGGCGGTTCAAAGTTCGTTTTTTCAAGATTTTTTCCGAAATATACCCACTTTATATGCATATAATTTTTGATACGGTCATCAGATTTTTATTACTAGACTCATGTTTTAGAATATGTCCTGTAGTTTTATGACCTTTAATTAAAAAATTTAATCTTGTATTCAAATTCAAAGTTTGTACTGAAATATTATGAATTATTTTAAAAGAAATTTTTTTGTTTTCCGATCCACCATTTGCTCATTTTTTTAGTTTTCGTATTTTGCTGTCTATACTATTATTCACATTTGAGAAAATGATAATGAAAATGGAAGATATGCTTTTTGAGGTATCCTTGAGTCAAGGACATCATTGACTTCCCTTGTTCTGCATACATGATTATATTTTCATATCCTTCACAACTATAGGTGGAGAGCGTATTATAAGTTTGGGCTGATGTATGTAACGCATAGAAATATTGGTCTTAGACCACCTTTAGTACTCCAATGGACTTAGAATTCATTCCTGAGTCGATGTCAGTCGGTCCGTCCATCTGGCTGGACCCCCATGTAAACCTTGTAATCAAACAAAATAAATAAATGGTCATTAATATTGATTTGATTTTGTGTTAATTTTAACTAAATTTTATTGAAAGATGGTTAAAAACCAAATTTGAATTCAATTTATCATTTACTTGTAACTTGTAAAAATTTTTTTGAGAGTCTCAGTCGACCCTATGCTTTTTTTCTACAAATCTACAAGTACAAATTTAGATTTGTGAAACAAAACCACTTGTAAAAGTATGACTTGTAAACTTGTGAATTGTAAAAATCACTTGTAGCTACAAACTTGTAATTGTATTTTAATGAAACACAATTTTTTACGAGTTCACAATCTTATAGGCAAAAACACTTGTAATTGTAAACTTGTAGCTTAGTGAAATAGGGCCCTGGTTACCTAAGTATGTATTTACTTTGTACTACTTACTAGAAAAAAGTTAATATTTAGGTGTTAAAGTCCTATAATGGGCATAGAACATAGGACTTAACACTTTATACATTCTAAATATTACAATTTAAGAATTACTTTTTTGAGTTATGTAATTATTCATGTAAATTTGTATTAACTGCCTTCCAAATACATCTTGATAATAAAAGAAAACAGACATTTTAAAGGTGCTGTTGTATAAAAAGACATATGCGAGGGATCCTTAAAAAGTTAAAGGCCAAATATTTTGTCATATTTGAAATATGGCTAAGCGCGTCAAATCTTTGAATTTTTCGTTTCTGTTAAAAAAAATATGATGTAGACCTATCAAGTTCATTTATCAGCTTTTAATTTGTCCAAATTTGACAGAACTATGAATTTAGACATTTCAAAATTTAGCATATCTTAACAGTTCTATCTACACCCTTAAAACCGCAAACTTTTCCAACAATCTTATCACCGTTAGCAATTGTCAAGTTCAAACAATACAATTTATTGCGCCACAGCAAAAAGAGACGAAACAATACCTTCATCATCATGTTCAACATTCTATAAATTGACTAACTTTTATTTACAAAAAGCAAAGAAATATAATAAAGCAAAATGTACAGAAGGTGTTTAGGTAAAAGTTTGACAAGTCATAATGATAAAGTACCTTTAGGTTATAAATTCAATAAACACTTTATCAAATAACAATAAGAGCAATGAGAATAAGTTAAGAGTGTTGCAAAAAAGAGAAAAGAAAAAAAGATTGAAAAGATTTTAATGAAATGAACAAAAAAGTATTAAATGTAATAATACCCAGGGCAACTATGATGGATTTAAAAATAGTCTTAAAATTTAAAAGGTTTTATTGGCATATTCTTTAGGTGGTTTCTGACAGTTTAACCAAAGACTCTATAATATAAAGATGTTGTAATTCCATACTTTAATATGCCGTATGGTCTTTTTGCTAAGTCCCATAAAAAAGTAAGTATACCGCTTTTATTCTAATTCGGAAATAGTTAGTGGATACGATTATCCAATGAGAGAAAGCTAAGGCACACACACGTGCTCATGAAATGAATATTTGTTTATGTGTTTATACGCTTTTCATTATTCTTTATCGACTTTAATTCCACTTTTGACAGAAAACAAATGTGCGGAGTGCAATATCTTCATATTATAAAGTTTTTGCCCTACAAAAATATGCGGCTTTTGAACCTACAAAAATATGTGGACCAAACTGTCGTTATTTATGTTCATGGACGTACCAAGGCAAACAAATCTTTTATGACTTCTAAGCTGTAGTTGTCAAGGATCACATGTGGTCTAGTTCTAATGGAATGTCTACTTGTACTTGTAGATTCTTTGATTCTTTGTCAGCTAAACCCTTTTTTCTTAAGTCTTTGCCTATACCAGGGACCGTAACTGTTTTAACTTTTATCGAAAAAGTCAGAAAATAAAAGTTATTTTTTTACTTTTACTTTTTCGACCAGAAATAAAAATTATTTTTCGACTTTTATTTTTTCGAAAAAAAAACAGTTATTTTTGATTTTTATTTTTTCAAGCAAAAAGAAAAGTTTTTGTTGACTCTTATTTTTTAAGCAAAAATAACCGTTATTTTTGACTTTTATTTTTTCGAGCACAAAATACAAGTTTTTTTTTACTTTTTTTTTGAACAAAAATAACAGTAATTTTTGAATTTTATTTTTTCGAGCAGAAATAAAAGTTATTTTTGTCTTTTATTTTTTCGAGCAGAAATAAAAGTTATTTATCAAAAAA
Source organism: Stomorhina lunata (assembly GCA_933228675.1). NCBI lineage: Eukaryota > Metazoa > Arthropoda > Insecta > Diptera > Rhiniidae > Stomorhina > Stomorhina lunata. Next base: position 88,868,089 of record OW121741.1, on the reverse strand, counting down.
ATTTTTCAAACACAGATAACTTTTCGGTAAAAATAATTTGCATATGCTCAAAAATTATTGGAGTTGAGTTTTGCAATCATAATTGCCTTCAAATTTTCTTCCGATAATTTTTACTTCTGCTCGAAAAAATAAAGGGAACAAAATAATTTTTATTCATGCTCGAAATACTAAAAGTCAAAAATAACTGTTATTTTTGCTCGAAAAAAAAAAAAGTTAAAAAAAACTTTTATTTTTGCTTCAAAAAATAAAATTTAAAAAAACTGATATTTTTGCTCAAAAAAATATAAATCAAAAAATAACCGTAATTTTTTGCTAAAAAAAATAAAAATAAGATTTTTAACAAGTATTTTATGAAAATTTGATCCAAGACTATCAAAATGGTATACTTGGTTTCATTATCCGACATTTTCTTGAGGTTGCTTTTTCTAATTATTTAATATTACTTTGTAACTTTTTACAAAAATCTCTAAAACTAAACAAGATATTAGATGGAGTTTTAGAAACAGTATAGATCAATATATTAGAAACTCAAAAATATTAATTTTAGAACAAGTTCTGAAATTTTAATGAACATTTTTGAATATAGAAGAGTATTACTGTGCTATAGATGGATGGCTTCTACTCAAATTATGACCAACAATTTTTTTCGATTTCAAAACAACGGTACGGCAAAATTCTTTAAGAATATTTCCATATTTTAACATGCCGATGAAAAAATTCAAAATTTTGAATACTTGTGAACTCTTTAGTAGACGCCCAATTTGTGTTGCACAAACTGTCTTCACACAGTGCTATCATCAGTGGACAAAAATCAAAAAGATCATTGCTTCAAATTGTATTAAATGGAATTGATTTCGATAGATAACAATAGAACTAAAATAAGTCTGAATATATTTTTTTAATTTTGTTTTTTTTGTTGACGCCAGGTGGCGCCAAATTTCAGCAAAATCACAAAATAAGTACTTGTTCAAAAACATTTTTGGCTTCACAAAAAAGGTCGCCAGAAATCCATTTCAAAGATTTTTGATTTTTTTTGTTACATAGGCGTATTTGAAAAAATACAAAATTTAGATTTTAAATTCAGTTTTAATTTAGTAATGTTTTATAGAATAGAATTTTGACGTTTTTATTTTTTTTTTTTTATAAATTTGGCAAATTTTAATGAAAGATTAAAAAATACATCAAATATCATATTTGTTTTTCTTCGATTTTATATCACTCTGGGCCCTTATCTAATAGACACAAAAAAAAATCTTAACCACTTCGGTCCACCTTTACAAGACATATGGGTTTAAAAAAGTGTCTAAGGTGATAAATGTGATAATTTTGCATGATTACAACATGTAACTAACTCATTTGATATCAAAACAGTCTTAATGATAGTTCTAGCTATAACAATAAATACAAGTAGGGTAAAAGGTTAATTTAATAAAACTTTTATATTAATGGGTATGGAATTTCCCAAAATAGATGATATCTTAAAACTTCAATTTTCGACTTAAGCTATTCTTCCATATTTCCACAGCTATATTTAATTATTATGTAAAATAGTGGAAAAATGTCAAAAATTCCTGGCCAGAACCAGGTATATACTTATGCATTAAACACATAGACAACAGCAGGCTACACGAACACCGACTACAAAAGTCGTTGGCTGCAATCGTCGCCTCGTAGTCAGCTACTTAATTATTTTGGGGACGGCAGCTACATTTCGAAACATCTGTTTATGAGTGGTGCTAATATCGCGTTTATAAGATGGACAAAATAACAATTTAAATTTTGATAAAAACGACATAAATTCATTTTATTAATTAACCTCCGAAATCAACGGTTTTCTTGTACCTGATAGTATGTCTATATCAAAAAAAAAAAAAAAAAAAATTATAGAAAGATTCTGGTGTGATCTCTAATAGTTTAAGAGTTATGGGCTTTTTAAATTTCAAGAATAATACGGTATAACTTTAGAAGTTTATATCCGATATTAACTTTTTTGGTATCAAACAAAAGCTACTGAAAATATCTTTTATATTCTTATATATTCTATATAATATTCTTTATAATGGATAAGGAGCTGCAACCGACTTTTTTTTTGTAAAAATTCGTATATCTTAAAACAATATAGATATAAGTATGCTCTTTTATATAATGAATTTTATAAAGGACATACTGGGCTTTTATATAGCATGAACTACGTAGCTCTAGCACGCAGCGTGTGAGTTGACAGTTTAAAAAATAACTTTTTAAAATTTTACTTCTATTGAGTTATAGTTATATAAATATAAATTTTTACATAATATTTTATTAGATATTATTATATACATTAACGGTCTTATGTTAAAAAAAATCTTAAATATTGCTTAAAGAACACGTTAGTTACCAAATACTTTAAGGCTAACAAACGATTGTTAAAAAATAGTATCCAAAAACAGTTCTTTAACTAGTGAATATGTCAAGGCAATTTTACATGTTAATGCTGGCAACATCGTCATTCTCTCTTGTCTCTTTATAGCTAAATATACAAAACAACGAATTAATTATTCATTGTTTCCTCCGGGTATTCGAATTTATAAATAGTGTTTTGTATGTTTTTAATATAAAATAACATTTTTCTTCTTTTCTTACTGTAAAATTATGTTTATGTTATATAAAAGCATTAACTAAACACATTTATAATGCAATAAAATAATAAATAGACAAATTTTTACTAAGGGTTTAAACCGATTATTTAAAAATCGAGTACTTTTAACTCATGTTGAATATATATACATCACTATAATGTTTTTTGTAAATTTCATTGACCGATGTCTGTTTTTTGTTGAAAACACTAATTTTTTGTTAAAAATTAGAATTTGTATTATCAATTTCTTTGAAAAGTTTGGTTTTAGTATGAAATATGTAAAATAGAGTATGAAATATCATGGAAATTATATTTCATAAATTCCCCACCCCGAAACCTTTTATACGATAAAAAATAGCTAATTAGAAATAATATGATAACTAAATTTAGCAAAAATATTGTTTTTTAATAGATAAGTTTGAAAACTTAAATATTTTCTTTAAAAGTTTTCACAAAATATTATTTGTCAAAACAGTAAAATATTTAACGTATCTTTAAATTATGTAGACAGCTACTTTAAAGCTTACAATCGTTTTAGGATAATACTTTAAGGAATTTTGCTTAACTTTAGTTTACCAATCGTAGTTTACCAATCGTTTTTGCATAAGACCGTAAATATATAAATATTTTACAAGTATGTAAATTGTTTACATAAATTCTCCCCATTGTATTTGTGATAAATTCAAGTGGTTTAAATCGCTCATTTATTTCAATATTATATGGTGTTGACAGCACTAAATCTTTTATTGTCGCCAACAAAAAAAAAGAGAATAGTTTAATTTTGGCTACAGCTACAACGGTGGTCGGTAGTCGTGTAGCTGTGTCGACTCTAAAAAATGTATTTCTATTTGAATACATGTATTCTAATTTTGACAGGTTGTAGCCCGTAGCCTGCTGTTGTCTATGTGTTTAATGCATTAAGGATCGTCTCACTTGGCAATAAATACAGTTTTTTCTAAATCACTTGTTTTCCAGAAAGAACGATTGTTAGGATTTAAATCTTAAAAAAATCATTAAAAAAAAAGCTAAACTACCTTAAAATAAAAAAGCTTAAAATTTTTTTTTTCAATTTTAAATATTTTCAATAAATTAAATAGTAAATACCAAATATTCGTTGAGAAGTAAGTTCATATAAAGTCTATTAAAATTAGACAAAATCATCTGTTTCTTGGCAATTTCTATAGCTTACTTAGGCCCCTAATTGTAAACCAAAATGACAAGTTCATGGCCCCAATAACAAGATCGTGTTTAAAAAAGAAAAACACAATACATATGAAAAGTGAATTGAATATATTTGCATTTCAACTCATTATTTAGTGATTGAAAGTTTTGTTAGTTGCAACCATTGCTATTGTATGTTTCGTATAAAAAACTTCTGCTCTTGAGTATTTGTTAAAAACAAACTACTAACAATCCTTTTTCTTATCAAGAAACTATGAATAAGTTGATATGATTTTTTCTGTCATTTCAGCACATTTCTTCTTTTCTAAGCAGTTGATTTTCTTTGAAGAAAATAACTTGTGAAAATGACAAGAAAAGCAAACAAACATGATGCTCAACTAACTTGATGACAAGAATTAAATTATTTAAAAGCCCAAGAATATGCCAGATTCAGGAAATTCTTAGAGAAAATATTATAAAAATATATATTTATATAACTTTCAATTTAATAATGGATTATTAGAAGAAAAGTTGTTTGCAAAATGCATGTTGATTTTCATTCTAAACTTAATCACTTAAAGTTTTTGTACAATTTTTGAAAAATTTCTCTAGTTTTGTGTAACTCATTTCTTCTTAGTTTTAAAAAAAATTATTATCTAGCTTTGACATTTTCAACATCACTTTTGGATTAAGTCTCACATTTTTCCACAAAACTATTACTATGAAAAGTACTTACATTTCCTTCTTTTTTGTTTGTTAAATATTTAGGACGAACAAACAACAAAAAAGTACCAACAAAGTAAAGGAAAGGAATAAAATAAAAAGAAATAGTTTGTTAAAAATAAGTACAACTTAAGTTTATTGTATAAGAAAAAGTCGAAAGACAAAAAAAAAATATACATAACAATTTTAAATAAGGTCTACACATGTTCATATTTGCAAATACACTGTCATATAAGTACTTATTAGAGGGGCTCAAGAAAAAGTTATCAAGTAAAGTAAATGATTAATATCAGTATTAGTATTAGTATTTGTCTATGCCTTCCCTGTAGGAGATTGAGTGTCAATTGTCTTAAAGTTACTAGTAATTTTCTACTACAGCAAGTACTAGTGCAAACGGAGTTGAAACTTTAGTAGAAAAGTACTAGTTCTCGAAGTGGTTTTAGTGCACCACTTGCAGATCGATAGAATTTTGTTTAATGGAACAAAAATTCGTCTACATCTGTTTTGGTACTGCTTTTAAAATTCATTTAAGTATATTTTGTTCTCTCGGGTGGTTAAATTTCAAGGGCCGATGCTGATTTTGAATAAAACACAAACTATTTAGGTAATTATTGTAATTTTATTTTATTATGATATATTGGTATTACTCAATTATGTATGGGACAAAATATTGGCCAAAAGGGCTCCGCGACCACGGCGGCACACCTCCATCCGATGGTCCAAATTTTCGATGACCCCGAAGCATAATGGAGGTTCTATGCCGTTAATGTGCCGAATTTTCTCATGCTTTAGCTGATGGATTGTTACTGGCTTATCGACGTACACCTTTTCTTTCAAATAACCCCAAAGAAAAAAGTCCAACGGTGTCAAATCACATGATCTTGGCGGCCAATTGACATGTGATATCATGGCCATTGAATTTGTTGCGCAAAAGAGCCATTGTTTCGTTAGCTGTGTGGCAAGTGGCACCGTCCTGCTGAAACCACATATCGTCCACATCCATATCTTCCAATTCGGGCCATAAAAAGTTCGTTATCATCTCACGATAGCGAACACCATTCACAGTAACTGCCTGACCGGCCTCATTTTGGAAAAAATACGGCGCGATGATGATGATGTCACTCTTTGTGGGTGCATTGGTTTTTCGACAATCAGTCTTGGATTCCCATTCGCCCAAATGCGGCAATTCTGTTTATTGACGAATCCACTGAGGTGAAAATGTGGCTCATCACTGAAGATGATTTTCTTCGAAAATTGATCATCCACTGTTGCCATTTCTTGCCACCATTCTGCCCATTCACGACGTTTGAAATGGTCAAGAGGCTTCAGTTCTTGAGCCAATTACACCTTGTAAGCATGTAAATGCAAGTCTTTATGCATAAAGTTCATCAACGACGAGCGTGAGAGGTGCAATTGTTCGGCACGACGACGAGTTGAGGTGGACGGCTCTTCAGCCACACTATCGCGAACAGCAGCAATATTTTCTGCAGTACGAGCTGTACGAGCATGCACTGGTGTTCTCACATCTTCTACAGACCCGGTTTGCTCGAATTTTTCCACGATTTTTGCGATTGTACGAACATTTGGACGATCAAATTGACCAAAAAAATCACGAAGTGCACGACATGCATTTTGATTTGAACGCCCATTTTCATAATAAGTCTGGATAACTTTAACACGTTGTTGGATTGTGTATCTCTCCATGGTTCTAATTGAGAAAGTCTGAAATAGAGAAATTTCAAATAAACTTCGGAAAAAAACTTTGCGTTTTGGTGTGGTTCACATTCAACATCGGCCCTTACAATTTAACAACCCTTAATTCATATATTTAAGAATAAAATACTTAAATACAAAACGTAATTTTATTCATCGGCTTTTCTCTTTTAAAAAAGATTTCTATATCAATTAAGAGACTTTAAACATTCCGTTATAAAATAAATAACTTGGCAAGCCTACGACAATTTTGTATTTATACCCTTCACCACCATAGGTGGAAAGGGTATTATAAGTTTGTGCTGATGTTTGTAACGCATAGAAATATTTGTCTTAGACCCACCTTTTAGTATACCAATAGACTTAGAATCACTTTCTGAGTCGATTTAGCGATGTCCGTCCGTCCGTCCGTCTGGCTGGCTGGACCCCCATGTAAACCTTGTAATCAAACTACAGGTTGCAATTCTAAAGATAATTTGATGAAATTTGGCACAGATAATTTTTTTGATAATGGGACCATGGCTATTGAAATTGGTCAAAATCGGTCCATTATTTATGGTACCTCCCATAGGCCCCACTTCCCGGAATTGCTATATTGGCCACAAATATCAATATTTTTTCATGAAATTTAAAACAGAGACTGCTTATGTAAACTTAAATCACTGTACCAAATTTCGTTGAAATCGGTTCACATTTGACCATAGCTCCCATACAAACTCTTCTTCAAAAACGCACTAAATGAGACAAAAAATCACTAAAACGCTAGTAAATTTAAAGATAATGAAAATTTTGAGTTTATTTTTTGCATACATAATTTGTGTAACAACTGTAATCAATTTGCCAAATTTTGAGAAAATCGGTCCACATTTGACCCAAGCTCTCATATAAGTCTAAATGACGGAAACAGGTTGAATATATACGTTTTGAGAAAATGTTTGTATGATTGCAAAATTTAGCAAATATTTGTCTTTATACAGGAAAAATAACACCTTTGACCTTAGTGGTGAAGGGTATCGTATGGTCGGCTTGACCGACTATAGCGCTTTCTTACTTGTTTTGTATTGAAGTTTGGTTTTTGTCAACAAAAAATTAAAAAATAGAATATATAAAAAACAATAAAAAATATAAAATATTTAAAAAATTAAAATAAAAATGAATGTAACGTTGATGGTACGAATGAAAAGCAGAATCTCAAAAAAGAAATAATAGGTATTGAGGCCCTATGCTCCATTGGGAGTCAAGGATAACAGGAGAATAGGTATGTAAATAAAAAATGTAATCTTAAATCCAGTGCGTAATCGTAAAATTCTGTATACTCATGTTAAATTATTTAGATGCTATTGCTGTATTTAACGATGGTCCCGATATCGTCTTGAGAAAAGCCTTGCAACTACAAAAGACCAACCAACCGTTTGGGAAAATTAGAAAATATGGAAAGCATTGAAAACGCTGAAATTGAAGACCTAAATCGCATGATTAAATTTAATATTTTTAATTAATCTAATAAATAAAACTATTGGAAAATTTATAATTAAGGGTAATTTTTACTAGGGGAACAAAGGAAAAAGGGACCACAATATGGGGACTGGTTCCATTGCAACTAATTGTACCAAAATGTACTAGTGCACTACTAGAACCTATGGTACTAGTAATTTTCTAAACACACACTCAATGCTAATTTAGACATTAAGATGCTATAGGAAAGCTTACAGTTGGGAACTAGTACTGGTACTTTTGGTACTAGTTAAGTACTAGTAAAGTACTAGTTTGATCTCCGACGGGGTTAGTCTATGATTTAGTCTGTATCTTAGTCTATGTCTTAGTCTATATCTAAGTCTGTGAATTAGTTTATATCTTGATCTATGCTTTAGTCTATGTCTTAGTGTTTGTCTTAGGTTTTTCCCTAAAATCACTGTGCCAAACTAATGCCAAAGTTTTCTATAAGACTACACTAGTTAAGGAAATAATCTTCAGATACTTGTGATATATGATGGGAACATATTAAAGTACAAAAGATTTTAAGCATCACCCCGACACCCACCATATCCCATTCACTACTGTCTTGTCAACATATTTTCCATACACTTTGAAAAATTATAAAAATAAGAAAAAATTTATCATATGAAATGGCTTTTCTTTGTTGGCGCTTCGTTAACACACAGAAAATATGCATAAGAAATATACATAAATACATAAAAAGAAATATTACTTTGCAAACAAATATTGTTAAAGTATGTTGTTTGACATTCTGTTCTTGTCATTTCTTATTTTATTTTTAAATTAAAAACTTTTCCATTTAATACAAAACGAAAGAAGTTTTATGTTCTTTTTTAAAAATTTTTCTCTTAAACATGACTAGAACTTGCAACTCGCTGATATAATGCAAAATTGATAAACATGACTTGTTGTATGTATTTGGACAAACATGCATCTTATTATTTTTATTATAAGAAAAATAGATATTGTCCATTTGCTGCAACACTGTTATAACACAAAATTGTCAGGTTTGGAACTAATGGGGCAAGCAAAAAATCGTCTTAAGGTTTTCCAATGCTTACTATTCAGGGGTGTCATAGAAACCATTTCATTGGTATTGGTTTTGAAAACGACAAAAAAAATTAATTTGGTGTCATGAATTCCAATATTAATGTTCGAGCTACATTTTCTATTGGTTTTATGTGTCACGGAAAATATTATTATTGGTTTAGTATTGGAAATAAACCAAGCAACTTACAGTTAACAGATTTCATTTCAAAATTGGTCTATCAATTTAAAACAAGGGCGTTACTGGCCAGCTGGTGCCTTTTTCGATTTAAAGATCCACTAAGAACAGATTTTTGAAAATTTGGCCCTATGGAGGATAAAAAAGGGAAAATTCAATAACGCTATAATTCCCAAACTAAAAACAATAGAACCAAAATTGAAATCGAGTTTGGATCAGTTACAAAAATAATAAAAAATAACAGCACAAGTGGTAAGTACTTTTCGAAAAAAGGGGAGAAAAAGTGAAAAAATATTTTTGGTACTTTTTAATTTTCAAATAAAAAGAGATGGGTGAAAAGTTTACACAGCATTTTGTATCATGTAATAAGATAAAACCAAGTTTAGGTAATTTTTGTCTTTTGACTTTGCAATCAATGAATCGTATCGACAAACATAAAAAATATCAAAAATGGGAAAAATTGTAAAGCTAGAATATTCTTTGTGTGGAGGTACTGGCGAAGCAAATGCATATCAACATATTTTTTGCAATTTAATGAATATCGTATGTAAGTGACAATCGTCCTTTGATTGGCTGTGGTTTGTTTCTTGGTGTAGGTAGATTACATTTTTTCCAGTCCACAATTCGGTCATTTCATGATACAAGCTTCAGTTGTCCAAATCGCAGCGTTTTCTTTATACCTATACCACAAACATCGCAAAAAACTAAAAGTTTTTCTTCAAATAATTTTCTTCAATAATTTTTATTTCATTTTTTTATTTGATTCTTGATGTTTCAAGAAAATTTCAAATGAAATAATAAACAATTGATTCGAACATTTTGTTTGATTTAAAACCAATAATAACAAAACCGACTTGGTTTCATGACGCCAAATATAACCAGTATTGGTTTTCAAAACCGAGAAATTTAAAAACTGACTTGGTTTCTATGACACCCCTGATTAACTTAAACATGTAGTAGAGCTATTATCTGAGAGTAAAATGGCATCGTATTTTTATTGGTTTTAGCCGAAATACAGTAAATTAATTTCTAAAGATACAAACACAAAATCGAAGAACATGTAACGCATTATTGATGCTAAGTAAGTGCGTCAATCTATCTGATTATTATACCCTTCACCAATAGGTGAAAGGTATATTAGTGATCGTAGACCCCATAAAAATTATACCGATCGACTCAGAATCGGGAAGAGAATCGATTAAGCGATGTCCGTCTGTCTGTCTGTCTTTCTGTCCGTCCGTCTGTCTGTTGAAATCAAGTTTCTGAAGCCCCTGGAGGATGGACTTACATAAATTATATATCAGATTTTAGGAAATTCTCCCGCAATGAACACTATTAAATTTCATTAAAATCGGTTTATAAACATCGAAAATATCGCAAAAATACCAAAAATTAGACGAAAATTTTAAAATTTTTGATTGAAACACACTTTTAAATAATAAGAGAAAAAAGATACTCCTGGTGATACTCCATGTGATATTATGTTATATATCAGATTGTAGGAAATAGTTTCCCAAAGCACTCCGTAAAATTTTATCAAAATCGGTCCATAAACAACTGAGATATCGCCAAAACACTGAATTTGATGTATCGCAAATTGCCTAAAGTTCGCATTAGAGAATGTTTGTTGAAAAAATTAAATGCAGAAATAGGAAAAACCATCCTCCTTTAGCACGGACCTACATAAATTTTATATCAGATTTTAGGAAATTCTCCCGCCAAGCACGTTACAGCAAATTGCCCAAAGTACGTGTCTAAGAAATTTTGTTTATATTTTGTAAGTATTGTTTCAGCGATATCTCAGGTGTTTATGGACCGATTGTGATGAAATTTGACATCGTTCTTTGTGTGAGGATTTTCTAAAATCTATACTCCATAAATCTGATTACGAATACCATTCAAATTGTACCGATCAACTCAGAATCGGCAGGAGAATCGATTTCGCGACCTCCGTCCGTTCGTCTGTTTTTTGTCCGTCCGTCTACCTGTCTGTAATTTTTTCTTTTGTAGTCAAGTTTTTGGAGCTCCTGTTTTATCGATATCTCAGATGTTTATTTTGATAAAATTAAATAGCGTACTTCGCAGGGATTATCTAAATCCTGATGCATTCGGTAATTTGTGGTAGATATAATTTAGCGTTTAAGCGATGGTGTTTTGATCGACAATGATGAAATTCAGGGTGGGACAATATCCTAAAATTTTGTGTAAAATCCAGGAGCTCCACAAATCTGATTTTAGCAGACAGACACTCTGCATTAATCTTAATTTTGTGTCTGACTTTTGAACATTATGATAACATTTGAGAATGTATTATATATCAAATTATAGGTGATCTTCCTAGGAAGTACAAAAATGCAGCTAACTACATGATATCCGTTCAAAACCTACATATGTATGTAAGTATCTCACATATCAACGAAAATTTAAATTTTTTAATTGCAATTGGGAGAAATCCGTTCACGTTTGACAATTGATCCCGTATAACTTCGCCTAAGATACGATGATGACATTTAGTATAAAGACGGTACAATATTGATATTCAGGGCGATAGCGCCTAAAATAAACTTTCTAGAGGGACAACATTTGACAAAAGTATTTCTGATCTCTTGAAAAGTTCGATATTGAAAATGGGCGAGCTCTATTCACATTTTGTGAAATCTCCCATATAACCCCGACCGGGAATCGATTTAATGCTGATAAATTAAATTACATTAAAATTGCACAAGGAACTAGAGCAAAACTTTCCAAACATCCATCGGACAGATCGAAAGAACAATACATCCCACATATTATTGATGAAGTGTTCATTTTAATTAATTAACTAACTTTAGATTAATAAGTAAATCTTTAATAACTTTTCCGACAAAGCTGATATCCATACATTTAAAAGCTATATATTTCACGTATGTATCTAAAACTAAGAGTGTATACCCTATAATTTTAAGGCTTATCATTGTTAAAGCTTTGACCTAAATCAGTCCGCTAACTTCAGAGTTTTACATAACTAATTAAGAACTTTTACTAGTTGGATAATTCGTACGAATTAAAGTGCACAACAATCACTGGGCACTGTGTTTTTGGGTTGCATGCCAGAATACTTAAACTTCATCAAATCGATGTGCTATTGCAAATGTAAGGGCATCTACATTTTGAAGCATCTTTTCTGCATGGTTTATCTGGTCTATCGAACTTTATTAAATGTTCGTAAAATATGTGTCTATTTTATTTCGAAGCTACTGGCTGGCTTAAATATGCATTCTCTATTTGTAGTCTAGTAATCATTATCTTTCACAAAGGGACCACTTTAGAACCCAAGTGAAGCTTCCCTAGACATCAGCCACCTGCCCAACCTAACCTTTGGGTGCATAACTATTCTAGATGATGACGCCACCGAAAACCAAATTTTGCTAGGAATTACATTAAGTACTTTTGCAACACCATTGGTGAAGGGTATCAAAGATTCGGCAAAGCCGAATATACCACTCTTACTTGTTATTATCTTAATATGTTTAAAGGAGAGTTTTAACTCGCTGCCTTTCTTAACTTTCAAATAACCTTTAATAACATTAACACATAGTCAATTACATTGTCAATGGTTAATGTAGGTGGTAGTAATTCCATTATCTCATACGTAAACTACGTACCTAAAGAATTATTAGTTCAACTATAAGTTCTGCTAACGTCAACAAGAAACCAAGCTGGGACATTCCATAAGGTGGTATGTGGAATTTGCAATTAACAAACTATTAATGGAGCTCATTCCATAAGATTTAAAATCATCGCTCATAACTCAGTGACAGTATCTTTGCACTTGTTGCCTTTCATGATTTATAAAAGTCATCTGATTGCATTAAGTCAGGGCCGATTACTTCGGCAATGGTTTATTTAGAGGTTGATAATTTAATCATCCCATTTAGAAGAAAACTTCTTTTCATTAGCTAAACAATAGGAACTGACTTCCATAAAATATCATGACTTCAAATGATAGTGTTTTGTGTGTTCAGGTAAATTCCTTTCATCGCATTTGAATGTCGATCTTCAATGCTCTGAGAATGACTCCAATTAAGATGGATTGACCATGCAAATGTTTCAGAGTCATTATGGACTCTATGGAATCATTAGTTTTACTTTGGACAATTCTTAATGTAGTATATGGGGCTACTTCAGAAGATGGTGTTGTAAAAATTTCAAGTGTTCTATAATTTCAGGTGCTGAATGTTGGTATCCAATGCTCTAGGATTAAATCCCATTAAAACTGATCACACCAAATGCCTCGGAGTTGATTTACAGTGCAAAAACGCTCCAAAAATTTTGTGTAAATCAAAGTCATTTTCTTTCAGTTCGATTTGAATTTCAAAAGGATGGAATCAGATATCTATTTTTATACCCACCATCAAAAAGAATGGGGGTATATTGAAATTGTCATTCCGTTTGTTATTTCCATAATATTGGCTCAAAAATCAAAAAAGATATATATTCTGAATCCTTATGAAATTCTAAGACGATTGAGCGAAGTCCGTCTGTCTGTCCGTCTGCTTGTCTGTATGTCTGTCTGTTGATATCAGGCTAACGCCTAAACGAAAGGATCTAGCTCACTGAAACTCAGTAAAAACATTCTTCATCTCTGAAATTGAAATTGGGCAAAATCGGTTAACATTTGACCAAAGCTCCCGTATAACCTCGCCTACGCTAATCGCTTATTTGCTAATAAATAACAAACTCTAATAGCTTTGATAATAAAATTTGGTATATAGAAGTTTTGTTTAAGCCCTAGGCAGCATATAAAATTTCATCAAAATCGGTTCACATTTAGTCATAGCTCCCATCCAAAAAACTTACCGAAACAGCAAAAATTTCATCTAAAATACACTTAAATGCCAATAAATCTAAAACTATAATAGATATAATCACTAAATTTAGCACGAGGAGGTCTTATGTCAATGTCCACCAGAGTACAAAATTTTGTCATAATCGGTCACCATTTGACCATAGCTCCCATATAAAAAACTAACGGAAACACAAAAATACAAAAAGAAAAGGGGGTCTATGTCCGTCTGTCCGTTAGACAAAAGCGCGATAGCACCTCAACTAAAAGGGCAACAGCAACAAAATTTGACAAAAGGTAGTCTTATGTGAATGCCAGCCAGTTTGCATTTTGTTACAATCGGTCTCCTTTTGACCATAGCTCCCATATAAAAAACTTACAGAAACACAAAAGAAAAGTAGATTTATGTCCGTCAGATAAAAGCGCGAAAGCTCCTTAACTACAAAAGCTAGAGGGACAAAATTTTACAAAAGTATTTTGAATATCTTGAAAAAGATGTGTGTTGAAAATGAATAAAATCGGTTCAAAGTTAGTTAAAGCTCCCATATAACCCCGCCCCGCGAACACATTAATGCTGATAAATTGAATACAATTGTAATAGCTATAACGATTAAATTTAAAATAGGGAAGTTTTCTGCAATTTTTGATCAGTTTATCAAATTTTATAGGAATCAGTCCTTACTTGACTTTAGTTTTCGTATAAAAAACACTCACGGAAACCAAAAATTTTAGCAAAGGCCTGTTAAAAGCTATTAAATTAGAAACTATGATAGCTGTGGCCACTAAATTTTGCAAGAATAAGCTCTATATATATACCAGCCAGTAAAATTTTGTAACAATCGGTCAACATTTGGCTATAATTCTTATATATATATAACATCCCCTTTTTATATCTGCAATCAAAAAGATTTGGGGGTACATTCATTATATTAAGATTGCACCTATGAAATTAGATAGGCATCAATCAATGTTCAGCCCAGCCCAGACTTTATATATGATGAGTGCATTAGGAAGTCATAAGGAAATATATGGACCTGCCGTATTACTATTAACGTGTTTAGCCTATACCCGGTTATGAGACCAAATTTTGATCAAAGTAAATACTGGGGAAACCACTAAAATATTTTCAAATGTTGAACTATAAAGCTACGGCAACCGAAGTTAGTCCAAAGGTTTTACCAACAATACCAATTAGCTTAGCGATTTTTTCAGTTTTAGTCCAGATTTTGAATTAACTGCACCCTTGTAGATATATGAGATATGTTTCTAAATTTAACACAACTTGATGGTGGGTATATAAGATTCGCCACATCCGAATATAACACTCTTACTTGTTATATCTACAATCAAAAAGATTCTGAGATACAAGCAGCATATGAGGATTATGTATGTGGTAGATGCATTAAGAACTCCTAGCAAAATATATGGACCTGTCGTATTACTATCAACTTATTTATCCTTACTAAATATTAAGCTAATTTACATCACATATTTGCCGAATATCGAAATTTAAATAAGATTATCGACGAAGATATAAGAATCATTTTAAGGAGTATACTCTTAAAAAATGTCTCCATAGCTGGCGCGCTATGCTCATTTTATCACTGCCACATCGTAACTAAAACATTCGCACAATCGATATTTCCAATGGGGTACCCTCACTCCTCACCGTTTATTATTTTTTAACGGTGATATTTTTGGAAATTTAAATGCTTTTAAACTAAGCTCTAAAGTTATATACATTTTATATTATACAATGGTATCTATGTCGGTGAAGGGAGTGGGGATAGGGCCTTTTTTATCCGACTCTTATTAAGAGAATTTCTTTTAAGCTTCCTGACCTTTACAGGACAACGAAATCGCTCGATGCCTCGTAGTATGGAAAAAATATATTACTTTTTTATTTATTTGTAATAGTAAGTGTTGGTATCCCATTGTTGGCAATAGACTTCGTAATCTAATATCTTGGTTTCTATGCTAGAAGACTCAATCTTCAGAGTTTCGCTCCTTATTTAAGAGAACCCTCTTCTTACCATTTATCTAATTTTTGGATCATGGTCCATCAGTTATATTAACTAGAAGCCGATTACAAATCGAGTTTTTCATATACACAACACGAGCAGTGCCAAAATTCTGTGGTAAAAAGCCTGATAAAAATTGAAAGTAATTAAACCCTTCACCACCATATATGCAAAGGGTAAAGTATACCAATAGACTTAGAATCACTTAATGAGTCGATATTACGATGTCAGTCCGTCTGGACGGCTGGCCGGCTGGATCACCATATAAACCTTGTAATTTGATGAAATTTGGCTCATATAATTTTTGATAGTGGGACCATGGCTATTTAAATTCGTAAAAATCGGTCTATTATTTATGGTACCTCCCATAGGTTAAACTTCCCGGAGTTTATGTTTTTGGCCAAAATAAACATAAATATTTTTTCATGAAATTTAACCCTTATACACTCCTTGGGTCAATTTGACCCAATTTTGTTTCCCAAACGCAAAATTTTCCCCTAAATATTTAGATATGAACGTGAAACTTTAATTTATCCATTACAGGGACGAAATTTATATTTTTAAAGGAAAATAATCAATCTAAATTTTTCCTCCCCCCTCCACATTTCAAAACACGACTTACACCATTTAGTACCCTTTGTGTCAATATGACCCAACAAGCGATATTTTAGCTTAATTCCACTTTATATTTTTTTTTCTATAGAACATAATTGCGTCGAGTTCAGCTTCATTCAGAATCATCTATCAATAATTTGTTCAGTCAAATAATCAATATAATCGCTTTCATTGAATATTTTTCCATTCATGGGCTGTTCACATATTACGTAACGATATTAACGCAATTTCTTTTTGTTTTCAAATGATATAACTATATTGATATAAGAATATTTCCAAGGCGTTTGATATAGTGTGGCACGGAGCACTTCTATCAAAACTTATTGCCCTTGGTGTCGGTAATAACTTCTCTCGGTTTATATCGAGCTTCCTCAGAGATCGCTCTATACGAGTTGCAATAGATGGGTTCTCTTCAAACGAGTCCAAGATTTATACAGGGGTACTGCAAACTCTGTTCCTTCTCCAACACTATTTCTTATCTTTATAAATGACCTTCTACATCAAACTTCCAATCCTATCTACTCTTTTGCAGATGATAGTAATATTTGCCAATCATACTCATTCTGTCGTAGGCCAAGCCTTCTTGAAACAAAACATGATTTAATCATCAAACCGAGATTTAGAAACAATTTCAGAATGGGGTCGGGCGAATAGATGTTGTACGCTTACGCATAAACGCGCGGCAAACCATGTTTCTTTATCTGTATTAATGGGTGGTGCACATATTGAGGAATCAGATGCTCTTGATGTTCTGCACATGACAATTTAATGTGATGTCCGTTCGTCAAAATACATCTTTTAAGTGTCGAAAGAAGCATTCAAGTGACTCGGTTTTCTAAAATAGTTCAAGAGATACTTCACTTCACATTCATGCATTAAACACATAGACAACAGCAGGCTACACGAACACCGACTACAAAAGTCTTTGGCTGCAATCGTCGCCTCGTAGTCAGCTACTTAATTATTTTGGGGACAGCTACATTTAAGATGGCAGCTACATTTCGAAACACCTGTTTATGAGTGTTGCCAATATCGTGTTTATAATATGGACAAAATAACAATTTAAATTTTGATAAAAACGACATAAATTCATTTTATTAATTAACCTCCGAAATCAACGGTTTTCCTGTACCTGATGGTATGTCTATATCAAAAAAAAAAAATTTATAGAAAGATTTTGGTGTGATCTCTAATAGTTTAAGAGTTATGGGCTTTTTAAATTTCAAGAATAATATGGTATAACTTTAGAAGTTTATATCCGATATTAACTTTTTTTTAGGGTTTGCAAAAAACCGTGAAAATGAGATACCGCGGTTTCGGGTTTAAAACACCCAAAACCGGCCGGTTTCGGTTCGGTTTTCGGTTTTTTAAATAAAACTATTTCAGTTTAAATTTGTAGGAAAATTTAGATAACTTCATTAAAACATATAATTTAATACTAAAATTCAGGAAAATAATTCAGGTTTTTTAAATATGAGGGATTTCTTAAATAAGTCTTGTTTCTTTTGGAGAAACTGCAGAGCCCCTTTAGCGTGAATAATTTTTGCATCCGAGTGACAAATTGCTTCAATAATAATTTTTACAAATAGCAAATATTTTCAAGAATTTTCAATTTCAAAGTCGATAGAATGAAGCAAATCTAAGGTCGTCAGCATTTCATGAATACTTTGTTTTAAAAGCAGAAATCTAAGAGTAAACTTAATTCACGATTATGATGCTTTTTAACGCTTGTTTGTAAAATATTATAACGAACTGACGAATTTTTTAAATACCGAACAGTTTTTCTTAAAGCCTTTAGGTTCAAATGTATATGGGCAATCGGTTTTAAATGAGTCAAAATTTCATCGTTGCCGTCTTCAAAATTGATATTCAGATACAAATTTGATATTGGCTGCTGCTCCATCTATAGTACATGCTACGATGTTTGCATTAAGTAAAATATCAAACTCCATTAAATTACACGTTCTTAAAATACGGCCCAGGTTATAAAATTTACCATGAGAATCGTGAATATTTACGTTCACATACCGTCTTCCCCTTACACCTGTCCATTCGTTCATTGTAAACACCTTTTGCTTGTTTCATTCTTCTGTTTCATTAAATAGACAAATTACGTGCAAATTTATGATAAGCTAATGTTATTTCTGAATAATGTCAACAAAAAATTTTGAAAAATAAATAGCTAAAACCTCGGTTTTTTTCTACGGTTTTCGGGTTCGGTTTTGAGGCATAAAAAACCGAGGTTTCGGTTTCGGTTAAAACCGAACTGCAAACCCTAACTTTTTTGGTATCAAACAAAAGCCACTGAAAATATCTTTTATATTTTTATATATTCCATATAATATTCTATATAATATTCTTTATAATGGATTAAGAGCTAATATACTATAAACTTATTTCTGCATTATTTTTATAAAAATTCGTATATCTTAAAACAATATAGATATAAGTATGCTCTTTTATATAATGAATTTTATAAAGGACATACTGGGCTTTCATATAATATGAACTACGTAGCTCTAGCACACGTAGCGTGTGAGCTAGACAGTTTAAAAATAACTTTTTAAAATTTTACTTCTATTGAATTAGAGTTATATAAATATAAATTTTTACATAATATTTTATTAGATATTATTATATACATTAAATATATAAATATTTTACAAGTATGTAAATTGTTTACATAAATTCTCCCCATTGTATTTGTGGTAAATACATTCAAGTGGTTTAAATCGCTAATTTATTTCAATATTATATGGTGTTGACAGCACTAAATCTTTTATTGTCGCCAACAAAAATAGAAAATAGTTTAATTTTGGCTACAGCTACAACGGTGGTCGGTAGTCGTGTAGACGTGTCGACTCTAAAAAATGTATTTCTATTTGAATGCATGTATTCTAATTTTGACAGGTTGTAGCTCGTAGCCTGCTGTTGTCTATGTGTTTAATGCATCAAAGTCTATTTTCCAGCTTCTCGACCGAATGCAGGAAATGGCGAAAGTGCTTATTGGGACAGTGGGGTATCCAGCACTATTGATTTACAGGAACACCGTCGCAATGTAAGTTGTGTCTCACTGTTCTATTGTTTATACTTTGGAATGTACTCTAATGAAATCAGAGAACTCGTTCCAGACACTCGGACTTTTTTACGCAAAACACGTCATTCTGTTAGAGCTCATTCTTTATTGGTCGATTGGCCGGTAGAATGAACAACACGCTACACTAAATTCGTTCTATATCTTCTATAGTTCGTATGTGGAATTCGTATGTGGAATTTACTCTCCGCAGAAGTTTTCCCTGCCAGTTGCAATATAGATAAATTTAAATCCATAAACACCACTCCATATATCCTCCCTTCCATAACCTATTTCCCTATTTCCAACACAATGCATTGTATAAGTAGGGGTCAGCCCCTAAATGCTGTTCCTAAATTAAAAAAAAAATCCTATGTTTAATATGATATTTTGTTAATATTTCATTGTTGGGTCATATTGACCCAAAGGGTAATATGAAGGGCACACATCCAAGGAAAGTAGAAGGACTAAAACAAATACTGCTAATGTAAATCAAAATTACTGTACCAAATTTCTTTGAAATCAGTCCCCAGTTGACCATAGCTCCCATAAAAACTCGTCTGTCAAAACGCGTTAAATGAGACAAAAATCACTTAAACGCTGGTAAATTTGAAGATAATGAGGATTTTTAGTTTATTTTTCGCATACATAAGTTCTGTAAAAACTGTTATCAATTTACCAAATTTCGAAATAATCGGTCCATATTTGACCCTAGCTCTTTTATATGTGTAAATAACAGAAACAGCTTAAATATATAAGTTTTGAGAAAATATTTGTATGATAGTAAAATTTAGCAATTATTTGTATTTATGCAGGAAAAAGAACACCTTTGATTTTAGTCGGGCTTGACCGACTAATAGCATTTTCTTACTTGTTTGATGCATAATTTTTGTAATAACTGTAATCAATTTGCCAAATTTCGAGATATTCCGTAAACATTTGACCCTAGCTCTTTTATATGTGTAAATAACAGAAACAGCTTAAATATATAAGTTTTGAGAAAATATTTGTATGATAGTAAAATTTAGCAATTATTTGTATTTATGCAGGAAAAAGAACACCTTTGATTTTAGTCGGGCTTGACCGACTAATAGCATTTTCTTACTTGTTTGATGCATAATTTTTGTAATAACTGTAATCAATTTGCCAAATTTCGAGATATTCCGTAAACATTTGACCCTAGCTCTCATATAAGTCCAGATTACGAAAACAGCTTAAAAATATATGTTTTGAGAAAATGTTTGTATGATGGCAAAATCTAGCAAATATTTCTCTTTATACAGGAAAAAGAACACCTTTGACCTTAGTGGTGAAGGGTATCGTATGGTCGGGCTTGATCGACTATAGCACATTCTTACTTGTCACTCCCCTTTTTAAGTATTCCGTCTGGCTGGATGTCCCTCAGGGTTCTAATTAGTTCCAAAGCTGTTTATTTTGCTACGCCCCGAATATATGTAACAATTAAGAAAAACTTAATTGACAATTGGTCCACCTGACTTTAGAGTTGAAAGGTATGAAATACAGACTTGACCGACTTTAATACTATTTTAACTGTTTTTATTAAGAAAACTACTGTAAAAGATTATTTTAGATCTATTTAACTCTAAACATATACAACTAACAAAAGTTTCTACTAAAACATACAAATGTCTATGATCTTTTGGTAAAGGGTTTAAATGATGTCAAATATACTTCGAATATCTGCCCCTGATTTAAATAAATGTTTCTTCTCATACAATTAAAACTTTTGCCTTAAGATTTATTTAATTTTTTCTAAAATAAAAAATTCAATATATTTTTTTCTTACTCCCTAAAGTTGGGTTAACTTGCTAAAGCCAAAAGAATATTTTATCTGCTATTTATCACATAAATGAATGTCATAAATAAGATTTGAAAGAAAATCCATAAAAATTTATGTTAATATACTAAGAATCAAGAGAAGAACCAGTATAAAAATTGTAACAAATGAAAAAAAAATATATATAAAAAGAAGAAATGAAAACTTTGCTATGATTTTAAAATATTTTACTAGGAAAATGCTAAAGGACTAAAGCATTGGATGTATGTATGTATAAATGACCAAGTTTATGAATTTATATATATTTATACACACAAATATACATATAAGATTATTATCTATGTGTCATCTTGAAATTGGAATTATACACACAATTTTACATTTACTTATAATAAAAGTAAGAAAAAACTTTTGAAATATTTTAAATAACTAAATTTATTTAAATGCTTTAAAAGTGTTCTTTGGTCTTATCTCTTAATATACAAA
The DNA here is from genome assembly GCA_933228675.1 of Stomorhina lunata. Lineage (NCBI taxonomy): Eukaryota > Metazoa > Arthropoda > Insecta > Diptera > Rhiniidae > Stomorhina > Stomorhina lunata. The sequence continues at coordinate 88,846,335 of OW121741.1, read as the reverse complement.
AAATTTTAGTTTTTAATTTTATCGAAACTTTTGTGGTTTATCACAGCAATTGTTGCTTCTTTTTAACATGAGAAATTGTTTAAACTCCATAAGTAAAATAAAATATATATACATTTATACATATGTATGTATGTATGTATACACAATAGTTACTTTCTAGAAAAAAAAAAATCTGTAAAGTATTTGATATATATTGCATTTTTACAACTTTTTTTTACAACTTTTAAATATTTTTAATTGCTGCAATATATCTTATTCAGTTCTTATCTCTTGAGACCACAAAACTTAAGGGGAATTAGAACTATGCACAAATGGCTTTTATATTTAAATCTGATTTATATATTAAACTTCAATTGTATTTATAATATATTAAATAAAGTAGTAAAATGTTGCACAGTATATATGAGAGGCAAAGTTTCAGGTTATAAGACCTTTAAATAACACTCTGATACAGTGAAAATACACTCGGAACGAAACCAAGCTCAACCAGTAGAACACGGTTAGAAGATCATTTTACCATTTTTAAAATTTTCGATATACCCTCAAAATCGAAAGTTATCGATAAAAAAACGATTTTTTTGGACTTATCAGAGAAAAGAAGGCTTAACTGAATCATTTTTACATCGATTTTAAATTTTAAAATGTGTTTCGACAGAAAAGAAAATACGCTTTCACTTCGTAAAGACCTTTTTTAACATGACCAATTTATCATAAAAATATTTTCCGCTGAAGTTAAAATTTTATTTTTTTTTCGATTTTTTCAACTTCGGAAGCTTTTTTTCGTAAAATTTATCAAAAGACCTAATATATTTTCCCTTAAAAAAAAATCATGGTTACCATTTTGTAAAACAAGAGTACTTTAATTAAAATCGGAAACATATAAACAGAGATATAACAATTTTAGTAAAAAAGGTGAATTCAGTATTATTTGTATATTAGAAAATTTTCTATACAATACTACGTTAGAGTGTTTTTTCAACTTTTTTTAAAAGTAGAGAAATGGCGGTCGGATTATTATGGCATTCGGTGAGAAACTTCAAATAACAAAATTTAAGCCAAATCGGACTACGTTATCACGTACAAATATAAGTACTTATACGTATATAGTACGTTAATTAAACTGGCCCTTTTACAAAAAAAACTTATATTTTTTTTAATTCGCTGTTAATTTAAATTTGAATAATCTAGGTTCACAAAATATTTAATGCACTTTTCAAGTAAATATAAAAAAGTTTGGCATTTCTAACAAAATACTGCGGAAAATGGCGTCCCAATGTGAAAAAATCAAAAAAAAAATAAAAATTTAAATTTGTTTGAAAATATTTTTGTGATAGTTTGATAAAATAAAAAATCTTTTTTAACGAGAAGAAAGCCTGATGTCTTGTCTGTCTCAAACCGTGTTAAAATTTCAAATCGATAAACAAATGACTTAGCTAGGCCTATTTTTGTTTGAGAAGACCAACTTTCTAAAAATGACAAACTGATACACTCAATAAGGCCTATCGTCTGATATAGGTTTCCTTAAAAGTGTATTTCTTTTTCCTCAAAATGTATCAGTGTGTAATCGGTAACCTGATAACATTATAGGCCAATAAAAATATATGCTGGATTTTTTCTATGAAGATATTTTTACTGTAATGTAATGCTAAACCACTGTACACTTTACACATACATACACATTTATTAATAACCCTGCAGTAAATGCCGTCAGAGAAACAATACTGTTTTGCTATTGACAATGTCTCCAGTACTACTTGCCTATTTTGCCCCATCCAATGTTATCTACTATTGACATTTAACATTTAGAGTTCCTACGAAATCTACCAGTAGACATTACCACTATTTACTTAGTATTGACTTTGTAGTTCTTCTGGTCCAAATGGAGACATTGGGATCAAATCGGGGTCTATTGATATACATATATGTTGACACATTTGTTGACAATGTCACCTGATATTTACTAGAATAGTAGTCTCTATATATTCACTATTTCAGTACTGAATTCAAATTGGGGACATTTGAATTATTATCACACAAAGTGTTGACATGGAGACACATGATCCCAGTTTTACTACAGGGAACTAACAACATGATTTCAATGTTATTAGTTATTACTAAATATTTATGACTTTGGTAATTACATTAACTATTTAGCCATTCATTACAATAATATAACAATAAATTTTAATGGTGTTAAACATCTATGTTTGGAAATATTCATATTTGTTGTAATGAGATCATTATTTTGAACAAGTAAGAGTGTTATATTTGGCTGTGCCGAATCTTATATACCCACAATCACCCACAAGGGTGCAGCTACTTCGAAATGTGGGCCAAATTAAAAAAAAATGTTACGCTAGTTAGTATTGTTAGAAAATATTTGGACTAAATACGGTACTACTGCAACAGTATTTAGTGCATTCGTTCAATATTTAAAAATATCTAAGTGGTTTCCCTAGTATTTACTTCGCAGAAAATGTCATAGAAACCAAGTCGGTTTTTAAATTTCTCGGTTTCGAAAACCAATACTGGTATTATTTAGTGTCATGAAACCAAGTCGGTTTTGTTATTATTGGTTTGAAATCAAACAAAATTTCGAAACAATCAGGGGTGTCATAGAAACCAAGTCAGTTTTTAAATTTCTCGGTTTTGAAAATCAATACCGGTTATATTTGGTGTCATGAAACCAAGTCGGTTTTGTTATTATTGGTTTTAAATCAAACAAAATGTTCGAATCAATTTTTTTATTATTTCATTTGAAATATTTTTGAAACATCAAAAATTAAATAAAAAAATAAAAAAAAATTATTAAAGAAAATTATTTGAAGAAAAACTTTCAGTTTTTTGCGATGTTTGTGGTATAGGTATAAAAAAAACGCTGCTGTTTGGACAAATGAAGCTTGTATACCCCAAAATAATGGAATGACCGAGAAAAAAATGTAATCTACCTATACCAGGAAACAAACCATAGCCAATCAAAGGACGATTGTCACTTACATGGGATATCCGTTTAATTGATATGCATTTGCTTCGCCAGTACCTTTACACAAAGAATATTTTAGCCTTACAATTTTCCCCATTTTTTAAATTTTTTATATTTGTCGATCCAAAAGACACAAAAAATATGAAAACTTGCTTTTATCTTATTACATGATAAAAAATTCTATGTAAACTTTTCACCCATCTCTTTTTATTTGAAAGTTAAAGCTAAAAAGTACCAAAAATAATTTTTCTCTTTTTCTCCCCTTTTTTTCGAAAATTACTTACCACTTGTACTGTTATTTTTGTAGCTCATCTAAACTCGATTTTAATTGTAGTTCAATTGTTTTTAGTTTGGGAATCATATCATTACAGGATTTACCCTTTTTTATCCCCCAAAAGGCCGAATTATCTAAAATCCGTTCTTAGTGGATCTTTAAATCGAAAAAGGCACCAGCTGGCTTATTACTTGCTTGCTTATTTATTTTTTCCAATTCATTAATTTTACATGTTTTTCTTAAAACTAATTCTTATAAGTATTTCTTCCTTACATACTATATTGTATTTAACAAGGACTTATCAACTAAATTTTTTATTTGTTACAGCATTGCTGTTAAACTACACTCTTTTTTTTAATTGTATATATTTTACATTCATTTTTTTTATTTTCCTTAAAAATTAGGTAAAAAAGGAGGCTTACTTAAAAATAACTTATAACTACTTGACTTAAAACTAATATGTACAAAGGATAGAATATGAAGATAGAATTATATTTACAAAAGATTTGGTCTGAGACCTATTGTGCAGTGCTGTACACAGAATTTTCTATGTTAAAAGTGTTAAGCCGCCTATGATAAAATAGGAGGCTTGCACCATTGTAGAGGAGACCGGCATCTTTTAGCGTCAAAAGATCTACCGGGGACATATATTTGGACATTTGGACGGCTTCAATATCGCCCGAGCTTTCAAAGCATTCCTGAATAAGTCCGTTCTCTAACGAACGGGCTTTTTCCAGAAATGCAATTCCAGTTCTGACCATGAAGGAATCTATTCTTTCAAAATCTATCGCCGCATAAACCGACCTGTTGGATGGTCTACGGTAGATGCCATCAGGTCCGAGACGGTGCCTCAAACCCAGACATGCCACCAGTATTCTCCTTTCCCATACCCTAAGCCTTTCCATCTGGGCAGACGATAGTCTGGACCAGACTGGGAAGGCGTAGGACATGATTGGCCGGATTACTTGGCGATAGAGTAGTAACCCCACTTTTTTATCAAGACCTCTCTGATGTCCCAATATCGATCGATATGTGGCGTATGTACGCTTTGATCGCTCTAAGACCTGATCAATGTGCCGGTAGAATTCAAAATTCTCGTGGAAAATTACACCGAGATATTTGATTCTATCCGACACACTGATCAGCTCATTGCCTATCATGAGGGACGGTATAAAGCCTCTACTGTTCGGGTAGAGGTGCTTTCTACGTCCCTTTATGATAACCGCTTCTGTCTTACTCATGTTAATTGTGAGATGCCATTTTCGAAGATATGGTTCAAGAACACCAAGGTATTCATTGAGCCGTCCGTTAATGTTACGAGCGCGAGGACCCGTAAATGCGATAAGAATATCATCCGCATACATTAAAAGTAGGTTACCGTCAGGTGGCTTAGGAATGTCACATGCAAGGACATTGTATAACACTGGCCCCAAAAGTGATCCTTGAGGAACCCCAGCAGCTGCAAACATTTCGTTAGATTCTTTTTCACCAACCTTTACCCTAAAGGTCCGGTTACTCAAAAAACTTGATACCATTCTGCACAAATTCCTGTCGAAAGATAGATTCATCATCTTGTAGATGATGCCGTCTTGCCATGCGGTATCGAAGGCCTTGGAAAAGTCAAGGCTAACAACAATTGTCGGATATCTCCTGTTAAGGCCCCTAGCAACAAAGTCAGAAAAAACCGTCAAAGCATGAGTCGTAGAATGTCCACTTTTAAAACCAAACTGAGAGTCAATGAGAATGCCTCCATCTGCTATTTTGTCTTTTAACTTTGCAAGCAAAAAATGCTCAAAAAGCTTGCCAAATGGAGAGAGGAGAGAAATTGGTCTATAATTTCCCTTCTCTCTTGGGTCACATTTCGGTTTCAAAATGGGGACTACCAGAGCTTTTTTCCAAGCGGTGGGAAAGTACCCAATATTAAGGCAGTGATTGTAAAGCACTGCCAGGAACTTCCAGGTATCGCTCCGAGTTTTTTTCAGAACGATATCTGGAATGCCGTCCACACCACATGATTTTTTGTTCGCTCTTTTTTTAAGGGCGTCCCCTATCATTTCCGCTCGTAAAAACCCATTCTCATTTGGTAGGCTACCATCAGCCTTCAGCGTATTGCTGAAAGATACTAAGGGTGCGGTATTATGAAAGATAGAGACATTCTCACTGACTGTAGCTGAGAAGGCGTCCCCATCTGGTAAACGTTCTCCTCGATGTATGTTCGAGAGGTGTTCAGCCAGTAGGTCAGCCTTCTCCACCTCGTCTGATATAAGTGAACCATTCGTGTCAGTCAGGTCATGCATGTCTTTGCGTCTGCTCAAACCAGCAGCGGCTTTTACAGTCTTAAAGGTCCTTTCGTTGACTTTGATGTTGCTTAGGAATTCAGACCAACGATTGCGCTCCAATACAGCAATGGCTCCCTGAATTATCCTGTCCAAGTTTTTAATGTCAGCTTTTAATGTCAAGCATCGGATTGGGTCTTCGCATCGACGTACGAGCCGCCGAAGTCGTTTCTTTTCCGCAATAAACCTTAAAATATTGGGAGGTAATTTTAAAAGTCCTTTTTTCTTGGGGACGATCTTTGGGATTGAGAAATCCATGGCCTTCTTAAAGGCGAGTGTCATTGATTGAACACAGGCATCGATCTCGCCCACGCCAATATTGGAATTCACTGGAAGAGCACAACCATTGAGTTCCCTATTTAGCGTCGCATTAAATCGGTCCCTGTTCATTCTACCAAAGTCGTAGATAGTTGGACGCACTCGACCAAGACAGTCCCCAATACTAAGTACGAATTCAACGGCTCGATGGTCAGATTCGTAGTCCAGTGTCCGAAGTCCGTTAGCTGTCAGTAGCGGCGTCAGGTCTGCGGAAGTCATCATGACGTCAATGTATGAGGAAGTTGTCGGAGTAATCCTAGGGCCATCAGTCGGGTGAATCTCTAAATTTGGATTTGCCAACAGAAAGCCATGGAGGTTTCGACCGCTTGTGTCAGTAACAGAGTCACCCCATGAAGGATGTCTCGCATTTAAGTCTGCTCCTATGATTGTGCTTCCATTGTTAGCAAGATCCAAGATTTTTGCAAGATCTCCGACCGATAAGGCCCCTTGAGGTCTCCGATATAATGAAACTACAGTAAGCGATCCTCCATTCACCCGGTGAATACGAACCGCCGTGGCTTCAATACTTCCTACATCAAGGATGATACTTTCACATGAGAGGCTGTCTTTTATCAAGACAGCCGTCCCACCCCCTTGACCATTTTGTCTGTTCTGTCTAAATGTACGATAACCTTCTAAGTCTAGTTTATGTCGAAAATTTAGCTTATGTTCCGCTATAAGCAGAACATCAGGCTTGTGTCTATCTAGAAATAATCTTAAAAAGTGTCTCTTATGTCTTGAGACAATTGAGTTTACATTTATAAATATGGTTTTTATTTGTCTAGCCATCGTGTCTGAGTGTCATTAGTAATCCAAGCATTGCATGGAATTTACTGTCGTCGTTATTAAGGTTAGCGTATTCACGCGCAAAACCCCCAATTTTGTTGAAGCAGCTTAAAAGACCGCCACCAAAAAATCGTTTGCAGTCAATATCTAACATTTGGAATTGTGCCATGGCGTCTTTTAACGAAATGTTTTTAGAAGCCTGTTGTGTTTTTGGTGGAGAGGAAGCCGCAGCAGCTGCAGTAGCGTACGATACGCCATTCCTAACTCCACTACTAACAAAAGTACGCGGGTTCGGAGTTTGAACCTGTGTAGCTCTTTTGGCATTTATTTTATTAGCCAGCTGTATCCTACGGGGACACTCCTTGGAGCTGGCCACATGTCCCTCCACATTACAGTTAGCACACCTAACTGGTAAGCCCACTTTTCTAGTCACCGTACCCGTGAGTGGGTCGGTAACTAACGTTTCTGCTATGTTATCCCCTTTGGCAGGAATATCACATTTACCCGGTCCGTGCGATGCTCCGCACTTCACACAACGAAAAGGCATCTCGCAATTAGCAGAGATATGGCCAAAGCGTTGGCAATTGAAGCATTGTGTAATAGCCCCTCGTTTGAATTTCCTCATGCTGACACGGCAGCGGAGGATGTAACGCACTTGAAGAAAGGCGTTAATGTCTGACTCTCGAGAGAGTCTTAGCAGCCACTTGTCCCCTCCCAATTGAGTGAGGCCAAGAATATCTAGCTTGATATTGATGCCGTCCAAATGGTCCCTAATATCTTCAACGGTATAGGTCCCCGATAAACCCCCGATCACCAAAGAAAGAGGTCGTTGCCCTTTTGGTGTATACGTGTAATAGTTTACACGTTGGGCCTTGAGTAAAGTTTTAACTTTCTCGAAATCAATAATAGTGCAAACCCCTATGTTTGTGGCATTTCTGCCCATAATTTTAAGCGTGTAGTTTTTGTGTCCTAAACCCTTATCAATAATGTTAGTCATTTGCTTAATATTTATATTATAGCATGTAATAACTGGAATATGTTTAGACTTACTTAAATTACCATTAGTCTGTTGAGTTTGATGAACACCGGTTACAGCAGCAGCAGCAGCAGTTTCGTCAATCATGTCAATATTTGCACTAGCACCATCGTCAGCCCCTTCGGCTTGATCACGGGCAGCACCATGTTGAAGGGTTTTTGGAATGGCCCCTTTGCTTCCTTCTGTTATATTTTTGCCAGCTACGGCTTTAGCCTGGCTTTTATTATTATTTTTAGATTTACTGGAAGATTTTTTCTTCTTCTGCTTTTCGGATTTTGGGATATGTTCTTCCAGAACCATATCCTCTTCGCTTCCATACTCCTCGGCTGAGAGCTGGGAGTTTTGTTCCATAAGAGTATCAAGACTTCTCTGAAGGTTGATATTTTTCTCAATTAGCATTTGGAATTTCTGGCTTAAATCTTCGTAAGCCTTGTCACGTTCAATTATTGTTAGGCGAAGTTCCGCAATTTCATCGACCCTAGGTCGTTTGTGCGGATTCGCGTCATCAGTCATCTTAGTTTTTTTATTTTTTGGGGATTATATCCCCTTATTAATTATTAAATCTCACTTTAATAAAATTTGTTTGTTTTTTTTTTAGAAATACTGCACTTAAAATTGTTTTTTTTTTCACAGCACCACTTTGAATTTAAGTGACTACTATACGGGTTTGCCTTCTCACTTTAGCAAGGCACCCAAAATTGTTTTTATTTTAATAAACAGTGACTACGATTTCTTCTCAAAAATATGAGGTACTAAAAATTATTTTGTAGTGACTACTACTTGGCAGTCGCTTCACAGTTTTTGATTTAAATAACACTTTAATTTATAATTTTTGGGGTTAAATTTTTGGTTCAAATGTTTTTTTAAAAACAGTATCTTTAGTGTCTTTTTCACTATATTCCCCGTTCATATATTATTTTGGCTTTTGCCGGCCTTTTTGGTTGATTTTCCACTAGCCTTATTAGGCATTTTTCACTTTTAAACTTTTTTATTGTTAACACTTCACAAGCACTGTTCACTGAATCATTGATCTATCAATGATCGTTCTTTTCTCTCGGCACCAGCTGGCCAGTAACGCCTTTGTTTTAAATAGATATACCAATTTTGAAATGAAATCTGTTAGCTGTAAGTTGCTTGGTTTATTTCCAATACTAAAACAATAATATTATTTTCTGTGACACATAAAACCAATAGAAAATGTAGTTCGAACACTAATATTGGAATTCATGACACCAATTTAATTTTTTTGTCGTTTTCAAAACCCATACCAATGAAATTGGTTTCTATGACACCCCTGATAGTTTAGCATTAGTAATCTGTTAAATACTTTTCGTTAAGCATAATATTAAGTTAGGATAAACATGTTGATATATAGTATAGTTCTACATTAATAAGTTGTTAAATACTTTTAGTTAATATGTAGTTGGGCTAAACACGTTAATAGTAATACGGCAGGTCCATATATTTCGTTAGGAGTTCCTAATGCATTCATCATATATAAAGTCTGGGCTGAACATTGATTGATGCCTATCTAATTTCATAGGTGAAATCTTATTATAATGAATGTACCTCCAAATCTTTTTGATTGCAGATATAAAAAAGGGATGTTATATATATAAGAATTATAGCCAAATGTTGACCGATTGTAACAAAATTTTACACACTGGCTGGTATATATATAGAGCTTATTCTTGCAAAATTTAGTGGCCATAGCTATCATAGTTTCAAATTTTATAGCTTTTAACTGGCCTTTGCTAAAATTTTTGGTTTCCGTGAGTGTTTTTTATATGAAAGCTAAAGTCAAATATGACTGATTCCTATTAAATTTGATAAACTGATCAAAAATTGCATAAAACTAAAATTTTAGATATAATCGTCATAGCTATTACAATTGTATTCAATTTATCAGCATTAATGTGTTTCCCGTTGCAGGGTTATATGGGACCTGTAACTAAATGTAAACCGAGTTCACCCATTTTCAGTACAAAACTTCTATAAAAATTCAAAAATACTTTTGTAAAATTTCGTCTCTCTAGCTTTTGTAGTTAAGGAGCTATCGCGCTTTTGTCTGGCGGACAGACGGACATAAACCCATTTTTCTTTTTGTATTTTTGTGTTTCCGTAAGTTTTTTATATGGGAGCTATGGTCAAATAGCAACCGATTATAACAAAATGTTGCACACTGGCTGGCATTCACATAAGACTTCCTTCTGTAAAATTTTGTTGCTGTAGCAGTTTTCGTTAAGGCGTTATCGCGCTTTTATCTGACGTACATACGGACATAAACCCCCTTTTCTTTTTGTATTTATGTGTTTCCGTAAGTTTTTTATATGGGAGCTAGTTTTAATACCAAACTTTTCTCAGAAATGAAGAATATTTTTGCCAAGTTTCAGTGAGCTAGCTCCTTTCGTTTAGGCGTTATCGTGTAACAGACAGACAGACGGACATCGCTCAATCGTCGTAGAATTTTATAAGGAATGACAGTCTCAATATACCCCCTATTCTGGGTATAAAAATGCGAAGGCTGGCCAATAAGACAGTGTATTTTTTAAAAAAACAAAAGGTTTTGAACAAAATCTCCTTTTAACAATACATACTTTATAGTTACAATACACAGTTATATTTCTTCAGTGATGAAATTTTGTACACAAGCTTACTCTGGTTTATATAGAAAAAAATGGAACTCAGTTGACCTCTTAGGGTAGCTCCCATCGACCTATTTCACGCGTTTTTATACTCAACGTACAGGTCGAAGTTTTCGGTAGAGTTTAATGAATTTGGGCACGAATTAATTTTTTGATCGAAGGAAGATGCCTTACAATTTTTGTTGAAATCGATCGACTTCTTTTAAACCTCCACTTCATCATGTTTCTTTCTTAATGTACACATCTCAATCCTCAATAGAATTTGATTTTGGTATTAATTTGATATTTAATTTTTCTTAATAATAATTTATTAATCAATTACCATACGTTCTAGTATATTTTTATTTTTGTGTTTTCAACCCTAATTATGATTGCGAAACTCAATAAATTTCAATAAAATTATCATGAATTTAAACAAAAGTAACTTTTATTTCTGCTCGAAAAAATAAAAGTCAAAAAATAACTTTTATTTCTGCTCGAAAAAAATAAAGTCAAAAAATAACTCTTATTCATGCTCGAAATAATAAAAGTCAAAAATAACTGTTATTTTTGCTCGAAAAAATAAAAGTTAAAAGATAACTTTTATTTTTGCTTGAAAAAATAAAAGTCAAAAATAACTGTTATTAAACTCTCTTAAACTTTGAACGTTGTCCAAATTTTTAGAACAAAACTTTTAGACCATGTGTCATAATATTCCATTGAAAAAGCCGTAAAATTTGAACAAACAATTTCTTACATACAAAAAATAGTCACCTTAATGAGTATAATCATAAATATTAAATACTGACCTATATTTGGAATTCTAACTAGATCAGGTTTACAATTACATAAAAAAAAAATTAAAAAAGTTTTTAAAATTTCATCAAAATCGATCTCACAAAAAGACAAGTAAGTACATAAAGGAAGTATATATATTAGGGTGCACCTTATTTTACAAGGATGCGAAATTGCACGGTTACTTTTCACAGGAAATGACGGAATATTAATAATTTATTACCAAATTTTGTTCAAAATGCAAAAACTTTTTAATTTTTTTAACATTTAGTCATTTTATTTAAAAATGTATATAAACCCTAAACACATTGTGGGCGGATGCAGCACGTGCTCCCCTTAGGTAATTTTGAAAAAAAAAATTGGTCGGTATATTTTTATATTACGTAGAATATTTTTGGGGGGAGTTAAGATTCAATCTCTATGAGAGGGCAAGCCAATAAGTCTCTGTAATTTTAAATATCCCTCCTTAATAAATAACAACTCTGCCTTTCAATGATGAAATCATTAAACATTTGTTAATTCAATTTTCATTAATTTTTTATTATTTTCATTAAATCAATGACTTTTAATAAAAATTAAATCCATCGAATTGCTTTTAAATCTCCAAATTAAAAATATATATCCGCAAATGATTAGGATACTACATGACAGGGAATACTTATTACTAAATGTTCTGGCCCAGGTTCTGTAAAGGTAACTTGTACCTTTCCAACAGAAGTGTTGGGTCTTAATCGTTATTGTTTCCTAATTGCCTTATCTGGAGCCAAATTACAACATTCGATATCGATCGAAAACTCCGACTTTTAAGCAAATATTTTGAAGTATACTTTAGGGATGTTCAAAGTTACTTCGATGCAAAATGTTTATTGAAATTTGGTATCCATTTTGATTCGTTTTTAAAAACATATAGTTCAATTAAAACTCTTTTACTATTGATCATCTTTTGGCAAATAACTACAACAAAAATAAAGTAAACTGAGCATCTTTTAAATAATCTTGATTATCCTTAAAGTATGCTATACAAATGTTTTGAAAATATCTAAGATTTTGCTCGATATCGAATGCGGTAATTTTGGCCCCTGGTTTAGTAACTAATCTACTTTGCATAGTCATTGATGAAAATTGGTAATGCCTCCTAAGAATTTAGGTATCACTGGTTGAATTTTGTAGCACCTATGAGGCAGAACTAATTCGGTCAAGTTTGGATATAATGCATAATCATTAATCGTTAACATTTTTCTATTTCGCTGTAGTCGGAATGATCCTCTAATGAATGCCTATAAGCGTACCCGAAAACATTTTGTCATTTCTGAGGTCTCATTATCTTATTACGATTACGCTGATTTATCGAGAGCAAAATAGCGTTTAGAATGAATTATCATGGTAGAAAAGATATCCCTTCGCCTTTTTGGGTTCCCCTATCAACATGCCTGTGCATTTGATCCCTATAACTCCCCATGTATATAGATGTACTAGGAATCTTCTTATACTGACCCAGATTACTTTAAGAAAAAGTTATTTGATCAGGAGTTTCCATATAAACATCTAGTAAATAACTTGTTTAACTGAGAGTAAACCTTCAATAAATCCTTATGAATCATGTTTTTATGAGTATTTAATAGATTCAATTTCATACCTTAAGGTAGAAGGCCAATGCACGCGGCAAGCGGCTGCGGGCGGCTGTTTTTTGATTTGTCAAATTTCAAGCGGCAATGGAAAAAAGTAGAACTTTGTTCTACTTTTCCGCTCGTCAGATTTTTTCAGTGCTGCCAGATTTAATTATATCCTACTCAAATATTTCTTTATATGAACATTTTTGTAAACAAGCGCACATTTTATGTACTGGCAATACTGCGACCGCCCGCAGCCGCATGCCGCGTGTATTGGCCCTGCACCTTTACATTGAGGATTAAATATTGATTCATATTGAATGTTTATAAGGCATATGATTGGTCTGTTTTTCAAATGAATTCTGGTCAAAGAAATATACCCATTAAAATCACTTTGGAGATTTTTCTTGGAATAAAATCATTTACTACAAAAACTCATTGAAATTGAAAAGTTTCACACAAAAAAGTTTTACTTAAAAATATTAATCGATAAATGAATTCACTTGGAAACAAAATATTTTTGCTACCACAATTTTTGTAATGCCTAAAATTTAAAATTTTTATTTTAAACAAATAACCACTCAAGTTTGTTGCCCTATTTCGCTTTAAAAATTATTTTAAATTATTTCCTACCAAAAACAAATTTACACAGCTCTTAAGCAGCCAACACTGACAATGGCCATTGTCATTACTGGGAGTGTAAGGATTATTGTTTCAGCTAAAACAAATAAATCTCCTGGGCAAACAAACCATCCAACCAACCAACAACAAATACCCTAGCACACACTGAGACTCGGCAAACACATTTTCGTAGGATTATAGAGAAAAATAAAAAGCCGAAAACAATAAAATATCTAGGCCTTTGGCCCTTTTTAAAAGCATTTAAAACTATTGAACTCATGCGAAAACAAGTGCGGGCATGTATTTTATAACAAAGTGTCTAGACATACATAAATACCAAAAAAAAAAAATAACCAACCAAACGAGAGGAAAAGAGAAGAAAATATCAAAAATAAAATCAATGACATAAATTTTGTGTTTATATAAAAATGTTTTTTGCAAAATTCATTTTGTTTAAAACAAATGAATTTCAAGAAATATTAAAAAAATGGTTTTTATTGTTCGAAAAAAAAAGAATACAAATTTTTCCTTTCTTTTTTATTGTGATGCTCTTGCCATCATTTTGAGATTTACAAATACATAGAAAGACTGCAAACAAATAAATTTCTTGTTTTCTGTTTATTTGTATATATTTCTAGTTTGTTTTTTTTTCTGCATAGCATAATTTAAGGGGTAAGAGCATTTAATTTTGTTAAAAGCTTAACAAATAATGGAAATTGAAGTGAAATGAAATGAATTGCGAAAAGTAAAGTCGTTTCGTTTTTTTTAATAACCAAAACAATAGATTTTCTGTAAACTTTTGTATCAAATTCTGATGAGTAAAGTTATAAAATAGGTTTTTTATTTATTTGTTCAATCAAAGAAAGAAATTTAATATTTTTCTTCTTTTTCTTTAAATAACTACTTAAATTTTAATCAGTTTTGAAAACTTGAAATAAAAACTTATTTTTTTTTAAATAATTTTTATACCCTTCACCACCATAGGTGGTGAAGAAAAGATAATTTGATGAAATTTTGGACTATGGCTATTGAAATTCATCAAAATCGGTCCATTATTTATGGTACCTCCCATAGGTCTCACTTCTCGGAATTGGTATTTGGGCCACAAAAATCAATATTTTTTCATGAAATTTAAAATATATACAGCTTATGTAAATCAAAATTACTGTACCAAATTTCGAATCCAGTCTACATTTGACCATAGCTCCCATACAAACTCTTGTGCCAAAACGCACTAAATGAGACCAAAATCAGAAAAACTCTCGTAAATCTAAAGATAATGAGAATTTGAGTTTATTTTTTTCATACATCATTTTTTGCAAAAAGTGTAATCAATTTGCCAAATTTTAAGATAATCGGTAAATATTTGACCCTAGCTCTCATATAAGTCCAAATGACGGAAATAGCTTAAATATATAAGTTTTGAGAAAATTTTTGTATGACCTTAGTGGCGAAGGGTATCGTATAGTCGAAGGGTATCGTATAGCCCATCCATAAATAATAATACAAAAACTCACATATTTTTTATAATTTTCGAAAACTTAGAATACATATCGTTACTTAAATATAGAAAAGCCCTAACTAATATTTTTCTTACATTACAGGAGAGGGAAAAAAACTAAATAAAATCTTAAGTTTTGAAGATATAGAAATTTTCTAAACACAGTTTTTTACTAAATTCTCTAAAGAACTAAATGTTATAACAATGTTTTTTAAAATTTAATAATTTTTACAAAATTATATTAGATGAAGTTTTTAGAAGAGATTTGAATGAAAAACTACTTAGGGCCTTTCTATATTAAAGTAACGATATCATACCGTTGGTTTCATGCAGAAAGGCCCTAACTCGCATACTTAAAGAACTGGGTCCAAATTAAGGCATTCGATTTGTAACATTTGTATAGCATACTTTAAGGATCATCAAAATTATTTAAAAGATGCACAGTGTACTATATATTTTTGAAGTTATTTACCAAAGGTTGAACTATAGTAAAAGAGTTTTAATTGAACTATATGTTTTTTAAAAACGGGTCAAAATGGATAATAAAATTTCAATAAACTTTTTGCATCAAAGTAACTTTCAACATCCCTAAAGTATTCTTCACAATATTTGCTTAAAAGTCTGAGTTTTCGATCGATATCGAATGCGGTAATTTGGCCTCTGATCAAAATCAGTAATTGACAAAATTTTACTTTTTTTATTTATTATTAAAATGAGGGAAGAATTTGGTTCTCAAAGCTTTTGTTTAAATTTTAAACATATAAAAAACTAAATTGAGATAGAGCTTCTTATATTCTCATTTCATTGCATAAATTTTATTTAGGGCTTTTTTCTGTAGTGATTGAAGGAAAGCTTTACATATCAAATGTTTTCTATAGCGAATGCTTTCCATAAGAGTTCTTTCGATATTAAAAGTCTATTACAGCAAAGCTTTCGATAATATTTCTACAACAAAGCTTTCGATATTAAAATTTTGACTTGGAATATTTTCTATATGAAATCTTTCGATATTTAAAGTTTTATGAAGGAATTTAAAAGTTTTCTATAGAAAATCTTTGCATATTGAAAGTTTGTCATTAGGAAGTATTTCGAAGTCAAAAGATTTATATAGGAAATCTTTAGATGTTGGCATTTTTATATTAGAAAACTCGAATGATTTATATACAAAATGTTTAGATATTGTAATTTTTTTTTTACTGGTAAGCTCTTGATATGGAGCGCTTTTAGTAGAAAGCTTTGGATATTCAAAGTAACTTCTAGGAAATCTGTTGATATAAAATTTTTTTAATTCGAAATATTTTGAAGACAAAAGCTTTATATCTTTTGATAACAAAAATTTTATATAGAATTTTTTTTTTCGGAAAGCTTTAGATTTGTTTGAATGAATGTTTTAAGTTGAAACTTTTTATATAAAAAGTTACCTAAAGAAAGCTTTAATATTGAAAGTTTTATTTAAGAAATTTCGATATGGAATGTTTATTATAGGAATCCTTTCGATATCGAAAGTTTTATATAGGAATTTTTAACATGAGCAGTTTATTATTAGATATTAATGTTATCAATAGGAAAGGCTCTTGATATTGAGATTTTTCTATAGGAAAGTTTTACATAAAAAGTTTTCTATCTGAAATATTTTGACGACAAATATTTTATATAAGAAATCTTTCGACACCGAATGTTTATTATAGAAAATCTTTCGACATCGAATGTTTTATATAAGAAAACTTTAAATAAATAATGACAGTTTTTTATTGAAAAGCTTTTGATGTAGAGAGTTTTTAGTAGAAAGTTTTAGATATTAAAGTGAACCTATTTAAATATTGAAAGTTCAAAGCTTTAAATATTGAAAGTCCTAAAAATGTTGTCGAAAAAAGTTTAATACGTATAAGAAATCATTATACATCCTACCGAAAGCTTTAAGATTCGAAAGCTTTCTATTATTTGTTGATGCAACGACACATAATTTGGCGAGATATGGCTTTAAAAAATATTTTTTTAAGAATAAGTAAGGGCTTTTTAGAAAATTAATAAAATAACCGCTAATTTTGACGAAATTGGCTTAAATTTTTATAAGGAGGTGTATTTGCATAAAATGTATTAGAATCACAAAAAAATCAATTTCGAAAATAGTGTGAGTTAGGGGCTTTCTACATGAGACCAACGATAAGATGCGTTTTAACTTAATGTAACAAAGCATAAATTCTTCTTCTTCTGTTATCCTTAACTTCCAGTGGAGCATAGGGCCTCAAGATGCTTTACCGTTGAAGATGCAGAAAATTTAACAATTTGATTTTAAGTTTATTCTGGGGGCAAATCAAGGCATTTGTTATCGGTCAAAATTTCAGAAACATTTGCGTAGCATACTTTTTGGTTAATATATAAGGTTCACTGCATTATAACTTATTTGTCAAAACTTCACTGATAGTAAACGAATTTCATTTAAATTAAATGTTTTGTTGTTTAAACTTAGATATCGAAGTCTCTAATGGAGAAAGTAATTGAGGTAAAAGTATTTTTCCGTTTCAGCAGGTTCATCTTTGGCTATTATTTTTTAGATGGCCTTCACGTTGATTAAGCGTTTCATTATTTTTATTGATACAGTGTTTGGCTACTTCCTAATACAGAAGAAGCCCGATGCTTGTTTGCGATCATTGCTTAGATAGCTTTTAGGTTGATCCAGTGCTTAGATGCGGAAGGTAATTTAAATATTCATAGCTATAAGTAAATATGTTTTAAGTCTAATATCCCTTAAACTGGAGGAGATAAAGTAGTATAGTAAGCATATTATTTTCTTAATTTTATTAAGAAGTTTTAGAAAATTTACAAATCTTTCGGATCGAATTATCGATATGATGCACTGTAGAGCCTACTGTGCTACCGATATATACTTAATTAAATATTGTTTTAAAAGTCTTCTCTTCTACTAATGCTCCGAATCTCGTCAAAATCCGTCCAGTAGCTCAGAAGTTGTCGATTAACCCTTATACTCTCCTTGGGTCAATTTGACCCAATTTTGTTTTTCAAACGCAAAATTTTCCCCTTAAATAATTAGATCTGAACTTGAAACTTTTATTTATCCATTACAGGGACGAAAATTATGTTTTTATAAGAAAATAATAAAATTAAAAATTTTCCTACCCCCTCCACATTTCAAAACACGATTTACACACATTAAATACCCTTTGGGTCAATTTGACCCAACAAGCGATATTTCAAGCTTAATTACACTTTATATTTTTTTTTTTTATTGAACATAATTGAATCGAGTTCACCTTCATTCAGAATCATCTATCAATAATTTGTTCAGTCAAATAATCAATAAAATCGCTTTTATTGAACATTTTTCCATTCATGGGCTGTTTACATATTACGTAACGCTATTTTCGCAATTTGTTTGTTTTCAGATGATATGTTCCAAACAAAAATAAATATGTTGTCATCTTAAGTTCTCTTCATCATTCAGCGGACGTAAGAGATGATGAACAAAAAAAAAAACTAAAATAATACATCATTGCATCCAAACTAAAGCTTTAGTTCATGCACTTGACCAACTTGTTGCTAATTACACATGTAAGCGCGAGACTAAACGATGGCCAGTTGCATTATTTTCAAACATGATAGTTTTATCAGCATATAGCACCTACGTCACATGGACTTAAATGAATCCTGACTGGGGTTTTAATAAAAACTTCAGAAGCAAGCTTTATTTAGTAGAACTTGCAGATCAATGAGCTAACAAATGAGCATATTTGGCGAAGAATATTTCCAAGGCGTTTGATATAGTGTGGCACAGAGCACTTCTATCAAAACTTATTGCCTTTGGTATCGGTAACAACTTCTCTCGGCTTATATTGTGCTTCCTCAGAGATCGCTCTATACGAGTTGTTATAGAATTCAAGGTCAATTCAGAGCTACCGCGAGCTCTATTCGTTCTCCAACTCTATAAATGTCCTTCAACATCAAACTTCCAATCCTATCTACTCTTTTGCAGAAGATAGCAATATTTGCCATTCATATTCATTTAATCGTAGTCCAAGCTTTCTTGATGTTGGCGCTTTGAGACAAAGCATGAATTAATTATTAAATCGATATTTGGAAACAATTTCAGAATGGGGTCGTGCGAATAGATGTTGTATGCTTATTCATAAACGCGCGGGAAACCAAGTTTCTTCATCAATGTGATGTCCGTTCGACAAAATATATTTTTAAAGTGTCGAAAGAAGCATTCAAGTGCCTCTTTTTTCTAAAACGGTGCAAGAGATACTTCACTCCATCTGATCTCCTTACTATTTACACCACCTCATGTATGTGCCGGAACTTCAAAGTCTATTTTGGAGCTTCTCGACCGAGTGTACAAAATGGCGAAAGTGCTCATCAGTGGGGTATCTAACTCTATTGATTTACAGGAGCACCATCGCAATTTGAGTTGTGTCACAGTGTTCTATTGTTAATACTTTGGAAAGTGCTCTAACGAAATCAGAGAACTCGTTTCCAAAACTCGGACTTTTTTACGCAATACACGTCATTCTGTTAGAGCTCATTCCTTTGTGGTCGATTGGCCGGTAGACCGAACAACACGCTATATTTAGCCGTATAGTTCGTATATTGAATTCACTCCCCGCAGAAGTTTTCCCTGCCAGTTGCAATATAGGTAAATTTAAAGACTACTCCATCTATCCTCCCTCCCATAACCTATTTTCCTACTTCCAACACAATGCATTGGATAAGTAGGGGCAGGGGATGACCTGTGCTGGTTCTAAATTAAAAAAATCCAATGTTAAATATCCAATTTTGTTAATATTTCATTGTTGGGTCATATTGACCCAAAGGGTAATATAAAGGCCACAAATCCAAGGAAAGTAGAAGGGTTAAATACAAAAAAAAATCATACGCACCACTGTGCATTGTCGAATACACTCATGTCATACAACTCCAATAAAAACTCATACGCTATACAAAAGACAACGGATACGTAATATATGATTAACCGCTAATAATATATCACTCATACGCACAGATATACAGAAAATCATTAAATCAAATAATTAAATTACTTATTTTTATTTTTATCAATGATTTCTCTTTTTAATCAAATTAAAGTGAAACAAATTTATAAAGCCTATTTTCCATTAAAGCAAAAATCATGTAAACAAAAAGTTATGCATGAAATGTATGAATTTGAAAGGCATAAATGCATGAAATACATAAAATTAAAAGCCATAAATGAACTAACAATAAATCCATTAAATACCTTTAAATATTCAAAGGAAGACGTAATTAACTGGATTTAAGGGCATTAAGTTATTTTAATAGATTTATGTTATATCGCTCCATGCTATCATAAGAACAATGAAAAGCATTGACTGGGAATAAATTAACAATTTATTTGTTCGATTATAAAAATACGCAACAAATATTCATTTAATAGATGCAATATTGTGATTGTTCTTCATTATTGAATAAGTATAAGTGCTTTGAGAATTGTGGATAACCAAAAAATGGATAAAGAAACAAACATTATTAAACCGCCATATCTCAGTGTGACAATGGGCAATAATGCTATTTGTTACATATTATTAAGCGCCATGCGTGTGCAATATGGTGGGTCGGCTTTTTTCTTTTTATAGTGAATATACATAGAAATACAAAGAAATTTAAAATATATTATAAATATCGCGTTATCCATTTTGCGGCTTTAAAAGTGAAGGCGAATGAAAGACATATAAAGTATTTTTTTTTGATTCTTTTGAGGTAATTTTCGGTATTTCAGCCATAACTAGATGAATATTGGTTTTTAAGAGTTAAAGGTTTGTCTGCATAAACACGGTCTTTTGCGTAGCCCCACAAAAAATCCAAATGGTATCAAATCGCATGATCTTGGATCATTAGGGCCCTATTTCACTAAGCTACAAGTTTACAATTACAAGTGTTTTTGCCTGTAATATTGTAAACTTGTAAATAATTGTGTTTCAATAAAATACAATTACAAGTTTGTAGCTACAAGTGATTTTTACAATTCACAAGTTTACAAGTCATACTTCTACAAGTGGTTTTGGTTCACTTATATAGCCCAAACTTATAACACCCTTTCCACCTATAGTGGCGGGTATGAAAATATAATCATGTATGCAGAACAAGGGAGATCAATGATGTTCTTTACTCTAGAATATCTCAAAAATCATTTTTTCTATTTTCTTTATCATTCATTCAACTGTGGATAATAGTGTAGACAAAAAATGAGCCCATGGTGGATCGGAAAACAAAAAACTCATAATATTTCAGTACAAATTTTTTTAATTAAAAGAACAAAACTACAGGACATATGCTAAAATATGAGCATACAAGTAGTCTTATAAAAATCTGATAACCAATATCAACAGCTTTAGGCATATAAATGTTTCGAAAATAAATCTGTAAAAAAAGGAACTTTGAACCGCCATAAAATCTCAACCAAAGCGAAATTAATAATTTTGAAGAAGTGTAAAATTGTCTAGGCCAGGGGAATTGTAGATATATTTGACTCTATATATTGATTTATCAAAATAATTTATTTAATTATAATCGTAGAAATTGTAATATTAGAAATTGTAATTGTACAAATTGTAGTTTACTAGTCCAAAAAGCTACAATTGTTGTGAAAATTTTAATGAAACACAATTGAACAGCACTTGTAAGTATTAGACTTGTAATTGTAACTTGTAAACTTGTAGAATTGTAGTTTAGTGAAATATGTCCCAGGTCGCGATTAAGTTTGCCGATAACACCATATCCGACCTGAAAGCGTGCACGCGTCCTTTTAGCCAATTATTTATTGAGTACCCCGAGAAAGACTACAACTTTTTACGTCTGCGGAAGTTGCAAAGGCCATCCGTATAGCTTAGCCTTCAAAAGTAATTGGCCTTGACGGAATTTCCATGCTGATCCTTACACACCTAGGCGAGAGAGGAGTCTAGTTCTTGACAGGTGTCATAAATCTATCTATGACCAGCCTCACTATACCCGAAGTCTGGAAAAAGGGTAGTGTGATCCCAATATTAAAACCTGGGAAACCCCCGAATGTGGAATCATCGTACAGGCCGATATCCCTCCTGTCAGCAGTCGCGAAAACACTACTCTACTCCTCCCCAATCTGACCAGCCAACTACCAGCAGCTCGCCACCAGCATGGATTACCCAAAATGTACAGCA
Organism: Stomorhina lunata; assembly: GCA_933228675.1. Classification (NCBI taxonomy): domain Eukaryota; kingdom Metazoa; phylum Arthropoda; class Insecta; order Diptera; family Rhiniidae; genus Stomorhina; species Stomorhina lunata. The sequence continues at coordinate 88,824,264 of OW121741.1, read as the reverse complement.
CCACCACAGTATTAACAGCCATAACCGCATGGCTTAAACCAGCAGAGGCCTTGTTAAAGAACGGTCCTTGTGTCGCTTGACTTGTCAAAATCCTTTGACACGTTAACCCATGCCACCCTCTTTCAGGACATTTTGCTGTCCATAATGCCAACAAATTTGAAGAGATGTATAGTTAGTTATCTGAGTGGTCGTCAGTCGTAGAGTCGTTCGTAGAGTTTAGAAACCAGCGCTCAAAACACCGTAGAGTCAAACAAGGGCGGAGGCCTGTCGCCACTTCTGTTAAACTTTTACCTCTCTAAACTTTCAGCTCCACCGCAAGGCGTTGAAGTGATATCATATGCGGACGACTGCACGATTATGGCAACCGGCGATAATGTGGAAGACCTATGTGGTAAGGTGAATCGTAATCTCCGCATCATCCACAATTTCTTCACTGAACGTAACCTGAAGATACAACAAACTAAATCTTTAGCAACCCTATTTACCACCTGGTCAAAAAAGTAAGCCTAAACTTGGCGTGGAGATCGATGGTGTACCAATTCCGACAGTGAGCCACCCGAAAATCCTGGAAGTCACACTCGATAGTATTTTTACTTCGTCAGCATATGCCACAACTGTCGCCCATAAATTGCAAGGTCCTTAAAGCACCAGCCGGCAGAACTTGGGGAAAGGACAAAGAAAACTTGCTGTCTAACTATAAGGCGATTGGTCGGTCAGTTGCAAATGATGCTGTTCCATATTAAATGCAGCCAAAATGCAGCCCTAAAAACCATAACAGGCTGCCCACTTCACCACATCATCTTCATGAGGAAAGGAAGATCCTTCCAGTAAAGGAACACAACATTATGCTATCTCAGCAGTTCCTTTTGGAATGTTATCGGAGAAGTCATCTAAACTTTAACATTACACAGTTGGCATCTTCCCCGAGGCATGTCAGGAAAGGCCTTCGCGTGTATGAGGATAACATACGTAGATATGTACTTGATCCTTTAGATCATACCTCGTACATGGCAGCATTAAGCAACATTTATAAAGACGTTACCGTCCGCGACTTCAGGTTATCGCATTAGTGTTGTATTAGGAGTTCGCAAACCGTCCACAGCAAAAGAAAAAAAGAACCCGCCGCGAAAAACAAGAGTCGTTCTGGCTCAGCTGAGATCGTGATGGAGCGACAGATTAAATATCTTTTGGTCCCGCATAGAATATGCCGTCCCCAACATATGCCCAGCTTGTGGTCAGGATCATAATGATACCCCCCACATTTTCAACTGTACCGCCAACACTTAGTTGTGAGGATTTGTGGACTCATCCAGTAGAAGTAGCACAATTTCTTGGCCTTGATCTCCAAACAGATCCCCCACAAAAAAAAAAAACAAAATTATAAAATTGTTAAATTGTTAGAGCTGTTACAACATCTAGGTGACCAGTTGCGCTTGAGTTTTATGGCACCGTCTTGTTGAAACCACATATTCTCTATGTCGTATTTTTCAATAGTAGGAAAAAAAGTCGGTTATCATATGACCACTACGCTCCGAATTCACGGTGACAGTCGTTCCATCGTCGTTTTGAAAGAAGTAATTTCCAATCACACCCTCGCACCAAAGAGCGCACCAAACAGTGACCTTTTCTGAATATACTGAGGATTTTCAGAACCCCAAGCACGACAACTACAATTTTTTTTTCTTTGATTTCAAATTCTTTTCTACGGAATATCTAAAAGTTTGATCTGAAAATTTGAGCCAAATCGGACAAAAATTTACATTTTCGCGAAATTCTTCAATGTGAAATCGTAAGTACGGCGAAACGGTTCAGGATATCGACCTATTTTTTTTTTTTTGGTTTTATTCTCCCATTTGTCTGTTTTAACACACTGGAGAGCAAATTCTAAATTTGTAATATTTGTTGAACAAAATTTTCAAAAAAATAAAAAATTATTTTATTTTTTTGAAAATGTACCTTTTTCCAACATGAAATAAACTAAAAAAATTTGATTATATTTAAACAAAACTGAACTATTTACTAGTAATAAGCCATTAAATGATAAATCATGTCTAACTTTTAAATTTTTTTAATTACAACATACAATTTTTGGTGCATATCCTTAGGCGCGTTTTCAAGGACATGAATTTTCGGGGGAAAACTGCAATAACTTATAAACTACCTCATGGATTTTCACAATTTGAAATAAAGCTGTGTTAGTTTTCTTTAATATTCTATTATTTTTTCTTGTAAAAATTATTCATTTTTGGTCTAAAATTCGCAAAAACAAAAATATAACTCATTTTTCCCCATACAAATGGCTCTTAAACTTTGGACTCGATGTGCGCCCATAGAACGTTGTCCGATTTGGCTCAAATTTTCAGATCTAAACTTTTAGATCTAGTGTCACAATATTCCGTAGAAAAAGTTATAAAATTCGAAAAGTCATTTTCCTTCATACAAAAAATTGTCACCCTATAAAACATATTACATCGTTACTTTAATATAGAAAAGCCCTAACTAATATTTTCCTAACTTTACAGGAGAGCGAAAAAACTAAATAAAATCTTAAGTTTTAAAGATACAGAATTTTTTTTAACGCATTTTTTTATTAAATTCTCCAAGCAATTTAATGCTATAATATTTTTTTTAAATTAAGAGATTTTTATAAAATTATGTTAGATAGGGCTTTTTGTGATTCAATATATTGAAAGTTTTGGCGAGTTAGGGCTTTTCGTTATAAGTTAAAAGTAATATTTTTCGTTAAAACTAGGGTTTTATTTACTGAAAACAATTAAAATAAGTACATAGAAGAAACGCATATTGTAATACAGTTAAAATTTACAGGCTGTGGGGTAAATTATCGTAAAAACTATGACAATCGAAAGCAATAAACTTTTTTAGATAGTGTTCCCATTTTTTTATATTTATCGGAATTCTCTCCTTATATAACCGCGTCGGAGTAATGTCCCTATCGCACTTCCTGGACTTATAAGGAAGAAGTTCATATTCCGCATTTATGTTCGTTTTGTAATGTAATAATCCAGACGAATCATAGCCTAGGGCGCGCAACATATTTACAGTTGGATCTCCGCAGCTTCTTCCTGTATTTAAACATAAAAGATTTTCTTATTAATTTTATTGAGATTATTTTATGATATTTAGTACCTGGCCGAATAGATGTATATCTCTTTGGAATACTTTCGTAGTCAAGAAAATAGTCGTTACTTAATTGTTTGACTTGCAGAGGAAATGGATCCTTTCGCGCCTTCTTAATGAGCTCTACAAATTGAGAAGGCAAGTTTATTTGTCTTTTATGTATCTTTCGCTCTATTAGCGAATGAGTTGCATCACACTCCATCTGTGTATGGCCGCTTATCAAATATTTTTGCTCAATTGTTATACAAGTTTTTTCGCATAAGGCTAATAATGCGTTGGATAATGTAACGTTTCTATTTTGATAAAAACATCCATCTGAATAAAGAATTATGTGATGGATGTGTGGTGAACTAGTAAGAAAATTTTCCAAATGCTTAGTTATGCACGTTGCAAAAACTGAAGCCACGAGATTCCCATTTGTTTCGTCCCATACGTAATTGTGGGATTCGTGTGTAATAGCATTGTAAATGGTAAAGTTATGTATTTGCAATTTCATTTTATAATAGGAAGCGCTAGCGTTTAGTTGGGGTACTAATTTAACAGCTTGCGTGTCCATGAAAAACACTGCACATAACAATGACTCGGCATTTTTTATATCATTTTTCTTTTCTTTCCTCATTATCTCTACTTGCTCTCTATGCAATTCGTAATCCTCTTGAGACAAGTTTTTGGCTCTATATGAGACGCAAACATCGCACTCGTCTTTTTTTGGCTTGAATAAAGATATATTCAGATCTTTAAAGACCTCTAAAAAAATGGGAAATGATAATTTCATATCTCTGTTGTCTTTATCCGAATTACATTCTTCTGAATAAAGTCTGTAAACCTCCTGATAGGAAGTAAAACTGGTGTCTAGATAAAGCTTTTTCGTCCTCTTTCTACAATAATGAGATTCCATTTTCGGGAGCATATCTAACCATTTACGGAGAAAGTTTCGTTTTTCTTTAGTTCGAATGCCAGTAACTGAGCTTTGTTTAACTTGCTTGTGCAGACTTGCAACTTTTTCAGGACTTATTTGTGTACCGTGATTTTCACTTCTGTTAATTCAGTTACGGACCATTTTTTCGTTCAATCCCAGTGTTGAATGGAACATGTTGCGACACACTTGTAAACGCTTTGAATTAAGTCTCAAAAAATATGATATCGTTTTGGTTCGTGTTGAATTTTGGGAAGACTTTTTTTTATCTGAGAAAGTTACAAGGCCGGTAACATACAAACGTTTCTGGTCCCAAGTCATTTCCCAAAATAGATTAAATATTTCCTTCCGCACGTACTCCGTGAATTTTGGACAGTCTCTTAACGTACTTTTTGCACAGAAACGTGACGAACAAGGTTCTCCCATTTGTCTTTCAGGTTTCTGACAAACTCCTTTTTTAGATAAACTGTTGTATTCCTTACCTTTCATACGGTTTCTTTTGTTTATATTTTGCTGCCACTCACATTTCTCTGCTTTATTCTTCCTTTTCGGTATACACAATTCAGATATTTCGGCCATAGTTAGGATGTTAATAATTTATTTCTCGGTCACGCGATTTAACTTTTTTTCTCACAAAATCAAGCGCAAAATGAGGTCCACAATTTAAAAAATTTATTTTCAAAAGTCAAATAAATTCAACGCCTACTGTCTGCGATTTAAAATATTTCACATCCTTAAACTTGCTTTCCTCGGTATACTTAAGTTCATTTCATGTAATTAGTTAGGGCTTTTTTTTTGTAAAATAAATACCCAGGAGACTTAGGGCTTTTTAATACTGCTTGTATCTTTGTCATTTTTGGTCGGATCGAATAAATTTTTTTAACATGGGTGTATTGAAGGATTGTCTATCAAAATATGCAAAAAAAGCGATTTGAAAGAAAAACGACTTAGGGCCTTTCTATATTAAAGTAACGACATGCAATCTGGGAACACATTCTGGTTTTAAGGTTGAGCACTCTTTATTTGGCCAACGTTGACTTAAAGCTTATATCTCTATAGAAAATTCCCCTTACATCATTTCGTAGCTTATGCTTATTAAAACCATTAACTCGCCGTGTTTTAAACATGACTGGATATTCATAAAAAAAATGTTAACACGCACAAATTTTAATTTCACTAACATATATCTACACATGAACCCAGTCAGAAGAATTTAATCGAGTCAAAGTTGGCAAAGCGTTTCTTTGATGATTCAAAAACAGACTTTTTTAAACTGCTGTCAATTTCTGCCAGGGTACATATGAATTCTTTTGTATTGATGCTAGTTTTAATGCAGTTAAATGAACATCTGCATTTACATCCGTAAATATATGTATGTATATTGTATGAATAAACGTATAAGAATAAATGAACTCTTTCTGTCGAAGCTATAATGCGCATTTAGTATATTACTTACAATTATTTAATTGAATTTTTATTTCTTAACATATATTGGCTGTTATTATGTTAAAAAATTCAACATATTTTCTCAGCATGTATCCGCGGCATTGTGGTATTATTGTTATTATACTCAATTAAGATTGTTGCTTAATTCTTTTTTCTTTGTTGAATTTTAACGTTGAAATTTTAAAAATTTACTATATAAGACTTAAAAATATTTTCATCTACGAAATATTATTTATGCTCCTACCCTACCACTGCAGTCAAGGAAAAACAACTGTTCGATATGTAGGGTTATGTGTAGTAATCAGACTTAAGTAGAATAAATATTATGATAACCTTGAAAAGATACTTTGGTACTGGCATGTACACAGGTATTACTTATTACTACCTTATAATCACTACAACATACTGTCCTACAACTAAAAGGTTATCATTTTTTGTAGTTTTTCTCTTTAAATAAGTTTTTGAAATTTTTGATTGATTTTATAAATTCTTCGAACTTTTATTGGAAAAAATCAAACAGTTTTAATTTTCGGAGTTAAAACAATTTTTTGATCGCACACTAAATACATTTCGGGATTTTTTTTTTTAAAGGAGTCAAATCCGTTCGCATTAATAGTTTCAGGCGATGGGTGCAGAATTAATGAATGTTAAAATAAAAATTTCTAAAAACAATTTTATTAAGTTTTATGTTGATTTGGACTAGGGTGTTCATTTTACTTGACTTTTAATTGTTTGAGTGATCAAATAACTTAAAAATGGGGTTTTTTAATTACTCAGAAAATCGATTAATCGTTAAAAATTACTCGAGTTAAAAAAAAATTCATCTTAAAATTACTCGAGTAACATTTTTCTGTAAGCTTTTTCTACACTCGGAAAAAACGTGCTGGTAATAAGATTTTCTGCTTGAAATCAAAACTTTTTCTGCTTGAAAGTAGAGTAAATACGAAAAATCTTATTTTGAGAATAAAATCTTAATTTTTTAAGATTCTTTGTAAGATCGCAATCTTAAAAAAAAATCTAAGAACAGGATCGATAACTAAGAATGTATTCTTTTTTTATCAAAAATTTTTCTATAGAATATTTTTTTGATCAAAAATTTTTCTCTGGAAAATTTTCTTTTAGTCAATTTTTTTATTAAAAATTTTTTATAGAAAATTTTCCAAAGAAAAATTTTTTATACAAAAATTTTTGATAAAAAACTTTTTTTTGATAAAAAATTTTTTCTATAGAAAAATTTTTAAGAAAAAAATTTTTATAGAAAAATTTTTAAGCAAAAATTTTTATAGAAAAATTTTTAAGAAAAAAATTTTTATAGAAAAATTTTTAAGAAAAAAATTTTCTTTAGAAAAATTTTTAATTAAAAATTAATATAAGTCATATAAGTATAAGTAAGTATAAGTAGTCAGTCGATAATCTGAGCATTTATTTATGGTTTAAACCAATCATTGAAACGCGTCGAGGAATTGGTTTCTTAAGGCCTAAACATTTTTTTTCTCAGAATTTTTATCAACATTTTTTTATTCAAAATTTTTCTATAGACAATTTTTGTATCAACAAAATTCAAAATTATTCAATATAAAATTTTTTTATCAAAAATTTTTGATAAAAAACTTTTTTTTGATAAAAAATTTTTTCTATAGAAAAATTTTTAAGAAAAAAATTTTTATAGAAAAATTTTTAAGCAAAAATTTTTATAGAAAAATTTTTAAGAAAAAAATTTTTATAGAAAAATTTTTAAGAAAAAAATTTTTATAGAAAAATTTTTAAGAAAAAAATTTTCTTTAGAAAAATTTTTAATTAAAAATTAATATAAGTCATATAAGTATAAGTAAGTATAAGTAGTCAGTCGATAATCTGAGCATTTATTTATGGTTTAAACCAATCATTGAAACGCGTCGAGGAATTGGTTTCTTAAGGCCTAAACATTTTTTTTCTCAGAATTTTTATCAACATTTTTTTATTCAAAATTTTTCTATAGACAATTTTTGTATCAACAAAATTCAAAATTATTCAATATAAAATTTTTTTATCAAAAATTTTTGATAAAAAACTTTTTTTTGATAAAAAATTTTTTCTATAGAAAAATTTTTAAGAAAAAAATTTTTAAGAAAAAAATTTTTATAGAAAAATTTTTAAGAAAAAAATTTTTATAGAAAAATTTTTAAGAAAAAAATTTTCTATAGAAAAATTTTTAAGAAAAAAATTTTCTATAGAAAAATTTTTAAGAAAAAAATTTTCTATAGAAAAATTTTTAAGAAAAAAATTTTCTATAGAAAAATTTTGATAAAAAAAAATTCTATAGAAAAATTTTTAGGTTTTCGAAATGGCCTTAATTTTTTTTCTCAAACCAAATTGTTAAGACGAGAATGTATTTTTTTATCATTCTGTAGAAAATAATATAGTAGTCAGTCAATAAACTGAGCTTTTACATATGGTTTATAAACATAATTCGTAAAGATTGTGTTTATAAAATAAGTAACAATTCAAGGTTTTAAATCTGTTTAAACGCTTCGAGGAATTTGTTTCTCCACAAATATTTTTAAGCTTTTATCAATAAATTGTCTATTACATTAATAAATAAAGGTAAAAGATAGAGAGCAAACTCGAATATAGCTTCTTTTTTGAATAATATTTACATTCTGACAATTTTGCCTTATTTTAAAAAAATTTTTTTATCAAAACCTTTTTTTAAGAAAATTATTTTATCAAAAAATTTTGAATAGAAATTTTTTATCAAACCTTTTTCTTTAAAACTTTTCTTTAATAAATTTTGTTATAGAATTCTTTTTTTCAAAAATTTTTCTATAAAAAATTTTTTTATCAAAAATTTTGGAAAAGTTGAAAAAGAATAAATAGAATATTTCTGTAGCTTGGTGCTAAAAGAGCCAATGTCAATTTTTAGCTGTTTTAAGTTAATCATTAAATAAGAGTTCTTCCTTTGTCCTCTTTTATTTGTCACCAACAGCTAATCTCTAACTTAATTCAGAACAGATTTATTAGAGTTTTTCTAGGCAACGCTACTATGAGTTTATATAGAAAACAAGTAAGAGTGTTATATTCGGCTATGCCGAATCTTATATACCCACCATCAAGTTGTGTTAAATTCAGAAACAGGGTGCAGCTAATTCCAAATCTGGACCAAAACTGAAAAAATTGCTAAGCTAATTGGTATTGTTGGTAAAACCTTTGGACTAAATTCGGTTGCCGTAGCTTTATAGTTCAACATTTAAAAATATTTTAGTGGTTTCCCCAGAATTTACTTTGATCAAAATTCGGTCCCATAACCGGGTATAGTTTTACATTAATAAGTTGTTAAATACTTTTCGTTGTGCTAAATATGAAGTTAGGCTAAACACGTTAATAGTAATACGGCAGGTCCATATATTTCGTTAAAAGTTCCTAATGCCTTCATCATATATAAAGTCTGGGCTGAACATTGATTGATGCGTATTTAATTTCATAGCTGGGGGTCAATTCTGGTTCTATGAAACGATGAAATGAAAAGTTTTTTCTTGTTTTCATAGTTTTCATAATTTAGTAAAAAAATGAAAACAAACGTCAAATCATTATCATATGAAAAAATCACTGAAACGAAACGAGATTTTTTCATCGTTTCATAACAATTGCGATTCTTGTTTTGTGAAACAGTGAAACCAACTGTCAATATTTTTTCATATGAAAAGAATTTTTTCACTGAAAAATTTTAAGTGAAAAATCAAAAATAAGACAAAATATTATTTAATTTACTTTTTGGAAGAAAATATTGATATTGCTAACGATTAGTCAGGGGTGTCATAGAAACCAATTTTATTTGTATTGGTTTTGAAAACGACAAAAAAAATTAAATTGGTGTCATGAATTCCAATATTAATGTTCGAGCTACATTTTCTATTGGTTTTATGTGTCACAGAAAATATTATTATTGGTTTAGTATTGGAAATAAGCCAAGCAACTTACAGTTAACAGATTTCATTTCAAAATTGCTCTATCAATTTAAAACAAAGGCGTTACTGGCCAACTGGTGCCTTTTTCGATTTAAAGATCCACTAAGAACAGATTTTTGAAAATTTGGCCTTGTGGGGGATAAAAAAGGGAAAATTCAATAACGCTATAATTTCCAAACTAAAAACTGTAGAACCAAAATTAAAATCGAGTTTGGATCAATTACAAAAATAATAAAAAATAACAGTACAAGTGGTAAGTACTTTTCGAAAAAAAGGGAGAAAAAATATTTTTGGTACTTTTTAGCTTTAACTTAAATTGTAAGGGTAGAATATTCTTTGTGTGGAGGTACTGGCGAAGCAAATGTATATCAACATATTTGTTTGCAATTTAATGAATATCGCATGTAAGTGACAATCGTCCTTTGATTGGCTGTGGTTTGTTTCTTGGTGTAGGTAGATTAAATTTTTTCCAGTCCGCAATTCGGTCATTTCATGATGTTGGGGTATACCAGCTTCATTTGTCCAAATAGCAACGTTTTCTTTATACCTATACCACAAACATCGCAAAAAACTGAAAGTTTTTCTTCAAATAATTTTCTTCAATAATTTTTATTTTATTTGATTTTTGATGTTTCAAAAAAATTTCAAATGAAATAATAAACAATTGATTCGAAGATTTTGTTTGATTTAAAACCAATAATATCAAAACCGACTTGGTTTCATGACACCAAATATAACTAGCATTGGTATGACACCCCTGAGTATGAAATATAATTATTAAAAAACTGGTCACTGATCTATAAATGTATGACAGAAAAAAATTCTAGACGAAAAGTGGAACTGACGACGAGGCTTACCGCTTTAGGCGGTACTAATGGTAATAATTTAGGTATATATTTTTTTTAAGAGAAGTAATACTCAGGCAAATACTGCCTATACAATTGTATAAAGAGTATATACGAATTGGGTTACCTTCTTTGGAAAGGGAATAGCAGAGAAGCAAAAGGTGGTGAAAAGAAGAGTAAGATATAGCTTTGTATTATTCAACGATATAAGTGCTATTGTATATAGTCAAGCCCTTTGTTTAAGCTTTTTTGTTTAATAGCCAATTTTATTTATTTTTCGTCGACGGCGTGTTATTGCTATAGGATTACCGCCGACGGAAGATGCTGTGGTAATTAATAATTTTAATCGAAATTGAAATTGAAATTGGTAATTAAAAATTTTAATAAAAATTAATAATTACGCAAATTGATGTTGCCGAGACCAACATTATTTGTTTCCTGTTTTACGTTTGACATTTGCTTGGCAATTATCATAAAACAGTTGATAAAGTTTCATAGCAACGAATGGAATGAAACACTTTTTTCATAATACAAACGAGAATCAGAAAATAAGTGTTGGTGAAAAAGTATTATGAAAACTAGTTGTGAAAACTTAAATGAAAACTTTTTTTTCATTTCATCGTTTCATAGAACCAGAATTGACCCCCAGGGGGTCAATCTTAATATAATGAATGTACCTCCAAATCTTTTTGATTGTAGATATAAAAAGGGGATGCTATATATATTAGAATTACAGCCAAATGTTAACCGGCTGTAACAAAACACACTGGCTAGTATATATATAGCCATAGCTATCATTGTTTCTAATTTAATAGCTTTTAACTGGCCTTTGCTAAAACTTTTGGTGAGTGTTTTTTATATGAAAGCTAAAGTCAGATATAGACTGATTCCTATAAAATTTGATAAACTGATCAAAAATTGCATAAAACTTCCCTATTTTAAATTTAATCGTCATAGCTATTACAATTGTATTCAATTTATCAGCATTAATGTGTTTCCCGGGGCGGGGTTATATGGGGGCTCTAACTAAATTTGAACCGATTTTGTCCATTTTCAATGCACATCTTTTTCAAGATATCCAAAATACTTTTGTAAAATTTTGTCCCTCTAGCTCTTTTCGTTAAGGCGCTATCGTGCTTTTACCTGACGGACAGACGGACATAAACCACTTGTTTTTATGTATTTTTGTGTTTCCATAAGTTTTTTATATGGGAGCTATGGTCAAATGGTGACCGATTGTTACAAAATTTTGCACACTGGCTGACATTGACATAAGACTTCGTTGTGCTTAATTTAGTCTTACTAGCTTTTGTAGTTGATTAGCTATCATGACTTTATCTGACGGACAGACGGACATAAATCCCCTTTTCTTTTTTAATTTGTGTGTTTCGCAAGTTTTTTATATGGGAGCGAGTTCAAATGGTGACCGATTACGACAAACTTTTGCACACTGGCTGGCATTGACATAAGACTTTCTTGTGCCAAATTTAGTGGTTATATCTGTTATGCTTTTATATTTATTGGCATTTAAGTGTATTTTAGGTGAAATTTAGGCTGTTTTCGTAAGTTTTTTGTATGGGAGCTATGGCTAAATGTGAATCGATTTTGATGAAATTTTACACGCTGCCTAGAGCTAATGTAAAACTTCTATATACCAAATTTTATCATCATAGCTGCTATAATTTGTCATTTATTAACAAATAAGCGATTAGCCTAGACGAGGTTATACGGGAGCTATGGTCAAATGTGAACCGATTTTTCCCAATTTCAATACCAAAATTTTCTTAGAGATGAAGAATATTTTTACTTAGTTTCGGTGAGCTAGCTCCATTCATTTAGGCGTTATCGTGATTTCAACAGACAGACATACGGAGAGACTGACAGACAGACAGACAGACAGACAGAGAGACAGACAGACAGACAGACAGACAGACAGACAGACAGACAGATAGACGGACAGGCAGACAGACAGACAGACAGACAGACAGACAGACAGACAGACAGACAGACAGACAGACAGACAGACAGACAGACATCGCTCAATCGTCTTAGAATTTCATAAGGATTCAGAATATATATCGTTTTTGGTTTTAAAACCAATATTAAAGAAATTACAAACGGAATGACAATCTCAATGTACCCCCAATTCTTTTTGATGGTGGGTATAAAAATGAAGAATTTCGGTGCCCTCGAATGGACACTTTTAAATATATCCCATCTAAAAGAACTCTTATAGTGCGTTGTTGGTTTTAAAAGGGGCATTTATTAAGTATTTTTTTGGAATGATAAGATATTTGCGTAATACCGGTGTCTTTATGTAAGGCTTAATGATATTGTCATAGTAATAATAAAACAGGTTTTCTGTTAAATACAGCAGTTATTAATAACACTGTGCTACAGATTAATTATGAAAAAAATACAGGACGAAAATATTTCCAAACTAAAGTGTTTTCGTACTCCATGAACAAAACTTAATCTATTTTCTTGTAATTCTGTGTAAAAGGCTTTATTTTTATAAAACTGCATAAAAACATACTCATAAATAAAAATATTTGCTACAATAAAACAAAAATATATGAAAACCTTATAGTATCCTTTATGTAGGTTAAACAACAAGGAAGAGAAGAAAGGAAAAGAAGGAAGATGAAAAATACTCGTAGATGAAGATACTATGATAAATCTTGGAATAATTAAGTGTAATTACAACACTTAAATAAGAGCTTGAATGCATAATACATTTGTATAGATAGTTGCTGAATTGTTTTTCAGTGACCATAAGCAATAACAGATTAAGTCGGCTTAGTGAAGAAGAAATAGTTATAGTATGTGAAAATTGTAATGTAAATAAGTAAAATTTCTTAAGCATTATAATCAAATATATTAGTTTGAAAGGGAAACTGAAATCTGGGGCCAAATTACGGCATTCGATATCGATCGAAATATTAGATATTTCCAAAACATTTGTATAGCATACTTTAAGGATAATCAAAATTTTTTAAAAGATGAACAGTTTACTATATTTTTTTTAAGTTATTTGCCAAAAGATGAACAGTAGTAAAAAAAGTTTTAATTGAATAATATATATTTTTAAAAACTAATCAAAATGGATACCAAATTTCAATAAACTTTCTGCATCGAAGTAACTTTGAAGATCCCTAAAGTATACTTCACAAAATTTGCTTAAAAGTCTGAGTTTTCGATCGATATCGAATGCGGTAATTTGGCCCCTGTTATTCTACAAAAAAAAAAAAAAAAATTATAAAAAAATAAATTTTTGACTAAGACAGTTAGTGCTTGCATACATAGTTAATGTAATTATTCTATTATTGTTTAAGCTTGTTTTCTCTTTTATCTTTCTCAAGGTGTTAAATATATTATACTTATCTCACCTTCTTTTAACATATAGTATGTACTTATATAGAATTAAACAGAAATTGTTAGCTGAATGCAAAAGGAATTACAAAGAACTACACTAAATATAGTAGCTAATATTCTTAAATGAATGCAAGCACGTGCATGTTTATGGTGGTTAGATGCGGTCATACTAATATTAATATCATGTACATAAACAAACACAAATGTGTTTCAATGGTTTAATTATTTTTTGTTTTGTGTATGTATTTTTCGGATGTTTCATATTTATTAAAATCATAAACTATCTTAATGACCAAACATTAAGAAAAGAAACAGTGATTTGTTAAAGAAAAAGATTTTATCAGGTATTTCTGCACGTTTCAGTAAGTCGCTTTAGCAACGATTGTTAGGATATTTGTTGGTTAGCTAGTCTTCCTATTTGGGTTTTCTGATAAGATGTTGTCTTAAGTCAACGCATATGTCTTACACGAACACTTGTTTCCTATTTTTATAGAAAATTTTTCAAAAATTTCCTATTTTTATAGGAAAATTTTCAAAAATTTCCCATTTTTATAAAAAAATTTTCAAAAATTTCCTATTTTTATAGGAAATTTATCAAAAATTTCCTATTTTTATAGGAAATTTATCAAAAATTTCCCATTTTTATAGGAAATTATTTAAATATTTCCTATTTTTATAGGAAATTTTTTAAAAACTTCCTATTTTTATAGGAAATTTTTAAAAAATTTCCAATTTTTATAGGAAATTTCTTAAAATTTTTAAAAAATTTCCTATTTTTATAGGAAATTTTTAAAAAATTTCCTATTTTTATAGGAAATTTTTCAAAAATTTCCTATTTTTATAGGAAATTTTTCAAAAATTTCCTATTTTTATAGGAAATTTTTCAAAAATTTCCTATTTTTATAGGAAATTTTTCAAAAATTTCCTATTTTTATAGGAAATTTTTCAAAAATTTCCTATTTTTATAGTAAATTTTTCAAAAATTTCCTATTTTTATAGGAAATTTTTCAAAAATTTCCTATTTTTGTAGGAAATTTTTCAAAAATTTCCTATTTTTATAGGAAATTTTTCAAAAAATTCCTATTTTTATTGGAAATTTTTCAAAAATTTCCTATTTTTATTGGAAATTTTTCAAAAATTTCCTATTTTTATAGGAAATTTTTCAAAAATTTCCTATTTTTATAGGAAATTTTTCAAAAATGTCCTATTTTTATAGGAAATTTTTCAAAAATTTCCTACTTTTATAGGAAATTTTTCAAAAATTTCCTATTTTTATAGGAAATTTTTCAAAAATTTCCTATTTTTATAGGAAATTTTTCAAAAATTTCCTATTTTTATAGGAAATTTTTCAAAAATTTCCTATTTTTATAGGAAATTTTTTCAAAAATTTCCTATTTTTATAGGAAATTTTTCAAAAATTTCCTATTTTTATCGGAAATTTTTTCAAAAATTTCCTATTTTTATCGGAAATTTTTCAAAAATTTCCTATTTTTATCGGAAATTTTTCAAAAATTTCCTATTTTTATCGGAAATTTTTCAAAAATTTCCTATTTTTATAGGAAATTTTTCAAAAATTTCCTATTTTTATAGGAAATTTTTCAAAAATTTCCTATTTTTTTAGGAAATTTTTCAAAAATTTCCTATTTTTATAGGAAATTTTTCAAAAATTTCCTATTTTTATAGGAAATTTTTCAAAAATTTCCTATTTTTATAGGAAATTTTTCAAAAAATTCCTATTTTTATAGGAAATTTTTCAAAAATTTCCTATTTTTATAGGAAATTTTTTAAAAATTTCCTATTTTTATAGGAAATTTTTCAAAAATTTCCTATTTTTATAGGAAATTTTTCAAAAATTTCCTATTTTTATAGGAAATTTTTCAAAAATTTCCTATTTTTATAGGAAATTTTTCAAAAATTTCCTATTTTTATAGGAAATTTTTCAAAAATTTCCTATTTTTATAGGAAATTTTTCAAAAATTTCCTATTTTTATAGGAAATTTTTCAAAAATTTCCTATTTTTATAGGAAATTTTTCAAAAATTTCCTATTTTTATAGGAAATTTTTCAAAAATTTCCTATTTTTATAGGAAATTTTTCAAAAATTTCCTATTTTTATAGGAAATTTTTCAAAAATTTCCTATTTTTATAGGAAATTTTTGTTTTTCCATAATTACTATCCTAATACCTTTAAAGATACGACTAAGATTTTGTTGTAATATTAAAGCCTTCGTCGTCTACGATACCAAAAGGTCAGGTTATGTTCTACACATTTACAAAAAAAAACATGTCCTTTATTATATTGCAATTGTTTTCTTTTCATTTTTTATACTTATACCAAGTTTTTTTTTTTTTATTTTAATTTTTCTTATTTGTTCTTTCTGTTCGTAATTATCGTAATTATTATTTAACTTGTTCATGCGGTCATGTACAAAGAGTTATTTGCCAAATTACACTGTGTCGGAAAAATAAGTGTGCCACCAATTTGGTAAAAGCTCAAGGTTAGCAATAAGTCTCTAGAGCATATTTATGTAATTATTAATGAAAAGTTGGCAATTATGTATATGGGAAATACGGAAAAAAGTAGTCAGGACATGTTGGTGTATAGTTATTAAATGGCCTCTATTTGGGTGCTTTTCGAACGTACTTATTGTCTTACATTAAACTGTTTTAATGTTTTCAGATATGAAAATGGACAGAAAGCAATTTGTTTGCCTGTTTTCTGACATATATTATATAATTCGTTACTACCGAAGAAAGTAATTGGTGATTTAAGTTTTTCATTTGGTAGGTAACACATTGAAATAATAGTTTTATAGATTATATTTGAAATTGTAATTAATTTTATTACTTTGTCACTGAAGACAAAAAGGAGCCTTGGGGTGCATCCCAAGTTGCTTCTTGGCTATGCCTCAGTAGTTCCTTTAATATGAATCTGTTGAATTGCAACTGTAGGGTTGTTGTATTTGTTATGTATATGGGCAACTGTCCATTCGGTTGTTGATATTGAATTGCAAAAGACCAAACATTAAACAAAATACCAGCTTAATTATAGACACTTGGTTGTTATTTGAGAATGTATAATTAAGTAGGTTTATATACAAAAACACACACATACATATATCTATAATAATACTTGTGTCTACATAGCAACTATGCCCGAATGTACATAAATATATATGTATATGCACCTAATTATTTACCAACACATACGTAAACAAAATTTCCTAGCACCATATGATGATAAAGATGCTAATGGTAATATTTGACTGGCATAATGTATGAGGTTAACTATCATTCTGTCTTATGTATTTAACCCTAATTAATGTTACTAATGACACTCTTAACAACCTGATATAAAGGTTTTCTTCGCCCATGTACACATCGGAAAATCTGTTTAAATACCGTTTATTTGTCGATAAATGTTTGTATATGCGCATTAAAGGTATACAACGTGTGCACTGTACATAGCTTTATTTTATTTTGTATGAAATACTTAAACGTTAGGGGACTTTAAACTAATACCTATGAGTGAGTAGAATTAAATTTGCATTTATTCTACCATAGAATAACCGCCGTTACCGAAAATCTGAGCATTCCCATTAAGTATTTCAATGTATTTTAGTGGTTTATTACCACAAAATAAAACCTTTTAATCAGGTTGGTTTTACTAAAGTATTTTATTTGAAAAGGTCACAAATAAAATGACCCCTTGAATGTTTTTAGGCATATGTGTTTGTAATGCGACATATCTCTAAGGCGACAAAAAATGGTTAGGTGTTTACAGCCTTAGCTCTGCCTCACACTCCTGAAGGCCAAAATGCTGAGTTTATTACAGCACACAGTTACATTTTGCAAGTGTTGATGGGGACTAAAAAAACAGCCTTGACCTTTTTCTTACTTCACACCTTCACGAGAATGAAGTCAAGTATCCGAGGCTGGGTGGCATTCCAGCACGGATCTTATACAAGTGCTGTTTGATGACTGTGGGTCCATAAGCTTACCTTCTTCGCACCTTGAATCATGCTGGTAAATTAATTCTATGTTGAAAGGTTGCTAATGTTACACAAATCCCTAAAAAAGGTGAGGTTTACGGCACTGAAAATTACCGGTCCACAGCAATTCATACTACAGGCTCCAAAGTTTTGGAGAGTATGATAAACCAAAATCTTGTCAAATATCTCTAATATAAGAACATACTATGGAATTCGTTGGGGACGCACTACGAGAGACCTGCTAGCCGTCTTATCGGAAAAATGGCGTTTGATAGAGTGTTTCCCGAAGCACTACTCTTAAATAATATCGATTATAATTTCTCTCGATTTATATTAAGTTTCCTCAGAGATTGAACTAGTATAGTATTCAACTCTATTGACCTACTGGAACATAGTAGCAATGTGCCTAGGCAAATAGCTTATTTGCTAATTAATGACAGATTTTAACAGCTATGATGACAAAATCTAGTATACAGATGTAAGCTCTTTTCTGCATGTAAAATTTCATCGAAATCGGCTCCCATATAAAAAACTTATGAAAACAGCCTAAATTCCACCTGAAATTCATCTCAATGCCAATAAATAATAAACTTTAACAGCTTTGGCCACTAAATTTGGCACAAGGAAATCTTATGTGAATGCCAGCCAGTGTGCAAAAATTTTGTTACAATCGGTCACCATTTAACCATAGCTCCCATATAAAAACTTACAGAAACACAAAAACACAAAAAGAAAAGGAGATTTATGTCCTACAAAATCTAAAGAGACAAAATTTTACAAAAGTATTTTTGATATATAACAAAAGTTGTGCACTGAAAATGGGCGAAATCGGTTCACATTTAGTTAGAGCTCCCATATAACCCCGCCCCGGGAAACACACGAATGCTTATAAATTCAGTACAATTGTAATAGCTATGACGACTAAATTTAAAATAAAGAAGTTTGATGCAACTATTGGCTAGTATATCAAATTTTATAGGAATCGGTCCATATTTGACTATTGCTTTCATATAAAAACACTCCCGGAAACAAAAAAAATATTTAGGAAGGACCAGTTAAAAGCTATTAAATTAGAAACTATGACCGCAATTGCCACTAAATATTGCAAAAATAAGCTTTATATAAATACCAGCCAGTTTCTGAAATTTTGTTACAATCAATTGCAATCAGTCAACATTTGGTATAGCCATTCTTATATATATATATATTACATCCCCTTTATTATACCCTTCACCAATAGGTGTAAGGGTATTATAAGTTTGTGATTCCGTTTGTAATTTTTTTACTAGTGATCGTAGACCCCACAAAATTTATACCGATCGACTCAGAATCGGGAGGAGAATCGATTAAGCGATGTCTGTCTGTTGAAATCAAGTTTCTGAAGCCCCTGGAGGATGGACCTACATAAATTATATACCGCAATGAACGCTATTATATATATATAATTCCCCGACAACATTCCAATTGGAACAAGGGGTACTTCTCTCAGACAATGAGCTGCATCCGATTCTATTTTTTTTTTAGACTCATTGAAAGGGACCTACGTTTTAACGCCGGCTCCGAACGGCAAATGCATTAGTTAGAGAAGTTTTACAAAGCCTAATACTCAATAACCAGTGGCTAGCTTGAAAATTTATTTTTTCAAGTGAGTCTGGCCAGGGATCGAACTTGGGCCTCTGGTATGCTAGGCGGATGACTAACCTGCTATACCACGGCGGTTCACAATGAACGCTATTAAATTTCATAAAAATCGGGTTATAAACACCCGAAATATCGAAAAAATACCAAAAATTAGATGAAAATTTTAAAATATTTTATTGAAAAACACTTTTAAATAACAAAAGAAAAAAGATACTCATGGTGTACAAGTGATTTATTTTTTAGATTGTAGGAAATGGTTCCCCAAAGCACTCTGTAAAATTTTATCAAAATCGGTCCATAAACAACTGAGATATCGCCAAAACACTAAATTTGATGTATCGCAAATTGCCCAAAATACGCATTAGAGAAAGTTTGTTGGAAAAAATTAAATGCAGAAATAGGAAAAACCATCCTCCTTTAGTACGGACCTATATAAATTTTATATCAGATTTTAGAAAATTCCCCCGTCAAGCACGTTATTAAATTTGCTATTAATCGCTAAGAAATGTCTAAGAAATTTTGTTTACATTTTGTAAGTATTGTTTCAGCGATATCTCAGGTGTTTATAGACCGATTGTGATGAAATTTGAACGCGTTATTTGTGGGAGAATTTCCTAAAATCTGATATATAAACTCCACAAATCTGATTCGAATTGTACCGTTCGACTCAGAATCGGCAGGAGAATGGATTTCACGACGTGTTTGTCCGTCCGTTCGTCTACCCGTCTTTCCGTCCGTCTGTCTACCTGTCTGTCCTTTTTTCTGTTGTAGTCAAGTTTTTGGAGCTCCTGTTTTATCGATATCTCAGATGTTTATTTTGATAAAATTAAATAGCGTACTTCGCAGGGATTACCTAAATTCTGATGCATTCGGTAATTTGTGGTAGATATAATTTAGTGTTTAAGCGATATTTCAGGTGTTTTGATCGACAACGATGAAATTCAGGGTGGGACGATATCCTAAAATTTTGTATAAAATGTATATGGGTATACCTTCCAGGAGCTCCACAAATCTGATTTAAGCAGACAGACATACTAAACTTTTGAATATTATGATAGCATTTGAGCATATATTATATATCACATTACAGGTAATCATCCTAGGAAATACAAAAAAGCAGCTAAGTAGATGATATCCATCCAAATCTTACATATGTATGTATGTATCTCACATATCAACGAAAATTTAAATTTTGTAATTGCAATTGGGAGAAATCCGTTCACGTTTGACAATTGCTCCCATATAACTTCGCCTAAGGCAATATTTTAGTAACTAATAAATGACAAATTATAATTATCTTTATACTAAATGTCATCATCGTATCTACTATAATAGATACGATGATGATATTAATATAAAGTCGTTGTACAATATCGTTGTTCAGGGTGATAGCACCTAAAATAAACATTCTAGAGGGACAACATTTGAAAAAAATATTTCTGATCTCTTCAAAATTCGGTATTAAAAATGGGCTAGCTCGGTTCACATTTAGGGAAATCTCCCATATAACCCCGACCGCGAATCACTTTAATGCTGATAAATTAAATCACATTATAATTGCACAAAGAACTAGAGCAAAACTTTCCACACATTCATCAGACAGATCGGAAGAACAATACATCATAAATATAACTGATGAAGTATTCATCTTAATTAGTTAACTAACTTCAGATTAATAAGTAAATCTTCAAACCGACAAAGCTGATATCCATCCATTTAAATGCTATATATTTCACTTATGTATCTAAAACTAAGAGTGTATACCTTATAATTCTAAGGCTTGTATACATTGACAATCATTGTTAAAGCTTTGACATAAATCAGTCCGATAACTTCTGAGTTTTACATAACTAATCAAGAACTTTTGCTGGTTGGATAATTCGTACGAATTAAAGTACACAACCCTAACTGCGCACGGTTTTTTGGTTGCATGCCAGAATACTTAATCTTCATCAAATCGATGTGCTCTTGCAAATCTAAGGGCATCTACATTTTGAGGCATCTTTTCTGCATGGTTTATCTGGGGGGTTACTCCGTATCTCGATTCAAAAGAAATCCTTTTCGAAACACAATGCTTTAAGCATACAAATTCGAACAATTTTATTTTCGAATCGAGATACAGAGTAACCCCCCTGGTCTATCGAACTTTATTAAATGTTCATAAAATAGACACATATATCGTTACTGGCTGGCTTAAATAAGCAATCTCTACTTGTATCTAGTAATCATTATCTTTCGCAAAGGGACCACTTTAAAATCCAAGTGACGCTGCCTAGACATCAGCCACCTGCCCAACCTAACTTTGGGTTCATAACTATTCTAGATGATGACGCCACCAAAAAGCTTTTCGTTTTAAGACTCTTAATTTTAAAGACTCTTTGCATATAATACTAGTACAACCAAATATTGCTAGGAATTACATTTAGTATGAACAAAAGAATATAATTGTACATATCAAGCATTTGTATGGGGCTCAACTAAGTCAGTGATCAGAAACTATATAATTATCAAAATATTCTTTCGATTTTGTACTTTACTTTTGGAACACCATTGGTGAAGGGTATCCAAGATTCGGCAAAGCCGAATATACCACTCTTACTTGTTACAATCAAAAAGATTCTGAGATACAAGCAGCACATTAACCTTCATCTGCTCTTTGCGTAGAAAACTACGCATACGCTACACAATTTCTCTGTTTCTTTTGGAAGTGCTAGCTTTAAGTTAACAAAATTTATTGACTTTAATTTTGCATAATTTAAGGCATTTTTTACTCCGAAATTTTCTTTTTTATGGACTGGATCAAAAAAGTTACGTTGTCTACCCTTGCGTAGTTTTCTAAGCATATGGGAAAAAACATACGTTTTTGGTGGGAATTTTTGATGTCATGGTTCTTTTTTGTCAATCATTGTGATTTTAACACATGGAAAAGTTCTTTTTGATTATTATTTTTACACCATTTACAAGAAAAACTAAAAAGAAGATGAAGAAGAATTAGTGCCAGAATCCTTATAATCTAGTAAAGTGATACATCTTTTAGTTATATAAAAGGTGCTTGCTACCTTTTTACCCTTCAAACCTTCAAAATATTAGGTTTACAACTTTACGTCTTTCGTTTTTTTCCGAAATTATAGGCTTTATTATAGGGTGCTGTCCATCGCTGACCACTACTATTTCCCACCTTTCGGCCAGCGTACTATTGAGTATAAGCTTATGCTAACAAAATCAGTACCAACGTATTATTTTGAACTAAGTTCATGACAATGGGTAATGGTTTTTCCTCATATAGTCTTTCTCGGTGGAAAGCTAATTTAAGACTTCGAAATGCAAAAAAAAAAAAATGCAAAGGTAGACAACGTGATTTTTTTAGGAGCAGATGAAGGTTAAGATTATGTACATGGTAGATGCATTAAGAACTCCTAGCACAATATGTGGACCTGTCGTATTACTATCAACTTATTTATTTGTATTTAACAACTTATTAATGTAAAACCATACCCGGTTACGTTAATGATTTTTTTCCAAGTAAATAAATACTAGGGAAACCTTTTACACACTTTTGAATGTTGAACTATAAAGCTACTGCAACCGAAGTTATTCCAAATATTTTACCAACAATACCAACTAGCGTAACACCTTTTTTCCAATTTGGTCCACGTTTTGAATTTGCTGCACCCTCGTTGATATATGAGATATGTTTCTAAATTCAACACAACTTGATGGTGGGTATACAAGATTCCATATAGCCGAATATAATACTCTTACGTGTTTTTGAAGTATATTACACCAAAAATAAATTATTATACATTTTTATCCAACTGCGATTCTTTAAAATATTTCGGTTTGTAATCTTCGATAAAAAAAAATATAAAAATATATGTACCTATATAAAACGCAAAATTGAGCTGCCATCGGTTTATATACATGTACATTATGTAATCACACAACAGACGTACAATTTACATCAAAATGAAAATATTGATGATGGCAGCAGTAGCCGTAATATAATAAGAAGCAATGAAAGCCCAAAAAATAAACCTTACCCTGAAATCATAAACATTTTTCATGCACGCATAATGGGCATTTTGAACGTGACTTACATATGCGTCTATGGAAATATTACGAGATATGTATATGAATAAAATTGAATGATGCAGGAATGTAAGTCCTATAAAAATATGGTTTAAATAAATATGTACGTGTGACTTCAATATAAATTCTTTACATAATTTGTTCATAGAATTGTTTAAGGCAAATCAGCTTTTAACCACATGATGTATCACATTCAACAATCTAGGCAAAAACAATGTGTGTTGTTCTATTCACAAATTTTTGGCAAAAAACAAAACTCTGGGTTATATGAAATATTAAAATTATTTTATACAAATAACCAAAACAAAAATGTTCACACTAAATATGTTTAGTCATGTTGTCTGACCATTAATGTCTGCTCTTACACCAAAAAACAAAAAAAAGGAATCTATCGATGCTTGAATACATCAAAAACCACAAATCCACACGTATCTAAATTCCAGTTAACTGATGATGACATAATAAAGGAATCTTTACCGTATGCTCTGAATCAGTCACACACGATAACAAACACGCACACGGATGTACAGGGATGTTGACTGTTGGGCCTCTTTATCTGACCCCAAGTACATACAAACACACGTATTGTGAAAACACAAAACTGAAAACAAAGGTTTTTAAAGCACTTTTGTAATTTTTATCCAACCCAGTAAAAGCAACGATTTAATGACCCAAACTTATTTTCTTTTTTTTACAAATTTTAACCTTTATATGGGTTCAATGGACAATAAAAGCTCAAAAACAAATGGCTTTTGTCTCAGAACATTTCAAATAACATTAATAAAAAAAGATAATTAAACAGCTTTTGTCCATTACCATAACCTGTACCCACCTATTTTTTCATCCATCGACACTTTTCATTCAGTGTAAGTGAAATTTAAAATATCTTTAAAATTTTTTCTATAGAAAAATTTTTGTTAAAAAAGTCTTGTTCTTCTCTACATGCCAACGGCAAGTGAAAAGATCGAGCAAAACAAGTAATAGGAGAATACACAATCAATTAAACGTAGTGATGTTCGATCAAACTCAATGAGTTAAATTGATGATTATCTCTGCAATTTGATAACTCGACTGTGGTCGAGGGCGCTAAGTGCTGATGACGTCCTGTGGCGGGACAGAAATTGCAATCCACTAGCCGCGTTCAAAAATAATTTTTTCAGTTTTTCTCCACATTATTACTTTCAAATTTTCAAATTAATAATTTGAAAATTAAAAATGAACTCAAGCCTGATAAATCCTAATTTTTCAATTAATTCAATTTAAAAGTTCGAATAATTAATTCCCAAATGAAAAATTTTTATTAAAAATATTTTTCTATAGAAAAATTTTCAATAACAATATTTTTCTATAGAAAAATTTTCAATAAAAATATTTTTCTATAGAAAAATGTTTAATAAAAATATTTTTCTATAGAAAAATGTTTAATAAAAATATTTTTCTATAGAAAAATTTTCAATAAAAATATTTTTTTGTAGAAAAATGTTTGTTAAAAATATTTTTCTATAGAAAAATGTTTGTTAAAAATATTTTTCTGTAGAAAAGTTTTTGTTAAAAATATTTTTCTATAGAAAAATTTTCAATAAAAATATTTTTCTATAGAAAAATTTTCAATAAAAATAGTTTTCTATAGAAAAATTTTCAATAAAAATAGTTTTCTATAGAAAAATTTTCAATAAAAATATTTTTCTATAGAAAAATGTTCAATAAAAATATTTTTCTATAGAAAAATTTTCAATAAAAATATTTTTCTATAGAAAAATTTTCAATAAAAATATTTTTCTATAGAAAAATTTTCAATAAAAATATTTTTCTATAGAAAAATTTTCAATAAAAATATTTTTCTATAGAAAAATTTTCAATAAAAATATTTTTCTATAAAAAAATTTTCAATAAAAATATTTTTCTCTAGAAAAATTTTTGTTAAAAATAGTTTTCTCTAGAAAAATTTTTGTTAAAAATATTTTTCTCTAGAAAAATTTTTGTTAAAAATATTTTTCTATAGAAAAATGTTTGTTAAAAATATTTTTCTATAGAAAAATGTTTGTTAAAAATATTTTTCTATAGAAAAATTTTTGTTAAAAATATTTTTCTATAGAAAAATTTTCAATGAAAATATTTTTCTATAGAAAAATTTTCAATAAAAATAGTTTTCTATAGAAAAATTTTCAATAAAAATATTTTTCTATAGAAAAATGTTCACTAAAAATATTTTTCTATAGAAAAATTTTCAATCAAAATATTTTCCTATAGAAAAATTTTTGTTAAAAAAAATTTTCTATAGAAAACTTTTCGTTAAAAATATTTTGCTATAGAAAAATTTTTGTTAAAATTATTTGCCTATAAAAAAATGTTTGTTAAAAACATTTTTCTATAGAAACATTTTTGTTAAAAATATGTTTCTATAGAAAAATTTATGTCAAAAATAATTTTCTATACAAAAATTTTTGTTAAAAATATTTTTCTATAGAAAAATTTTTATTAAAAATATTTTCTATAGAAAAATTTTTGTTAAAAATATTTTTCTAAAGAAAAATTTTTGTTAAAATTATTTTTCTATAGAAACATTTTTGTTAAAAATATTTTTCTATAGAAAAATTTTTAATAAAAATATTTTTCTGTAGAAAATTTTTCAATAAAAATATTTTTATTGAATATTTTCTATAGAAAAATTTTCAATAAAAGTATTTTTCTATAGAAAAATTTTCAATAAAAATATTTTTCTATAGAAAAATTTTCAATAAAAATATTTTCTATAGAAAAATTTTCAATAAAAATATTTTTTTATAGAAAAATTTTCAATAAAAATATTTTTCTATAGAAAAATTTTCAATAAAAATATTTTTCTATAGAAAAATTTTCAAAAAAAATATTTTTATATAGAAAAATTTTTGTTAAAAATATTTTTCTATAGAAAAATTTGTGTCAAAAATATTTTTCTATACAAAAATTTTTGTTAAAAATATTTTTCTATAGAAAATTTCTGTTAAAAATATTTTTCTATAGAAAAATTTTCAATAGAAATATTTTTCTATAAAAAAATTTTCAATAAAAATATTTTTCTATAGAAAAATTTTTGTTAAAAATATTTTTCTATAGAAAAATTTTTGTTAAAAATATTTTTCTATAGAAAAATTTTTGTTAAAAATATTTTTCTATAAAAAAATGTTTGTTAAAAATATTTTTCTATAGAAAAATTTTTGTTAAAAATATTTTTCTATAGAAAAATTTTTGTAAAAAATATTTTTCTATAGAAATTTTTTTTTTTTAAATATTTTTCTCTAAAAAAATATTTGTTAAAAATATTTTTCTATTGAAAAATTTTTGTTAAAAATATTTGTCTATAGAAAAATTTTTGTTAAAAATATTTTTCTATAGAAAACTTTTTGTTAAAAACATTTTTCTATAGAAAAATTTTTGTTAAAAATATTTTTCTATAGAAAAATTTTTGTTAAAAATATTTTTCTATAGAAAAATTTTTGTTAAAAATGTTTTTCTCTAGAAAAATTTTTGTTAAAAATGTTTTTCTCTAGAAAAATTTTTGTTAAAAATATTTTTCTCTAGAAAAATTTTTGTTAAAAATATTTTTCTCTAGAAAAATTTTTGTTAAAAATATTTTTCTCTAGAAAAATTTTTGTTAAAATTATTTTTCTATAGAAACATTTTTGTTAAAAATATTTTTCTATAGAAAAATTTTTGTTAAAAATATTTTTCTATAGAAAAATTTTTGTTAAAAATATTTTTCTATAGAAAAATTTTTGTTAAAAATATTTTTCTCTAGAAAAATTTTTGTTAAAAATATTTTTCTAAAGCAAAATTTTTGCTAAAAATATTTTTCTATAAAAAAATTTTGTTAAAAATATTTTTCTATAGAAAAATTTTTGTTAAAAATATTTTTCTATAGAAAAATTTTTGTTAAAAATATTTTTCAATGGAAAAATTTTTGTTAAAAATATTTTTCTATAGAAAAATTTTTGTTAAAAATATTTTTCTATAGAAAAATTTTTGTTAAAAATATTTTTCTATAGAAAAATTTTTGTTAAAAATATTTTTCTATAGAAAAATTTTTGTTAAAAATATTATTCTATAGAAAAATTTTTGTTAAAAATATTTTTCTCTAGAAAAATTTTTGTTAAAAATATTTTTCTCTAGAAAAATTTTTGTTAAAAATATTTTTCTATAGAAAAAAATTTGTTAAAAATATTTTTTATGGAATAGTTTCCGTTGAAAATATTTTTTCTGAAAATAGAAAAACCCCAAAATATTATTGATAAAGCTTTCCCTATTTGTTTATTAGTCCCAAAATAATTGTTAAAAAAAGCTATTAGTTAACCCATATGTCCATATTTTAGGCCTTTATGGATTCAGACATTTTCTTACCTGTTTTCTGTGAAACATATGCAAAATATAATTTGAAAGACTAGATCCTGATAACTTCATGTTAACCACAATTTGTCTTGTACAACGGAAATGAGTTTCTTTTCTTCCTTATATGCTGCTTATCCAAGGAAAAAGGAGATTACAAACAGGACATAATTAATTCTGTAAATGTGTGCGTTTCTGTGCTAAACCCTGTAGTAAAACTGGGATCATGTGTCTCCATGTCAACACTTTGTGTAACATCAATTCAAATGTCCCCAATTTTAGTTCAGTACTGAAATAGTGAATATATAGAGACAACTATTCTAGTATATATCTAGTGACATTGTCAACGAATGTGTCAACATATATGTATATCAATAGGCCCCGATTTGATCAAAATGTCTCCATTTGGACTAAAAGAACTACAAAGTCAATACTAAGTAAATAGTGGTAATGTCTACTGGTAGATTTCGTAGGAACTCTAAATGTTAAATGTCAATAGTAGATAACATTGGATGGGGCAAAATAGGCAAGTAGTACTGGAGACATTGTCAGTAGCAAAACAGTATTGTTTCTCTGACGGCATTTACTGCAGGGAAATGTATATGAATACATATGCTCTTTTGGATTATATAGTAAACATTCAATGTTATTTAATGGATATTTAATCCTTAATTTTCTAGAACTTTATTACATTCAAGTTTTTTTTTTTTGTTAAATCATTTAAATACATAGTTTCAGTGTTTCTGGTTTACCACATTATTTTGATATTTTCTATTGATTTATAGTCTCAATGATAGGGGGCAACATTTTAAATGTAGTGTAAAAACCACCAGTTTACTACATTTGTGGTCAATGATTTTAGATACAAATAAATGAGTTTTACAGAAATGTGTTAAAAATGTTAAGGTCATTATAGGGTTATGTTGTTTATAAGCCTTCAAACCATAAATGATGTGATTTTGGGAGCACTGAGTAATCTGTGGTATTAAAGCTTTCAAATCTGATTTGTTAACATATGGAATGAGCAGCCAAATCATCATATTTTCATGATATATACTAAATTTAAATTCTAAATATTTCACATATTTTAGGTGATATTGAATTTAGTAGAATATTTGAAACGGCTAAACTTTATGAAAATAAATTGTTCACATGTTTTAATATTTAACAATATTTAGTCATTAATGATATATCAGTTGGCGTTTTTTCAATTAGCACTCGTAAAAAAATAACTCTTATTTTCTTATATCTTATTTTCCATACATCAGTTTTAGCTACTCTGCTTATTACTGCCGGTAATATATTTCATGTCAAAATATTTCCTTATATGTTCTACATACTATGTAAAAGTTTCATCCGCATACCAGTGCATATTCTAACGCAAGAGCAAAATGTTCTTAGAAAGGGTATTTTAAGTTTGTGCTGATGTATGTAAAGCATAGAAATGTTTGTCTTCGACCCATCTTTTAATATACCAATAGGCTTAGGATCACTTTCTGAATCGTTTTAGCGACGTCAGTCAGTCAGTCCGTCCGTCTGGCTGGACCCCCATGTAAACAATATAATCAAAGAAACAGGTCGCAATTCTAAAGATAGTTTCATTTTTTAATAGTGGGACCATGGCTATTGAAATTCTACAAAATCTGTCCATTATTTATGGTAGCTCCCATAAGTCACACTTATCGGAATTGATATTTTGGCCACAAATATCAATAATTTTTCATGAATCATATACATATATCCTCCATCAAATAGTGTAAAATTAAGAAGAGGAGTAGGCCCATACCACCAGTAGCCGATGATTTTTTTTAATTTTCTTAAATACCACGATCATTAATAAAACTCGTGAAAATGAGTATTAAAATCATTCAGTTGGAATTTGGATGTTAGCAGATTTGGTTGGTGCCGCTTTCTTAAAGAAACGACAAAAACAAAATAGGAAAGAAACAAATCAAAATCCAACTTATAGCAACAAAATAAATGCGTTCGAGAGAACAAAGATATATAATATCGAACATTGTTGCCACGACACTATTATTTTTGTAAACGTTGGGAATATTTTTGTAAATATTGCAAATTTTTTTTAAATATTTTTAAACAATTTTAGATTTTTATATTTTTAAGATATTTTCGATTCAAAAAATTTTTTATAGAAAAATTTTTAATAAAAGTGTTTTTCCTTCTATAGAAAAATTTTTGATAAAAAAATTTTCAATAGAAAAATTTTTGACAGTAAAATTTTCTATAGAAAAATTTTTGATAAAAAAATTTTCTATAGAAAATTTTTTGATAAAAAATTTTTTGATAAAAAAAATTTTGATAAAAAAATGTTCCATAGAAATATTTTTGATAAAAAAAATTTTTCTATAGAAACATTTTTGATAAAAAAATGTTTGATAGAAAAATTTTCCATAGAAAAATTTTTTATAAAAAAATTTTCTTTATAAAAATTTTTGATAAAAAAATTTTTGATAAAAAAATTTTTGACAAAAAATTTTCTATAAAAAAAATTTTTGATACAAAAATTTTCTATTGTAAAATCTTTGTTAAAAAATCTCTATACAAAAATTTTTGATAAAAAAAATCTCTATAGAACAATTTTTGATAAAAACATTTTCTATAGAAAATTTTTCGATAAAAAAAATTTCTATAGAAAAATTTTCGATAAAAAAAATTTTATAGGAAAATTTTTGATAAAGAAATTTTCTATAGAAAAATTTTTGATAAAAAAAATTTTTTTAATAAAAAAATTTTCTATAGAAAATTTTTTGATAAAATAATTTTCTATAGAAAAATTTTCGATAAAAAAAAATTTTATAGAAAAATTTTTGATAAGAAAATTTTCTATAGAAAAATTTTTGATAAGAAAATTTTCCATAGAAACATTTTTGATAAAAAATGTTTGATAAAAAATTTTTCTATAGAAAAATTTTTGATAAAAAAATTTTCTATAGAAACATTTTTGATAAGAAAATTTTCTGTAGAAAAATTGTTGATAATAAAATTTTCTATAGAAAAATTTTTGATAAATAAAATGATTTTCTTTAGAAAAATTTTTGATAATAAAATCTTCTATAGAAAAATTTTTGATAATAAAATTTTTTATAGAAAAATTTTTGATAATAAAATTTTCTATAGAAAAATTTTTGATAAAAAAAATTTTCTATAGAAAAATTTTTGATAAAAAAATTCGAACCCACAACCTCTTAAAAAAATTTTATATAGAAAAATTTTTGATAAAAAAATTTTCGATGGAAAAATTTTTGATAAAAAAATTATTGATAGAAAAATTTTTCTATCGAAAATTTTTGATAAAAAAATTTTCTATACAAAATTTTTGATAAAAAATTTTTCGATAGAAAATTTTTGATAAAAAAATTTTCTATAGAAAATTTTTGATAATAAAATTTTCTATAGAAAAATTTTTGTTAAAAAAAAATTTCTATAGAAAAATTTTTGATAAAAAAATTTTCTATAGAAAAATTTTTGATAATAAAATTTTCTATAGAAAAATTTTTGATAAAAAAAATTTTCTATAGAAAAATTTTTGATAAAAAAATTTTCTATAGAAAAATTTTTGATAAAAAAATTTTCTATAGAAAAATTTTTGATAAAAAAATTTTCGATGGAAAAATTTTTGATAAAAAAATTTTCGATAAAAAAATTTTTCTATCGAAAATTTTTGATAAAAAAATTTTCTATAGAAAATTTTTGATAAAAAAATTTTCTATAGAAAATTTTTGATAAAAAAATTTTCTATAGAAAATTTTTGATAAAAAAATTTTCTATAGAAAATTTTTGATAAAAAAATTTTCTATAGAAAATTTTTGATAAAAAAATTTTCTATAGAAAATTTTTGATAAAAAAATTTTCTATAGAAAATTTTTGATAAAAAAATTTTCTATAGAAAATTTTTGATAAAAAAATTTTCTATAGAAAATTTTTGATAAAAAAATTTTCTATAGAAAATTTTTGATAAAAAAATTTTCTATAGAAAATTTTTGATAAAAAAATTTTCTATAGAAAATTTTTGATAAAAAAATTTTCTATAGAAAATTTTTGATAAAAAAATTTTCTATAGAAAATTTTTGATAAAAAAATTTTCTATAGAAAATTTTTGATAAAAAAATTTTCTATAGAAAATTTTTGATAAAAAAATTTTCTATAGAAAATTTTTGATAAAAAAATTTTCTGTAGAAAAATTGTTGATAATAAAATTTTCTATAGAAAAATTTTTGATAATAAAATTTTCTATAGAAAATAACAATCTAAGGAATAACAATCTCAATATACCCCCATTATTTTTGGTGGTGTTTATAAAAATGGATAACTTTTTCCTAAACCTTAAATGATATAAAACATCACTTAAAAATATTTTTTTAATTGCTTCCATTAATAACTCCAAAAAAATCTTGCAACAAACTTTTCAATTTTCATAATCATATCTTATGAAAAGCATTAGAAAAGTGTAATAAAAATTAAGAAAACTATACAATAAAATCCTCCACATCATTATTATTTATGCAGCTTTGCCATAAAACTATTGTTATTTTTTACTCTTACAAAATTTTTAAATAATTTTGTATTGTTTATTTGATGATTCTAGCTACATATTCGCTTTTGTTTCTTTTTTTCTGAACATTTTATTTCTGGGTTTTTGTTAAAACTCTTTTTAACCGCATACCATAATAACAACTACAAATGCGATAACATATACAAGTTAACAACAACGGCAACGACAACGACAATAACTTTTAGAGTTTGTCTCTGATAAACGGATATAGTTATGTTTGCTTCCGTTGTCTGTTTTGTTATTGTAGTTGTCATTCTCTTTCATATTCTTTTTTTTTTAATATTTTATTTTTATGCTTTTGTTTGTGCTCATAAGTGCATATCGTCACCGAACAATCTTAAATATATTTCTATTTATATTGTCATAGCCGGTCAAAATCAATTTTATATCCGTTCCATCCTTTTGATTTTCAGGTGACGTCATATATTTTATTGTGAGTAGATTTTATATATCATGTTGCTGTTTATTGTTAATGTTTTCCATAACAATGTAGAATAGAGTGCACATATGACATGTGAGCTAGAGGGTTCAGTAGGGTGGATGTTAATTATATGATAAAAAAAACATATTAATGTGATCAATGGGTTAAGGTAATTGAGGATGGAAGTCCAATAGACACAAATGGACTAAAAAGACCATTGTGGTACCAAGGAACAAGCAAAAAGCATATAAGCAGCATCCGAATCACTTAAAAAATATCTCAACCCTTTAATTTCATTTGTTGCTTATAAGCAACATTGTTAATTTTTGATCTTGGTTCCTTAATTTTTTGTTGTTTTTGTTAACTATTTTTTTCCAAATGAAATTGTAATTTGTGAGCATTTAATTACGAAAATACACTTTTAAAAGCCTTACAAGTATTAATTCGTGAGCTACTTGAACTTGTGTAAATATGTTCGTAGAAATTGTGTTAAAAGTTGTTTTACACAAATTTAAATAAAAACGAAAAGTGAAAAGTTTTTTTCAAAACAGTGAATTATATTATAAAACAAAGTTAAGAGAATGGGATAAAGTTGGTACATTTAAAAAAAAAATCTTATTGTTATATCAGGAATTTCATAAACACAATGTTGCTTGAAGGCAACATTTTTCCGTTGTAGCAATTTTTTTTATACTTAACTTAAAGTTAGTTTAAAATTAAGGAGTATGATCGTGTCTGTTTGCGAAACTGCTTTAAAGATAGAAAAAATTTGTCAATAGGATGAGGAGTTTGTCTCAGTAATAACGCCTAGAGAAAACAAGAAATCGAAATATAGAGGGGATCAAGGTGTGGATACCAGGAGACTATAACAAAATTTACAGACATGGATATAAGAAATAATTCTGAGAATGTTTACTCTGGCCTTGGCTTTTTTTATTCGAGACAGAAGTAGGTACTTTGTGATATGGGTTACAAGACTATGATCAAATTAAAACTTTGTGGGAGCTAAGTAATACCAACCTATAAAAACTAATAAAATTGTAGAAATATGAACTTAGAATGCTAATATTTATTGTTTCTGGTCATGGTAATATAAGCATATTTTTAGGGAAATGCGATTATCTAATGCCGATATCTGCAGATGGCACAACAAAGAAGAAGAAAACACTATTAACCTTTTCTGTCAATGTGTTTCTTCTTCTTTTATCCTTGACTCCCAGTGAAGCATAGGGCCTCAAATGTGCTTCATTGTCACATAATCGATTTAAATATTAATCTCTTAATAAAAATAATATGAAATAAAAATGTACTACCAATGGTCAATGTTGCCTATAAGCAACATCTCATAACAGAGAAAACGGAAGTGATAGAGCTCTGTTATTTATATCAGCTCATAGGTTAGGATAGGCAGGCAGCCGATGATAAGTCAGCGTCACTTGCGTCCAAGAAACGGTCCCTTTGTGGTACCTTTATGGGATAGACTGGAAAAAGGAAAACATAGAGTAACTAAATGACAAATTATAGCAGCTATGATGATAAAATTTGGGATATAGAAGCTTTACATTACAGCGTGTAAAATTTCATCAAAATCGGTTCACACTTAGCCATAGCTCCCATACAAAAAACTTACGAAAACAGTCTAAATTTCACCTAAAATACACTTAAATGCCAATAAATCTAAAAGTATAACAAATATAACCACTAAATTTGGCACAAGAAAGTCCTATGCCAATGCCAGCCAGTGCGCAAAATTTTGTCGCAATCGGTCACCATTGGACCTAGCTCCCATATAAAAAACTTACGAAAACAAAAAAATTCAAAAAGAAAAGGGGATTTATGTCCGTCTGTCCGTCAGATAAAATCATGATCATGATCCTTAACTACAAAAGCTAGTAAGACTAAATTAAGCACAAGGAAGTCTTATGTCATTGTCAGCCAGTGTGCAAAATTTTGTCAAAATGCGTCACCATTTCACCATAGCTCCCATATAAAAAACTTATGGAAATACAAAAATACATAAAGAAGAGGATCCGTCAGATAAAAGCACGATAACGCTTTAACGAAAAGAGCTAGAGGGACAAAATTTTATTTTGGATATCTTGAAAAAGATGTGTGTTGAAAATGGACAAAATCGGTTCAAATTTAGTTAGAGCTCCCATATAACCCCGATCGGGAAACACATTAATGCTGATAAATTGAATACAATTGTAATAGCTATGACGATTAAATTTAATATAGGGAAGTTTTATGTAATTTTGATCAGTTTATCAAATTTTATAGGAATCAGTTCATATTTGACTTTAGCTTTTATATAAAAAACACTCACGAAAACCAAAAATTTTAGCAAAGGCCAGTTAAAAGCTAATAAATTAGAAACTATGATAGCTATGGCCACTAAATTTTGCAAGAATAAGCTCTATATATGTATATATACCACGCAGTGTGTAATCCACTTTTTATACTTATGTAAAATTTTGTTCCTCTAGCTCTTGTCGTTAAGACGCTATCGTGCTTTTATTTGACGGACAGACGGACATAAACAACCTTTTCTTTATATATTTTTGTGTTTCCATAAGTTTATTATATGAGAGCTATGGTCAAATGGTGACCGATTGTGACAAAATTGCACACTGGATGGAATTGACATAAGACTTCCTTGTACTTAATTTGATCTTACTAGCTCTTGTAGTTAAGGAGCTATCACGCTTTTATCTGACGGACAGACGGACATAAATCCCCCTTTCTTTTTGAATTTTTGTGTTTCCGTAAGTTTTTTATATATGGGCTAGGTGAGTGTGCGACAAAATTTTGCACACTAGCTTGCATTGATATAAGACTTTTTTGTGCCAAATTTAGTAATTATATATTTTATACTTTTAGATTTATTGGCATTTTAGTGTATTTTAGGTGAAATTTAGGCTGTTTTCGTAAGTTTTTTGTCTGGGAGCTATGGCTAAATGGGAACCGATTTTGAAATTTTATATGCTGCCTAGGGCTAATGTAAAACTTCTATGCACCAAATTTTATCATCACAGCTGCCATACTTTGTGATTTATTAACAAATAAGCAATTAGCCTAGACGAGGTTATACGGGAGCTATGGTCAAATGTAAACCGATTTTGCCCAATTTCATTAAAAAAATTTTCTCAGAGATGAGAATAAAAATAAAAAAAAATTAAAAAAAAAAATATTAAAAATATTTTAGTGGTTACCCCAATATTTACTTTGATCAAAATTCGGTCTCATAACCGGGTATAGTTTTACATTAATAAGTTGTTAAATACTTTTCGTTGTGCTTAATATGTAATACGGCAGGTCCACATATTTCATTAGGAGTTCCTAATGCATTCATCACATATAGAGTCTGGGCTGAACATTGATTGATGCCTATCTAATTTCATAGGTGCAATCTTAATATAATGAATGTACCTCCAAATCTTTTTGATTGTAGATATAAAAAAGGGATGTTATATATATATAAAAATTATAGCCAAATGTTGGCCGATTGTAACAAAACACACTGGCTGGTATATATATAGAGCTTATTCTTGCCAAATTTAGTGGCCATAGCTATCATAGTTTCTAATTTAGTAGCTTTTAACTGGAGTTTGCTAAAATTTTTGGTTTCCGTGAGTGTTTTTTATATGAAAGCTAAAATCAAATATGGATTGATTCGTATAAAATTTGATAAACTAATCAAAAATTGCATAAAACTTGCCTATTTTAAATTTAATCGTCATAGCTATTACAATTGTTTTCAATTTATCAGCATTAATGTGTTTCCCGGGGCGGGGTTATATGGGAGCTCTAACTAAATTTGAACCGATTTTGTCCATTTTTAACACACATCTTTTTCAAAATATCCAAAATACTTTTGTATTTTGTCCCTCTAGCTCTTTTTGTTAAGGCGCTATCGTGCTTTTATCTGACGGACATAAACAACCGTTTCTTTATGTATTTTTGTGTTTTCATAAGTTTTTTATATGGGAGCAATGGTGAAATTTGACCTAGTCAAATGGTGACCGATTGCGACAAAATTTTACACACTGGCTAGCATTGACATACGACTTCTTGTGCCAAATTTAGTGGTTATATCAGTCATACTTTTAGATTTATTGGCATTTAAGTGTATTTTAGGTGAAACTTAGGCTGCTTTCGTAAGTTTTTAGTATGGGAGCTATGGCTAAATATGAACCGATTTTGATGAAATTTTACACGCTGCTTAGGGCTAATGTAGAACTTTTATATACCAAATTTTATCATCATAGCTGCTTTAATTTGTCATTTATTAACAAATAAGCGATTAGCCTAGACAAGGCTATACGGGAGCTATGGTCAAATGTAAACCGATTTTGCCCAATTTCAACACCAATTTTCTCAGAAATGAAGAATACATTTACTAAGTTTCAGTAAGCTAGCTCCTTTCGTTAAGGCGTTATCGTGATTTCAAAAGACAGACAGACGGACGGACATCGCTCAATCGTCTTAGAATTTCATAAGGACTCAGAATATGTATATCGTTTTTGGTTTTTGAGCCAATATTAAGGAAATTACAAACGGAATGACGATCTCAATATACCCCCCATTCTTTTTGATGGTGGGTATAAAAATAGTATCGACAAATTACGTATATTTATATCAGCAATTGTATAACGATTTTCATACAAATACTTAAACAAATAAAATAGCCTAAGTGACATCATGTTAATTTGAGTCCCATTTATATGCAATTAAAGCTCTTGTAAATTATTGAAATATCATCTGCTAGTTGCCTGATTGTTTTACAAAATATCAAAATTACCATAACTTAAAAACATCATTTATTTTCTGTAATATTTAAACTCAATTATTTAAAAATGGCAAAAAAAATATACACTATTGTTTTAATAAGGGGACTATATACAGTTAAATAACGGCTACCCTAACTTATATTTAAACAAAATATTTGCTAAAGTAGATATTTCTTTTCATAGTATACCCTTTAAAATGCTTGTGATTTCTGTATGATATCAACACTTATATATAATCTCCAATACATACATATGTACATTAATAGAGTCTGTAGTTGTGGAAATGTTTAAAAATGCATTTATATCGCGTCACAATTCAATGGTTTTACAGTTGTTAAAGTGAAAGAGTCATTTCAATATTAATTTATATCTAAAGAAAGGATGGGGAGTTTGTAAAATATTTTTTTCCCCCAACCAACTGACAACTGCATTCCGATTTGATTCAAAAACAATTTTTTCTGTAAACTTAAGCTATTATTGTTATTTCATAGCGTGTTTTGTTGTCTACCCCGACTTTTTTTTTGTTGCTTTTTCGTTAAATGATTTACTAGAGCATGAAAATATTGAAAATTATTTTTCCTTTGTTTTCTCGCTATACAGCTGAAAGGATTTTAGATAAAAAAAAACTACAAACAATGCATACGAGTATTGTCAAAATGTAACTTTCAAATGTTTTTGTAAGAATAGTTTATTATTTAAAAGATAAATATAGAGTGCAATGATGTTGGGGAAAGTAGTTGTTTGAATTTTGAAAAATGTTTTTAATATTTTTTGAAACCATTACACTGAGAAAATGCATAGTGATTTCTTTATATTTAATTTGTAAAGAGTTTAAGGAGTAGCTATTCGCAAAATACTTTTTTAATAGGCCCAAGTTAAAAAGTAATAAAGTCACGCTCTAAGACAAAAGTTCACTTTTATAAATTTTAGACAAATATTTTCCAGCAAATTTATATTTTTTCAAATAGACCCAGTAAAACTTTTCATTACCAAATAATGAGTTAAACAGTTAAACTATTGAACACGAACTACTTACTCATTCGCTGTTTAAGTCATTACATTAACATGGGGATGTCATTGGAGGCAAGTACTTACCAATTGCAGAAATGTAATGACTTGGGTAAGCAATTTGAAAGCAACAACAACAACAGCAACAACTTTTTTGTTGTTGTTTTATTAAAAACATATAATTTTAAACGAAATACAAAATTTTTTTATGATCCCATTGGGGCTCGAACCCAGACCCTCCGATTGCTAGGCAGAGACTCTTCCACTGAGCTACTTCATATGTTGAAAACTTAGCAGCTTATAATTAATATAAACAATTTTTATTTTTAGATCCAAAATCATGTGAAAATAACTTTGTTTTTCTCTGCTTTTTTTTGCTTTGTTGTAATTTTTGGAAAAATATTTTTATACGATTTTTTGTAATTATTTTAAAACTTTTTTAAAATTATTTTAAAACTTAAGCAATTTAAATCTTCTTTTTTTGTATAAGTTTTTACATAAGATTGACTCTTACTTACTTAAATGTTACAACCTGTTAAGGTCAAAGTCCGAGCATATTTTAGAATTCCATGGATTTCGATCTTGTGCGAATATTCTCCAATTTTATAGGCCAAGCTTTGAAAAATGTTCCTCTACTTGGTCTTTCTATCGAAGTTTCGGACATCCTCCTCTAATATTAGGTAGTGGGACATTTCAATTCTAATTTTATCCTCTTCATTGTATTTTTTTTTTTTTCAAGAGGTGATACCACGAGGAGGTGTGTGTCCACAGTTGAGATGAAGGATGACCCAGATAAGTTGGGCTTACCAAGTTAAGACCAATTAGAATCGTGTTTGGTACTCAACATCCCCTACATAATCAAAATTGACTCATGATGGTATTTTTTCATTAACGTGAGTTAGTTTTACAAATTTTTTTTACAGAAGATAATATTTAAGTTCTTAAAATTCAAAAATCATTTAAAAAGACTCTTTTAATAAAAAAAAACTAAAAAAAATTGTTGCCCTTGGTGGGATTTGAACCGGGGCCATTCAGCTTAAATTACCATCTTAATTACAAATAAGTACTTCTGTAATAACTTATTATTTATTCGGATGGTATGTTGTAGTCGTTACAAGGTAACCAGTTATCAGAGTACTTGCCATTACTAAAGTTTTGCTGGGGATATACATCTATATCAAGTTGTGATATAAGAATGTTTGAGAAATTTTTGGAAACTCTGGATACTAAGTTATGATCCGATCCGTGATCCGATCCGATTGTGATCCGATTGTATCTCATACAATCGTTTTTGTTAAGGTTGGGCTAAGCAGTTGCCCTCTTATAAGAGTAAAGTGCCACTGTAGCTTTTTTTCTTAGACATTGAGCATGAAATCCAGCTTCTAGTTTAATATTACGCCCTGATACTTTCAATAGTCCGCGAAGGGAATTTCATTACCACCCAAGGAGATATGTTCAACTGGTGGGATCTTGCATCTCCTGGTGAGCAGAATAATAGGAAAATAATGGCGCCTAAAACCTAGTATTGTTCATTGCTTGTATACATCAGTAGTAAGACCGATAAGGCAATATGGCGTTATCGTTTGGTGGAAAGCACTTCAAAATTCCAAGAACTGTGAAGTACTAAATAGGGTTCAACGAATGGCTAGTCTGAGTATCAAGGGTGAGCTCTGTAGCACCCCATCTAATGCATTAAATGTAATTCTGCATTTGCTACCTCTAGACATAGTTGTCATACAGATGGCTGCAATTGTAATAATGAGACTTAGGGAGCTGTCACAGTGGTTAAACAATAGCTGTGGTCATAGCGTAGTCCTTGATATGATTCCTGGCATACCGGGGATGAATGATTATACTTTGACTGAACCATTCTTCGATAAGAAGTACCATACCCTCATACCAGATACAGATGCATGGAATTCAAAACTCCTGATAATAGGCAGTCAGTGGGTTTCGGGGTCTACCCCAAAGCTGTATGCCTGATCATTGTAGCGTTTTTATACCCACCATCAAAAAGAATGGGGGGTATATTGAGATTGTCATTCCGTTTGTAATTTCCTTAATATTGGCTCAAAAAACAAAAACGATATACATTCTGAATCCTTATGAAATTCTAAGATGATTGAGCGAATTCCGTCTGTCTGTCTGTCCGTCTGTCTGTCTGTCTGTTTGTTGAACTCACGATAACGCCTAAACGAAAGAAGCTAGCTCAATGAAACTTAGTAAAAACATTCGTCATCTCTAAAAAAATTTTGGTATTGAAATTGGGCAAAATCGGTTAACATTTGACCATAGCTCCCATATAACCTCGCCTACGCTAATCGCTTATTTGCTAATAAATAACAAACTATAATAGCTATGACGGCAAAATTTGGTATATAGAAGTTTTGCATAAGCCCGAGGCATATAAAATTTCATCGAAACCGGTGCACATTTAACCATAGCTCGTATATAAAAAACTCAGGGAAACAGCCTAAATTCAACCTGAAATTCACTTAAATGCCAATAAATGATAAACTGTAATAGCTTTGGCCACTAAATTTAGCACAGAAAGTCTTATGTGAATGCCAGCCAGAGTGCAAAATTTTGTCACAATCGGTCACCATTTGACCATAGCTCCCATATAAAAAACTTACGGAAACACTAAAATACAAAAAGAAAAGGGGGTTTATGTCCGTCTGTCTGTTAGATAAAAGCGCGATAGCGCCTTAACTAAAAGGGCTACAGCAACAAAATTTTACAAAAGAAAGTCGTATGTGAATGCCAGCAAGAGTACAAAATTTTGTCACAATCGGTCACCATTTGACCATAGCTTCCATATAAGAAACTTACAGAAACACAAAAAGATAAGATTTATGTCCGTCTGTCCATCAGATAAAGCGCGATAGCTCCTTAAAAAATCTAGACAGACAAAATTTTACAAAAGTATTTTTGATATGTGATAAAAGCTGTGTACTGAAAATGGGCGAAATCGGTTCACATTTAGTTAGAGCTCCCATAAAACTCCGCCCCGGGAAACACATGAATGCTGATAAATTGAGTACAATTGTAATAGCTATGACGACTAAATTTAGAATAGAGAAGTTTTATGCAACTATTGGTCAGTATATCAAATTTTATAGGAATCGGTCCATATTTGACTATAGCTTTCATATAAAAAACACTCCCGTAAACCAAAAAATATTTAGCAAGGACCAGTTAAAGCTATTAAATTAGAAAGTATGACTAAATTTGAAAAATTTTTGCAAATATATATTTATTACATCTCCTTTTTTATATCTACAATCAAAAAGATTAGGTACAAGCAGCATATTACGATTATGTATATGGTAGACGCTTTAGGAACTCCTAGCAAAATATATGGATCAGTCGTATTACTATCAACATGTTTATCCTAACTATATATTAACCCTTATGTGTATACCAAGGTACCCCGTTACCTTTAGCACTTTCATCTTAACTTTTTTAATGGAAACAGATGGTTCACAAACCTCAAACTTCTTGAGAACTCCTAACTATTGAAATAGTTTAAATTATTATTACTTTTAAGCTAAAAGATTATATTGTACAGGCGCTGTGGTCCAATTTATATCTTATATACGTAACCGTACGGCAAGGTACCCGGGTACCTTCATACATTATATATGAAAAAACTGTAATAAAAAGTAAAATTTTATTGAAAGATAATTAAGCAAAATTAGACAGATTAGTTATAAATATTTTATATATGAATATTTATGTAGAAACAAGATTTACACGATTTTCTTTGTTTTATACATAGTTTCGAATTTTTTTCAAATTTTATTCTTGACCCTGGTTATTAAAGGGCTAGTGACATCCAATTTCAACCAATATTCTAAAATATATATTTTTATCCGTTGTAACAATCATAATTTCGGTTCTGCTTATAAAAACTGCTAATATATAACAATTTAAGTGCTTTTTTATAACTTTGATGAAAAATTATGTTTTTGTCAAAATCCTTTGAATTTAAGTCGCAGGTACGACTAAGCCGTTAAAGATATTGCTCTAGTTCTTTCTTTGTGGTAATCTGTAGGGGGTTCTAACTATAACGGGAACTTTTTTTACTTTTTTCGAGTTCGTTTAACAATCTATTTTAAAAAACCAAAAAGGAGTTTTTAAAACGGTATGAACAAAATACTTTTTTTCGTCCTGTGCAAAAGTGACATATCGTTAGCCCATTGCATCAAAAATGGGTATTTAAATATCCTAAAGCCTTAAAAAAGTAAAACTAGTCAAACGTTTTAAAGTTTTTTAAAAATAATAATTTTTTTATAGCATATGCTCAGGAGAGTCTTCAAGGACATAGGATATTTTATAAAACCTTTGATAATTAGAAAAGTCTTCAACCGATTTTAAGGTTATATATCATGTATTTATATTATTGGAGTCAAATGTAGAAAAATTGGAGGCTACATCTTCCTGTAGTACGAAACTTAATTTACTTAATACAAATTTATGGTATACATATATATTCGCCATGACTTGTATTCTTACAACCGCCACTTTGAATTCACCTTGAGATTTACTATTTACTATAAATGAACGTGCATTGTAACTCTCAGAGTTATTTTCAGAGATCACTCATTTATTTTCTCCAAAAATGTTTGTTTACAATAATTTTTCCATATAGGTACCCGGGTACCTTGCCATTCTCTTAAAGGTGTTTTTTTTGCCATACACATAAGGGTTAAGCTAAAAGAAAAGTAATTAACAACTTATTAATGTAGAACCATATCCGGTTACGATAACGAATTTTGTTCAATGTAAATAAATACTAGAGAAACCACTTACATACTTTTGAATGTTGAACTATAAAGCTATTGCAACCGAAGTTATTCCAAATATTTTACCAACAATACCAACTAGCGTAACAACTTTTTTCCAATTTGGTCAACGTTTTGAATTTGCTGCACCCTCGTAGATATATGAGATATGTTTCTAAATTTAACACAACTGGATGGTGGGTATATAAGATTCGACACAGCCGAATATAAAACTCTTACTTGTTTCACTATAAAATGACAAGCCTTACTGAATAGAAATGTCAAAAGTGCAGCAAGTGATATGGCATCGTCTGATGTCCCTATCACTGTACTTTTGTAGCGTCCCTTTTGAAAAACCCGGTATATAAATCTAAAAAAATGAAAATTCATGAATACTAGGAAAGCTTAAAATGTATAATCAATCAGTCCATATTTACCTCAGTAGTGTGTTGTGTTATATAGTCGCATTAAATAGCTATAATAACTTCTTAAGAATTCTAAATTTTTCTGAAATTTTTCGAAACCTACATTTTAAATATAAATTTAGGTCTTCGAAAAAATTTTACTCGCCACCGATTTTTTTGAATTTTTTTATCGGACTACCTTTAAAAATTACCTAAATTTTAATTATGTTTCTATATACGGATCGGGCCGGCCTACTTTCAACAGACATTGTTTTCATGGATTAAATTTTCTATCATTAAAATCTCTTACTACAATAATTATTAAAATAAATGTTAATTAATACCCCTTAAAAACTTTACCATCAATGTTACAGTTGTAGCATTTTATTGTAACACCTTATCCTCTTAATAGATACAGCAAACAACTTTCCTTCTTGGTTGCAGGAAAATCTAAGTCAAATAATTTTATCATCCAATTAAAATTATGTAAATTAGTTTGAATTAACTTAAGGTAATCATGACGAACGAAGTTGGCTATTCAAATGATTCAGCTGAAGGTAAAGGTGAACATTATATATTTATTTTAGATGACTGTTACAAATTTTTAACGATTTAGTTACTATATAAATTTATATGCATTAGGGTGACCCTTTCTTGTATAAAAAAAAAAATTTCGGTATACAATTTTTTCGTTAAGAAATTTTTTCTATAGAAAAATTTTTTTGATAGAAAAATTTTCGTTAAGAAATTTTTTCTATAGAAAAATTTTCGTTAAGAAATTTTTCTAT
The DNA here is from genome assembly GCA_933228675.1 of Stomorhina lunata. Taxonomy (NCBI): domain Eukaryota; kingdom Metazoa; phylum Arthropoda; class Insecta; order Diptera; family Rhiniidae; genus Stomorhina; species Stomorhina lunata. The sequence goes on along the minus strand of OW121741.1, from coordinate 88,779,746 downwards.
AGAAAAATTTTCGTTCAGAAATTTTTTCTATAGAAAAATTTTCGTTAAGAAATTTTTTCTATAGAAAAATTTTCGTTTAGAAATTTTTTCTATAGAAAAATTTTCGTTAAGAAATTTTTTCTATAGAAAAATTTTCGTTAAGAAGTTTTTTCTATAGAAAAATTTTCGTTAAGAAATTTTTTCTATAGAAACATTTTCGTTAAGAAATTTTTTCTATAGAAAAATTTTCGTTAAGAAATTTTTTCTATAGAAAAATTTTCGTTAAGAAATTTTTTCTATAGAAAAATTTTCGTTAAGAAATTTTTTCTATAGAAAAATTTTCGTTAAGAAATTTTTTCTATAGAAAAATTTTCGTTAAGAAATTTTTTCTATAGAAAAATTTTCGTTAAGAAATTTTTTCTATAGAAAAATTTTCGTTAAGAAATTTTTTCTATAGAAAAATTTTCGTTAAGAAATTTTTTCTATAGAAAAATTTTCGTTAAGAAATTTTTTCTATAGAAAAATTTTCGTTAAGAAATTTTTTCTATAGAAAAATTTTCGTTAAGAAATTTTTTCTATAGAAAAATTTTCGTTAAGAAATTTTTTCTATAGAAAAATTTTCGTTAAGAAATTTTTTCTATAGAAAAATTTTCGTTAAAAAATTTTCGTTAAGAAATTTTTTCTATAGAAAAATTTTCGTTAAGAAATTTTTTCTATAGAAAAATTTTCGTTAAGAAATTTTTTCTATAGAAAAATTTTCGTTAAGAAATTTTTTCTATAGAAAAATTTTCGTTAAGAAATTTTTTCTATAGAAAAATTTTCGTTAAGAAATTTTTTCTATAGAAAAATTTTCGTTAAGAAATTTTTTCTATAGAAAAATTTTCGTTAAGAAATTTTTTCTATAGAAAAATTTTCGTTAAGAAATTTTTTCTATAGAAAAATTTTCGTTAAGAAATTTTTTCTATAGAAAAATTTTCGTTAAGAAATTTTTTCTATAGAAACATTTTCGTTAAGAAATTTTTTCTATAGAAAAATTTTCGTTAAGAAATTTTTTCTATAGAAAAATTTTCTTTAAGAAACTTTTTCTATAAAAAAATTTTCGTTAGGAAATTTTTTCTATAGAAACATTTTCGTTAAGAAATTTTTTCTATAAAAAAGTTTTCATTAAGAAATTTTTTCTATAGAAAAATTTTCGTTAAGAAATTTTTTCTATAGAAAAATTTTCGTTAAGAAATTTTTTCTATAGAAAAATTTTCGTTAAGAAATTTTTTCTATAGAAAAATTTTCGTTAAGAAATTTTTTTCTATAGAAAAATTTTCGTTAAGAAATTTTTTCTATAGAAAAATTTTCGTTAAGAAATTTTTTCTATAGAAAAATTTTCGTTAAGAAATTTTTTCTATAGAAAAATTTTCGTTAAGAAATTTTTTCTATAGAAAAATTTTCGTTAAGAAATTTTTTCTATAGAAAAATTTTCGTTAAGAAATTTTTTCTATAGAAAAATTTTCGTTAAGAAATTTTTTCTATAGAAAAATTTTCGTTAAGAAATTTTTTCTATAGAAAAATTTTCGTTAAGAAATTTTTTCTACAGAAAAATTTTTGTTAAGAAATTTTTTCTACAGAAAAATTTTTGTTAAGAAACTTTTTCTATAGAAAAATTTTCGTTATGAAATTTTTTCTATAGAAAAATTTTCGTTAAGAAATTTTTTCTATAAAAAAGTTTTCATTAAGAAATTTTTTCTTTAAAAAGCTTTCGTTAAAAATTTTTTTCTATAAAAAAGCTTTCGTTAAAAAATTTTTTTCTACAGAAAAATTTTTGTTATAAAATTTTTTATATAGAAAAATTGTTCTTATAATTTTTTTTTTGTAGAAATATTTTCGTTATACAAATTTTTCTATAAAAAAGTTTTCGTTAAAAAAATTTTTCTACAGAAAAATTTTTGTTATAAAATTTTTTCGACAGAAAAATTTTTCCTAAAGAAAAATTTTCGCTTAGACATTTTTTCTATAGAAAAATTTCCGTTAAGAAATTTTTTCTATAGAAAAATTTGCGTTAAATAATTTTTCTGTAGAAAAATTTTCATTATAAAATTTTTTCTATAGATGAATTTTCGTTATAAAATTTTTTCTATAGAAAAATTATGTCATAAAATTTTTAATATACAATAATTTTCTATACAAAATTTTTTCTATGGAAAAATTTTAAGTATAAAATGTCTTCTATCGAAAAATATTTGATATAAATTTAAGGATTTCTTTAAATCCTATAAGTTTTTTCAAATCAAAGCTCTTAACAAATCACCCGCTATAATCCTAAATTAAATAAATTATGTTAATGAACTGGAAATAAACAAAACAAATAATTATTTTACTGCTTTTAAGTTTTGGGTCATTAACAAATGCTATTTTATAGCCAAACCAAAAATGAACGTAATTATTTTTTGCTTATTGATGGCAGCAAAAGGATTTTTATCTATATCAAAGTTAATGAAGCTGTAAACACAAAGACCCTAACTCAAACTCTTCTATAGTACAACTATGTACTTACATACATTTTTACTACAGAAAATTTAAATCATCGAAATAATTTTCCGAAATCCCTTTGATGTTTAATGTAAATTTTCTTTATTGTTTTGTTTGTCTACTTCATTTTCTTTTTGTAATTTGCAATTACATACGTATTCGAATTATTTTGAGACTTTCTATAATGTCGGACAATTTGCCAGTGATTATTTACAGCAGCAGCAGTAGCTCTAACTGATATTGTTTGTCTTGGAATTTCCTTTATGTTATTTATTTACTAACTATTTACTTAATTTGCCAGTTAATAGGAAATTGTTTAGTCATGCTGAATTCAAAATTGACTAGTCACTACTTTTTGTTATATAATTCCAAGTAACTAATTTAAGGCATGCGATAGAGAAAAAAGTAATTAAAAAATTATTTAATTAAGTTTGTTATGGATATTTAAATAAAAGATGAGATACGCAAAAACAAGAAGTAATATTTTAAAAATTAAATGAATTTATGCAAAGAAGTATTTTTAACATACTTTATTATAGTATTTTCATTACAATGAAAAACATATCGTTTCAAATATACTCAGTTTACGTTTTTGTGATGTTCATCACACTTAAGTAAGTTTTGAAAGTAGATCGCATGGGACAATTTAGCTCTCTTCTGTCAGCATCCGTCCAGGTTAGACTAGGCAATTCAATTTGATCACGAAAATACCAGGCCAAATACATCTTTGAAATCGCGGAAAAATGGCAGACCTATGGTGGGAAGTTTTGAAGCATTTCCCGGGCATTGTATTGTTTGATATTGGCTTGCAAAATATGATCGCAATGAGCATAAAAAAGTACATAAAATAATTTTTGATAATCGAAAAGTAAATATGAATATATTAGAATTAGTATTAGTAGTATTAGTATTATGGCCTCGTTCTGTAAAACGTTTTACTCAGAAATGTACGCCCTATGAGTAAAAACATTTGATTTTGGGTTTTGTAAAGCGTATGTCACTTCTGGTTGAGTGAAAACGTAAGAACTGAAAGCTTTGTATAATTTTTGACGATCTGTAACAGCCTGTTCACAAAACTTTCATACGTTAGAAGGCAATCGAATACTAGCCTAACGATTAAGCTCTAATTTGAGTTCATTTTCTTTTTTCGTTTGGAAGTAAAAGCTTCGTAATGAAATATCAAATAATAGTATTGCCATGATATATTTTATTACTTTTTTGAAAGCTTTTCCTGTAAAACTTAAGACTTTTGTAAAATGATGTTAACCCTAAAATTAAATAAATCAAAAATAAATAAAAACAAAAAATAAAAAAATTTAAAATTTTTTTTTTTCAAAATTAAACATATTTTCAATGATGTTCTGAGTACGAAAAAGACAAGTATTAAGCTTAGGAACAAGTTCCCTGATTTCGATAGACCGGATTTCAAAGTAACTAGAAACAATAGAACATTGTGACACTCCAGTGGCTCAGTGGAGTTGCATACCGACGAGCACGTTCACCCTTTCCTTTCGGTCGAGTAGCTCTTACAACGATAGAAGCTCTTACAAATGATAGAAAAGTGTGACACTCCAGTGGTTCAATAGAGTTGGATACCATGCTGTCATCAATGAGCACTTTCGCTCTCTCCTGCACTCTTACATAGACCCTATTCCGAAAAATGTATTGCGTACCGGTAAAATACAATTCTCATGTATGGTCCGGTGCTGTAAAGTTTATTTTGGAACTTCTTGACCGAGTATAGGAGAGTAAAAGTGCTCATCGGTAACAGTAGGTTATCCAACTCTATTGTTCTATTGTTACTACTTTGGAGTGTGCTCTAACAAAATCAGGAAACTTGTTTTAGATACATGAACTTTCTTACGCAATACAAGTTTATCTGTTAGAGCTCATCCTTTCGTAGTCGACTGACCAGTAGACAGACAATACTCTACAGATAGACGATATGCTAGCCGTACAGTTCGTATGTAGAATTTGCTTCCCGCAGAAGTTTTTCCAACCAGTTGCAATATAGGGAACTTTAAATCCAAATGTTTACAAACACTACATATTCCCCCTCCCACAACCTTTTCCTAGTTTCTACACAATGCAGGTCCTAAACAAAAAAAAAAAAATTAAATAACCGTTTTTTTGTTTCCCAGGCGATTAGAATTTTTTAATTGCCTGATTTGACAATTACTTTCGTCTATACATTTCATATACGAACCAAAATTTTAAAAGCTCTTTCTCGTTTCACTCAAAAAAAAATTTCAAAAGCCAAAAGTTCAATTTTTTTTTCAAGTTGACGTACAATTTGAAAAGATTGTAGTTTCAAAAACAGGCTGTAAGACAATTACACTCGTCTGATATGTCAAAGGTACACGATAAGAAAAAATCGATCGTATACAATTTCATTTTCACACTTAAAATTTTTACAAAGATATTTATAACTTTTTTTGCGAAAAAAAATATTTTTATTAAAAATTAAATTTTATAAAAATTAAATTGGAATTTTTTTATTGTTTTAGAATAAAATGTTACTTAAATAACTATAATATAAGTGAATTATAACTTAACTAGAACTGAACTAGAACTGAACTAGAACTGAACTAGAACTGAACTAGAACTGAACTAGAACTGAACTAGAACTGAACTAGAACTGAACTAGAACTGAACTAGAACTGAACTAGAACTGAACTAGAACTGAACTAGAACTGAACTAGAACTGAACTAGAACTGAACTAGAACTGAACTAGAACTGAACTAGAACTGAACTAGAACTGAACTAGAACTGAACTAGAACTGAACTAGAACTGAACTAGAACTGAACTAGAACTGAACTAGAACTGAACTAGAACTGAACTAGAACTGAACTAGAACTGAACTAGAACTGAACTAGAACTGAACTAGAACTGAACTAGAACTGAACTAGAACTGAACTAGAACTGAACTAGAACTGAACTAGAACTGAACTAGAACTGAACTAGAACTGAACTAGAACTGAACTAGAACTGAACTAGAACTGAACTAGAACTGAACTAGAACTGAACTAGAACTGAACTAGAACTGAACTAGAACTGAACTAGAACTGAACTAGAACTGAACTAGAACTGAACTAGAACTGAACTAGAACTGAACTAGAACTGAACTAGAACTGAACTAGAACTGAACTAGAACTGAACTAGAACTGAACTAGAACTGAACTAGAACTGAACTAGAACTGAACTAGAACTGAACTAGAACTGAACTAGAACTGAACTAGAACTGAACTAGAACTGAACTAGAACTGAACTAGAACTGAACTAGAACTGAACTAGAACTGAACTAGAACTGAACTAGAACTGAACTAGAACTGAACTAGAACTGAACTAGAACTGAACTAGAACTGAACTAGAACTGAACTAGAACTGAACTAGAACTGAACTAGAACTGAACTAGAACTGAACTAGAACTGAACTAGAACTGAACTAGAACTGAACTAGAACTGAACTAGAACTGAACTAGAACTGAACTAGAACTGAACTAGAACTGAACTAGAACTGAACTAGAACTGAACTAGAACTGAACTAGAACTGAACTAGAACTGAACTAGAACTGAACTAGAACTGAACTAGAACTGAACTAGAACTGAACTAGAACTGAACTAGAACTAAACTAGAACTGAACTAGAACTGAACTAGAACTGAACTAGAACTGAACTAGAACTGAACTAGAACTGAACTAGAACTGAACTAGAACTGAACTAGAACTGAACTAGAACTGAACTAGAACTGAACTAGAACTGAACTAGAACTGAACTAGAACTGAACTAGAACTGAACTAGAACTAAACTAGAACTAAACTAGAACTGAACTAGAACTGAACTAGAACTGAACTAGAACTGAACTAGAACTGAACTAGAACTGAACTAGAACTGAACTAGAACTGAACTAGAACTGAACTAGAACTGAACTAGAACTGAACTAGAACTGAACTAGAACTGAACTAGAACTGAACTAGAACTGAACTAGAACTGAACTAGAATTGAACTAGAACTGAACTAGAACTGAACTAGAACTGAACTAGAACTGAACTAGAACTGAACTAGAACTGAACTAGAACTGAACTAGAACTGAACTAGAACTGAACTAGAACTGCACTAGAACTGAACTAGAACTGAACTAGAACTGAACTAGAACTGAACTAGAACTGAACTAGAACTGAACTAGAACTGAACTAGAACTGAACTAGAACTGAACTAGAACTGAACTAGAACTGAACTAGAACTGAACTAGAACTGAACTAGAACTGAACTAGAACTGAACTAGAACTGAACTAGAACTGAACTAGAACTGAACTAGAACTGAACTAGAACTGAACTAGAACTGAACTAGAACTGAACTAGAACTGAACTAGAACTGAACTAGAACTGAACTAGAACTGAACTAGAACTGAACTAGAACTGAACTAGAACTGAACTAGAACTGAACTAGAACTGAACTAGAACTGAACTAGAACTGAACTAGAACTGAACTAGAACTGAACTAGAACTGAACTAGAACTGAACTAGAACTGAACTAGAACTGAACTAGAACTGAACTAGAACTGAACTAGAACTGAACTAGAACTGAACTAGAACTGAACTAGAACTGAACTAGAACTGAACTAGAACTGAACTAGAACTGAACTAGAACTGAACTAGAACTGAACTAGAACTGAACTAGAACTGAACTAGAACTGAACTAGAACTGAACTAGAACTGAACTAGAACTGAACTAGAACTGAACTAGAACTAAACTAGAACTGAACTAGAACTGAACTAGAACTGAACTAGAACTGAACTAGAACTGAACTAGAACTGAACTAGAACTGAACTAGAACTGAACTAGAACTGAACTAGAACTGAACTAGAACTGAACTAGAACTGAACTAGAACTGAACTAGAACTGAACTAGAACTGAACTAGAACTGAACTAGAACTGAACTAGAACTGAACTAGAACTGAACTAGAACTGAACTAGAACTGAACTAGAACTGAACTAGAACTGAACTAGAACTGAACTAGAACTGAACTAGAACTGAACTAGAACTGAACTAGAACTGAACTAGAACTGAACTAGAACTGAACTAGAACTGAACTAGAACTGAACTAGAACTGAACTAGAACTGAACTAGAACTGAACTAGAACTGAACTAGAACTGAACTAGAACTGAACTAGAACTGAACTAGAACTGAACTAGAACTGAACTAGAACTGAACTAGAACTGAACAAGAACTGAACTAGAACTGAACTAGAACTGAACTAGAACTGAACTAGAACTGAACTAGAACTGAACTAGAACTGAACTAGAACTGAACTAGAACTGAACTAGAACTGAACTAGAACTGAACTAGAACTGAACTAGAACTGAACTAGAACTGAACTAGAACTGAACTAGAACTGAACTAGAACTGAACTAGAACTGAACTAGAACTGAACTAGAACTGAACTAGAACTGAACTAGAACTGAACTAGAACTGAACTAGAACTGAACTAGAACTGAACTAGAACTGAACTAGAACTGAACTAGAACTGAACTAGAACTGAACTAGAACTGAACTAGAACTGAACTAGAACTGAACTAGAACTGAACTAGAACTGAACTAGAACTGAACTAGAACTGAACTAGAACTGAACTAGAACTGAACTAGAACTGAACTAGAACTGAACTAGAACTGAACTAGAACTGAACTAGAACTGAACTAGAACTGAACTAGAACTGAACTAGAACTGAACTAGAACTGAACTAGAACTGAACTAGAACTGAACTAGAACTGAACTAGAACTGAACTAGAACTGAACTAGAACTGAACTAGAACTGAACTAGAACTGAACTAGAACTGAACTAGAACTGAACTAGAACTGAACTAGAACTGAACTAGAACTGAACTAGAACTGAACTAGAACTGAACTAGAACTGAACTAGAACTGAACTAGAACTGAACTAGAACTGAACTAGAACTGAACTAGAACTGAACTAGAACTGAACTAGAACTGAACTAGAACTGAACAAGAACTGAACTAGAACTGAACTAGAACTGAACTAGAACTGAACTAGAACTGAACTAGAACTGAACTAGAACTGAACTAGAACTGAACTAGAACTGAACTAGAACTGAACTAGAACTGAACTAGAACTGAACTAGAACTGAACTAGAACTGAACTAGAACTGAACTAGAACTGAACTAGAACTGAACTAGAACTGAACTAGAACTGAACTAGAACTGAACTAGAACTGAACTAGAACTGAACTAGAACTGAACTAGAACTGAACTAGAACTGAACTAGAACTGAACTAGAACTGAACTAGAACTGAACTAGAACTGAACTAGAACTGAACTAGAACTGAACTAGAACTGAACTAGAACTGAACTAGAACTGAACTAGAATTGAACTAGTACTGAACTTTTAAAAAAACACTGTGTGGAAGAGCCCTGCATCCATTTTTTATACTTTTGGGTGCGTACTGAATCTTCATCATAAAATCAACCAAATAGCTTGTAAAACTCCTGACATCAGTATATATTGCACAGAACATTATTGACAATGCTAAAACCCCTTATCCTGACCGTTGATGTTAAAATACCCCTTTTCAGTCTTCTGGAGCAATGCGCAACAAAATTATAATTGTTCTATACATAATATGCATATGAATATATTAGCTAGAAAGTAAAACAATGCTAAATACTGTAGCAGTTTTCAAGAGGTCGAAGATGGTAGTTTCCTTTGGTCAAGTAAAGTTTTTGCAGCTTTTGATTAAAAAGGTAAACGCTAAAAATGGAAACAGTAAAATAATTTGTTAGTATGGCATTGAGTAAAAAAAAATCCTTAATTTTGGGCAACCAACCTGCTCTCAGGGCATTGACATCTACGCTTTCTTTTGTTTCAATATTGACTAAGAAATCTTCGTTTACGCAGAGACTTACAGCCTGTTTTTCGAAAATGAAAATATTGTTTCGTTCGTAAAAATAACGAAACGTAAATCAATTTGGTTTTTGTAAAATGAAATAAATTCTAGTGTGTGACAACTTAAAAGTTTTCGTGTCTTAAGCTTTTTTTGGGTTTTTTTTAAACAAATTCATTCATATAAAGCGAATGAAAACGTTAAAATTTCTCGATAACCAAAGGTCTTTCGTGTATGAAATAAAAACTAAGGGCCTGATATATTTATTTGTGCAAAGTTTTAGTAAACAAATGCATTTATCTTTAGATTTATAAACGTTTTTGTGCATTCATGATTATTTTAGCTACTTTTGAGAATTTGGTATGGTCAAATATGGGTCGATTCCTAAAAAATTAGGTACACTGATTAAGGTTATTATAAGTAATATTTGTGCTGCATATTATTGAAATAGAACTAAATTAGTGGCTGTAAAGGACCTAAAACTCTATTTGGGGAAGGCATTCCTATGGAAGGTACCCGAAATAGTAAACCGATTCTGACCAAAAAGTACAGGGATCGTTCTTGGACCAAAATATAAGCCTCTGTCAAAACAACTCAGGAAGTGATTCTGGGTCGATTGGTATAATTAAAGGTGGGTCTCAAAATATAAGCCTGTGTCAAAACAACAATAGGAAGTGATTCTGAGTCGATTGGTATACTTAAAGGTGTGTCTCAGAGCAATATTTCTATGCGTTACAAATATCAGCACAAACCCAATATACCCTTTCCACCTAATTTAATCGGGAACTGAGGCCGTTTAAAAACTTTAAAACAACTTGAGTTGCAAATATATCAAATATACCATCTATCATCGGCAACTGCTCCAAAAGTTGCAGTGCATGGTTTGCCTAAACCTGTTATTATAAGTAAATTGTCCCCACGTGAACACAGTAAGAAGAACCCGTTCGAACGATGAAGTTATATTTGAGAAGGTTTCCTCATTTTCTTCACATTTATTAGTGGCCGCGAATGCCTCCCATCTATTTAGGCATCAACACCACAACCTATATCAACCAAAAAAGAAAAGAAAACAAAATAGCCAGGTAATGAAAAAATTGGTACTATTGAGGAAACAAGTAGCCCCACAGGAGGCAATTTTAGGTGTGATGCAGTCTCAGGATGTATGTATCTGTGAAATTTTCAAAGCTGCAAAAACTATAGCTGATTTCATTAAATATTTAAAATAGATTTTAATTTGGTAATTGTGAATTTTTAAAATTAAAATTTAATTTTATTTTTTTTTTATTTTTATAAACAAAGGCAATTGACTGACAGGGTTGCCACCGACAAGCTACATGTTACATATAAAAAAGCTTGGATATTTCAAAATACATATATTGGCAATAATGTTTCCTTACGAAAGAAAAAAGCTCTTTTTATGTCAAAATTATATTGACGAAAGCTTTTAAACGTTTTAGAAAAACCTAAATTTAAGCTTAATCGTAAGCAAACGAAAACAAATGTGACAAGACTTTTGTTTTCGAAAAACAGGCTGTTAACCGAATTTTACAATCACTCACCAAAATATTTTGAAAAAAATAATTTAATTATATTTTGAGTAATTTTTGTTGACAAATAGAATAAAGAGTTTCCTTTTTCATTTTGATTTAAAAATTTTATTTGAAAAAATAGAAAAGCTTTCATATTGAGATATATTGGCAACCAAATAATTTAAAAAGAGAAAAAGCACAACGTAACATAACGTAAGCTAGACGAGGACTTTATAGAACCTCAATTTCTTACGAAATCGTCGAGTATTAACTCATTCGTCTAGAACTTACTTGTGTTATGGAACGTGACCATTAGTCTTTTTGCTAAGATAGTCTATATCTAAGTCTTAAACATTTCTGCTTATTAAACTAGGAGATCTAAGGTTAACAGCCTATTTTTGAAACTACAATTTTTTCAAATTGTACGTCAACTTACGAAAAAATTGAACTTTTGGTTTTTGAAAATTTTTTTGAGTGAAACGAGAAAAAGCTTTTAAAATTTTGGTTCGTAAATGAAATGTATAGACGAAAGTAAATGTCAAATCAGGCAATTAAAAAATTCTAATCGCCTGGGGAACAAAAAACGGTTATTTAATTTTTTTTTTGTTTAGGACCTGAACACAATACAATACATTGTGTTGAAACTAGAAAAAGGTTGTGGGAGAAGGAAAAGGTTGTGGGAGGGGGAATAGGTACTGTTTGTGGATATATGATTTAAACTTCCCTATATTGCAACTGGTTGAAAAAACTTCTGCGGGAAGGAAATTCTACATACGAACTGTACGGCCAGCGTATCGTCTATCTGTAGAGTATCGTCTGACTACTGGTCAATCGACTACGAAAGGATGAGCTCTAACAGATAGACGTGCATTGCGTAAGAAAGTTCATGTATCGAGAACGAGTTTCCTGATTTTATTAGAGCACATTCCAAAGTAGTAGCAATAGAACAATAGAGTTGGATAACCTACTGTTACCGATGAGCACTTTTGCTCTCTCCTGTACTCGGTCAAGAAGTTCCAAAATAAACTTTGAAGCACCGGCCCATACATGAGAGTTGTATTTCACCGGTACGCAATACATGTTTCGGAATAGGGTCTATGTAAGAGTGCAAGAGAGGGAAAAAGTGCTCATTGATTACAGCATGGTATCTAACTCTATTGAACCACTGGAGTGTCACACTTTTCTATCGTTTTTATTTTGGAATCTGCCCTAACGAAATTAGGGAACTCGTTCCCAAACTCAAATCTTCTTACGCAATACATGTCTCAGAATAGAATCTTTGTAAGACCTAGTGTAAGAAATGATGAACGCGCTCGTTGGTATGCAACTCTATTGAGCCACTGGAGTGTCACAATGCTCTACCGTTTCTAGTTGCTTTGGAATCCGGTCTATCGAAATCTGGAACTTGTTCTTAAAACTCGAACTTTTTTACTTAATACTTGTCTTTCTCATATCCAGAACATCATTGAAAAAATGTTTAATTTAATTTTGAAAAAAATGTTAAATTTTTTATTTTTTGTTTTTATTTATTTTATTTAATTTTAGGGTTAACATCATTTTACAAAAGTTTTAAGTTTTACAGGAAAAGCTTTCAGAAAAGTAATAAAATATGTCATGGCAATACTATTATTTGATATTTCATTACGAAGCTTTTACTTCCAAACGAAAAAAGAACTCAATTTAGAGCTTTATCGTTAGGCTAGTATTCGATTGCCTTCTAACGTATGACAGTTTTGTGAACAGGCTGTAAATGTGAACTTTTTGGCTCATAAGAGAGGTGGTTATATATATTTCATACAACTAGACTATAATAGAATTAAGCAAATTCTTATTACATAAATTTCAAAATATTTAATTACAAATTATTAAAAATGAAAACAAGAACCTTACATATTTTTAATTTCTATTTCTTGCAGCTCAAATGCAACAATTAATGGTCAAAAGAGGAAAATCTAAAGGAAACCCATCAAGTATAAATAACAACTTATTGAAACTGCAGCTAAATGAAAATAAAAGCCATAATTAAAAGCAATTCTGGAAAGTAGTGAAAAACTAGAATCAAAGAAATAGAAATAAAGAAATAGAAATGAAAGAAAGGAGAAGTTTAAAGTATAAGAAACTTAATTGAAGCAATCAAGACTCTGACAGAGTAACGATACAGAAGACCTTTAAAAAAAACCTCAAGAATTGTAGAACAAAATCCATGTCTGGCTTTCAATGCGGCAATTACGACAGCAAAAATTAAAGCAATTAAAAAAATCTTTAACTTAACAAATTTTTCAACTTCGAATAGATTTTTCTAATTGTTAAGCTGGAGAACAATTTCTAAGCACAAAACCAAAGAAATTTTTTAAAAATAAAAAACAAGAAACAAAACTGAAACAAATTGCTGTGTAATTTTAAAGAAAAAGGAAAAGTATTTTTACTTCATCATCATTATCATTCAAAAAAACAAAGGATTTCTCTTAATTCAGCTTATTTCCTTAGGTATCTATGTAAATACTTAATATCAAAATTCTTTGAAATCAAGAATTAATGAAAGTGTATGAGAGTTAAAAGAAAATGAAACATTCAAAATTTTAAAAGCAACAATTAACTTTCAAAGATACCAGCCAACCGACGAACGAACCAAGAGTTCAGTTTAAAGAAGGAGAAGACTAGAAAATTGTGTAAATATTCATGGTTCTGATGGCTTGTAATAAATGTTAGGGGAGCTGAGCAGATTATTATTCCATGAAATTTGTTTTTCATATTGAATGGACTCATCAGCTTTTAATATTCAAATGCATATTTGGAAATTTCTATTAATTGGTAAGTACAATGAATATTTAGATTATATATATTTTGACGTTGATTTTCGATGAATATTTTTAAGAAAACTTATTCAAATAAGATTGATTTGTGCTTTATCATCAATATATCGTCGTTCCCATGTAGAAAGGCCCTAACTCACACTTTTTTGAACTAAATTAATTTTGTGATTCCAATGCATTAAATGCAAATACACCTCCTCACAAAAATTTTAGGCAATTTTATCAAAATAAGCGGTTATATAAGTAATTTTCTATAAAGCCCTAACATATTCTTAAAAAACTATATTTCTTAAAAGCCCTATCTCGCCAAATTTTGTGTCGTCATATCGACAAATAATAGAAAACTTTCGAATCTCAAAGTTTTTGGTTGGACGTAAATTGATTTCTTATAATAAACTTTTGTCGACAACATTTTTCGGATAGAAAACTTTCAATATGAAAGCTTTCCTATAGATAGCTTTAAATATCTAAAGCTTTCTACTAAAAACTTTGCATATTGAAAGCTATTCAATAAAAAGTGTCATTATTTATCTAAAGTTTTCTTATAATAAACTATCAGGTTCGAGAGGTTTTCTATTATAAACTTTCGACACTGAAAAATTTTTTATATTTAACATTTTCGGTCAAATAACATAATCCTAAAAAATATATTTTTAAAAGCCCTACCTCACCAAATTATGTGTCGTCGTATCGAAAAATAATAGAAAACCATCAAATCTTAAAGCTTTTGGTTGGACGTATAATGATTTCTTGTATTAAGCTGTTGTGGACAACATTTTTAGGATAGAAAACTTTCAAAATTAAAAGCTTTTCTATAGGAACCTTTTAATATCTAAAGCTTTATACTAAAAACTTTGCACATCAAAAGCTTTCCAATACAAAGTGTTATTATTTATCTAAAGTTTTTTATACAAAATTAACGCGTTCGATATTTTTTATATTTAATATTTGCAGTCAAAATAACATATTCCTAAAAAATATATATATTTTTTAAAAGCCCTATCTCGCCAAGTTATGAGGTGTCGTATCGAGAAATAATAGAAAACTTTTGAATCTTAAAGCTTTTGGTTGGATGTGTAATGTTTTCTTACATTAAACTTTTGTTGACAACATTTTTCGAATAGGAAACTTTCATTTTTAAAAGCTTACTTATAGGTTACTTTTAATATCTAAAGCTTTCTACTAAAAACATTGCTCATCAAAAGCTTTAAAATAAAAATTGCGATTATTTATCTAAAGTTTTCTTATTTAAAACTATTGAGTTCAAAAGGTTTTCTATTATAAACTTTCCATACCGAAAGATTTTTTATATACTTCTAAGAAAAAATATTTATATAAAACTTTCCTATAGAAAAATTTAAAAATCAAAAGCCTTGCTACAGACAATTTTAATAACTAAAGCAGACCTGTTCAAAACCTATATACCTACATCAATATTTGCTTTTGTCGTATACAGCCTTGAAACCTCTTACGGAAAGTGTTGCCAGATTTACATTTTTCTTCATATAATCGAGCAAAAAATGATAATCTGGCAGCATGGACTTTGAAAAAAAAAACAATTTTACGTAAGTTTAAGCAGCGCAAACATAGTTGCGTCTTGCTCATCTATAGTGTGTTTTTATGAAAGCTTAAAAGCTCTTTTGTAAAAGTTCGCACATTGTGCTGTAGAGCTGGGTGGCTCCGATCTACAGCTTTCTTAAAAATTGTATATATTAAAAATGCATATATAAAACTTTCGATGACGAAAGGATTCCTTTAATAAACATTCGATTTCGAAAAAATTTTGCTTACAAAAAACTTTCCCATAGAAAACTTTCAACAATAAAAGCTTTCCTGTAGGTACATTTTGATATACAAAGACTTTCTATATGAAATTTTCGGTTTCGAAAGATCTTCTTTAATAAACTTTTGATATTGAAAAATTTGCTATAGAGAGCTTTCGGTATCAAAAAATATCTTGTATAAAACTTTTGCTGTCAAAATATTATCCGTTGATGTAAAATAACTATTTATATCAACACGTTTCCTAAAGGTAACTTTTTGATAAAAGACACTCTATGTCGAGAGCTTTTTAATATAAAACTGTCAATATCTAAAAACTTCCTATATAAATCGATGACGAAAGGCAACCTAAAATATAATTTCGATATCGAAAAGTTTTCTTCAGAAAACTTTTGATATCCTTAATAAAACTTTGGATATCAAAAGATTTCATATAGAAAATATTTTAAATCAAACTTTCAATATCGAAAGCTTCAAACAAAAAGGCTTTCCGAGAAAAAGTGCCATTTATTTCTGATACAAAATATTTATATAAAACTTTCCTATAGAAAAATGTTAATATCAAAAGCTTTTCTATAGATAACATTAATGTCTAAAGCTTTCTAAATTGTTTATATTAAATATCTAAAGCTTTCTAAATTGTTTATATTAAACAAATTGTTTATATTAAACAAATTGTTTATATTAAACAAATTATATATATATATATATATAATTCCCCGACAACATTAAAATTGGAACAAGGGGTACTTCTCTCAGACAATGAGCTGCATCCGATTCAATTTTTAGACTCATTGAAAGGGACCTACGTTTTAACGCCGGCTCCGAACGGCGAATGCATTAGTTGGAGAAGTTTTTCATAGCCTAATACTCAATAACCAGTGGCTAGCTGAGTTATGAGGTGAACCCCCGCTTTTTTGAAAATTTATTTTTTTCAAGTGAGTCTGGCAGGAGATTGAAGTTGGGCCTCTGGTATGCTAGGCGGATGACTTACCTGATATACCACAGCGCACAGTGGTTTACGGACGCTTTTTTTTGGAAATAATTCTGTAACTTTTGAACGACTGGAGATATTTGAATGAAATTTGACATGGTGGTAGTCAAGGAGTATTTGAGTTGGTTTTTAAAAGCACTGGTCCATGAGGGGTCGGGAGAGTGATTGATGGACCTTCAAAGTTGGTCACCTCGGGTGTTCGATTTTTTTAAAAATTCGCCAAAAATCCATTTATGTATGGATTGAAAAGAAATTTTAAACTTAAGTTGTCCTTGAGAAGATCTACAAAAAATATGCTTAAATGTGTAGGTTATCTCCTTTGGATTTCGAGATATTTGGGTAAAAAGGAATTTTTAGGTTGATTTTTTACCTCTTTTTTTAAGCTTTTTTTGATCTGGTGGACGCATCTGAGGACCAAAAATTTTTTAAGAATATTCTTTAAATTTGTAATAAAATTCTGAATAATTTTTGTGCAAGTTAGTTATAGAAATCTTCTTTTGTTTAAAAGTTAAAAATATTCAAAGTTGAAACTTACAAAAAATTTCGCTTTTTTTTTAGTTTTTCCCCAAAAGATAGCTATATTTTTTCACTAATAAAAAAATATTTTCTTAAGAAACATAAAAAGATTTTTAAAGTTTTTAAAAGAAAACATAATGAGAATGCGTATAAAACAAATTTCTTGCTAATTGGACTTTTGGTCCTCGCACATGTCCTCTCCAAAAAATGGCAATTTGTAAAAAAAAAAATTAGTTTAAACAAAAATTTCTCAAAAGGCAAAGCACCGATTTGAAAAAAATTATAATGTTCATATTTTCCAATATATCTGTTATTGATTAGAAAAGTTTTTTCTGAAACGCGCTGCAAATAGAGACAGTGTTGCCATATTTGTAAAAAAACTCATTTTTTGAAACACCTTTTTCCCCAGTTGGGAATTGGGGAATTTTTAAGTTAAAATTGGGAATTTTTTTTAGTCTATTGCTTTTACATCTTATTGGTCTACATTACTACAAAATTTCATTGTAATATCTTTATCCATGTCATTTCCACAGAATATCAAAGATTAAAAATATTTTCCTTAAAAAAGCAGAAAAACAATTTTTTTTTGTTTTACGATACAAAGTGTAAAAAAAGTAACGCACTTAAAAAAAACTTTTACTTAGTGCTAATCTCCTAGTCTTTCCCGATCTAATGATACTAAACATGTATATAAAGCATTAATACCGAGTCTTAAAAAACTCTGAAAACTTTGGCCCCCGTAGCATTTTTACACTGTTTATTTAAATATAAGTGATGAATTTGTGCATATAAAATTAATAATCATACTCAAATATTTCACTATAAGATGACAATGATCCTTCGATAACAAACAAATATTTTTTTATTTTTTTAAAGAAAATATCATGAGGATTTATGAAATATCAAAATGTAAATAATTTGTACTTATATTAAAAGGTGAAATACATTTTATTGAAGTATTTGTAGTTAAAGTTTAAACTTACAGTTTTTATTACATATTTATATAAAAGTAGTTATTTACTTAATTTTTATTTTCAGTAAAATAATCAGTACAATCTATTATATCAAGAACCTCTTCCAGGTGTTCGTTTTCAGAAGTTTTTGTATAACTGCTCCACCATTTCTTTCTTATCGTTGATAGAGCAGGATCAGAAGACAACAAGAGATAATTTATTAGATCCTGATTTTGCGATTTTCTTGAGCATTTTCTGGTATTAAATAGTTGGATATACTTGAAATCTGAATTCCGCGCTTCCTGGGCCTCTTCTGTCAGTTCACCAAGTGGGAGAAGATTTGATTCAATTATTTCACGACCATGTTGAAGGACTTTATGAACTGTTTTTGTAATTTCTTTCCAGTGATACAAATGTCGTATACGAGTTAACGCGTTGAGGGCATAGCAATGAAATTTTTCAGCATTTATTTGATATTTGCTATTTATTGCCGATAATATTACGTAACATTTACGAAGAACTTCCTCATCAATTCCAGTAAGCTCCAGCACCAGAAGTTTTAAGCTCAATTGAGTCCTTCAGCCAGTCTTTAAATTTAGATTCAAATCTTTTTAAACAGTAATTAACCGACTTAATTTTAAGTTCAAATAACTTTACAAATTTTACGACTTTGTCTTCCTCACTATTGAGAATCATGGAGTTAGTTTGACTTTTAGCATATCGCATGATTATTTTAATTTTTTCTGCTCTCGAACTGCTTGGTTGTTCAAAAAGAATATCGCACAACACTTTAAATTCCAATGTTATAGCCATGATGTTTTAACTGTTAATAGCAGTTACATTTAAAACTTTCTTTTTTATATTAAAAAAAAACATTTTTTATATATACCTGTATCCAAAGAATAATAAAGAAATCAATGAATTAATGTATTTTTTACCTCTAAAAATAGGTGCATATATAACTCAACCAATATGTGCGTCTCGTAAAACCTACCTGTATGGAGGTGAGTAACCATATCCTTTCTGACCATTATGAAAAACCCAAGTTGTAACAATTTTTACCTATTGCATTAACTTTCACATTAAAAAACATTTTATAACCTTAACATAATTTTGCAATTTTTTCAAATACACCAATTTTAAATACCGGAAAAATGCCTTTAAATCTTATTTTAAATAAATTGTCACACTGTTACTATAAAAGTACTCTTCTAATTAAACTTTTGCTACAAATTATGGATATATTACCTTTACACTGTTATCAAAATCGGTGCCTTACTCGTACTTACTTATTTAGAATCTTTTACTAAAATTTTATTTTTTAGCTTGGAACAAAAGGCAAAATCGAATAAAATTTTTTTAAGTCATTCTTATAATGTTTTCTTTAAAAAAATAAAAAACTATTTATATCTTTTTGAAGAAAATATTTGTTTATTAGCGAAGGATCATTGTCATCTTAAAAATAGTGAAATATTTGAGTATGATAATTAACTTTATATGCACAAATTCATCACTTATATTTAAATAAACAGTGTAAAAATGCTACGGGGGCCAAACTTTTCAGAGTTTTTTAAGACTCGGTATTAATGCTTTATATACATGTTTAGTATCATTAGATTGGGAAAGACTAGGAGATTAGCACTAAGTAAAAGTTTTTTTTAAGTGCGTTACTTTTTTTACACTTTGTATCGTAAAACAAAAAAAAATTGTTTTTCTGCTTTTTTAAGGAAAATATTTTTAATCTTTGATATTCTGTGGAAATGACATGGATAAAGATATTACAATGAAATTTTGTAGTAATGTAGACCAATAAGATGTAAAAGCAATAGACTAAAAAAAATTCCCAATTTTAACTTAAAAATTCCCCAATTCCCAACTGGGGAAAAAGGTGTTTCAAAAAATGAGTTTTTTTACAAATATGGCAACACTGTCTCTATTTGCAGCGCGTTTCAGAAAAAACTTTTCTAATCAATAACAGATATATTGGAAAATATGAACATTATAATTTTTTTCAAATCGGTGCTTTGCCTTTTGAGAAATTTTTGTTTAAACTAATTTTTTTTTTTACAAATTGCCATTTTTTGGAGAGGACATGTGCGAGGACCAAAAGTCCAATTAGCAAGAAATTTGTTTTATACGCATTCTCATTATGTTTTCTTTTAAAAACTTTAAAAATCTTTTTATGTTTCTTAAGAAAATATTTTTTTATTAGTGAAAAAATATAGCTATCTTTTGGGGAAAAACTAAAAAAAAAGCGAAATTTTTTGTAAGTTTCAACTTTGAATATTTTTAACTTTTAAACAAAAGAAGATTTCTATAACTAACTTGCACAAAAATTATTCAGAATTTTATTACAAATTTAAAGAATATTCTTAAAAAATTTTTGGTCCTCAGATGCGTCCACCAGATCAAAAAAAGCTTAAAAAAAGAGGTAAAAAATCAACCTAAAAATTCCTTTTTACCCAAATATCTCGAAATCCAAAGGAGATAACCTACACATTTAAGCGTATTTTTTGTAGATCTTCTCAAGGACAACTTAAGTTTAAAATTTCTTTTCAATCCATACATAAATGGATTTTTGGCGAATTTTTAAAAAAGTCGAACACCCGAGGTGACCAACTTTGAAGGTCCATCAATCACTCTCCCGACCCCTCATGGACCAGTGCTTTTAAAAACCAACTCAAATACTCCTTGACTACCACCATGTCAAATTTCATTCAAATATCTCCAGTCGTTCAAAAGTTACAGAATTATTTCCAAAAAAAAGCGTCCGTAAACCACTGTGCAGCGGTTCAAATTATAATTCCTATAATAAACAATCCGTTTCGAAAGATTTTCTTATATATACCTTTCCTATAGAAAACTTACAATATAAAAAGCTTTCCTGTAGGTAACTTTTAATATAAAAAAGCTTTCAACTAAAAACGTTCCATATCAAAAGCTTTCAAAACATATAGAAAACTTTCAAAAAGCTTTCCTGTAGGTAGCTTTTAATATAAAAAGCTTTCGACTAAAAACGTTCCAAATCGAAAGATTAAAAAAATATTTCCAATATGAAACTTTCGGTGTCGAAAGGTTTTCTATAATGAACTTTGGATATTTCCTATAGAAAAGTTTTTATATTAAAACTAATATCGAAAACTTAAAAAAATAAGATTTTCTATATAAAACTTTGGTGTCGAAAGGTTTCCTGCAATAAACTTTTGAATTGAAAAATTTCCATAGAAAACTTTCGATATTAAAAGATTTCTTATATAAAACTTATTTCGTTAAAATATTATCTATTTTTACAAAGTAGCCTTTTATATCAACAGATTTTCTAAAGGTTACTTTTAATATTTAAAGTTTTCCACTAAAAGCATTCCATATCAAGAGCTTTTTAATATAAAGATTTCCTATATAAATCGATGTCGAAAAGCTAATAAAAATAAACTTTCGATATCGAAAAATTTTCTATAGAAAACTTTCGATATTCTTTATAAAACTTTAAATATCGAAAATTTCACATAGAAAAAGTTCGAAATCAAACGTTCAATATTCGATATTGAGCTTACCTATGGAATAAAACTTTTGTATATAAAAATTTTCTATAGAAAACTTTTAATATCGAAAGATCTTCTGTAGAAAGCATTCGCTATTAAAAGCTTTTCTGCAGAAAACTTAAGCTTTTTTATAAAAAACATTCGATATGTAAAGCTTTCCGTAATATAATTTGTTTTGATGACTATAGAAAAAAGTCGTAAGTTACAAACTAATGGATAAAAATGTTCACTTTATATTTTTATTTATTTATTATTATGGTTTAATCTACATATAAGATTGGCCAACATATCAAATTAACTATAAAACATATATATTATGCATGTTTTGTGTATACTAAATTTATTAGTTAGATCAACTGTTTGTTATAACTAATTTCATATATAGTTAATTATATGAAAACGTTTTATATTTATTTAATAATAATGAAATGTTATTCGAAACAGTGGACCATAATAAATTAACTGTTCAGATTTAGTTGAACATAAATTCAACTTAAATTTTAATTTAAATACCTTAGAATTACATTATGCATAACTACTAACTTTTACTATTATTCAAAATATTTCCAATAAATCAAAGTTTAGAATTTCCATATTTATTAGTATTTTTCTTCACCTTATAATCTAATTATAGTTAATATATTTTCACAAATTATAAAATTAATTTTAAGTAACATAAATATCATTACCTGATATTGATGTATTATCTTAATATCAGTTTATGATTTACTTTCATTTTGTAATACTTATGGCTGAATATTTAAAATATTTTATTGCACTTCTTCCATTTAGAAGAAAAACTTCTAAAATTTCATTGAAAAGAATTTATTATCATTAATTTTTGGCAAGTCCATTAGATGGACATAAATGGAGAGACGAATTTGACCATTTGTTGGTAATATAATCTTTATAAATGATACAAAGAATGTAGGAAAAATCAAGAGCAGTAACAAATCAAATTTATTTCTTTATGGGACAAGATATTTTTGTATCCTTATAAGGAGTGAGTTTGAAAAAGTCTTAACATTTTTTTTTTAATTTCTTATTTTTATAGGAAATTTTTAAAAAATTCCTTATTTCAATAGGAAACTTTTCATGAATTTCTTATTTTTTAAGAAACTTTCCAAAGCTTTCTTCTTGTAAGAAATTTTTAAAAAATTACTTACTTTTACATGAATTTTTTTTTTAATTTCAAAAATTTCCTATTTTTATAGGAAATTTTTCAAAAATTTCTTATTTTTATAGGAAATTTTTCAAAAATTTCTTATTTTTATAGAAAATTTTTCAAAAATTTCCTATTTTATTAGGAAATTTTTCAAAAATTTCCTATTTTAATAGGAAATTTTTCAAAAATTTCCTATTTCTATAGGAAATTTTTCAAAAATTTCCTATTTTTATAGGAAATTTTTCAAAAATTTCCTATTTTTATAGGAAATTTTTCAAAAATTTCCTATTTTTATAGGAAATTTTTCAAAAATTTCCTATTTTTATAGGAAATTTTTCAAAAATTTCCTATTTTTATAGGAAATTTTTCAAAAATTTCCTATTTTTATAGGAAATTTTTCAAAAATTTCCTATTTTTATAGGAAATTTTTCAAAAATTTCCTATTTTTATAGGAAATTTTTCAAAAATTTCCTATTTTTATAGGAAATTTTTCAAAAATTTCCTATTTTTATAGGAAATTTTTCAAAAATTTCCTATTTTTATAGGAAATTTTTCAAAAATTTCCTATTTTTATAGGAAATTTTTCAAAAATTTCCTATTTTTATAGGAAATTTTTCAAAAATTTCCTATTTTTATAGGAAATTTTTCAAAAATTTCCTATTTTTATAGGAAATTTTTCAAAAATTTCCTATTTTTATAGGAAATTTTTCAAAAATTTCCTATTTTTATAGGAAATTTTTCAAAAATTTCCTATTTTTATAGGAAATTTTTCAAAAATTTCCTATTTTTATAGGAAATTTTTCAAAAATTTCCTATTTTTATAGGAAATTTTTCAAAAATTTCCTATTTTTATAGGAAATTTTTCAAAAATTTCCTATTTTTATAGGAAATTTTTCAAAAATTTCCTATTTTTATAGGAAATTTTTCAAAAATTTCCTATTTTTATAGGAAATTTTTCAAAAATTTCCTATTTTTATAGGAAATTTTTCAAAAATTTCCTATTTTTATAGGAAATTTTTCAAAAATTTCCTATTTTTATAGGAAATTTTTCAAAAATTTCCTATTTTTATAGGAAATTTTTCAAAAATTTCCTATTTTTATAGGAAATTTTTCAAAAATTTCCTATTTTTATAGGAAATTTTTCAAAAATTTCCTATTTTTATAGGAAATTTTTCAAAAATTTCCTATTTTTATAGGAAATTTTTCAAAAATTTCCTATTTTTATAGGAAATTTTTCAAAAATTTCCTATTTTTATAGGAAATTTTTCAAAAATTTCCTATTTTTATAGGAAATTTTTCAAAAATTTCCTATTTTTATAGGAAATTTTTCAAAAATTTCCTATTTTTATAGGAAATTTTTCAAAAATTTCCTATTTTTATAGGAAATTTTTCAAAAATTTCCTATTTTTATAGGAAATTTTTCAAAAATTTCCTATTTTTATAGGAAATTTTTCAAAAATTTCCTATTTTTATAGGAAATTTTTCAAAAATTTCCTATTTTTATAGGAAATTTTTCAAAAATTTCCTATTTTTATAGGAAATTTTTCAAAAATTTCCTATTTTTATAGGAAATTTTTCAAAAATTTCCTATTTTTATAGGAAATTTTTCAAAAATTTCCTATTTTTATAGGAAATTTTTCAAAAATTTCCTATTTTTATAGGAAATTTTTCAAAAATTTCCTATTTTTATAGGAAATTTTTCAAAAATTTCCTATTTTTATAGGAAATTTTTCAAAAATTTCCTATTTTTATAGGAAATTTTTCAAAAATTTCCTATTTTTATAGGAAATTTTTCAAAAATTTCCTATTTTTATAGGAAATTTTTCAAAAATTTCCTATTTTTATAGGAAATTTTTCAAAAATTTCCTATTTTTATAGGAAATTTTTCAAAAATTTCCTATTTTTATAGGAAATTTTTCAAAAATTTCCTATTTTTATAGGAAATTTTTCAAAAATTTCCTATTTTTATAGGAAATTTTTCAAAAATTTCCTATTTTTATAGGAAATTTTTCAAAAATTTCCTATTTTTATAGGAAATTTTTCAAAAATTTCCTATTTTTATAGGAAATTTTTCAAAAATTTCCTATTTTTATAGGAAATTTTTCAAAAATTTCCTATTTTTATAGGAAATTTTTCAAAAATTTCCTATTTTTATAGGAAATTTTTCAAAAATTTCCTATTTTTATAGGAAATTTTTCAAAAATTTCCTATTTTTATAGGAAATTTTTCAAAAATTTCCTATTTTTATAGGAAATTTTTCAAAAATTTCCTATTTTTATAGGAAATTTTTCAAAAATTTCCTATTTTTATAGGAAATTTTTCAAAAATTTCCTATTTTTATAGGAAATTTTTCAAAAATTTCCTATTTTTATAGGAAATTTTTCAAAAATTTCCTATTTTTATAGGAAATTTTTCAAAAATTTCCTATTTTTATAGGAAATTTTTCAAAAATTTCCTATTTTTATAGGAAATTTTTCAAAAATTTCCTATTTTTATAGGAAATTTTTCAAAAATTTCCTATTTTTATAGGAAATTTTTCAAAAATTTCCTATTTTTATAGGAAATTTTTCAAAAATTTCCTATTTTTATAGGAAATTTTTCAAAAATTTCCTATTTTTATAGGAAATTTTTCAAAAATTTCCTATTTTTATAGGAAATTTTTCAAAAATTTCCTATTTTTATAGGAAATTTTTCAAAAATTTCCTATTTTTATAGGAAATTTTTCAAAAATTTCCTATTTTCATAGGAAATTTTTCAAAAATTTCCTATTTTCATAGGAAATTTTTCAAAAATTTCCTATTTTCATAGGAAATTTTTCAAAAATTTCCTATTTTCATAGGAAATTTTTCAAAAATTTCCTATTTTTATAGGAAATTTTTCAAAAATTTCATATTTTTATAGGAAATTTTTCAAAAATTTCATATTTTTATAGGAAATTTTTCAAAAATTTCCTATTTTTAAAGGAAATTTTTCAAAAATTTCCTATTTTTATAGGAAATTTTTCAAAAATTTCCTATTTTTATAGGAAATTTTTCAAAAATTTCCTATTTTTATAGGAAATTTTTCAAAAATTTCCTATTTTTATAGGAAATTTTTCAAAAATTTCCTATTTTTATAGGAAATTTTTCAAAAATTTCCTATTTTTATAGGAAATTTTTCAAAAATTTCCTATTTTTATAGGAAATTTTTCAAAAATTTCCTATTTTTATAGGAAATTTTTCAAAAATTTCCTATTTTTATAGGAAATTTTTCAAAAATTTCCTATTTTTATAGGAAATTTTTCAAAAATTTCCTATTTTTATAGGAAATTTTTCAAAAATTTCCTATTTTTATAGGAAATTTTTCAAAAATTTCCTATTTTTATAGGAAATTTTTCAAAAATTTCCTATTTTTATAGGAAATTTTTCAAAAATTTCCTATTTTTATAGGAAATTTTTCAAAAATTTCCTATTTTTATAGGAAATTTTTCAAAAATTTCCTATTTTTATAGGAAATTTTTCAAAAATTTCCTATTTTTATAGGAAATTTTTCAAAAATTTCCTATTTTTATAGGAAATTTTTCAAAAATTTCCTATTTTTATAGGAAATTTTTCAAAAATTTCCTATTTTTATAGGAAATTTTTCAAAAATTTCCTATTTTTATAGGAAATTTTTCAAAAATTTCCTATTTTTATAGGAAATTTTTCAAAAATTTCCTATTTTTATAGGAAATTTTTCAAAAATTTCCTATTTTTATAGGAAATTTTTCAAAAATTTCCTATTTTTATAGGAAATTTTTCAAAAATTTCCTATTTTTATAGGAAATTTTTCAAAAATTTCCTATTTTTATAGGAAATTTTTCAAAAATTTCCTATTTTTATAGGAAATTTTTCAAAAATTTCCTATTTTTATAGGAAATTTTTCAAAAATTTCCTATTTTTATAGGAAATTTTTCAAAAATTTCCTATTTTTATAGGAAATTTTTCAAAAATTTCCTATTTTTATAGGAAATTTTTCAAAAATTTCCTATTTTTATAGGAAATTTTTCAAAAATTTCCTATTTTTATAGGAAATTTTTCAAAAATTTCCTATTTTTATAGGAAATTTTTCAAAAATTTCCTATTTTTATAGGAAATTTTTCAAAAATTTCCTATTTTTATAGGAAATTTTTCAAAAATTTCCTATTTTTATAGGAAATTTTTCAAAAATTTCCTATTTTTATAGGAAATTTTTCAAAAATTTCCTATTTTTATAGGAAATTTTTCAAAAATTTCCTATTTTTATAGGAAATTTTTCAAAAATTTCCTATTTTTATAGGAAATTTTTCAAAAATTTCCTATTTTTATAGGAAATTTTTCAAAAATTTCCTATTTTTATAGGAAATTTTTCAAAAATTTCCTATTTTTATAGGAAATTTTTCAAAAATTTCCTATTTTTATAGGAAATTTTTCAAAAATTTCCTATTTTTATAGGAAATTTTTCAAAAATTTCCTATTTTTATAGGAAATTTTTCAAAAATTTCCTATTTTTATAGGAAATTTTTCAAAAATTTCCTATTTTTATAGGAAATTTTTCAAAAATTTCCTATTTTTATAGGAAATTTTTCAAAAATTTCCTATTTTTATAGGAAATTTTTCAAAAATTTCCTATTTTTATAGGAAATTTTTCAAAAATTTCCTATTTTTATAGGAAATTTTTCAAAAATTTCCTATTTTTATAGGAAATTTTTCAAAAATTTCCTATTTTTATAGGAAATTTTTCAAAAATTTCCTATTTTTATAGGAAATTTTTCAAAAATTTCCTATTTTTATAGGAAATTTTTCAAAAATTTCCTATTTTTATAGGAAATTTTTCAAAAATTTCCTATTTTTATAGGAAATTTTTCAAAAATTTCCTATTTTCATAGGAAATTTTTCAAAAATTTCCTATTTTCATAGGAAATTTTTCAAAAATTTCCTATTTTCATAGGAAATTTTTCAAAAATTTCCTATTTTTATAGGAAATTTTTCAAAAATTTCATATTTTTATAGGAAATTTTTCAAAAATTTCATATTTTTATAGGAAATTTTTCAAAAATTTCCTATTTTTAAAGGAAATTTTTCAAAAATTTCCTATTTTTATAGGAAATTTTTCAAAAATTTCCTATTTTTATAGGAAATTTTTCAAAAATTTCCTATTTTTATAGGAAATTTTTAAAAAATTCCTTATTTCAATAGGAAACTTTTCATGAATTTCTTATTTTTTAAGAAACTTTCCAAAGCTTTCTTCTTGTAAGAAATTTTTAAAAAATTACTTACTTTTACATGAATTTTTTTTTTAATTTCAAAAATTTCCTATTTTTATAGGAAATTTTTCAAAAATTTCTTATTTTTATAGAAAATTTTTCAAAAATTTCCTATTTTATTAGAAAATTTTTCAAAAATTTCCTATTTTAATAGGAAATTTTTCAAAAATTTCCAATTTTTATAGGAAATTTTTCAAAAATTTCCTATTTTTATAGGAAATTTTTCAAAAATTTCCTATTTTTATAGGAAATTTTTCAAAAATTTCCTATTTTTATAGGAAATTTTTCAAAAATTTCCTATTTTTATAGGAAATTTTTCAAAAATTTCCTATTTTTATAGGAAATTTTTCAAAAATTTCCTATTTTTATAGGAAATTTTTCAAAAATTTCCTATTTTTATAGGAAATTTTTCAAAAATTTCCTATTTTTAT
The DNA here is from genome assembly GCA_933228675.1 of Stomorhina lunata. Taxonomy (NCBI): domain Eukaryota; kingdom Metazoa; phylum Arthropoda; class Insecta; order Diptera; family Rhiniidae; genus Stomorhina; species Stomorhina lunata. The sequence goes on along the minus strand of OW121741.1, from coordinate 88,751,355 downwards.
AGGAAATTTTTCAAAAATTTCCTATTTTTATAGGAAATTTTTCAAAAATTTCCTATTTTTATAGGAAATTTTTCACAAATTTCCTATTTTTATAGGAAATTTTTCACAAATTTCCTATTTTTATAAGAAATTTTTCAAAAATTTCCTATTTTTATAGGAAATTTTTCAAAAATTTCCTATTTTTATAGGAAAATTTTCAAAAATTTCCTATTTTTATAGGAAATTTTTCAAAACTTTCCTATTTTTATAGGAAATTTTTCAAAAATTTCCTATTTTTATAGGAAATTTTTCAAAAATTTCCTATTTTTATAGGAAATTTTTCAAAAATTTCCTATTTTTATAGGAAATTTTTCAAAAATTTCCTATTTTTATAGGAAATTTTTCAAAAATTTCCTATTTTTATAGGAAATTTTTCAAAAATTTCCTATTTTTATAGGAAATTTTTCAAAAATTTCCTATTTTTATAGGAAATTTTTCAAAAATTTCCTATTTTTATAGGAAATTTTTCAAAAATTTCCTCTTTTTATAGGAAATTTTTCAAAAATTTCCTATTTTTATAGGAAATTTTTCAAAAATTTCCTATTTTTATAGGAAATTTTTCAAAAATTTCCTATTTTTATAGGAAATTTTTCAAAAATTTCCTATTTTTATAGGAAATTTTTCAAAAATTTCCTATTTTTATAGGAAATTTTTCAAAAATTTCCTATTTTTATAGGAAATTTTTCAAAAATTTCCTATTTTTATAGGAAATTTTTCAAAAATTTCCTATTTTTATAGGAAATTTTTCAAAAATTTTCTATTTTTATAGGAAATTTTTCAAAAATTTCCTATTTTTATAGGAAATTTTTCAAAAATTTCCTATTTTTATAGGAAATTTTCAAAAATTTCCTATTTTTATAGGAAATTTTTCAAAAATTTCCTATTTTCATAGGAAATTTTTCAAAAATTTCCTATTTTTATAGGAAATTTTTCAAAAATTTCCTATTTTTATAGGAAACTTTTCAAAAATTTCATATTTTTATAGGAAATTTTTCAAAAATTTCATATTTTTATAGGAAATTTTTCAAAAATTTCCTATTTTTAAAGGAAATTTTTCAAAAATTTCCTATTTTTATAGGAAATTTTTAAAAAATTCCTTATTTCAATAGGAAACTTTTCATGAATTTCTTATTTTTTAAGAAACTTTCCAAAGCTTTCTTCTTGTAAGAAATTTTTAAAAAATTACTTACTTTTACATGAATTTTTTTTTTAATTTCAAAAATTTCCTATTTTTATAGGAAATTTTTCAAAAATTTCTTATTTTTATAGAAAATTTTTCAAAAATTTCCTATTTTATTAGGAAATTTCCTATTTTTATAGGAAATTTTTCAAAAATTTCCTATTTTTATAGGAAATTTTTCAAAAATTTCCTATTTTTATAGGAAATTTTTCAAAAATTTCCTATTTTTATAGGAAATTTTTCAAAAATTTCCTATTTTTATAGGAAATTTTTCAAAAATTTCCTATTTTTATAGGAAATTTTTCAAAAATTTCCTATTTTTATAGGAAATTTTTCAAAAATTTCCTACTTTTATAGGAAATTTTTCAAAAATTTCCTATTTTTATAGGAAATTTTTCAAAAATTTCCTATTTTTATAGGAAATTTTTCAAAAATTTCCTATTTTTATAGGAAATTTTTCAAAAATTTCCTATTTTTATAGGAAATTTTTCAAAAATTTCCTATTTTCATAGGAAATTTTTCAAAAATTTCCTATTTTCATAGGAAATTTTTCAAAAATTTCCTATTTTCATAGGAAATTTTTCAAAAATTTCCTATTTTTATAGGAAATTTTTCAAAAATTTCATATTTTTATAGGAAATTTTTCAAAAATTTCATATTTTTATAGGAAATTTTTCAAAAATTTCCTGTTTTTAAAGGAAATTTTTCAAAAATTTCCTATTTTTATAGGAAATTTTTCAAAAATTTCCTATTTTTATAGGAAATTTTTCAAAAATTTCCTATTTTTATAGGAAATTTTTAAAAAATTCCTTATTTCAATAGGAAACTTTTCATGAATTTCTTATTTTTTAAGAAACTTTCCAAAGCTTTCTTCTTGTAAGAAATTTTTAAAAAATTACTTACTTTTACATGAATTTTTTTTTTAATTTCAAAAATTTCCTATTTTTATAGGAAATTTTTCAAAAATTTCTTATTTTTATAGAAAATTTTTCAAAAATTTCCTATTTTATTAGGAAATTTTTCAAAAATTTCCTATTTTAATAGGAAATTTTTCAAAAATTTCCAATTTTTATAGGAAATTTTTCAAAAATTTCCTATTTTTATAGGAAATTTTTCAAAAATTTCCTATTTTTATAGGAAATTTTTCAAAAATTTCCTATTTTTATAGGAAATTTTTCAAAAATTTCCTATTTTTATAGGAAATTTTTCAAAAATTTCCTATTTTTATAGGAAATTTTTCAAAAATTTCCTATTTTTATAGGAAATTTTTCAAAAATTTCCTATTTTTATAGGAAATTTTTCAAAAATTTCCTATTTTTATAGGAAATTTTTCACAAATTTCCTATTTTTATAGGAAATTTTTCACAAATTTCCTATTTTTATAAGAAATTTTTCAAAAATTTCCTATTTTTATAGGAAATTTTTCAAAAATTTCCTATTTTTATAGGAAAATTTTCAAAAATTTCCTATTTTTATAGGAAATTTTTCAAAAATTTCCTATTTTTATAGGAAATTTTTCAAAAATTTCCTATTTTTATAGGAAATTTTTCAAAAATTTCCTATTTTTATAGGAAATTTTTCAAAAATTTCCTATTTTTATAGGAAATTTTTCAAAAATTTCCTATTTTTATAGGAAATTTTTCAAAAATTTCCTATTTTTATAGGAAATTTTTCAAAAATTTCCTATTTTTATAGGAAATTTTTCAAAAATTTCCTATTTTTATAGGAAATTTTTCAAAAATTTCCTATTTTTATAGGAAATTTTTCAAAAATTTCCTCTTTTTATAGGAAATTTTTCAAAAATTTCCTATTTTTATAGGAAATTTTTCAAAAATTTCCTATTTTTATAGGAAATTTTTCAAAAATTTCCTATTTTTATAGGAAATTTTTCAAAAATTTCCTATTTTTATAGGAAATTTTTCAAAAATTTCCTATTTTTATAGGAAATTTTTCAAAAATTTCCTATTTTTATAGGAAATTTTTCAAAAATTTCCTATTTTTATAGGAAATTTTTCAAAAATTTCCTATTTTTATAGGAAATTTTTCAAAAATTTTCTATTTTTATAGGAAATTTTTCAAAAATTTCCTATTTTTATAGGAAATTTTTCAAAAATTTCCTATTTTTATAGGAAATTTTCAAAAATTTCCTATTTTTATAGGAAATTTTTCAAAAATTTCCTATTTTCATAGGAAATTTTTCAAAAATTTCCTATTTTTATAGGAAACTTTTCAAAAATTTCATATTTTTATAGGAAATTTTTCAAAAATTTCATATTTTTATAGGAAATTTTTCAAAAATTTCCTATTTTTAAAGGAAATTTTTCAAAAATTTCCTATTTTTATAGGAAATTTTTAAAAAATTCCTTATTTCAATAGGAAACTTTTCATGAATTTCTTATTTTTTAAGAAACTTTCCAAAGCTTTCTTCTTGTAAGAAATTTTTAAAAAATTACTTACTTTTACATGAATTTTTTTTTTAATTTCAAAAATTTCCTATTTTTATAGGAAATTTTTCAAAAATTTCTTATTTTTATAGAAAATTTTTCAAAAATTTCCTATTTTATTAGGAAATTTCCTATTTTTATAGGAAATTTTTCAAAAATTTCCTATTTTTATAGGAAATTTTTCAAAAATTTCCTATTTTTATAGGAAATTTTTCAAAAATTTCCTATTTTTATAGGAAATTTTTCAAAAATTTCCTATTTTTATAGGAAATTTTTCAAAAATTTCCTATTTTTATAGGAAATTTTTCAAAAATTTCCTATTTTTATAGGAAATTTTTCAAAAATTTCCTACTTTTATAGGAAATTTTTCAAAAATTTCCTATTTTTATAGGAAATTTTTCAAAAATTTCCTATTTTTATAGGAAATTTTTCAAAAATTTCCTATTTTTATAGGAAATTTTTCAAAAATTTCCTATTTTTATAGGAAATTTTTCAAAAATTTCCTATTTTTATAGGAAATTTTTCAAAAATTTCCTATTTTTATAGGAAATTTTTCAAAAATTTCCTATTTTTATAGGAAATTTTTCAAAAATTTCCTATTTTTATAGGAAATTTTTCAAAAATTTCCTATTTTTATAGGAAATTTTTCAAAAATTTCCTATTTTTATAGGAAATTTTTAAAAAATTTCCTATTTTTATAGGAAATTTTTCAAAAATTTCATATTTTTATAGGAAATTTTTCAAAAATTTCATATTTTTATAGGAAATTTTTCAAAAATTTCCTATTTTTAAAGGAAATTTTTCAAAAATTTCCTATTTTTATAGGAAATTTTTCAAAAATTTCCTATTTTTATAGGAAATTTTTCAAAAATTTCCTATTTTTATAGGAAATTTTTTAAAAATTTCCTATTTTTATAGGAAATTTTTCAAAAATTTCCTATTTTTATAGGAAATTTTTCAAAAATTTCCTATTTTTATAGGAAATTTTTCAAAAATTTCCTATTTTTATAGGAAATTTTTCAAAAATTTCCTATTTTTATAGGAAATTTTTCAAAAATTTCCTATTTTTATAGGAAATTTTTCAAAAATTTCCTATTTTTATAGGAAATTTTTCAAAAATTTCCTATTTTTATAGGAAATTTTTTAAAAATTTCCTATTTTTATAGGAAATTTTTCAAAAATTTCCTATTTTTATAGGAAATTTTTCAAAAATTTCCTATTTTTATAGGAAATTTTTCAAAAATTTCCTATTTTTATAGGAAATTTTTCAAAAATTTCCTATTTTTATAGGAAATTTTTCAAAAATTTCCTATTCTTATAGGAAATTTTTCAAAAATTTCCTATTTTTATAGGAAATTTTTCAAAAATTTCCTATTTTTATAGGAAATTTTTCAAAAATTTCCTATTTTTATAGGAAATTTTTCAAAAATTTCCTATTTTTATAGGAAATTTTTCAAAAATTTCCTATTTTTATAGGAAATTTTTCAAAAATTTCCTATTTTTATAGGAAATTTTTCAAAAATTTCCTATTTTTATAGGAAATTTTTCAAAAATTTCCTATTTTTATAGGAAATTTTTCAAAAATTTCCTATTTTTATAGGAAATTTTTCAAAAATTTCCTATTTTTATAGGAAATTTTTCAAAAATTTCCTATTTTTATAAAAAATTTTTCAATAATTTCCTATTTTTATAGGAAATTTTTCAAAAATTTCCTATTTTTATAGGAAATTTTTCAAAAATTTCCTATTTTTATAGGAAATTTTTCAAAAATTTCCTATTTTTATAGGAAATTTTTCAAAAATTTCCTATTTTTATAGGAAATTTTTCAAAAATTTCCTATTTTTATAGGAAATTTTTCAAAAATTTCCTATTTTTATAGGAAATTTTTCAAAAATTTCCTATTTTTATAGGAAATTTTTCAAAAATTTCCTATTTTTATAGGAAATTTTTCAAAAATTTCCTATTTTTATAGGAAATTTTTCAAAAATTTCCTATTTTTATAGGAAATTTTTCAAAAATTTCCTATTTGTATAGGAAATTTTTCAAAAATTTCCTATTTTTATAGGAAATTTTTCAAAAATTTCCTATTTTTATAGGAAATTTTTCAAAAATTTCCTATTTTTATAGGAAATTTTTCAAAAATTTCCTATTTTTATAGGAAATTTTTCAAAAATTTCCTATTTTTATAGGAAATTTTTCAAAAATTTCCTATTTTTATAGGAAATTTTTCAAAAATTTCCTATTTTTATAGGAAATTTTTCAAAAATTTCCTATTTTTATAGGAAATTTTTCAAAAATTTCCTATTTTTATAGGAAATTTTTCAAAAATTTCCTATTTTTATAGGAAATTTTTCAAAAATTTCCTATTTTTATAGGAAATTTTTCAAAAATTTCCTATTTTTATAGGAAATTTTTCAAAAATTTCCTATTTTTATAGGAAATTTTTCAAAAATTTCCTATTTTTATAGGAAATTTTTCAAAAATTTCCTATTTTTATAGGAAATTTTTCAAAAATTTCCTATTTTTATAGGAAATTTTTCAAAAATTTCCTATTTTTATAGGAAATTTTTCAAAAATTTCCTATTTTTATAGGAAATTTTTCAAAAATTTCCTATTTTTATAGGAAATTTTTCAAAAATTTCCTATTTTTATAGGAAATTTTTCAAAAATTTCCTATTTTTATAGGAAATTTTTCAAAAATTTCCTATTTTTATAGGAAATTTTTCAAAAATTTCCTATTTTTATAGGAAATTTTTCAAAAATTTCCTATTTTTATAGGAAATTTTTCAAAAATTTCCTATTTTTATAGGAAATTTTTCAAAAATTTCCTATTTTTATAGGAAATTTTTCAAAAATTTCCTATTTTTATAGGAAATTTTTCAAAAATTTCCTATTTTTATAGGAAATTTTTCAAAAATTTCCTATTTTTATAGGAAATTTTTCAAAAATTTCCTATTTTTATAGGAAATTTTTCAAAAATTTCCTATTTTTATAGGAAATTTTTCAAAAATTTCCTATTTTTATAGGAAATTTTTCAAAAATTTCCTATTTTTATAGGAAATTTTTCAAAAATTTCCTATTTTTATAGGAAATTTTTCAAAAATTTCCTATTTTTATAGGAAATTTTTCAAAAATTTCCTATTTTTATAGGAAATTTTTCAAAAATTTCCTATTTTTATAGGAAATTTTTCAAAAATTTCCTATTTTTGTTTCCTATAAAAAAGCAAATTTTTCAAAAATTTTCTATTTTTATAGGAAATTTTTCAAAAATTTCCTATTTTTATAGGAAATTTTTGAAAAATTTCCTATTTTTATAGGAAATTTTTCAAAAGTTTCCTATTTTTATAGGAAATTTTTCAAAAGTTTCCTATTTTTATAGGAAATTTTTCAAAAGTTTCCTATTTTTATAGGAAATTTTTTATTTTTGTTATCTATATTAATTGCTAACTACACTTGCCTTATGTGACTTACGCCGATTTTCCATAGCTTCTGTGAGTATGCACTTACTTATATAGCGAGTTTTTAAAAGTCATAATAGTTTTTTAATTTTTTTCTTTAATATTGCAATTATATCCGACCATTATTAATCACTCTGTCTTTTGACACACATGTAATCTAAGAACAAGAATTAGATTTCCCTTTAAAGATGACCATTATAAAATATTTGCACAATAAAATCGATTACTTGCTCTAACAATTGTTTTAACTTTGACAATTCATTTTGGCTTCAGTACATCAAAATGCAATAATTTAGAAATTCTTTTAAAAATCCCACTCCATAAGTAACTTTAAGTCTTACTCTACATTAAGGAACTTCTCTACTCTATATTCTAAACATATTTCTTATTTCAAGATTTTTTCTTTTTAAATTGATCATGGAATACCAAAAAGGAATACTTAAAACAAATAGAAAAATGTCTTTCTTCATCTAATCGCTTTATATGTGAGAGAGTAGGTTTTATACACACACACATGCACTCAAACTCATTTTGTGTTAGAAAGTGAATCCACATACACAGATACAAGTGATTGATGACATCGATAAGTTGTTATAAATTACACAAGATTTTCCTCAAACTTAGTACTAAGGAGCTTACATATATTCATACATATGTAGAGCTGCATATTAGTATTTTCTTTTTTTTTAATATGTGGCTTAATATGTATATGTGGCTATGTATGTATATTTTCTTGCAACACTTGATTTATATTTAGTCATAAGATTGTGTAGAGAGACATGTGTATATGTCCTTGTTTCAATTCTATGATAATAGTAGACAATTTAAAGTTTTCACAGGATCATTTGTAGCAAGAAGTTTTGGTATTTTAAGTTTTCTCATAGGGAAAGAATAAATTTAATTTGTTTAAAATAATAATAAATATACACTTTAAGTCAACGTAGACTTCCATGTGTATATAATCTCGAAATGTATGTCACATGATGATCTTGCATTATCAATTTATTTACTACACCGAAGCTTTGCGGCACAACGATGAAAATGTCAAAGTTTACTATACCAACAATATACATACAGTGGTTTTTGATGATGTTTTAGCGCCATATAAAGACATTCGATATATTCTTATTGGGATAATCCACCTTAAAAATTTTGAAAACTTTTTATAAAATTTCAATTTTAATTTCAAATGGATTTTCGGAACTCACTATAAACAAATCTGTGGCTTGGTGCTAAAATAGCCAATGTCAAAAAATTTGTTTTTAGAAAATTTAATTTAAAGTTTTTATTTTCCATATAAATTCATAGTAACCTTGCCCGAAAATCTGTTCTGAGTTAAGTCAGAGATAAGTTGTTGGGGCCAAATAGAAGAGGGTAAAGATCCCTTCTTAAATATTCAATTGTTAACTCAAAACAGCAACAAATTGACATTGGCCTTTTATGATGTAATCTGAAACGGTCAACTTTGAATAATACACAACTAATAATTTGCCAGAAGTTTTTTAAGAAAAAACAACAACAAAATGCCAAAGCGGGATCATTCTTCACTGAAATCTCGTATACCTCGGACTAAATAAGGGACTTTTTGAATACCAAACAAGTGTAAATGTGTTATAGTTAGTCAAACCCGACTATTTGATACCTATCAATAGCAAGTTCAAATGTGGACCACTTTTCAATCTGACATATCTGAGATTATTTTCGTATCACAATAACAATTCTACGAGATTAAAGTACATTTACGTTCTTTCCTTCAGCGGGTCTGAGAGCTATGGTCGAATATAAACCGGTAGCGAAATTTTTCTTGTTGTCTGTTATTAACATAAGACTTTTTTGTGCAAATTCAAAGCAAAAAAACTTTAATTATCTATGATATTTATACCCTTTACCACCATATGTGGAAAGGGTATTATAAGTTTGTGCTGATGTATGTAAATAGAAATATTTGTCTTAGACCCACCTTTTAGTATACCAATAGACTTAGAATCACATTCTGAGTAGATTTAGCGATGTCAGTCCGTCCGTCTGGATGGCTGTCTGGTTGGCTGGACCCCCGTGAAAACCTTGTAATCAAACTACAGGTCGCAATTCTAAAGATAATTTGATGAAATTTGGCGCAAATAATTTTCTTGATAATGGGACCATGGCTATTGAAATTCGTCAAAATCGGTATATTATTTATTGTACCTCTCATAGGTCCCACTTCCCGGATTTGATATATTGGCCACAAATATCAATATTTTTTCATGAAATTTAAATTCATTTTCATGAACTTATAAAAACTGAAATCACTGTACCAAATTTCGTTGAAATCGGTTCACATTGGATCATAGCTCCCATACAAACTCTTCTTTAAAAACGCACAAAATGAGACAAAAGTCACTAAAACCCTCGTAAATCTAAAGATAATGGGAATTTCAAGTTTATTTACAAGTTTATTGCACACGTAATTTTGGTAACAACTGTAATCAATTTACCAAATTTCGAGATAATCGGTCTACATTTGACCCTAGCTCTCATATAAGTCCAAATGACGGAAACAGCTTAAATATATAAGTTTTGAGAAAATGTTTGTACGATGGCAAAATTTAGCAAATATTTGTCTTTATACAGGAAAAATAATACCTTTGACCTTAGTGGTGAAGGGTATCGTATGGTCGGGCTTGACCGACTATAGCTTTTTCTTACTTGCTTTAATTTCTTTCATGGTATGTTTAACATATTCCCTTGATATAATCGTAGTAACTGATATTTCGATCAACTTTACTTTACGATCATCCAAAATTAATTATAAAACTTTTTTCAGGTGCACAAAGTACAAATATTGTTAAACTTCAACAGTATTTTTTCGCCAATCCACAATGGTTCCAAGGTCAAATTTAGTCATATGAGAACATAGCGCAATCTAGCAACAGTCAAAATCCCAATAACTAGACCAAAATATATATTTTTTGATAAAAGCCTATAACTTAATGGAAAATTTTTTATTAACTTCTTAACTTTGTTCGAAAAATCAAACAAAATTCCCTCTGTAAAAAACTCAATATTTGTTCCAACATTTAAATTAATTTTTTTTTTTAAATTATCTTCCCTTTTATAACCACCATCAAAAAGAATGGGTGGTATATTCAGATTGTCATTCCGTTTCTAATTTCCTTAATATTGGCTCAAAAATCAAAAACGATATATATTCTGAATCCTTATGAAATTCTAAGACGATTGAGCGATGTCCGTCTGTCTGTTGAAATCACGATAACGACTAAACTAAAGGAGATAGCTCACTGAAACTTAGTAAAAACATTCTTCATCTATGAGGAAATTTTGGTTTTGAAGTTGGGTAAAATCGGTTAACATTTAACCATAGCTCCCGTATAACCTCGTCTAGGCTAACCGCTTATTTGCTAATAAATGACAATTTATAACAGCTATGATGACAAAATTTGGTATCTAGAAGCTTTACATAAGCACTAGGCGGCGTATAAAATTTCATCGAAATCGGTTCACATTTAACCATAGCTCCCATATAAAAACTTACGGAAACAGCCTTAATTCCACCTGAAATTCACTTAAATGCCAATAAAATGATAAACTGTAATAGCTTTGGCCCCTTAATTTATCACAAGGAAGTGTTATGTGAATGCCAGCCAGTGTGCAAAATTTTGTCACAATCGGTCACCATTTGACCATAGCTCTCTCATAAAAAACTTACGGAAGCACAAAAATACATAAAAAAGAGGTTGTTTATGTCCGTCTGTCCGTAAGATAAAAGCACGATAGTGCCTTAACGAAAAGAGCTACAGTAACAAGATTTTATTATATGAATGCCAGCTAGTGTGCAAAATTTTGTTACAATCGGTCACCATTTGACCATAGCTCCCATATAAAAAACTTATAAAAACACAAAGAGGATTTATGTCCGTCTGTCCATCAGATCAAAACGCGACAGCTCCTTAACTACAAAAGCTAGAGAGACAAAATTTTACGAAAGTATTTTTGATATGTAACAAAAGTTGTGTACTGAAAATGGACGAAATCGGTTAACATTTAGTTAGAGCTACCATACAACCCCACACCGGAAAACACATTAATGGTGATAAATTGAATACAATTGTAATAGCTATGACGACTAAATTTAGAATAGGGAAGTTTAATGCAATTTTTGATCAGTATATCAAATTTTATAGGAATCGTTCCATATTTGACTATAGCTTTCATATAAAAAAAACACTCCCGAAACCAAAAAAATGTCACAAACGCCAGTTAAAAGCTATTAAATTATAAACTGTGATAGGTATGGCCAATAAATCTTGCACAAATAAACTATATATAAATACCAGCCAGTGTGTAAAATTTTGTTACACTCCGCCAAAATTTGGCTATAATTCTTATATATATATATAACATCCCCTTTTGATATCTACAATCAAAAAGATTCGGAGGTACAATCAGAACATTAAGATTGCACCAATATACGGTATTAGCAACTCCTAACAAAATATATGGACCTGTCGTATTACTATCAACATGTTTATCCTAACTAAATATTAAGCTAAACTAAAAGTATTTAACAGACTATTAATGCTAAACTACACCAGGTTATGAGATTAAATTTTGTGCAAAGTAAATACTAGGGAAAAAAAGCTCCTGTAACTGAATTAAGTCCAAATATTTTGCTAACAATACCAACTAGCGTAACAACTTTTTTCGAATTTGGTCCTCATTTTGAATAAGCTGCACCCTCGTAGATATATGAGAGATATTTCTAAATTTAACACAACTTGATGGTGGGTATATAAGATTCGGCACAGCCGAATATAACACTTGTTATATCTAGAATTAAGAAGATTCGGAGGTACAAGCGTAATATTAGGTTTGCACCAATGCCCAGACATTAGGAACTCCTAACAAAATATATGTCGTATTACTCTCAGCATGTTCATCCTAACTAAATATTAGACTAAACGAAAAGCATTTGACAACTTTTTAATGTGAAACCATACCAGGTTACGATACCGAATTTTGTACATAGTAAATACTGGGGAAAACACTTACATTATTTTAAATGTTGAGTTATAAAGCTCCTGCAACCAAATTTAGTCTAAATATTTTACTAACAATACCAACTAGCGTAACAACTTTTTACTCGAATATGTTCCACATTTTGAATTAGCTGCACCCTCATAGATATATGAGAGATATTTTTAAATTTAACACAACTTGATGGTGGGTATATAAGATTCGGCACGGCCTTATTTGTTTCTAATACATTAAACATTTACAAAATTCGTTACAAAGTACAAGCTCTTTCTTGCTACTGCTTAACCTTCATCTGCTCTTTGCGTAGAAAACTACGCAAATGCTACACAATTTCTCTGTTTTTTTTTTTTTTTTTTTTTTGAAAAGCAAGTTAACAAAATTTATTGACTTTGTAAGTAACATGATTTTGCATAATTTAAGGCATTTTTTACTCTGAAATTTTATTTTCTGGATCAAAAAAGTTACGTTGTCTACCCTTGCGTAGTTTTCTACGCATATGGGAAAAACATACGTTTTTGGCGGGAATTTTTGATGTCGTGGTTCTTTTTTGTCAATTATGTGATTTTAGCAAGTGGAAAAGTTCTTTTTGATTATTATTTTTACACCATTTACAAGAAAAACTAAAAAGAGTGCCAGAATCTTTATAATCTAGTAAAGTGATACATCTGTTAGTTATATAAAAGGTGCTTGCTACCTTTTTATCTTTCAAATCTTGAAAATATTAGGTTGCCAACTTTACTTCTGTCGTTTTTTCCGAAATTCGAGGCTTTATTATAGGGTGCTATCCATTTCGCCATCCATTTCACTACTATTTCCCAACTTTCGGCCAGCGTACTATTGAGTATAAGCTTATGCTAACAAAATTAGTACCAACGTATTGTTTTGAACTAAGTTCATGACAATGGGTAATGGTTTTTCCTCATATAGTCTTTCTCGGCTAAAAGCTAATTTAAGACTTCGAAATGCAACAAAAAAGCTTTTTCGTCTACCAAATAAATATAAATTACTAATTCTAACTGTTTCCTCCCAGAGTTTTTAAAATTTTGTACCAAAAACTATAAATAATATTGCATGCGTAGAAAACTACGCTAAGGTAGACAACGTGATTTTTTTAGGAGCAGATGAAGGTTAAAAAAGATTATGGAATATTTGGTAGTGTACATATATTTTTACATACATAAGTTTACATATTTATTTGCAACTTTCATATGCTTTATAATATAAAATTTATACATACTTACATTCAATATGTATTGACAATACATACATTCGAGTACTAACTTATATATACAAACTTAAGACATTTCATTACAAAGTACAAAACTAATCTTTTTATCCATTTATATTTTAAAGCCATTGAAAAACTAAAGTAAAGTAATATTGAAGGAAATACATGGAATGAAATTAACTTGTAACATTCTTTTCTTTGTATTTCGATTGCAGTTAAAGGTCAAATGACTTAAATAAATAACAAGAAACACTTTGGCAATATGTAAGTACTGGTGTGTACGTATTTTCTTAGTTTCCTTTTTAAAAATATAAACATATTTATTTAAATAGTAAGTAAGTAAGTGTACACATAAGGATCAAATAAAGGAAACAAATATTTTTCTTATGTTCAAAGAAATTTTCTTTAAATATTATTCAATTGAAATTTATGTTATTGATTGCATTTACCAAACATATGTAGTATGTCAAAATGTATTTACTTAAAATATTTCAACAGGATTTAAACGAAACCTTTTAGGAAAATATTAAAAACGAATTATTTTATATGTTATCTTAAGGAATTTTAAGAGAGATTTATATGTTTTGTTGTACATTTACACATAAATAAATAAATATATTTAATTGTCATATAAACGAAATATTTATTTGATATAGGTATCATCCATCGTGATACCTTTTGTCAACTCTATCATTCTTTTACACTCTTACTAGGTGATTATACATTAGAGTGTCCCAACCTTGTATGGAGGAAATAAAGCTTTGTAATACAGAAAGACGTACCTTCCAAATTTATTACATTTGACCCCAATAATCCAAATTCAAAGTTTCATTCAGAGCGGATAACGGGAAAGCGTGCCGACATGACGCCAAAGTTTGGACATGCCAGTTATATGAGAAAAATAAAGGGTTTCTTTAGATTTCTTCAAAATGTTTCTACTAAGTCAATGGTCGTATTTCTTCTAAGAATATATTTTTAAATACATTTTTAATATCATGCTTCAGACAGCAAAATGAGCTTTCCAACGAAATATAAAACCTTAAACCTTATACACTCCTTGGGTCAATTTGACCCAATTTTGTTTTTCAAACGAAAATTTTCCCCTTAAATAACTAGGTATGAACGTGAAACTTTAATTTAGCCACTACAGGGACGTAGATTATGTTTCTAAAACAAAATAATAAAATTAAAAATTTTCCTCCCCCTCCACATTTCAAAGCATGATTTACACATCTTTAATACCTTTTGGGTCAATTTGACCCAACAAGCGATATTTCAAGCTTAATTTCACTTCATATATTTTTTTCCTATTGAACATAATTGAATCAAATTGATAGATGATTCTGAATGAAGGTGAACATTCAGAATCATCTATCAATAATTTGTTTAGTCAAATAACACAGGGCAACAGCAAAAATGTGCTCTAGTAACCACTATATACAATTGATGTATCATGGGTACCTTAGTACAAAAATGGTAAAATTTTTAAATTCTATGGCAAGATTTAAAAAAAATTTTTTTTTTTTTAAATTGCAATTTTTTTTATTCGTTTCTTCAAATAATTAATGATAACTCAAAAACTACTAGTCCGATATTATTAAAATAAAATCAGAAAAATTAAAATTTACATAGCCTTTGATTCGTCTATATATCGCGTTTCAATCGGATCAATAATATCAGAGTTATAATAAAAAATTTTAGAAAAAAATATATTTTTTACGTAAAAATGGCAAAAATTTTTGTTTTAAAAAAATCATGAAAAATAGAAAACGGCAAAAAAAAAACTTCCAGATATATTATTGTATCGCAAAGCCACAAATAATAGCAACAAAACGAGATATCGACCATAAAAATAGATTGATTATTTTCGAATTTATTCACAATTAAGTTAATTTACTCATTTTCACAAAATTTTTCAAATGTGTGAAAAAAATAGACTTTAGAATTTCAAGGAGTGCCGGTCGGATTATTGTGAGATTTGGTGAGGAACTTTCACCCACAAAATTTTAGCCAAATTGGACAACGCTAACACGTGTCGCCCAGGTCCCAAAGCTGACAAATCAAGTTTATATCGGAAAAATTTTATAATTTTTAAGTTTTTGCAAAATTAACGCTATTTATTCCCCCTTTTGCAAAAAAGTGTATCCTGGTCCTTGAGGCAAACACAATGAGATATCCAATAAGCTATATATCTTTAAAATCGGTTAAACACTTTTCGAGTTACTACAATTTGCACTGGTCATTACATGTCCTTGAGGACTTGCCGAAGGCAATTGACCAAAAAATGTGACTAAGTCAAATCGATGGAATAGATCAAAAGTGCATTTCATTGTTTTATTCATGTATTTTCTTTTTATTATTATATTTGAACAAAAGTTCAACAAATCGTTCAAAAACCCTTTTATAACATTTATATAAAAATAAACCCTTGCATACCCATATCCTAAAAATGGTTCTAGTTTTAAGCTGACAAACAACTTTATAAATTTATATAGTATAAGTGCTAATAAATACTAACAAAAGCTTCATTCTGTCATATTTTTTTAAAAATTAACCCTGAATTAACCAGGGGAAAATTTATTTTTTTTATAAGAAATTTTTTAAAAATTAACTTTTTATAAGAAATTTTTCAAAAATTTGCTTTTTGTAGGATTTTTTTCGAACATTTACTTTTATAGAAAATGGAAATTTTTTCCTTTATTTAATTTTTCATATGAAAAATATTTGCAAAGTTCTTAATTTAATGTTAATAAAATCACTTATAATCGATGGATTTTCATAATATTAGGCTTATATTGTTAAAAACTTTCAAAGTTTTATGACCGTAGAGTAACGATGGTAAGATTTTTCCTTTTTTTGATTTTATGTGAATTTTTAAAAAATTAAAATTTTTTGATTTAGCACAAAAAAAAAACATTTTTTCTAAATTTCACTTCAAGTGTGTTCCCGTACTCTAACAAAACTACCCTTAGTAGTCCAAAGTTGCCAGACTTTACTCAAAAAATATCAATTTGTGTTGAAAATTTTATACGGGAACAGTTTTTTTATTATCAACAAAACCAATATTTGTTCATGTATTTTCACGAAATAAGGCTTCAGTTATTTATAATATTTACAGTTTTAAGACCGCGAACTAAAAATTTTAAGATTTTGAAATCTTCGATTTGTTATGAATTTTTGAAAAATTAAAATTTTTCGATTTTGCAAAAGAAGCTTAAATTATTCAACAGTTCTTATAATATAAATATGTTGCACTTCCATATAATGATTTAACGTATGGTAGTTTTGAAAACTCCATAACTAATGGAAACGATCATCCAATGAGAGCAAGCTAAGGCACACACACGTGCTCATAATATGTATGTTTGTTTGTGCGTTAATGTATTTTTCATTTTAATTTATCCACATTTATTTGCCAGAAAAAAATGTATAGACTGAAATATCTTTATAATATATTGTCTTTGATTCTGGTCTAGATATACAATTTTTATTAAGAACCTACGAAAAAAATGTTCGTCATCATTTTATGGAAGACTAATTTTGGTATCAACTGCAAGGTCCAGATCAAAACATTTGGAACTTCTGCAAAAAAAGAATCACCCATACATATGTATGTATGTGCATTAATTCCTCTTCCTGCATAAGAGTAATCTTATATTATTCTACGGTGGTCTAGGCTCTAATCGCATTTCTTAATTTTCACAAGAACCACAAGAATATTTCTAAGTTGTGTGCAATTACATACATAGTTACATACGTACATATTTAAACAAAGCAAGTGTTTCTCAGTTTCTCAAACCTATAAGATACTCGTACACTGACCAAAATCATTAATTTGGCTGAGTTGGCAAGAGAAATCCAAAGTTTAATTGTTGTGGTACTTCTAGTAATTATGTATAAGAATTAGATGACACTCGTATGTATTTTGAATTACATTTTACATTGCATAAGTTTCGGGTTTTTGGCTATAATATTAGTTTTTTGGAAAAAGTACTTTTGTAAATAATGTTAATTTATTTAAATTATTTTTAAGTCGAAAGCAATGACTTTTTTTATCGCTTTTACACTCCCATACTGGGATTTAAACTCATCTCCCTTCAAACGGCTCATAGACCTTAAAATTTTGTAAACATAAATAGATATGGTGCCAAAATATTTTTACAGGTAAAATATTTGTATCAAAATGTTTTCTATAGAAAATATTGTAACAACATGTTTTCTATAGAAAATTTTGTAACAAAATATTGTCTATAGAAAAAATGTTGATACAAAATTTTGTATCAAAATTTTTTTCTTTAGAAAAAATTTTGTATCAAAATTTTTTTCTTTAGAAAAAATTTTGTATCAAAATTTTTTTCTTTAGAAAAAATTTTGTATCAAAATTTTTTTCTTTAGAAAAAATTTTGTATCAAAATTTTTTTCTTTAGAAAAAATTTTGTATCAAAATTTTTTTCTTTAGAAAAAATTTTGTATCAAAATTTTTTTCTTTAGAAAAAATTTTGTATCAAAATTTTTTTCTTTAGAAAAAATTTTGTATCAAAATTTTTTTCTTTAGAAAAAATTTTGTATCAAAATTTTTTTCTTTAGAAAAAATTTTGTATCAAAATTTTTTTCTTTATCAAATTTTGTATCAAAATTTTTTTCTTTAGAAAAAATTTTGTATCAAAATTTTTTTCTTTAGAAAAAATTTTGTATCAAAATTTTTTTCTTTAGAAAAAATTTTGTATCAAAATTTTTTTCTTTAGAAAAAATTTTGTATCAAAATTTTTTTCTTTAGAAAAAATTTTGTATCAACATTTTTTTCTTTAGAAAAAATTTTGTATCAACATTTTTTTCTTTAGAAAAAATTTTGTATCAACATTTTTTTCTTTAGAAAAAATTTTATATCAAAATTTTTTTCTTTAGAAAAAATTTTGTATCAACATTTTTTTCTTTAGAAAAAATTTTGCATCAAAATTTTTTTCTTTAGAAAAAATTTTGCATCAAAATTTTTTTCTTTAGAAAAAATTTTGTATCAAAATTTTTTTCTTTAGAAAAAATTTTGCATCAAAATTTTTTTCTTTAGAAAAAATTTTGTATCAAAATTTTTTTCTTTAGAAAAAATTTTGTATCAAAATTTTTTTCTTTAGAAAAAATTTTGTATCAAAATTTTTTTCTTTAGAAAAAATTTTGTATCAAAATTTTTTTCTTTAGAAAAAATTTTGTATCAAAATTTTTTTCTTTAGAAAAAATTTTGTATCAACATTTTTTTCTTTAGAAAAAATTTTGTATCAAAATTTTTTTCTTTAGAAAAAATTTTGTATCAAAATTTTTTTCTTTAGAAAAAATTTTGTATCAAAATTTTTTTCTTTAGAAAAAATTTTGTATCAAAATTTTTTTCTTTAGAAAAAATTTTGTATCAAAATTTTTTTCTTTAGAAAAAATTTTGTATCAAAATTTTTTTCTTTAGAAAAAATTTTGTATCAAAATTTTTTTTTTTAGAAAAAATTTTGTATCAAAATTTTTTTCTTTAGAAAAAATTTTGTATCAAAATTTTTTTCTTTAGAAAAAATTTTGTATCAAAATTTTTTTCTTTAGAAAAAATTTTGTATCAAAATTTTTTTCTTTAGAAAAAATTTTGTATCAACATTTTTTTCTTTAGAAAAAATTTTGTATCAACATTTTTTTCTTTAGAAAAAATTTTATATCAAAATTTTTTTCTTTAGAAAAAATTTTGTATCAAAATTTTTTTCTTTAGAAAAAATTTTGTATCAAAATTTTTTTCTTTAGAAAAAATTTTATATCAAAATTTTTTTCTTTAGAAAAAATTTTGTATCAAAATTTTTTTCTTTAGAAAAAATTTTGCAACAAAAGTTTTTTCTTTAGAAAAAATTTTGTATCAAAATTTTTTTCTTTAGAAAAAATTTTGTATCAAAATTTTTTCCTTTAGAAAAAATTTTGTATCAAAATTTTTTTCTTTAGAAAAAATTTTGCATCAAAATTTTTTTCTTTAGAAAAAATTTTGTAACAAAATATTATCTATAGAAAATATTTTGTATTAAAAATATTTTCTATAGAAAAAATTTTGTATCAAAATATTTTCTACAGAAAAAATTTTGATACCAAAAATAGAAAAAATAGAAAAAATTTTATACCAAAATTTTTTTCTTTAGCAAAAATTTTGTATCAAAATTTTTTTCTTTAGAAAAATTTTGTATCAAAATTTTTTTCTTTAGAAAAAATTTTGTATCAAAATATTTTCTTAAGAAAAAATTTTGTATCAAAATTTTTTTCTTTAGAAAAAATTTTGTATCAAAATTTTTTTCTTTAGAAAAAATTTTGTATCAAAATTTTTTTCTTTAGAAAAAATTTTGTATCAACATTTTTTTCTTTAGAAAAAATTTTGTATCAAAATTTTTTTCTTTAGAAAAAATTTTGTATCAAAATTTTTTTCTTTAGAAAAAATTTTGTATCAAAATTTTTTTCTTTAGAAAAAATTATGTATCAAAATTTTTTTTCTTTAGAAAAAATTTTGTATCAAAATTTTTTTCTTTAGAAAAAATTTTGTATCAAAATTTTTTTCTTTAGAAAAAATTATGTATCAAAATTTTTTTTCATTAGAAAAAATTTTGTATCAAAATTTTTTTCTTTAGAAAAAATTTTGTATCAAAATTTTTTTCTTTAGAAAAAATTTTGTATCAAAATTTTTTTCTTTAGAAAAAATTTTGTATCAAAATTTTTTTCTTTAGAAAAAATTTTGTATCAAAATTTTTTTCTTTAGAAAAAATTTTGTATCAAAATTTTTTTCTTTAGAAAAAATTTTGTATCAAAATTTTTTTCTTTATCAAATTTTGTATCAAAATTTTTTTCTTTAGAAAAAATTTTGTATCAAAATTTTTTTCTTTAGAAAAAATTTTGTATCAAAATTTTTTTCTTTAGAAAAAATTTTGTATCAAAATTTTTTTCTTTAGAAAAAATTTTGTATCAAAATTTTTTTCTTTAGAAAAAATTTTGTATCAACATTTTTTTCTTTAGAAAAAATTTTGTATCAACATTTTTTTCTTTAGAAAAAATTTTATATCAAAATTTTTTTCTTTAGAAAAAATTTTGTATCAACATTTTTTTCTTTAGAAAAAATTTTGCATCAAAATTTTTTTCTTTAGAAAAAATTTTGCATCAAAATTTTTTTCTTTAGAAAAAATTTTGTATCAAAATTTTTTTCTTTAGAAAAAATTTTGCATCAAAATTTTTTTCTTTAGAAAAAATTTTGTATCAAAATTTTTTTCTTTAGAAAAAATTTTGTATCAAAATTTTTTTCTTTAGAAAAAATTTTGTATCAAAATTTTTTTCTTTAGAAAAAATTTTGTATCAAAATTTTTTTCTTTAGAAAAAATTTTGTATCAACATTTTTTTCTTTAGAAAAAATTTTGTATCAAAATTTTTTTCTTTAGAAAAAATTTTGTATCAAAATTTTTTTCTTTAGAAAAAATTTTGTATCAAAATTTTTTTCTTTAGAAAAAATTTTGTATCAAAATTTTTTTCTTTAGAAAAAATTTTGTATCAAAATTTTTTTCTTTAGAAAAAATTTTGTATCAAAATTTTTTTTTTTAGAAAAAATTTTGTATCAAAATTTTTTTCTTTAGAAAAAATTTTGTATCAAAATTTTTTTCTTTAGAAAAAATTTTGTATCAAAATTTTTTTCTTTAGAAAAAATTTTGTATCAACATTTTTTTCTTTAGAAAAAATTTTGTATCAACATTTTTTTCTTTAGAAAAAATTTTATATCAAAATTTTTTTCTTTAGAAAAAATTTTGTATCAAAATTTTTTTCTTTAGAAAAAATTTTGTATCAAAATTTTTTTCTTTAGAAAAAATTTTATATCAAAATTTTTTTCTTTAGAAAAAATTTTGTATCAAAATTTTTTTCTTTAGAAAAAATTTTGCAACAAAAGTTTTTTCTTTAGAAAAAATTTTGTATCAAAATTTTTTTCTTTAGAAAAAATTTTGTATCAAAATTTTTTCCTTTAGAAAAAATTTTGTATCAAAATTTTTTTCTTTAGAAAAAATTTTGCATCAAAATTTTTTTCTTTAGAAAAAATTTTGTAACAAAATATTATCTATAGAAAATATTTTGTATTAAAAATATTTTCTATAGAAAAAATTTTGTATCAAAATATTTTCTACAGAAAAAATTTTGATACCAAAAATAGAAAAAATAGAAAAAATTTTATACCAAAATTTTTTTCTTTAGCAAAAATTTTGTATCAAAATTTTTTTCTTTAGAAAAATTTTGTATCAAAATTTTTTTCTTTAGAAAAAATTTTGTATCAAAATATTTTCTTAAGAAAAAATTTTGTATCAAAATTTTTTTCTTTAGAAAAAATGTTGTATCAAAATTTTTTTCTTTAGAAAAAATTTTGTATCAACATTTTTTTCTTTAGAAAAAATTTTGTATCAAAATTTTTTTCTTTAGAAAAAATTTTGTATCAAAATTTTTTTCTTTAGAAAAAATTTTGTATCAAAATTTTTTTCTTTAGAAAAAATTATGTATCAAAATTTTTTTTCTTTAGAAAAAATTTTGTATCAAAATTTTTTTCTTTAGAAAAAATTTTGTATCAAAATTTTTTTCTTTAGAAAAAATTATGTATCAAATTTTTTTTTCATTAGAAAAAATTTTGTATCAAAATTTTTTTCTTTAGAAAAAATTTTGTATCAAAATTTTTTTCTTTAGAAAAAATTTTGTATCAAAATTTTTTTCTTTAGAAAAAATTTTGTATCAAAATTTTTTTCTTTAGAAAAAATTTTGTATCAAAATTTTTTTCTTTAGAAAAAATTTTGTATCAAAATTGTTTTCTTTAGAAAAAATTTTGTATCAAAATTGTTTTCTTTAGAAAAAATTTTGCATCAAAATTTTTTTCTTTAGAAAAAATTTTGTATCAAAATTTTTTTCTTTAGAAAAAATTTTGTATCAAAATTGTTTTCTTTAGAAAAAATTTTGTATCAAAATTTTTTTCTATAGAAAAAAATGTTGCTCTTTTTATTATGTTGAACATGTGGAAAATGTTTTAATATTTCAAGTACATTTTCGGTTAAACCTTAACCTTTTAAAAATCTAAACTTTGTTTATCTACTTCGTGCCTATAGGCTTCTGCATTTCAGATGACGCTGTGATAAAAATTATCTGTTGGTATGTGTCAATTGCTTATCTGACCGTATCTTAGTGGTTGCAACATTTCAAGCCAAATGAATTGTGGTTAACTTGGCTAAGAAATTAAATGTAGAAAACAACTTACACATACATACATAAATACTCAAGCAAAGCAAAAAGTCCCTTTTCTAATTCCTAGGAATCAAGGACTTAGTATGAGGAAAAAAAGCCAAAGAAAACTCAAAACACTTACACACAACATAATCATTAACAGCTTAGCAATGTTTTCATTTTCCATTTTCTACTCCAAGTCCTACTTCTCGATAACGTTGGGAATTCTAGAATGAAAATCACACATGTATTTATTCTCTTACACTTACTATCACATATCCTCATTGTATACTGTATAGATACTATGAGTATGTAGTAGTATACTATACAACATTAAGGACATTATTTACTGATAAGCTGAGAACGAGATTGCAATTTTTATCTAATTGTTGGTTTTAATTGTTGAATAGATGTTAAAAAAAAAAAAGAATGTCTAGTTGTTTGTCGTGTCTGTCGTGTGTGTGAATCTCGTTATGAACTGAAGTGGAATGAGAAATTTAAGTTCATTTCTTTTCCTAAGTATTTTTTTTTTTGCATTTAGTTACTCTTGGCAAGTGTTCGTTTTCCTTACCACAAAAAAGTAATTGAAGTTTTGTTTAATTACTTAAAGTTAAGTTCAGTTACTTGAAAATTTAAACTTTTACTTGGTTCGAAATCCTGCATACAAAATAATGGATATTTTTGCGTCAATTGAAGGCATTTTAGTGACAATATATCTTGTTAAATAATATAACCTTTCAAAATATACCCATTTTATATGCCTATAACTTTTGATTCGGTTATGAGATTTTTATGAAACTAGGCTAATATTTCAGCATATTTCATGTAGTCTTACACTTTTTTAATTAAAATAAACAAGGAAAATCAATTATCCTTGACACCAGGATATCTCAAAAGGCATATTTTATATTTTCTTTACCTTTCTCAACTATTGATTATGATGGCATCAAAATATAGTAACCAATAAAAGTGGCCATGGATGGATCTTTAAATAATAGACTTTTTGTTAAACAAAATATAGAAAGATTCATGAAAAAAAAAAATTATTTTTAAAATTTGTGCTGCAATTGTATGAGTAGTTTTACAAAAACCCTTTCATTTTCCAATCCCACAATTGGTCCACTTTTCTGGTTTTTATTTTTTGATGTCAACTCTATAATCCATTTTTATTCCATAAAAAAAGGAAAATTATTGGCATATAAAATAATCTTGAATAAAACTAACTTTCGATCGCCATAAATGTGAACCAAAGCGAAATTGAAGATTTTAAATAACTCCAAAAATTGCATCAGCCAATAGAATGTATATACAAAATTTTAACGAAATCTGAGATGGTGTGGTTATAGGCTTGCCAGATGAGCTTGATTAAGCTTGATTCTCAAGATTTTTTAGGACTTCTTAAGAATCAAGATAAAATTGTACAGGGTGGCCCAAAAAGGCCGAAGGGGGGAAAGCAAACTGCATAAATTAATCGTTCTTGGGAATCTCATGGCTTTAGTTCTTGCACTAACTGCACCTTGTATGTGAAAAGATGTAAAATTCCATTTAATATTTTGCGTAAAAACCGCCGAGCTCAGCAGAGCGCCTTCGAGTTGATGTTTCAGGATTTTCCTCAACACTCTCCAGAACGCGTTGAATATTTGCTTTACTAATAACAGAATGTGGTCTTCCGCTTCGTGGAAGATTCCTCACTGAGCCTTGTTCCTGAAAACGTGTCACTAAGCGTCGAATCATTGTTTCGGATGGTGAATTCCGCACATTAAAATGACGACGATAGGCTCGTTGAGTTTGAATTATTGATCGTTAATGATGTTCAAAATAAAGTTCTATGATTTTGGTTCGCTGGATAAGGTGGTAACCTTTCATAATTAATCTCCCAGATTGATTTTACAAGTTCTTTAAAGAAAAATAATAATAATAGTTAAATTAGAGAAGTTATTAATTTTTCAAATCCGTTCGCGACTTTTGGGCCACCCTGTATTTTTCAAGCTTAAAAAAAAAATCTCAAAATATTTCTTAATTTTTTAATTAAAACAATTACCAGTTGATGAAATAAACAAACAAAAATAATTGCAAAATCAAATTTGAAAATTTTTAATTCTAAGAAAAATAAAAAACACACACAGTGGTAAAAAGTTTTAATAAATGTATATCTAAACTAAACTACAAGTCTAATCGCATCAGTACACATGAGAGAATTGATAAGGAGATTCTAAGCTTTCTGAGTTTTGGATATATGGTTACTCTGGGTTTTCATAGGGTAAATTATTGGGCGACAAAGTAGACCTTAGAAGTAACAAGTAAGAGTGATATATTCGGCTTTGCCGAATCTTGGATACCCTTCACCAATGGTGTTCCAAAAGTAAAGTACATAATCGTAAGAATTTTTTTATAATTATCAGATTGCCGATGAAAATTTATTTTCATTTCGATCGATGAATAAAAATGAGGGATTTATATTTGAAATATAAATATCCCTCATGATGAAAATTTTAAATATCTTTAACGATAAATATCTGAACAGAAAAATATTTTATTGATTGTTTTATTTTTGAACTTCTTTTTTGACTTTGAAAAAATAAAATATTTTTTAAATTTAAAAATTTTCAACAAGGAATGTATGAATATGTTTCCAATTAATTGCAATGTTTTAGGACATCGAAGTTAAACCTAATAGTCCGAATGGAACTATTGGTGGTTTCTTTGACTCGCAAAACCATTTCAACATATTTTTGCAACAATAATTGAAATTATTGTTATTTAAACGTCCTTAAGACTTTTTATACCAGGACAAATCTTCTTCTGTCATCCTTGACTCCCAGTGGAGCATAGGGCCTGGGAGGATGCAGCAATTGCCTGGCGTCTCTAGCTACCAGGTAAGAACTATATCCAATTCCCACTCTAACCTTCTCGTGGTACATCCTGGAAACCTAAGCAACCTAGTTTTAGATGCGGTAAACAACCCGTGTGGGATTCTAGGTCAGGGCTAATATAAAAGGGAGTTATCTTAGAGCCATTCCAACGTATATGGTCTAAAGGTCTAAGATAATTGTACTTGGTAAAGTACGAAAATGCGGCGTCTGTTCAAAATGTTAGTTGCGGCTGCAAGCGAGCGTCAGTCTCGGATTGAGCGCCTCGCTATACAAACGTGGCTTATGTCTTTGGACCCATCACCCATCAACTTAGCACTCACAATGTTTTAAGCATGGAAAGAAACAACATTACAGAATATACTACTTCAAGGGGAAATCATGCGAGAAATCCTCCTACTACGGCAGCTGGCGCAGGGATTTTGGAGTTGTCCAATCTATGCAAGAACATTATGATGAATGAAACCAGGACAAATACAGAAATAAAATTTGAATATTTTCTATCAAAATTTTTTTTCATCGGATGAAAAAAGATGAAAATTATTTTGAACTGATAAATATCCTAAACGATTTTTTTATTTTTTATTTTCATCGGATTGAAAAACGATACAAAAATTTTCGAAAACTTCAATGATTGTTTTTGTATGGATTAAAATATGAAAATATTGTTTTAAAAGTATTAATATTCGGTCTCTGATAATTATATAGTTTGCGACTACTGACTTAGTTAACACTATTCCGACCGAAGGTGTCAAAAGACACCTTTTCAAAATTTGACTTGAAATTATTTTTTAAGTTGAATAATTTTTTCAAATTTTTTTTTTGAGAATTCGTATACAAGTTGTTAAAATAATTTTAACAACTATTATATGAATTGTCAAAAAAAAAAATTTTGAAAAAATTATTCAACTTAAAAAATAATTTTAAGTCAAAGTTTGAAAAGGTGTCTTTTGACACCTTCGGTCGGAATAGTGTTAAGTTCCACACAAATGCTTGATATGTATATTATTTTTTTTTGTTCATCTATATATATAAAACTCTAACGTGACTGACTGACTGACTGACTGACTGACTGACTCATCATCGCACAGCCCAAACGGCTAAAGCTAGAGAGCTGAAATTTTGACAGCTGGTACCTTTTTCAAAGTATAGATCCACTAAGACGGGATTTTTGGAAATTCGGCCTCTAAGGGGGTAAAAAGGGGTAAAAAAGGGAAAAATTAGTAATGCTGTATCTCCGGAAGTAAACGTCATAGGCCCAAAATTGAAATTGCGTTGGGATCAGCTGCAAAAATAAGTAGACACGTGTTTGGTACTTTTTAGCAGATGGGACAAATAGGGGGTAAAAAGGGTAAAAATGAAATGTTGGTACTTTTTTAAACCCATGTGTATCTTTTAAACCAATCAACAGAGTAACAAAATTCAAAACGGAGCCGGTAAACAAGAAAAAAATATTAGACACGTGTTTGGTACTATTTTGATTCAGGGTTCAAAAAGGGGGAAAAGCGGGGAAAAAAATTTAGGGTAGGTCCATTTTTCTTTTTCTTTGTATTTGACTTGAACCAATAAAGCTACCAATAAAATTTATAGGGAGGTCGATTGCCCAGTACAAAATATTAAATATGTGTTTGGTACTTTTTTCAATTAAAAGGGTAAAAAAGGGAAAAATCGGTAACATTATATCTCCTTAACCAACAGCGATAGAAGCGAAAATTAAATTGGCTTGAGATTAGCACTAAAAATTAAGGGACACGTGTTCGGTACTTTTTTGAAAATCGGCCGCCTAGCGGGCAAAACAGGGTAGAAAAGGGAGAAATTAGTAACATCATATCTCCGAAACCAACATAGACAGAAACAAAGTTGAAATTGGATTTGAATCGCCTACAAAAATAAGGGGACACGTGTTTGGTACTTTTTTGAAAATGGCACTAATAAGGATAAAAAAGGGTAAAAACTATATTTTAGTACTTTTTTTAACCCATATGTATCTTTTGAACTAATAAACATAGAAACATATTTTATATCGCAACCGACAGATATTAAAAAAGAACTAAATACGTATTTGGTACTTTTGCGATTAATGGGGTACAAAAGGGTAAAAAAAGGGAATATATTCAAGGATAGGTTTTTTGCTTTTTAGCCATGGATATCTTTTAGGCTAATGAAGTTAGAAGTATAATTTATTGACTGGTAGATTTACATTGAAAAGAAATAAGCTACGTGTTTGGTACTTTTTTTTAATTTTGGGGGTAAAAATCGGTAAAGTATATCTTCTAAACCCAAAGTGATAGAAACAAAAACTAAATTGGTCTGAGATTGGCACTTAAAATTAAGGAACACATGTTCGGTACTGTTTTGAAGTTCAACCTCTTAGAAGGTAAAACAGGGTAGAAAAGGGAGAAATTAGTAACATCATATCTCCGAAACCAACATCGATGCAAACAAAGTTGAAATTGGATTTGAATCGGCTAGGAAAATAAGGAGGCACGTGCTTGGTACTTTTTTGGAAATGGCATTAATAAGGATAAAAAAGGGTAAAAACTATATTTTGGTACTTTTTTCAACTAATATGTATCTTTTGAACTAATAAATACAGAAACATAATTTATATCGCAACAGATAGATATTAAAAAACAATTAAATACGTATTTGGTACTTTTGCAATTAATGGGATACAAAAGGGTAAAAAAGGGAAAATATTTAAGGGTAGGTTTTTTGTTTTTAGCTATGAATATCTTTTAGGCTAATGAAGCCAGAAGTATAATTTATTGACTGGTCGATTGACAAAGAAAAAATAAAATACATTTTTGGTACTTTTTTTAATTTTGGGGGTAAAAATATATCTTCTAAATCAAAAGTGATAGAAACCAAAACTAAATTAGTCTGAGATCAGCACTAAAAATTAAGGGACAAGTATTCGGTACTTTTTTGAAATTCGGCCTTTTAAAGGGTAAAACAGGGTAGAAAAGGGAGAAATTAGTAACATCATATCTCCGAAACTAACACCGATGCAAAAGAAGTTTAAATTGGATTTGAATCGGATAAAAAAATAAATGGCCACGTATTTGGTACTATTTCAAAAATGGTACTAATAAGAATAAAAAAGGGTAAAAACTATATTTTGGTACTTTTTTAACACATATATATTTTTTGAACTAATAAACATAGAAACATAATTTATATCGCAACTGATAGGCATTAAAAAACTATTAAACACGTATTTGGTACTTTTGCGATTAATGTGGGACGAAAGGGTAAAAAAAAGGGAAAATATTCAAGAGTAGGTTTTTTGCTTTTTAGCTAAGAATATCTTTTCGGCTAATGAAGCCAGAAGCATAATTTATTGGCTGGTAAATTGACACTGAAAAAAGTAAAATAAGTGTCTGGTACTTTTTTTAATTTTGGGGGTAAAAATCGGTAAAAATATATCTTCTTAGCCAAAAGTGATAGAAACAACAACTAAATCGGTCTAAAATCGGCACTTTAAATTAAGGGACATGTATTCGGTACTTTTTTCTTTAATTCGGCCGTTTTGGGGTTAAAACAGGGAAAAAATGGGAAATATTAGTAACGTCATATCTCCGAAATTCAAAACGATAGGAATAGAGTTGAAATTTGCTTCGGATGGGCTGAAAAAAAACGAGAAACGTATTTGGTACTTTTTTGAATATGGTACTAATAAGGGTAAAAAAGGGCAAAAACTATATTTTGGTACTTTTTTGAACCCATACGTATCTTTTGAAATAACAAACATAGAGAAACAGTAAACGTCACAATTGATAAGTAACAAAGAATTATTAGACACGTATTTGGTACTTTTACGATAATTGAGGTAAAAAAGATAAAAAAATATTCAAGGGTAGGTTTTTAACTAATGAAGCCAGAACTATAATTTACAGACGGGTGGATTCATATTGAAAAAGTAAATTGAAAAAAATTGAAAAAGAAAATGGATAAATTAGTAACATCATATCTCCGAAATTTACATCGTTAGAAACAAAGTTGAAATTGGATTTGGATCATCTTGCAAAAAAAGGGGACACGAGTTTGGTACTTTTTTGGAAATGGAACTAATAAGGGAGAAAAAGGGAAAAAACTATATTTTGGTACTTTATTAACCCTATAAGTATCTCTTGAACTAATAAACATAAATACTCTATTTACATCACAATTGATAAGGACTAACAAAAATTAAGAAGGTGCTTGGCGCTTTTACGATAAATGAGGCACAAAAGAGTAAAAACTATGAATATCATTTAAACAAATAAAGCCAGAAGTATAATTTACAGACAGGTCTATTCACATTGCAGAAGTATAAGACACGCGATTGATTCCTTTTTTTAATGTTTGGAGTAAAAAGGGGGAAAATAGGTAACGTAATATCTCATAAATCAAAAGTGATAGAAACAAAGATTAAATTGGTCTATGATCAGCATTAAAAATTAAAGGACACGGGTTCGGTATTTTTTTTAATTTGGCCGCTTATGGTTAAAACAGGCTAGAAAATGAATAAATCATATAATCGGCTAGAAAATGAAAGGGACATGTGTTCTGTACTTTTTTTGGAAATGGCACTAATAAGGGCAAAAAGGGTAAAAACTATATTTTTGTACTTGCGTATCCATGCGTATCTTTTGAACTTATAAACATAAAGACTCACTTTATGCCACAATCAATAAGTATTAACAAAATATTAAACATGTGCTTGGTACTTTTACGATAAATGGGGTTCCAAAAGGTGAAAACGGGAAAATATTCATTTAAGCTAATGAAGTCAAAAGTATAAATTAGAGATGTGTCAATCAAAGGGGTAAAAAAGGGAAAAATCGATGACATTATATCTTCTAAACCTAATGGATGGAAACAAACACTAAAATGGTCTAAGATCAGCCCTAAAAATTAAGGGACTTTTCAGTACTTTTTGCAAATTAAACAGTTTTGGGGTTAAAATAGGGTAGAAAATAAAAACATTAGTAAAGTTATATCTCTGATACTAATATCGACAGAAAAAAAATTTAAATTGGATTTAGATCGAATAGAAAAATAAAAAGTCATGTTTTTAGTAGGTACTTTTCGTAAATGAGCTAAAAATAGGGAATAAAAAGGATAAAAACTAAATTTTGGTACTTTTTTGACCCATATATAATTTTTGAATCAATTATTATAGAAACAAAATTTATACCGCAATCGAAAATAACAAAAACGGGTCAAAAATTTAAAGATAGGTTTTTTCCTTTTAAACTGTGCATGTTGTTTAAATCAATAAAATAATAAATAAATCAATGATTTATGGACTGTTCTATTGACATTGAAGAAATATGTGACAGGTGTTTGGTATTTTTTTCAATTAACAAAAATGGAGTTAAGATCAGCAATAAAAATATTAGGACATGTATCCGGATTTTTTTTTTTTTTAATTTGGCTGATCAGGGGTAACCAACGGGTAAAAAAAGGAAACTTTTGTAAAATATTCAAAATCAAAAGCGACAAGAACAAGATTTAAATTGTATTAGCAATCAAAATTGGGTCAGCTACAAAAATAAGGGAGGCGTGTGTAGTACTTTTTTGAAAATGTAGAGGGTAGGTACTTATTTTGTCCTATATGTATCTTAAGAACCAATAAGTATTTAATTTAATTTATATCGGAATTGATAAATAAGTGAAAAAGTTATTTTGGTAAATTTTGTAACTTTGTCAATTCAAATGGTGCCGCTAACGAAGTAGCGGGTTATAAAGCTAGTATTAAATGTAATTGCTATCAATATTTGGTTATATGCAAAGAGTCTTTAAAATTAAGGATCCGAAAACTAAAAGCTTTTCGGTGGCGTCATTATGTAGAATAGTTATGGACCCAAAGGTTAGGGTGGGTAGGTGGCTGATGTCCAAGGCAGCGTCACTTAGGTTCTAAAGTGGTCCCTTTGTGAAAGATAAAGATTACTAGACCAGAAATAGAGAATGCTTATTTAAGCCAGTAGCTTTGATATATATAAGTGTATATTTTACGAACATTTAATAAAGTTCGATAGATCAGATAAACCATGCAGAAAAGATGCTTTCAAATGTAGATACCCCTAGATTTGCAAGAGCACATCGATTTAGTGAAGATTTGATGCCCAGTGAGGATTCTGTACTTAAATTCGTAAGTATCATCCAACAAGTAAAAGTTCTTGATTAGTTATGTAAAACTCTGAAGTTAGCGGACCGATTTAGATCGAAGCTTTAACAATGATTGTTTTGTCCAAGCCTTAGTATGTGTCTTAGTTTTTGATACATGAGTGAAATATATAGATTTTGAATGGATGGATATCAGCTTTGTCGGAAAAGTTATTGAAGACTTACTTATTAATCTGAAGTTAGTTAACTAATTAAGATGAATACTTCATCAGTAATATTTATGATGTATTGTTCTTCCGATCTGTCTGATGGATGTGTGGAAAGTTTTGCTCTAGTTCTTTGTGCAATTATAATGTGATTAAATTTATCAGCATTAAAGTGATTCCTGGGCGGGTTATATGGTAGATTTCACTAAATGTGAACCGAGTTCGTCCATTTTTAATACCGAACTTTTCAAGTGATCAGAAATACTTTTGTCAAAAGCTGTCCCTCTAGAAAATTTAGTTTAGGCGCTATCGCGCTAAATAACGATTTTGTACAACGTCTTTATTATACCCTCACCACCACAGGTGGAAAGGGTACTATAAGTTTGTGCTGATGTATGTAACGCATAGAAATATATGTCTTACCCCATATTTTAGTATACCAATAGGCTTAGAATCACTTTCTGAGTCGATTTAGCGATATCCGTCCGTATGTCCGTCCGTCTGTCTGGCTGGACCCCCATGTAAAACTTGTAATCAAACAGGTCGCAATTCTTAAGATAATTTGATAAAATTTGGCACAGATAATTTTTTTTGATAATGGAACCATGCCTATTGAAATTTGTCAAAATCAGTCCATTATTTATGGTACCTCCCATAGGTCCCACTTTCCGGAATTGATATATTGGCCACAAAAATCAATATTTTTTCATAAAATTTAAAACAAATATTGCTTATATAAACCTAAATGACCGTACCAATTTTTTTTGAAATCGGTCCACATTTGACCATAGCTCCCATACAAACTCTTCTGTCAGAACGTACTAAATAAATGAGACAAAAATCACTAAAACGCTCGTAAATCTGAAGATAATAAGAATTTTATATTTAGTTTTTGCATATATAATTTTTGTAACAACTGTAATTAATTTGCCAAATTTCGAGATAATCGGCCCACATTTGACCCTTGCTCTCATATAAGTCCAAATGACGAAAACAGCTTAACCCTCTGCAACTGACGTGAAATTTTTTCACTATTCGACTGACGTGGTAGAACAGTAGACACCATTTTAAATATTTATACATTCCAAGTTCTATTTTATAGGAATTGTAATATTATCTATAATTAAAGGTAAGATACTTAGGTCACTACTAATTATTATAATTTTCAAAATCAATGATTCAATTCATGTTATACAGCAATTATTTATATCGTTCAATACTGACCTAAAAATATACATGTTACAAAAAAAATTAATAAAAAAAAAACTCGTTTAATTTTTTGACAAATTTTTTTTTTTTTTTTGTTTTTTATTAACATTTAAACAAAACATAACAATATAAAAGAAAATAAATTCAGTGGTTAAATTAAAAGCTATTCCAAGTTGAACGCTGACGTGGTTGACTAATAGACACTTTTTTAAATAAACAAGCACGTGCTTGTACCATAACCTCTTTTGTAACACTAGCAAGTGTATAATTATGTAATAAAAAGGTACTGAGAACACCAGAGCCGATGCTTGTAAAATAACGGCGTTAAAACTTTTTTTTTATTTTTGGGTGTCTGGTAGACTACACGTCAGCTGCAGAGGGTTAAAGATAAAAGTTTTGAGAAAATGTTTGTATGATGGCAAAATTTAGCAAATATTTATCTTTATACAAAAAAAAGAACACCTTTGACCCTAGTGGTGAAGGGTATCGTATGGTCGGGTTTGACCGACTATATCACTTTCTTACTTGTTTATATTAGAATTATGCATGAAATTTATAACCATCAGAATCGGCAGGAGAGACCGTCTGCTTGCCTGATCATCTGTTGAGAAGTTTCAAAGGGAACAAACCTTCATGAATTATGTATCAGATTTTAGATAATCTTTCCTTAAAAAAACATTATTTAATTGTCTCAAAACACCTGAGATGCCGCAAACCAAGTACACACTAATACATATGTATGTACAACATAACATTTGCTTCCCTTTATTTTACAGTTTAGGTATTTCAAATATGTATGTGCCGCATAAAATCTCCACTATGTTATTAACATTATATTCGAATTTTCGAAACGAAAAAAATTATAATATTATAATTCTTATTTAACGAAAGCCATAACATAATATTTGCCAATAAATTCGTCTACAAGTGTTACATTTTTGAAAGGAAAAAAAAGGTTTTCTCAAAATCGTAAAAGCTTAAATGTTAAACTTTAACAGACAATCACAATGTAGAACACATAAAGGATTCCCTTCGAAGCTTTTTTAAAAATGGCTTTGGCAAAGTATTACAGTATAAAAGTTTTATATACATATGTATCAAAATTTTTTTTATATAAAAGTTATTTTTTGTGTAAAAGTTTTAGTAGCAAAGTATTTTTTTTTTTTTAATATTATAAAAGTTAAAATGAAAACTGCTGTTTATAAGTTATTATAACATATATTAAAATACATAGTATTAAGATAACTTTTATACATTAATTTTTTAAACTATAATAATATATTATAAAAGTTTTATACAAATATAACAGTTAGCTCATCAAAAACAAAATTATTACAGTTTTTTTTCAGTCAAAGTTTTACTAGCAAATTTATTTTTGTAAATATGTATATAAAAGTTTAAAAGAAATTTTTTTTGTATATAAGTATAACAGATATAAAAATAGAGTAACTTAACTTTTAAAAATTTTTTTGGAAATCTTATAAAAGTTTACAAAAAAACTATGTCAGTATAAAACATATCAATTATTATTTGATACAAATATTTTTTTGTAAATGTTAATAATGCTAGAAAGAAACTTTTAAGTACTAAGATATAATAAAATCTTATTCAGTGCAACTTTTACAATCCAGCCAAATATAACAGAATCTACTGCATTTAGCTGGATTGTCTTGAATAAAACTTGCTTTCCTTTAAATGTTTTAGTGTTTGCTATTCCAAAAGGAATTTTTGGGGATCCCTGTAGTATATGCTTTAAAAAGCTTTTTTAAGAGAGAATTTAAATGTTTTCAATACGTATGTATATTGCTCTCATATAAGTCCAAATGACGAAAACAGCTTAAAGATAAAAGTTTTGAGAAAATGTTTGTATGATGGCAAAATTTAGCAAATATTTGTCTTTATACAAAAAAAAGAACACCTTTGACCCTAGTGGTGAAGGGTATCGTATGGTCGGGCTTGACCGACTATATCACTTTCTTACTTGTTTATATTAGAATTATGCATGAAATTTATAACCATCAGAATCGGCAGGAGAGACCGTCTGCTTGCCTGATCATCTGTTGAGAAGTTTCAAAGGGAACAAACCTTCATGAATTATGTATCAGATTTTAGATAATCTTTCCTTAAAAAAACATTATTTAATTGTCTCAAAACACCTGAGATGCCGCAAACCAAGTACACACTAATACATATGTATGTACAACATAACATTTGCTTCCCTTTATTTTACAGTTTAGGTATTTCAAATATGTATGTGCCGCATAAAATCTCCACTATGTTATTAACATTATATTCGAATTTTCGAAACGAAAAAAATTATAATATTATAATTCTTATTTAACGAAAGCCATAACATAATATTTGCCAATAAATTCGTCTACAAGTGTTACATTTTTGAAAGGAAAAAAAAGGTTTTCTCAAAATCGTAAAAGCTTAAATGTTAAACTTTAACAGACAATCACAATGTAGAACACATAAAGGATTCCCTTCGAAGCTTTTTTAAAAATGGCTTTGGCAAAGTATTACAGTATAAAAGTTTTATATACATATGTATCAAAATTTTTTTTATATAAAAGTTATTTTTTGTGTAAAAGTTTTAGTAGCAAAGTATTTTTTTTTTTTAATATTATAAAAGTTAAAATGAAAACTGCTGTTTATAAGTTATTATAACATATATTAAAATACATAGTATTAAGATAACTTTTATACATTAATTTTTTAAACTATAATAATATATTATAAAAGTTTTATACAAATATAACAGTTAGCTCATCAAAAACAAAATTATTACAGTTTTTTTTCAGTCAAAGTTTTACTAGCAAATTTATTTTTGTAAATATGTATATAAAAGTTTAAAAGAAATTTTTTTTGTATATAAGTATAACAGATATAAAAATAGAGTAACTTAACTTTTAAACATTTTTTTGGAAATCTTATAAAAGTTTACAAAAAAACTATGTCAGTATAAAACATATCAATTATTATTTGATACAAATATTTTTTTGTAAATGTTAATAATGCTAGAAAGAAACTTTTAAGTACTAAGATATAATAAAATCTTATACAGTGCAACTTTTACAATCCAGCCAAATATAACAGAATCTACTGCATTTAGCTGGATTGTCTTGAATAAAACTTGCTTTCCTTTAAATGTTTTAGTGTTTGCTATTCCAAAAGGAATTTTTGGGGATCCCTGTAGTATATGCTTTAAAAAGCTTTTTTAAGAGAGAATTTAAATGTTTTCAATACGTATGTATATAGCTAGAAAGGGTATTATAAGTTTGTGCTGATGTTTGTAACGCATAGAAATATTTGTCTTAGACCCACCTTTTAGTATACCAATAGACTTAGAATCACTTTCTGAGTCGATTTAGCGATGTCCGTCCGTCCGTCCGTCTGACTGGCTGGCTGGACCCCCATGTAAACCTTGTAATCAAACTACAGGTCGCAGTTCTAAAGATAATTTGATGAAATTTGGCACAGATAATTTTTTTGATAATGGGACCATGGCTATTGAAATTCGTCAAAATCGGTCCATTATTTATGGTACCTCCCATAGGTCCCACTTCCCGGAATTGCTATATTGGCCACAAATATCAATATTTTTTCATGAAATTTAAAATAAATACTGCTTATGTAAACTTAAATCACTGTACTAAATTTCGTTGAAATCGGTCAACATTTGACCCATACAAACTCTTCTTTAAAAACGCACTAAATGAGACAAAAAATCACTAAAACGCTCGTAAATCTAAAGATAATGAAAATTTTGAGTTTATTTTTTGCATACGTAATTTTTGTAACAACTGTAATCAATTTGCCAAATTTCGAGATAATCGGTCCACATTTGACCCTAGCTCTCATATAAGTCCAAATGACGGAAACAGGTTGAATATATAAGTTTTGAGAAAATGTTTGTATGATGGCAAAATTTAGCAAATACAGTGCAATCGCAATAGAGTGAACACTTGGTAATATAAACTACTTGATACTACGAACTCCCGATTTTTTCCATTAGTTACTTTATAGAGTGAACAGTACCCAACTCAATAGAGTGAACTTTTGTTTTTCTTATACATAATTGACAAAGACGCACCTCTTATAGTTTTTTTACATACTTTTTTATGAAACAGTCAGGATATCGCTTGAATTTGAAAACATTTTTGTTTTACTTTTCTTCTCTTTTTGTTTATTTTATTAGTTACTCTATAGAATGAACAATACCAACTCAATAGAGTGAACTTTTGTTATGCAAAATTTCCAATTTCTGCTGAAGGCGTTTCCGATGCCATTTCTGAGTCTGACACTGACATCGAGGATGTAGCAGTAGCCAAAGCAGACATTACAGCAGCGCAGGCCGTGCAGATTTTTGAAAAAGCTATTGACTGGGCAGAAAATAACACAAACAATTACGAAAATATTTTAGTTTTGCATAAATTCCGCGATTTAGCGGTGCAAAAAGCAAAAAATGCTTGTACAAAGCAAAAAACTCTTGAAAATTACTTTACTCCTTTGTAATTATATAATAATATTTAATAAATATAAATGTTTTTTGTATATAAGAGAGTTTTTTATAGACTCTTTAGAGTGAACTTTTTCAATAGAGTGAACAGGCCTTGCACGAATTAGTTCACTCTATTGCGATTCCACTGTATTTGTCTTTATACAGGACCTTTGACCTTAGTGGTGAAGGGTATTGTATGGTCGGCTTGACCGACTATAGCGTTTTCTTACTTGTTTAATTTAATTTTAAAGTGTCCTAAAAGGAAAATAGTGACAGTAGGTCTAAAAGTTTAGTCCTAAAAATTTGAAACAAATCAGACATGAGTATTTTGGCTTTAGCGAAAGAAAACTAATGAAATAAATTGCCTTAATTGTAAGTGTCCGAATTTTTGAATGATTTGTTTAGGCTGTACTGTAAAATTAACACATTCTGGATATATAAAGTAATAATGGAAATATGTAATACTCAAAACTCTAACTAAAAATCAACGAAATACAGTTTTATATTCACTTATTTTGCTAATTTTGGAGTTTAGTTTAATTACTAATTTTTTTGAGCATTTTTACTCGTTGTTTCTCGTTACAAAAATGATAAATACTTTTCAATTTATTTCCGGTTTTATTTATATTTTTCTTATATACGCTTGTAACTTTTTGGACACCTAATGGCAAAAAGTAATAATCTAATGATTTTGTTTTAGCATTTACATTTTTGTGTTGAAATAAATTTTATTTAATAAAGAAAAGCTTTTTGGACGTTTTTATGGCGGATTAGTACACATGTAATTCAATATTTTTCAATTTATAAATTGACAATATGTATTAACATTTTTATGACTAACACTATTTCACCTCGCAATTATCTTAGATTTACCTTATTAAATAGCTTTTTAAAGTTGTTCAACTTTAAACGTTTTTTAAGTTCAACAGATTATTTAACATAGCGAGCTTTCTGTAACGTTTGGATAAAGTCTATAAAGCTTTTTTGGTGGTTGGTTATATAAACTTTTTAGTTGTTAATACATAGTATCTATTTTATCTACATTCTATAGCAATTTTTATAGTAAGTGAGAAAAAAATGTATATAATATTTATAAGAGAAAAGTGAAATTCTCTTAATAGTCCTTTATTTTTTCTCCTTAAAGTTTTATTATATATTTTCTCTTTATAAATTTTAAATTAAAAATTTTTAAACGAAAAATTCAGTTAACATAGTTTTATTTTGTACAATAAATAGACTTAATACAATTTACAGACTATTAAATAATATAAAGATTTCCTTAACCCTTATGTGTATGGCAAAAAAAACACCATTAAGAGAATGGCAAGGTACCCGGGTACCTATATGTAAAAATTATTGTAAACAAACATTTTTGGAGAAAATAAATGAGTGATCTCGGAAAATAACTCTGAGAGTTACAATGCACGTTCATTTATAGTAAATAGTAAATCTCAAGGTGAATTCAACGTGGCGGTTGTAAGGATACAAGTCATGGCGAATATATATGTATACCATAAATTTGTATTAAGTAAATTAAGTTTCGTACTACAGGAAGATGTAGCCTCCAATTTTTCTACATTTGACTCCAATAATCCAAATACATGATATATAACCTTAAAATCGGTTGAAGACTTTTCTAATTATCAAAGGTTTTATAAAATATCCTATGTCCTTGAAGACTCTCCTGAGCATATGCTATAAAAAAATTATTATTTTTAAAAAACTTTAAAAAGTTTGACTAGTTTTACTTTTTTAAGGCTTTAGGATATTTAAATACCCATTTTTGATGCAATGAGCTAACGATATGTCACTTTTGCACAGGACGAAAAAAAGTATTTTGTTCATACCGTTTTAAAAACTCCTTTTTTGGTTTTTTAAAATAGATTGTTAAACGAACTCGAAAAAAGTAAAAAAAAGTTCCCGTTATAGTAAGAACCCTCTACAGATTACCACAAAGAAAGAGCTAGAGCAATATCTTTAACGGCTTAGTCGTACCTGCGACTTAAATTCAAAGGATTTCGACAAAAACATAATTTTTCATCAAAGTTATAAAAAAGCACGTAAATTGTTATATATTAGCAGTTTTTGTAAGCAGAACTGAAATTATGATTGTCACAACGGATAAAAATATATATTTTAGAATATTGGTTGAAATTGGATGTCACTAGCCCTTTAATAACCAGGGTCAAGAATAAAATTTGAAAAAAATTCGAAACTATGTATAAAACAAAGAAAATCGTGTAAATCTTGTTTCTACATAAATATTCATATATAAAATATTTATAACTAATCTGTCTAATTTTGCTTTAGTTATCTTTCAATAAAATTTTACTTTTTATTACAGTTTTCTCATATATAATGTATGAAGGTACCCGGGTACCTTGACGTACGGTTACGTATATAAGATATAAATTGGACCACAGCGCCTATACAATATATTTTTTTAGCTTAAAAGCAATAATAATTTAAACTATTTCAATAGTTAGGAGTTCTCAAGAAGTGTGAGGTTTGTGAACCATCTGTTTCCATTAAAAAAGTTAAGATGAAAGTGCTAAAGGTACCGGAGTACCTTGGTATACACATAAGGGTTAAGGGACTCTCAAAACTTTAATGAGGTTATAAAAGCATCACAATTTATCCATTTATGACATATATGGACCTATTATTTTCAAGCTGTCTTAATACTCAAAAATATATTCAACTTGTCTTAATATGCAAACTTGTATCATCATATAATCATTTTTCCATGATTAATATATTTTAAAGTTTTTAAGCATTGGGTTCTATGAGAGTTAAGGTAAAATCTTTACCGATTGTCACAAAACTACTTATGACTTCACTGGTCAACAGCCAAAATTATATTTGACTTGAACGATTTAATTATACCCTTTACCATCATAGGTGGATAGGGTATTATAAGTTTGTGCTGATGCATGTAACGCATAGAAATAACACTTTCTGAGTCGATTTAGCGATGTCAGTCCGTCCGGTCGTTTGGCTCGGTCCAGCTCGGTCCATGTAAACCATGTAATCAAAGTACAGGTCGCAATCTCAAAGATAATTCGATGAAATTTGGCTCAGATTATTTATTTTTTTTTTTTGGTATAGAAATTTGTCAAAATTTGTTTATTAATTATGGTACCTCCTAAAGATTTAACTTCCCGGAATTGACATATTGGCCACAAATATCAATTTTTTTTAATGAAATTTAAAATTAATACTGCTTATGTAAACTTAAATCACTGTGGCAAATTTCGTTGAAATCGGTCGACATTTGACCATAGCTCCCATTCAAACTCTTCTATCAAAACGCACTAAATAAAACAAAAATCACTAAAATGCTCGTAAATCTGAACATAATGAGAATTTGAAGTTTATTTTTTGCATACATAATTTTTGTAATAACTGCAATCGATGTGACAAATTTTGAGATAATCGGTATACATTTGATCCTAGCTCTCATATAAGTCAAAAAAAAAAGGAAAAAGAACACCTTTGACGTTAGTGGTGACGGGTGTCGTAAGGCAGGTCTTGACCGACTATAGCACTTTCTTACTTGTTTTTTCTATGTGAGATTTGATGATTCTTTTTAGGTAAATGATTTTGTGCTATAACAAATCTTGTTAATGATTCTGTTATCTTGGTCAAATTATTTCAAGTTCCTTTAATAATGTTAACATGTTAACTTTAAATTAAAATACTTTATTAACCTAAATTCCTTATATGTATGAAACAAACTCCAAAATGTCTTAACACAAATTAAGAATTTATAAACTTTACAAACAACGAATCAAACTGACAACTATTCATATTTTTAAGAAAATCTAAGATTACATAGAAATATAAACAAATTTAAACTGCATAAAATAAACTTTTCAAACTTTTGCTAACGTGTACAAAGTAAATTAATTTTAAGGGAAAAGTCATTGGGAAATCTTAGCAAATCACAAAAGAAAAAACCATTGCAATATGTTGCCATCTTTTGTCTGGAACACCGCACAAAAGTCAGTAAATTTCAAAGAAAAAGAACAAGAAATAAAACAAAAAACTTTAATTAACTGCTGACTCAAACTTGCAACTAAATTCGCAAAATATAATCAGAACTGACTATATATTTTCCTTAAAAGGAACATTTCATTGATTTAGTAGCTTAATTTTTTTTTTGTGGCAAAATAAAAAGGTCGAGCTGAGTCCCAATAAAATTTATAATGCGGAAAAGATACTTCAACTAAGGAATGTATTTACACATACATACAAAGGAAAAGTTCACACAAATGGTAAACATTTTAGTGGAATTTTTTGAGTAAACATTGTAAGCGTTTACACGGTAGCGAATTAAACAACCGCAGTAAACCGGCTTAAAACACACACATAAAACATATACATATAGAAGGTAGTTTTCTACCCCACTAACGCAGTGTTCGCAAAATTATGCTAAATAGCTTTGAAAGCTAAAGGCGATTTCGTACAAGAATAAAATAAATCTTAATATTACTATCAAGAACTGAG
This sequence comes from Stomorhina lunata, assembly GCA_933228675.1. Taxonomy (NCBI): domain Eukaryota; kingdom Metazoa; phylum Arthropoda; class Insecta; order Diptera; family Rhiniidae; genus Stomorhina; species Stomorhina lunata. The sequence continues at coordinate 88,709,320 of OW121741.1, read as the reverse complement.
TGATATGAATGAGAACAGAACTAGACCAGAACCAGAACAGAACTAGAAAAGTACTAGAACAGAACTAGAACAAAACTAGAACAGAACTAGAACAGAACTAGAACAGAACTAGAACAGAACTAGAACAGAACTAGAACAGAACTAAAACAGAACTAGAACAGAACTAGAACAGAACTAGAACAGAACTAGAACAGAACTAGAACAGAACTAGAACAGAACTAGAACAGAACTAGAACAGAACTAGAACAGAACTAGAACAGAACTAGAACAGAACTAGAACAGAACTAGAACAGAACTAGAACAGAACTAGAACAGAACTAGAACAGAACTAGAACAGAACTAGAACAGAACTAGAACAGAACTAGAACAGAACTAGAACAGAACTAGAACAGAACTAGAACAGAACTAGAACAGAACTAGAACAGAACTAGAACAGAACTAGAACAGAACTAGAACAGAACTAGAACAGAACTAGAACAGAACTAGAACAGAACTAGAACAGAACTAGAACAGAACTAGAACAGAACTAGAACAGAACTAGAACAGAACTAGAACAGAACTAGAACAGAACTAGAACAGAACTAGAACAGAACTAGAACAGAACTAGAACAGAACTAGAACAGAACTAGAACAGAACTAGAACAGAACTAGAACAGAACTAGAACAGAACTAGAACAGAACTAGAACAGAACTAGAACAGAACTAGAACAGAACTAGAACAGAACTAGAACAGAACTAGAACAGAACTAGAACAGAACTAGAACAGAACTAGAACAGAACTAGAACAGAACTAGAACAGAACTAGAACAGAACTAGAACAGAACTAGAACAGAACTAGAACAGAACTAGAACAGAACTAGAACAGAACTAGAACAGAACTAGAACAGAACTAGAACAGAACTAGAACAGAACTAGAACAGAACTAGAACAGAACTAGAACAGAACTAGAACAGAACTAGAACAGAACTAGAACAGAACTAGAACAGAACTAGAACAGAACTAGAACAGAACTAGAACAGAACTAGAACAGAACTAGAACAGAACTAGAACAGAACTAGAACAGAACTAGAACAGAACTAGAACAGAACTAGAACAGAACTAGAACAGAACTAGAACAGAACTAGAACAGAACTAGAACAGAACTAGAACAGAACTAGAACAGAACTAGAACAGAACTAGAACAGAACTAGAACAGAACTAGAACAGAACTAGAAGAGAACTAGAACAGAACTAGAACAGAACTAGAACACAACTAGAACAGAACAGAACTAGAACAGAACTAGAACAGAACTAGAACAGAACTAGAACAGAACTAGAACAGAACTAGAACAGAACTAGAACAGAACTAGAACAGAACTAGAACAGAACTAGAACAGAACTAGAACAGAACTAGAACAGAACTAGAACAGAACTAGAACAGAACTAGAACAGAACTAGAACAGAACTAGAACAGAACTAGAACAGAACTAGAACAGAACTAGAACAGAACTAGAACAGAACTAGAACAGAACTAGAACAGAACTAGAACAGAACTAGAACAGAACTAGAACAGAACTAGAACAGAACTAGAACAGAACTAGAACAGAACTAGAACAGAACTAGAACAGAACTAGAACAGAACTAGAACAGAACTAGAACAGAACTAGAACAGAACTAGAACAGAACTAGAACAGAACTAGAACAGAACTAGAACAGAACTAGAACAGAACTAGAACAGAACTAGAACAGAACTAGAACAGAACTAGAACAGAACTAGAACAGAAGTAGAACAGAACTAGAACAGAACTAGAACAGAACTAGAACAGAACTAGAACAGAACTAGAACAGAACTAGAACAGAACTAGAACAGAACTAGAACAGAACTAGAACAGAACTAGAACAGAACTAGAACAGAACTAGAACAGAACTAGAACAGAACTAGAACAGAACTAGAACAGAACTAGAACAGAACTAGAACAGAACTAGAACAGAACTAGAACAGAACTAGAACAGAACTAGAACAGAACTAGAACAGAACTAGAACAGAACTAGAACAGAACTAGAACAGAACTAGAACAGAACTAGAACAGAACTAGAACAGAACTAGAACAGAACTAGAACAGAACTAGAACAGAACTAGAACAGAACTAGAACAGAACTAGAACAGAACTAGAACAGAACTAGAACAGAACTAGAACAGAACTAGAACAGAACTAGAACAGAACTAGAACAGAACTAGAACAGAACTAGAACAGAACTAGAACAGAACTAGAACAGAACTAGAACAGAACTAGAACAGAACTAGAACAGAACTAGAACAGAACTAGAACAGAACTAGAACAGAACTAGAACAGAACTAGAACAGAACTAGAACAGAACTAGAACAGAACTAGAACAGAACTAGAACAGAACTAGAACAGAACTAGAACAGAACTAGAACAGAACTAGAACAGAACTAGAACAGAACTAGAACAGAACTAGAACAGAACTAGAACAGAACTAGAACAGAACTAGAACAGAACTAGAACAGAACTAGAACAGAACTAGAACAGAACTAGAACAGAACTAGAACAGAACTAGAACAGAACTAGAACAGAACTAGAACAGAACTAGAACAGAACTAGAACAGAACTAGAACAGAACTAGAACAGAACTAGAACAGAACTAGAACAGAACTAGAACAGAACTAGAACAGAACTAGAACAGAACTAGAACAGAACTAGAACAGAACTAGAACAGAACTAGAACAGAACTAGAACAGAACTAGAACAGAACTAGAACAGAACTAGAACAGAACTAGAACAGAACTAGAACAGAACTAGAACAGAACTAGAACAGAACTAGAACAGAACTAGAACAGAACTAGAACAGAACTAGAACAGAACTAGAACAGAACTAGAACAGAACTAGAACAGAACTAGAACAGAACTAGAACAGAACTAGAATAGAACTAGAACAGAACTGGAACAGAACTGGAACAGAACTAGAACAGAACTAGAACAGAACTAGAACAGAACTAGAACAGAACTAGAACAGAACTAGAACAGAACGAGAACAAAACTAGAACAGAACTTGAATAGAACAGAACTAGTACTACAATTGCTTTTATTAATATGGAACTCCATCTATTAACCCTAGTATTTGTATTTAAAATTTTTGGTTTTATGTGGTCGTAACTACACCCAAAGAATTGCTAAGATTTATTTGAAATTTTATACTCTTGCGTTTGTACGTTTTTCAAAAGTTTTGCAGGTTAAATGTTATGTATGTGTGCACGTGTTTTAAGCACACAAGTTCAACCTCTCCAGCCCTATACATACACATAAAACCTTTACACATATATACATTTATTTTTAACCAATTTCTAACTTTTACATACGCGTTAACATGTGTAAACATTTCGGGAATGTCAGGTATTTTAAGTAATTAATTTCTATAGACCATAATGTATGTGTTGCGGTTGGAAACATTATACATTGATGTCGTTTTTCTTTTACTCAACAGCAAAAAGCCACTTTGCCCGGGTTTGTTGTAAAAATATGGTTTCAAATAATACATTTGATTTTCTCATTTTGTCTAAGATTAATTTAGAGGAAATTTTCAGTTTTTTTTTTTTGTATTTGTTTAACAACCCAAAAAACCATTAAATTTCTTTAGCTACTTCATTTGTCAGTAACTAGAAACTCCAGTGATGTTGGTGCAATTATGTATGTGCTCCAATATTTTACAAAAAATTGCCATGATTTACATTTCAATCTAAATTGTTTGAATAAAAATTGCCTCTATAGTACAGGCAAACGAATGTGTGTCTTCAAAATATATGTGTCATTTTGTATTCCAAATTGATGAGCCTTTTGTTTGAATTTTATCATACAAAAATTATTATTTCACTTTTTCACTTTCGCTCTCCTTTGGCTTTTGCTTTTTTGTCAAATCTGACGGCATTAAATTCTTTTGCAAATGACACATATTCATAAAATTCAAACTTACACAGAAACATGTGTATCTATGACTGTGTGAATTTTCATGCACAACATCTGCAGGAGGGTGATGAATCCTTTCCACACTTTGTTATTTTTGTGATTGTTGAAAAATTTTTCTGTGTCAAAGTCAAATAATAAAAAAATATACAGCATATCTACGTATTCAAAACAGAACCTTTTTATACTCGTGTTTTTTTTTTTTGTAAAATTTACTTTATTCCTTTGGGTAAAGTAGTGGTATTTTATATGTGCCATGAGCTTTGTTACAAATAAATTTATCATAGAGTTCTAGTCGATGTGTGCTTCTGATGCTTTAGTCAAATATTTCATCATCATTAATACCGAGTTTTATTTTCAGTTGGGGAAAATATTTCAGATTTTAAACACTTAAATTTTATTTTTAAATATTTATACTGAACTACAACTGTGTGAGAACTGAACTAGAACTGAACTATAACTGAACTAGAACTGAACTAGAACTGAACTAGAACTGAACTAGAACTGAACTAGAACTGAACTAGAACTGAACTAGAACTAGAACTGAACTAGAACTGAACTAGAACTGAACTAGAATTGAACTAGAACTGAACTAGAACTGAACTAGAACTGAACTAGAACTGAACTAGAACTGAACTAGAACTGAACTAGAACTGAACTAGAACTGAACTAGAACTGAACTAGAACTGAACTAGAACTGAACTAGAACTGAACTAGAACTGAACTAGAACTGAACTAGAACTGAACTAGAACTGAACTAGAACTGAACTAGAACTGAACTAGAACTGAACTAGAACTGAGCTAGAACTGAACTAGAACTGAACTAGAACTGAACTAGAACTGAACTAGAACTGAACTAGAACTGAACTAGAACTGAACTAGAACTGAACTAGAACTGAACTAGAACTGAACTAGAACTGAACTAGAACTAGAACTGAACTAGAACTGAACTAGAACTGAACTAGAATTGAACTAGAACTGAACTAGAACTGAACTAGAACTGAACTAGAACTGAACTAGAACTGAACTAGAACTGAACTAGAACTGAACTAGAACTGAACTAGAACTGAACTAGAACTGAACTAGAACTGAACTAGAACTGAACTAGAACTGAACTAGAACTGAACTAGAACTGAACTAGAACTGAACTAGAACTGAACTAGAACTGAACTAGAACTGAACTAGAACTGAACTAGAACTGAACTAGAACTGAACTAGAACTGAACTAGAACTGAACTAGAACTGAACTAGAACTGAACTAGAACTGAACTAGAACTGAACTAGAACTGAACTAGAACTGAACTAGAACTGAACTAGAACTGAACTAGAACTGAACTAGAACTGAACTAGAACTGAACTAGAACTGAACTAGAACTGAACTAGAACTGAACTAGAACTGAACTAGAACTGAACTAGAACTGAACTAGAACTGAACTAGAACTGAACTAGAACTGAACTAGAACTGAACTAGAACTGAACTAGAACTGAACTAGAACTGAACTAGAACTGAACTAGAACTGAACTATAACTGAACTAGAACTGAACTAGAACTGAACTAGAACTGAACTAGAACTGAACTAGAACTGAAGTAGAACTGAACTAGAACTGAACTAGAACTGAACTAGAACTGAACTAGAACTGAACTAGAACTGAACTAGAACTGAACTAGAACTGAACTAGAACTGAACTAGAACTGAACTAGAACTGAACTAGAACTGAGCTAGAACTGAACTAGAACTGAACTAGAACTGAACTAGAACTGAACTAGAACTGAACTAGAACTGAACTAGAACTGAACTAGAACTGAACTAGAACTGAACTAGAACTGAACTAGAACTGAACTAGAACTGAACTAGAACTGAACTAGAACTGAACTAGAACTGAACTAGAACTGAACTAGAACTGAACTAGAACTGAACTAGAATTGAACTAGAACTGAACTAGAACTGAACTAGAACTGAACTAGAACTGAACTAGAACTGAACTAGAACTGAACTAGAACTGAACTAGAACTGAACTAGAACTGAACTAGAACTGAACTAGAACTGAACTAGAACTGAACTAGAACTGAACTAGAACTGAACTAGAACTGAACTAGAACTGAACTAGAACTGAACTAGAACTGAACTAGAACTGAACTAGAACTGAACTAGAACTGAACTAGAACTGAACTAGAACTGAACTAGAACTGAACTAGAACTGAACTAGAACTGAACTAGAACTGAACTAGAACTGAACTAGAACTGAACTAGAACTGAACTAGAACTGAACTAGAACTGAACTAGAACTGAACTAGAACTGAACTAGAACTGAACTAGAACTGAACTAGAACTGAACTAGAACTGAACTAGAACTGAACTAGAACTGAACTAGAACTGAACTAGAACTGAACTAGAACTGAACTAGAACTAGAACTGAACTAGAACTGAAAAAAACTTACTCGAAAATATTTCAGAAGTTTTGTTCTGATTTTAAGAATAGTAAAAGCAAGAAGCTAAAATTTTTCTATGAACTAAAAAATACTGAAATAAGATTAACTACCAAAAAGTTAAATCTTGTAAGACGAGCAAAAACCATTCTTATTTTTTTCATATCCTTTTTTTAAAGAAAACAAAAAGATGATAAATTTCTAAATATTGTTATGAACAAAAGTGTAAAGGATGCCTTTGTGGCAATTTAGGATTCAAAACTAGAATTACTGTCAAAATTCTTATAAATAGTTTTTTTCTTTTCAAGCATAATTCTAAAAACTTTGGTATTTGTAAAATTTATTTATGTAGTTTGACATTTTGCTTTCGCTTGGACAACTTTTTAAACTTAATAAAAAAAAAACTTTTTTGATTTTGTGATGATTAAGCTATTTTTAACATGGGTTAGGTTTTCAACTATTAAGTGTCAAAAAGAACAGGTGAATTATTGATAGTAAAGTTTATTGGTAAATAATAGGAACGTGAAATAGTTTGGGTGCAAAATTATTAAAGAAAAATGTCATGTATTTAAGTTTTTGTTATTAATTGTATGATCTTAAAATAATAATATAATTATATATATTAATAGATATGACAACTTAATTTAGAACAGAGAAGTCTTATGCACCTGTTAGTCAGTATTTAAATTTGATAGGAATCGGTGCATATTTGACTATAGCTTTCATATAAATATATATATATAATAATTCCCCGACAACATTCCAATTGGAACAAGGGGTACTTCTCCCAGACAATGAGTTGCATCCGATTCTATTTTTAGACTCATTGAATTCATGTAAATACCTCTCTCAAAAATCACTTAACTGACACAAAAGCCAGATAAAAGCTATGAAATTATAAACTATAATAGCTATGGCCAATAAATTTTGCCTAAATAAGCTTTTATATAAATACCAGCCAGTGCAAATTTTGTGACAATCGGTAAACATTTAACTATAGTTCTTACATATATGTATAACATCCCCATTCTATGCCCTTCAGCTACATTAATGGAAAGGGTATTATAAGTTTGTGCTGATGTATGTAACGCATAGAAATATTGGTCTTTAATTCTACCAATTAACTAAAAATAACTTTATGAATCGATTTGGCGATGTGAGTGCGTCCGTCTGGTTAACTGGCTGAACCCTCATGTAAACAAAGTAATCAAAGTACAGGTCGCAATTCTAAAGATAATTTGATGAAAATTGCCACAGATAATTATACCCTTCACCACCATAGGTGGAAAGGGTATATTGGGTTTGTGCTGATGTTTTTAACTCATAGAATTATTGGTCTGAGACCCACCTTTTAGTATACCAATCGATTTAGAATCACTCCCTAAGTTGTTTTAACGATGTCTGTCCGGCTGGCTGGCCGGTTAACCATGTAAGCTTGTTAGCATTCTATAGGTCATAACTTTAAAGATAATTTGATGAAATTTGGGCGAAATCGGATTAAAATTTCGGGATGCCTTCCCGGAATAGAGTTTTTGGTCCTCTACAGCCACAAATTTACTTGTATTTTAATAATATTTAGCACAAATATTGCTAATCATAACTTTAATCAGTGTTCCTAATTCAGCATAGATCGGTCTATATTTGACCATACCTCCCATACAAGACAAATTCTCAAAAGACGTTTATATACACATAAAAGCACAAAAACGTTAATAACTCTAAAGATAAATGCATTTGATTAAACTTTGCACAGATAAATATTTTATAAATATGAACCAATAACCAAAATTTGGTAACAATCGGTCCACAATTGACCTTAGCTCCCATAGCACACCCTTGGCCGGAAATTATATACATCTCGAAATTTTGAAATAATAGCACATAGTATATGTATGTATATCTCTTTGACTTAAGGAAAACTTGTTTAATTGTTAGTCCATATTTTACCTTAGTAGTGAGGGTATGATATAGTCGGGCTTGACTTGTTTTTTTTTTGAAGGTGGGAGGTTTTGGTTATTGAAATTCGTCAAAAGCATTAATTATTTGTGGTACCTCCCATAGGTCCCACTTCCCGGTATTGATATTTTGGTCATTAAACCTAAAACAAATACCGTTATGTAAACCAAAATTATTGTACCAAATTTCATTGAAATCGGTCCACATTTGACCATTGCTTCCATACAAACTCTTCTATCAAAACGCACTAAATGAGACAAAAATCACTATAAAGGCACAAGGCCAATGCACGCGGCATGCGGCTGCGGGCGGTCATAGTATTGCCAGTACTTCAAATGTGCGTTTGTTTACAAAAATATTCATAAAAAAATATATTTGAGTAGGATATAATTAAATCTGGCAGCACTGAAAAAATCTGCCTCGCGGAAAAGTAGAACAAAGTTCTACTTTTTTCCTTTGCCGCTTCAAATTTTACAAATCAAAAAACAGCTGATTGTACCAAATTTCGTTGAATTCGGTCCACATTTGACCATTGCTTCCATACAAACTCTTCTATCAAAACGCACTAAATGAGACAAAAATCACTATAAAGGCACTAGGCCAATGCACGCGGCATGCGGCTGCGGGCGGTCATAGTATTGCCAGTACTTAAAATGTGCGTTTGTTTACAAAAATATTCGGAAAAAATATATTTGAGTAGGATATAATTAGAAATGGCAGCACTGAAAAAATCTGCCTCGCGGAAAAGTAGAACAAAATTCTACTTTTTTCCTTTGCCGCTTCAAATTTTACAAATCAAAAAACAGCTGATTGCCGCCCACAGCCGCTTGCCGCGTGCATTGGCCTTCAACCTTAACAATGACAAAATTTAGCAAATATTTGTCTTTGTACATAAAAAAGAACACCTTTGACCTGCCGTATTTTGAGTTAGCAACACCCTCGTAGATATATGAGATATGTTATGATATATATGTGCCCTATAATCCAAATACAAAGTTTCATTCATATCACATATCTGGAAGGCGTGCCGAGTTGAAGTCAAAATTTGAACATATCAGTTATATGAGAAAAATAAAGAGTTTCTTTAAATTTTGGAAACAAATTTTCACATAGAATACATTTTCAACAAAGTGTTTAGAAGTATGTTATTGAGAACTAAATGGGCCTTCCAATGAGATATATTACCTTAAAATCTTTTGAAAACGTTCCTATTAGGGGTTCTCCAAAATATTCTACATACTTGAAGACACTCGTGAGCACATGCATTACAAAAAATTATTATTTTTAAAGATTTTAATAAGTATGACTTTTTTATTTTTTTTAGACCTCAAAATATTTAAATATCCATTTTTGTTACAATGGAATAACGCTAAGTCACTTTTGCATAGGACGAAAATAAGTATTTTTTTCATACCGTTTACAAAACTCCTTTTTTGTTTTTTTTCAATAGTTTGTTAAACGAATTTGAAAAAAGTCAAAAATGATTCCGTAGTGTTAGTAACAACACCTTGTTGATTATCACAAAGAAAAAATTAGATCGATATCTCTAACGGCTAAGCCGGACGTGCGACTTAAGATCAAAGGATTTCGACAAAAATCCAGTTTTTCTCCAAACTTATAAAGACAACACTTGAACTGCTTTCGTATTTGAAGTTTTTACAGAAAAAACGGAATTTTTTATTTCTTAAATGGGTGGAAATATATATTAAAATTTTGTTTAAAATTGTACGTCATTAACCCTTTTATTACCAGGGTCAAAAGTAAAATTTTTAAATTATCAAATTTTTTCCAAAAAATACTACAAATTACATGTTTTTATACCCAGCATCAAAAAGAATGGGGTGTGTATTGAGATTGTCATTCCGTTTGTAATTTCCTTAATATTGGCTCAAAAATCAAAAACGCTATATATTCTGAATCCTTATGAAATTCTAAGACGATTGAGCGATGTCCGTCAGCCAGTCTGTCTTTTGAAATCACGATAACGCCTAAACAAAAGGAGCTAGCTCACTGAAACTTAGTATAAACATTCTTCATCTATGAGAAAATTTTGGTATTGAAATTGGGCAAAATCGGTTAACATTTGATCATAGCTCCCGTATAAGCTCGTCTTAGCTAATCGCTTATTTGCTAATAAATAACAAACTATAATAGCTATGATGATGAAATACATAAAAGTTTTGCATAAGCCCTAGGCATATAAAATATCATCAACATCGGTTCATATTAAGTCATAGCTCCCATACAAAAATCTTACGGAAGCAGCCAAAATTTCACCTAAAATACACTTAAATGCTAATAAATTTAAAACTATAACAGGTATAACCACTTAATTTAGTACGAGGAGGTCTCATGTCAATGCCAACGAGTGTGCAAAATTTTGTCACAATCGGTCACCATTTGACCATAGCTCCCATATAAAAAACTTACGGAAACACAAAAATACAAAAAGAAAAGGGGGTTTATGTCCATTTGTCTGTCAGATAAAAGCCCGATAGTGCCTTAACGAAAAGGGCTACAGCAACAAAATTTTACAAAAGGAAGTCTTATGTGAATGCCCGCCAGTGTGCAAAAGTTTGTTACAATCGGTTACTATTTGACCATAGCTCCCATATAAAAAACTTACGAAAACACAAAAATACAAAAATAAAACACATTTTATGTCAGTCTTTCCGTCAGAGAAAAACGCGATAGTTCATTAACTAGAAGAGCTAATGAGACAAAATTTAGCAAAAGTATTTTCTATTTGTTATAGAAATTGTGTGCTGAAAATGGCCAAAATCGGCTCACATTTAGTTAGAGCTCCCATATAACCCTGCCACGGGAATCACATTTATGCTAATAAATTGAATAAAATTTTAAAATCTATTACTACTAAATTTAGAACAGAGAATTTTTATGCAACTTTCAGTCAGTATGTCAAATGAATCAGTCCATTTCTGACCATAGCTTTCATATAAAAATCGCTCCCGAAAACCACTAAAATGCCACAAACGCCAGTTAAAAGCTATTAAATTATAAACTATATCAGCAATGGCCACTAAATTTTGCACAAATAAACATTATATTAATATCATCCAGTATGTAAAATTTTGTAACAATCGGCCAACATTTGGCTATAGTTATTATATATATAACATCCGCTTTTTATATCTACAATTTAAAAGATTTGGAGGTACATTCAGTGTATTAAGATTGCATCTACGAAATTAGATAGCTATCAATCAATGTTAGGTCCAGACTAGGGTGTTCATTTTACTCGACTTTTAATTGTTTGAGTAATCAAATAACTTGAAAATGGGGTTTTGAATTACTCGGAAAATCGAATAATCGTCAAAAATTACTCGAGTCAATCGCTGTTAAAAGCTGTTTTTAATAAAATTATAGTGTATTATTAACAAAATATTTAACAATTCACAATAGAATAAAATAAAATGAAAATTCAAATTTTATTTTTAATAAAAAATAATATTTGTACCATATATTTGAAACATACCCAGCAAAACTTTGGTAATGGCAAGTACTCTGATAACTGGTTACCTTGTAGCGACTACAACATACCATCCGAATAAATAATAAGTTATTACAGAAGTACTTATTTGTAATTAAGATGGTAATTTAAACTGAATGGCCCCGGTTCAAGTCCCACCAAGGGCAACAATTTTTTTTAGTTTTTTTTTATTAAAAGAATCTTTTTAAATGATTTTTGAATTTTAAGAACTTAAATATTATCTTCTGTAAAAAAAAATTGTAAAACTAACTCACGTTAATGAAAAAATACCATCATGAGTCAATTTTGATTATGTAGGGGATGTTGAATACCATACACGATTCTAATTGGTCTTAACTTGGTAAGCCCAACATATCTGGGTCATCCTTCATCTCAACTGTGGACACACACCTCCTCATGGTATCACCCGGGGAGATAGTTTAACACCCATTAATATTGTGAGTTAACATGTTCCGAGAGTTGTCCCATAAGATCGATAAAAATGGGTTAGGATTACGGGCTAGTAACCCTCTCTTGAAAAAAAATAAAATGAAGAGGATGAAATTAGAATTGAAATATCCCACTACCTAATGTTAGAGAAGGATGTCCGAAACTTCGATAGAAAGACCAAGTAGAGGAACATTTTTCAAAGCTTGGCCTATAAAATTGGAGAATATTCGGACAAGATCGAAATCCATGGAATTCTAAAATATGCTCGGACTTTAACCTTAACAGGTTGTAACATTTAAGTAAGTAAGAGTCAATCTTATGTAAAAACAAAAAAGAAGATTTAAATTGTTTAAGTTTTAAAATAATTTTAAAAAGTTTTAAAATAATTACAAAAAATCGTATAAAAATATTTTTCAAAAATTACAACAAAGCAAAAAAAAGCAGGGAAAAACAAACTTATTTTCACATGATTTTGGATCTAAAAATATAAATTGTTTATATTAATTATAAGCTGCTAAGTTTTCAACATATGAAGTAGCTCAGTGGAAGAGTCTCTGCCTAGCAGTCGGAGGGTCTGGGTTCGAGCCCCCAAGGGATCATAAAAAAAATTTTGTATTTCGTTTAAAAATATATGTTTTTAATAAAACAACAACAAAAAAGTTGTTGCTGTTGTTGTTGTTGCTTTCAAAATGCTTACCCAAGTCATTAATTTTCTGCAATTGGTAAGTACTTGCCTCCAATGACATCCCCATGTTAATGTAATGACTTAAACAGCGAATGAGTAAGTAGTTCGTGCTCAATAGTTTAACTGTTTAACTCATTATTTGGTAATGAAAAGTTTTACTGGGTATCGTCACCCTTAATATTTAAATTACAGTCTACGATTAATTGAACTACAGTAGGACGTACTATTACTATTGGTCCTACGATTATTGAATCTGCAATGGACTAATTATACCTCTCGATTATTGCCTAGAATTAACAATATTAAAACCCGCGATTATTCCGTAAAATGGAAAATGGTCTATGTTATTAAAAATAAATTGTAGTATAGCCATCAATTATTGATTAAAATGGACCCTTGAACGGTAGATAATTGATTTATGTGGTCTACAATAAAAACAATGATTATTGCATAAAATGAAATAAATCATTAGCCTGCCGTGTTGCTATCAACATGTTTATGGCACAACGAAACAGCTTATTAATGTAAAACTATATTCGGTTATTGGACAGCATTTTATCCAAGGTTAATACTTGGGAAACCACTTATATACTTTTAAATGTTGAACTATAGTAACTATACCACTGCAACCGAATTTAGTCCAAATATTTTACCAACAATACCACATTTGGTCAATATTTTGAATTAGATGCACTCTCGTACAACTTGATGGTGGGTATACAAGATTATAACACTCTTACTTGTTATTGTTATATTTCAATGAAAATTCAAAAAGTCATTCAAAGACGCCTTTAAAGAAATTTTTATATAAATTAACCCTTGCGTACCCATGGGCTCTAGATAGTTCCCATGCTTTGTCCATGGGTACGCAAGGGTTAATTTGTATAAAAAATTAATTATAGGCGCTTTTGAATGATTTTTTAAATTTTCATTGTATTTCTGTTACTTTTTGAATTATTGTTTTTGATTGTCATTTCTTAATTCTTTTTCTTTTTCAAAGAAAATTAGAAAACTACTAAAACTTGAGAAGCTATCGCTTTTAATGTTTGCTGCAATACAATGCAATGAATCAAATCAAACCAATGAATGACTGACTGACTGATTCTGTAGGCAACTGACTGACTTACTACATAAGTAAAATGCTGGCATGTCTGTTACATAGATGTATATGCAAAATAATAAACAATATTAAACTTCTAAATTTACATTAGGGCTACTTTTTTGAAAGTTCGAAATGTTTGACACTGAACACCCCCAAACCGAGTCATTAAAATTTTTCCATTGCAATTTTGTTAAAAAAGTACCACCCTAATATTAAAATTTGTAAATTTTTGTAATACTAGTTAAATTATCTTTGTGGTATGAAATGATAGAAATGGCAAAAATTCAACTGTGAGCCTTTTGTTACAAAATTGTGTAGGAAAACTTTAAGCTCTGATTCAAATATAACTATAATATTATCCCCAGCCACTGTCCACTGGTGTCAACATCCTTATCTGAATTGAATATGTATCATATCTTTTCAAATGTATGTGTCAGACATGCCTCAGGCATTGTGGTAAATATGACAAGTAATTGTAAATGACTATCAGTTGGTAAAGATGATGTTGATGAACCCAATGATTTGTAATTTACTACAAGTCAAATTTTGATAATTTTTAAAGCTAAACATTAAACAAGAACTATTTTTAAAATAATTTATATTAAGTATTGGGCAAGTGATTCCTAGAAATGTATATGCAACAATATTGTAATCGTTGTATGTAACAGACCACTTGCTGCATGTTATTTGTTGGAACATTAATGCTTCATTCCCTTTGCTGAAGGGATGGTCCCTATTTATGTCTTGAAACTAGGAAATACGAGTATATCCGTCCCTATTCCTTGTACCCATGACTGTATCTAGCCGACATTCTCGGTTAGTAACACATACAATTTATGTTGTAGTTCAACAGTTTTGATTTTATTTATTAGTTATTTTAGTTATTTTACTTTCTATAGAAATTCCATTTTTATTTTATTGCCTTTGTTGCTGAGTAAAAAAGAAAAAAAATAAAATATTTTATGCAATATTTTTTATATTAATTTTTATTTGTTCTCCCATTCTATTGAAAATAGTTTTTCAATGGCTTGTGATAAACCTGAAATACATGCCTTGGGCAATTCTAGGCTACATACATATGTATTTATGTTAGTTATATATGAACCTCAACGATTGCTAAATTTGAAAATTTGTTCAAATATTTGCCAAAATGGTTTCGTTAAAATGGTTAAAAATCAAACAATTTGACTGAATCAAATAATGAAATTGGTTATAAATCTACTTTTAAGTGCTTTTTTTTTGAAACGATTCATATGGAAAACGCTTATTTTAAAATTATTTTAAAATTGCAAAAATAGGCTAATCAAATATATTTAACCTAGAGCTATAGGTATTCAGAAAATGGGTCATTTTCATTTATATGTGATTGAACTATGAAAACGCGTGTAAAAGGGTGATAGATGGTATAGTTTTTGTGGACATTATATTTAGATGAGTAGAATGACTTCTGGGAATTTAAAAAAAAATAACTAATTTTCTTTATAGAATTTTGCACGACCTATTGTTCAATCTATATATATAACTCTAACGTGACTGACTGACTCATCATCGCCCAGCCCAAACGGCTAAAGCTAGAGAGCTGAAATTTTGACAGCGCGTACCTTTTTTTTAGAGGCCGAATTTTTGGAAATTCGGCCTGTATCCCCGAAAGTAAACGTCATAGGCCCAAATTTGAAATTGCGTTGGCATCAGCTACAAAAATAAGTCGTGTTTGGTACTTTTTAGCAGATGGGACAAATATTGGTACTTTTTTTAACCCATGTGTATCTTTTAAACCAATCAACAAAGTAACAAAATTCCAAACGGAGACGGTAAACAAGAAAAAAATATTAGAAACGTGTTTGGTACTTTTTTGATTCAGGGTTCAGAAAGGGGTAAAAGCGGGGAAAAAAATTTAGGGTAGGTCCATTTTTCTTTTTCTTTGTATTTCCCTTGAACCAATAAAGCTAGAAATAAAATTTATAGGGAGGTCGATTGCGAAATACAAAATATCAAATCCGTGTTTGGTACTTTTTTCAATTAAAAGGGTAAAAAAGGCAAAATCGGTAACATTATATCTCCTTAACCAAAAGCGATAAAAGCCAAGATTAAATTGGTTTGAGATTAGAACTAAAAATTAAGGGACACGTGTTCGGTACTTTTTTGAAAATCGGCCGCCTAGCGGGCAAAACAGGGTAGAAAAGGGAGAAATTTGTAACATCATATCTGCGAAACCGACATAGATAGAGACAAAGTTTAAATTGTATTTGAATCGGCTAGGCAAATAAGGGGACACGTATTTGGTACTTTTTTGAAAATAAGGATAAAAAAGGGTAAAAGCTATATTTTGGTACTTTTTTAACCGATATTTATCTTTTGAACTAATAAACATAGAAACATTTATATCGCAACCGATAGATATTAAAATATAATTAATTTGCGATTAAATGGGTACAAAAGGGTAAAAAAAGGGAAAATATTCAAGGGTAGGTTTTTACTGTTTCTATAGCCTTCATTTTTCACAAATTTATACATCTTAAATGTTTAGATGTGTGGAGAAAATTTGATTATCCTAGTTAAAATAGTGGGTCAGATATACCATGAAATATTTTTTTTTATATGGGCGGGGCTACTCCCACTTTAAGTATCAGAAAACTTAATATCCAGCATTAAGCGCCAGAGATGCAAAATATTCATTTCGGCCCATCGTGCATCGATGGAAAGACCATGTAGAGGAAAATCTTTCAAAGCTTAGCCAACGCAATTAAAGAACATACACACAAGATCGAAGCGCATAGATTTTTAAAATTTGCTCGGCTTTTGACTTTAACAGGTTGTAAATATGGGTCATTTAAGTAAGTAGGATATCGTACAATAAAGCTTAGGTATTTGCAAAGAGAACATCATCGAAATATTAGTCGATTTGTGTCGTTATTCTTGATTAAATATGTCAGCTTACGGGGCAAATTCTCGCCATTCTTGCGTGAAGTTTTAATTGTGTACTTTAGTTCGAAGGAATCGGCTGCTGAGGCTCATCGAATGCTTTTAAGTCTATTCGTGAAAGAACTTGCCGAGAGTGGCTTCAATGCTTGAATAACGGTGATTTAGAAGTCAAAGACCTGCATGGCGGATGTCTGAACGGCTGCAATACAACGAGAGACATGATAAAATGTTTTAACAACATAACAATACTCGAGCCCATGATGCGAAAGTGATCAAGACATACTTGGATACTTTGGAATGAAAAGTCCATACCTACCCGCCGTATTCTCCAGATGTTGCTTCCTCAATGACACACGACCTTTCTAATCAGCAAATCCGGTCATATGAAGAAGTTAAAAATGGATCGATTCAAAAGATGACCACACTTTGAATCATTAATGTATGACCAGTTTATTACGAAGTAATAAAGTAATGCAACTTTTGTGTTGTGAAAAAAAGACGTATGTTCACTTTGACTGTTTCTGAGTTTAAGGCTTATATGTACATATGTACGTATGAGCTTTGTGAAACACCCTTCAATATGCCTTTACACTGATAGACTGATATAACATTTAATTTCAGATAAAGGGTGTCATTCTATAGTTCCGACTTATGAAACAAATAGTTGAACAGTTGTAATAGAAAGTGCATGTCTAAGAATTTTCCAATTGATAAAGATATTAAGAGTAGGGACATCAGTTACAAATGGAAGGATGTTCACCCCAAATTTAATTAACCCATCAGTCGTATTCAAGGTCAAGCGATACGAAGCCGGACATATAAGTAAAAAAAGGTATTGATTGCCCCCCCGGTATTGTTATTGAGTGCAGAAAAGGTATTGAAAATGTTGATTTAATGGATGAAAAAAGGTGTATTAGGAGTTTTTTTACGTTTGTTCTTTGACCTATTCTAGATATGAACAAATCCGAAAAATATTAAAACAAGGACAAAATTTTAAAACTGTGGAAATAACGTATTTGTGTTTATGAAAAAATTTACCATATATTGATCCTTTACAATATTATTTTTGATTGCTCCCTTCGCGAATGGCAGGTTTTTATTTGCACCCATCTCGAATGTTTATACAATTTTTAAATTAATGGGTTTTTTAAAAGTTCATAAAAATCACAAAAACATCCATTTAGGCATCAAGTTTCAGTATGGGCTCAAAGTCTGCTTAGTTTAAACAATTAGATTTAAAAGACCCCATCAAAAGTAATAGGAGTGGTATAAATAACGTCAAGTAAAAAGGGCTTACAATAAGTAGCGTCCGTCACAGAAATAAAGTTTTTTTTTTAATTTTACTAGTGCAATTTTTTTTCTTTTTTCTCCAATTGAACTTGGTTCGCAAAGAGAACTTATAGTATGCTTTACATTAGGCTAAAAATGTATAGATGTTAATATAGCATTTTACAGAATAATATGTAAAGGAAAGTGTGTAGCGCCCGTCACAGTATATATTTTTACCAAAATGATATTTATTAAATACAAAATTTATAAGCACATATCTGTCTTATTCATAAAGCAATAACACTGTCTATATCCTCAGATTAAATTTAAGGTATTAGGTGTTAAAAAAAACATACAGTGGGGCAAATTTTATGCTTTTGAGATTTGATTTTTTTTTTTTTGATTTTTGGGACACTCTAACGGCTAGCCGCAGCATTTTTTCGACAAATAAAAAAAATAAGATGTAAAAAGTGTAAAACTTTAAATAAATATATGTATGTAGCCGTTTTGTGAAATAATAAATTGTGTCTAAAAATCGCATTTTAATGGCGAACATGAAAAAGAAGTAGACGAAATTCGGAAAGAAATAAAACCAATATTTTCGCTGATTTAAGAATCCTTAACAAAATATGAAATATGACTTTTTTCCTAATAAAACACATTTAAGTAAAAACTGCATCATCCGTCACGTAGCGTCCGCAACAGTTCATTTTTGGATTTTTGGTAAAACTGGAAACTTTCAAATATTTTTTAAAAGCTGTTTTGTAATCGTCTGATTTTCTTCTATCCTTAATGTATTTACAATTTTTTTTATTAATATGACCGATTTGATGAAAATTACAGAAACACGTATTGAAAAAAAGTCACTTCAATTTTTTGTAGCGTCCGTCACAGCACTTTAAAAGCGAATATCTTTTTCCTCCAAAAGAAGTGTGTAAATTAACAAATGCCATTCGATAGCACAATCGATGGCCTAATATTGTCTGAAATCTGTGCAAAGATATCTAGTGTAGAACGGCAATGGGTTACATTTAAGTACAACAAAATCCGTACAAATGTATCGTCCGTCACGCAGGATTTGCCCATATATAAGAATTATGTCCAAATGTTGACCGATTGTATATAAACTCATCATAGCTATAACAATTGTATTCAATTTATCAGCATTAATGTAATTCCCGGAGCGGGGTTACATGGGACCTCTAACAACATGTGAACCGATTTTGTCCATTTTCACTACACGACTTTCTCAGCATGGACAAAATAATTCGTATTTCTTCTATCTCGCAAATTAGATATAATGCGTGGTTTTCGCTCTGTCTAGAATTAGGGATAATACTCCTTAAGAGATGGTCTGACCAACTAGAGTTGTAAGATGTCGATACTTTTGACTACTTGATACTACACAATAGATTTAAAGTATTGATTCAATTGTGTTCGATGCTTTAAGGGCATTTTCTTAAAGACATTATTTTACGTTTTGTTATTTTTACTGTGTTAAATCTTGGATCTAAATATATAGATATTACGGCTGCATTTAAGTATGTTTTACTGAAAAATGCAACCCTAAAATGCATACTTATTTTTTGTTATCGAGTACTCAAAAATTTACCCGGTGTATTAAGTACTCAATACCCAAATACTTAATATGAAGAAAGGTTTTCCTACCAACATTTTTTTGGTTTTATCAAAAAAA
This sequence comes from Stomorhina lunata, assembly GCA_933228675.1. Taxonomy (NCBI): domain Eukaryota; kingdom Metazoa; phylum Arthropoda; class Insecta; order Diptera; family Rhiniidae; genus Stomorhina; species Stomorhina lunata. Next base: position 88,689,363 of record OW121741.1, on the reverse strand, counting down.
ACTATTTATTACAATAAATAGGGGTCTTAGTGCAATACACTTCAGTAAAACTTTTTAATTAAAATTGCTGTAGCTAAAAGTGTTTGGTCGTCAAAGTAATATGAGAGCTTTAATAAAATATAAACTTATATTCAGAAAATTTATATTCAAACAAACCTAATCCATACAAAATTTTAGCATGAAATCTAAATTGCTTTAGATTTCTAAACACTCGAAGCACTCGCATGACTTTTTTACTGCAGATATTTCTTGTTTTCGGCTAGATTTGACATAAAATTCTTTTCGTTTATAAATCGACCTGAAATTTTTTGCTAGAAATATACAAAACATAAGCGGATTTGAAATCAAACAAAAATTCCACACTATTTAACAAACCATATCTCTACTCCCAACGCCAAACGGAAGCAATAAAATTTTATTGTTTGACAAATTAAGACACACCTTCCGCAACAGAAGTCGACCATGACCTATTTGATAACAATTTTCTCTTTCTCGTCAAATTCACATAAACCATTGTCCTGTCGTTTTTCGGTTCAACAATTTCTCACAGAATAAAGTAAAAACAAAAAAAATATTAGATTTTTTTTTTTCAAATTCCTTTTTTTAAACACTTTATTGCAGATTATTGTTCGTTTTTTTTTTCTCGAAATTTTCCCTCCTTTCTTTTTATCCCCAGTTGTTTTCCCAGCTATTTTAGTGCTGAGTTGGCATTTAGCTCTCAGTGTGCAGTTTTTTTCTGATCTTAATTTTTTTCCTGTTCCATCTGTTCATTTTGAATTTCAAAACATTTATAAAATTTTATTGTAACAGCCACTATGATGGATTGTGCGGTGTATAGTGTCCTTTCATTTATACTTTTTTTCACCATTTTTTTTTTTGTGATTTGATTGTAGTGTTGGCCTTTTGCCATTTAGATTTAGTTTTGGTTTATGTTTTTTTTTGTTGCCCTTTGTATTTAATAAATCCTATTTCTAAACATTAAAGTTATGTCAACCATTCAGAATCAACAGATTTAATACAATTTTTAAAATTGGTTAGCTAAAATATGTTTTTTTTATTAGGGGAAGAAATATAAATGGTACTCGGTATAAACCAAAATTATAAAAAAAAATATCCCTCAAAATTGGGGGCTAATTTTGTAGAAGAAAAATTGAATGAATAAATATTGATGTAAACGATGTTAGGGAACATACAGTTCACAACGGTGTACTATCCAATTAAAGGCTAGTCATGGTCAAATACACTGGAGCCTATTTTTGTGCGACGTTTTTATGAGATTTCAAAAATCTTTTACCGCTTTTATGAAATAATGTTCAAATAATTCTTACATTTTCTAAACAAAATTTATGAATGCAATTCAAATTAACCCTGCCATTATACTCGGTCCATTTGGTCTAATATGATAATATATCCTTTAAAGTTTTAGTGAAGTTCAAAAGAAAATATAAACAAGTAAGAAAGTGATATAGCCGGTCAAGCCCGATCATACGATACCCTTCACCACTTAGATGAAAGGTGTTCTTTTTCCTGTATATAGACAAATATTTGCTAAATTTTGTCATCATACAAATATTTTCTCAAAACTTATGTATTTAAGCTGTTTCCGTCATTTAAACTTATATGAGAGCTAGGGTCAAATGTGGACCGATTATCTCGGTCCATTTGATCGATTATCGAAATTTGGCAAATTGATTACTCTAGCTACAAGAATTATGTATGCAAAAACTAAACTTAAAATACTTATTATCTTCAGATTTACAAGCGTTTTAGTGATTTTTTGTCTCATTTAGTGCGTTTTTAAAGAAGAATTTGTATGGGAGCTATGGTCAAATGTGAACCGATTTCAACGAAATTTGGTACAGTGATTTAAGTTTACATAAGCAATATTTGTTTTAAATTTCATGAAAAAATATCTATATTTGTGGCCAATATATCAATTCCGCGAAGTGGAACCTATGGGAGGTACCATAAATAATGGACCGATTTTGACGAATTTCAATAGCCATGGTCCCATTATCAAAAAAAATTTCTGTGCCAAATTTCATTAAATTATATTTAGAATTGCGACCTGTAGTTTGATTACAACGTTTACATGGGGCTCCAGCCAGCCAGCCAGGCGGACGGACATCGCTAAATCGACTCAGAAAGTGATTCTAAGCCTATATACTAAAAGGTGGGTCTAAGATAAATATTTCTATGCGTTACATATATCAGCACAAACTTTCACCAATGGTGGTGAAGGGTATAATTAACCCTACCATTATACTAGGTCCATTTGGTCCAATATGATACTATATCCTTTAAAGTTTTAGTGAAGTTCAAAAGAAAATATAAGCAAGTAAGAAAGTACTATAGTCGGTCAAGACTGATCATACGATGCCCTTCACCACTAAGGTCAAAGGTGTTCTTTTTCCTGTATAAAGACAAATATTTGCTAAATTTTGTCATCATACAAACATTTTCTCAAATCTAATGTATTTAAGGGTCAAATGTGGACCGATTATCTCGGTCCATTTGACCGATAATCTCGGTCCATTTGACCGATTATCTCGGTCCATTTGACCGATTATCGATTATCGAAATTACTCTTATTACAAGAATTATGTGTGCAAAAACGAAACTTAAAATACTTATTATCTTCAGATTTACAAGCGTTTTAGTGATTTTTGTCTCATTTAGTACGTTCTGACAGAAGAGTTTGTATGGGAGCTATGGTCAAATGTGGACCGATTTCAACGAAATTTGGTGCAGTGACTTTCGTCTGTATAAGCAGTATTTGGTTTAATTATCATGAAAAAATATCTATATTTGTGGCCAATATATCAATTCTGTTAATTGAGACCTATGGGAGGTACCATAAATAATGGACTGATTTTGACAAATTTCAACAACCATGGTCCCATTATCAAAAAAATGATGTGTGCCAAATTTCATCAAATTATCTTAAGAATTGCGACCTGTAGTATGATTACAAGGTTTACATGGGGGTCCAGCCAGCCGTACAGCCAGACGGACGGACTGACATCGCTAAATCGACTCAGAAAGTGATTCTAAGCCTATTGATGTACTAAAAGGTGGGTCTAAGACAAATATTTCTATGCGTTACATACATCAGCACAAACTTATAATACCCTTTTCACCAATGGTGGTGAAGGGTATAATTAACCCTACCATTTTACTAGGTCCATTTGGTCCAATATGATACTATATCCTTTAAAGTTTTAGTGAAGTTCAAAAGAAAATATAAACAAGTAAGAAAGTACTATAGTCGGTCAAGACTGATCATATGATGCCCTTCACCACTAAGGTCAAAGGTGTTCTTTTTCTTGTATATAGACAAATATTTGCTAAATTTTGTCATCATACAAACATTTTCTCAAAACTTTTGTATTTAAAGGTCAAATGTGAACCGATTATCTCGGTCCATTTGGCCAATTATCGAAATTACTCTTGCTACAAGAATTATGTATGCAAAAACTAAACTTAAAATACTTATTATCTTCAGATTTACAAGCGTTTTAGTGATTTTTGTTTGACAAAAGAGTTTGTATCGGAGCTATGGTCAAATGTGAACCGATTTCAACGAAATTTGGTGTAGTGACCTAAGTTTGACATTGACATTTGTGGCCAAGATATCAATTCCGGGAAGTGGGACCTATGGGAGGTAGCATAAATAATGGATTTTGACGAATTTCAATTGCCATTAGCACAAACTTATAATACCCTTTCCACATATGGTGGTGAAGGGTATAAAAATGTCCTATTATTATTGACCTTGCACAACAGTTGTATGTACTTCTACATACGTCTATCATTTCCTTTGTTCTTCACTTTTCAAAATTTCAAATTTAATTTTTAAAGACTCTAGCATATACGAGTATAAAAATATCGATACTAGATAGTATAGAAATTTAATTAAAACTATGTTACAAAATATATTGAAAAAAAGAATTACAACAGATTGCAATAATTGCTTAATATGTATTTCAATAATGGCCTTTCTTAAACATTAGGATTTGTACCTCTTCCTTTTATTTTCGAAATATGTAAGTGTTATTTTTTAGATATTAAACATTTCCTATCTTTGAGACAATAATTTAGTACAATTTACACTTGCAAACATATTTTTTGTATTTCACATCTGTAAACATCTTTAATTAATGGTTATGTACATTAGGGCAGTTCAAATAAAATTCGGCATTCGTCACTGAAATTGTTGATGTAGCTCTATTTCCTGAGTGGGATGCGCGTGGGCAAAAATGAACCTTAGATCCTAGAATTTAAACTCTAACATCAAAAAGAATGGGGTATATTGAGATTTTAATTCTGTTTGTAACTGCCTTTATATGGGCCCAAAAACTAAAAGGGATATATATTCTGAATCTTTATAAAATTCATAGATTAGCGATGGGCATCAGTCTATCCGTCTATATGTCTGTCTGTCAAATAAATCGCGATAGCGCCTTAACTTAAAGAGCTAGAGAGAAACAATTTTGCAAAAGTATTTTCGATATGTTGAGAAAGTTGTGTATTGACAATTAGCGAAATCGATTCATATTTAGTTAGAGCCTCCATATAACGCCGCCCCGAGAATCACATTAATGCTGATAAATTAAATTCAATTGTAGTAAATATGACAACTTAAGTTTTATGCAACAATTTGTCAGTATATTAAATTTTATAGGAATTGGTCCATATTTGACTATAGTTTTCATATAAAATCCACTTCCACTTGGTGTTAAATCTGAAGACCAGCGAGAGCAGCGCGAGAGGCAAAGGTTTGTAATTTAAATTTCATGCTAGAGAATCGGTAAAAAAACAGACATATGTCGTCAGCGTAATCAATTTTATCTAGTCTATCGTAAAGACTCCATGAGAACCACGTTGCCCAGATATCGAGTTATGTAATACAATATCAAAAACTATATTAAATAGCAAAGAGCTACGTACGCATCCTTGACGGACTCCTACCCTTACACTGATAGGTTGGCTCTGACAACCTTAATGGAGAATATAGATGAACGCATTATAGTAGAGCTCTCTGATGAGTAGTATATTCTTTTTAGGTACCCCTTACATTTTAAAGCTTCCGAAATAGAGCTGTGCTCTAACATATAAAATTCACGTTTAAAATCGATAAATAGATGGTAAAGGGGAGATCGCCTTTCAACCGATTGTTTCCCAATAAATATTGCTTGTTCGCATCTTAGCTGTGGTTCGACAATGGACGCTATGCGACCGTGCAGAATAATGGGCTATGACTTTATTGACCATGTAAAGAAAAGTGATACGCCTCCAGTTCGAGCAGTCATGCAAAAAATATTGTGTCAGCTTTTAATAATTCAGATGGTATTTTGTCCGTACCTACAGATTTAAGGCGTTTAATTGGAGCAGTTATTTCTAATAATGTTGGTGTCGATATATCAAAATCGTTATTTGTTTGATGTTCAGAATCGCAATCACATATTTTACAGCGCTCAGCCGAATTGGCTGATATTAACTTTTTGTAGTAGCCTTCTCAGAATTTCGTCTGTTGATCTTCGTGATTTAATATAAGTCCTTGTTTCGACCCGTTTCACTGGCTATTTGGGCTTCTTTATCTAAATTTTCAGCTCTGCTTATCCTTCTAGCGCTTCATTTGACTTCACGATTTAGATGTTGATATTCGCCCTGTCTTTGTTGTTTGATCTGCAGGTCTTCGTCATCATTTAATTTCCCATTGGCATGTATTCTATCTTCAATTGTCTGTCATGTTTTTTTTCTAGAGATCCAAGGCTTATTAGACTTTCTTTAGTATCCTATCTCACTAGCAGCAGTTTCAATGATCTGTTATAAATATTTCTCATTGCTTTAGAAAACTTCATAGACTTCTCCTGCTGATACTTGGTTAAGGTGCAACAGCTTTTAACAGCCAAACCTATGCTGTTATGAAATGATGATCGCTGCCAACGTCTGCACCCCTCTTGTTTCTCACATCTAGCAATGACCCCCTCCACGTCCTGCTTATTACAAAGTAGTCGAACTAGTTTTCGGTTTTGATTCGGAATTTCATTTGTGGATTTTTTTGTAAAGAAATATAGTTCTACCCAGTACCATATTAAAATTACCACATAACTTAACAAGTATTTTACCATTTTCCGTCATGCGACAAGTACTGTATGTATTTGCCATTTAATAGGAGCATTTTCAGCCTCTTTAGATAAAATAAATCCACCACCACTTGATCTAGGTTGGTCTGCTGCTCTACCAGCATATATGAGGGTTAATCCGTTCGATGTTTGATGTTCACCACTACATATCTGGTCAACGTACTTCACTCAAACCCAATAAAAGCATATTATAATTAACGAACTCTTTCTCAATTTGAACAAGTTTTTTTGACTCTAACATACTACTCATGTTCCAAAATCCAATTCGCAATCTTTTTTTTATTTCAATAGCCGTCATCAAGGGACTTATGTTGTTATTGACATTTACGTATATATTGGTTTCATTAATATTTTCTATTATTCCCCTAGGCTGCAACTGCGGCTGCCAGCTAAGACACCAGTCTGGCTTGATAAATAGTAAGTAGTAAAATTAGCGCGATCGACTACTTCCCGAAACGCCATAATAATGGCCATTCGGACTTGCTAGACCGTTGCTTGAGTTCGCTCCACCTCAAACTTATATTTTTGTTCAAAGATAACACAGCAAAAACGTGCTCGAGTAACCACTATATACATTTGATGTATCATGGCTACCTTAGTACAAAAATGGTAAAATTTTTAAATTTTATGGCAAGATTTTTTTTACAAAATTTTTTTTTTAAATTGCAATTTTTTTTTAGACGTTTCTTCAAATAATAGCTGTGTTCCAGAACTACCAATACTGTACAATATTGTACAATTTTTAACCAGAAATTACAATTAAGCCATATTTTTTCAGTACAGGAACACTTTCCTGTCGTTTCTGATTAAAACTTGTACAATATTGTACAGTATTGGTAGTTCTGGAACACAGCTAATTAATGATAACTCAAAAACTACTAGTCCGATATTATTAAAATAAAATCAGAAAAATTAAGATTTACATAGCCTTTTATTCGTCTTTATATCGCGTTTCAATTGGATCAATAGTATCGGAGTTATAATAAAAAACGTAAGAAAAAAATATATTTTTTATGTAAAAATGGCAAGAATTTTCGTTTTAAAAAAATCATTAAAAATCGAAAACGGCAAAAAAACTTCCAGATTTATTATTTTATCGCATAGCGACATATAATAGCAACAAAATGAGATATCGACTATAAAAATCGATTGATTTTTTTCGAATTTATTCACAATTTAGTGAATTCGCTCATTTTCACAAAATTTTAGTTTTTTGCTTGATATACGCATTATAGCGGGTTTTCAAATGTATGAAAAACATAAATTTTCCAATTTCAAGGGGTGAATGTCGGATTATTGTGAGATTTGGTGAGAAACTTCCACCCACAAAATTTTTGTCGAATCGGACAACGTTAACACATAGCGCATAGGCCCCAAATCTGAAAAATAGCGTTTAAATCGAAAAAAATATGATATATGTTGTAATAAATTTAAAATATAAAATAAAATACATGAATAAAACAATGAAATACATTTTCGATCTATTCCATCGATTTGACCTAGTCACATTTTTTGGTCAATTGCCTTCGGCAAGTCCTCAGTGCAAATTGTAGTAACTCGAAAACTGTTTAACCGATTTTAAAGATATGTAGCTTATTGGAAATCTCATTGTGTTTGCCCTAAAGACCAGGATCCACTTTTTTGCAAAAGGGGGAATAAATAGCTTTAATTTTGCAAAAACTGAAAATTTATAATTTTTTTCGATTTAAAAGCTATTTTTCAGATTTGGGGCCTATTCGCTACGTGATAACGTTGTCCAATTCGACTAAAATTTTGTGGGTGGAAGTTTCTCACCAAGTCTCACAATAATCCGACATGCACCCCTTGAAATTGGAAAATTTATTTTTTTCATAAATTTGAAAACCCGCTATAATGCGTATATCAAGCAAAAAACTAAAATTTTGTGAAAATGAGCGAATTCACTAAATTGTGAATAAATTCGAAACAAAACAATCGATTTTTATGGACGATATCTCGTTTTGTTGCTATTATATGTCGCTATGCGATAAAATAATAAATCTGGAAGTTTTTTGCCGTTTTCGATATTTCATGATTTTTTTAAAACGAAAATTTTTGCCATTTTTATATAAAAATATATTTTTTTCTTAAGTTTTTTATTATAACTCCGATACTATTGATCCGATTGAAATGCGATATATAGACGAATTAAAGGCTATGTAAACTTAAATGTTTCTGATTTTATTTTAATAATATCGAACTAGTAGTTTTTGAGTTATCATTAATTATTTGAAGAAACGTCTAAAAAAAATTGCAATTTTAAAACAAAATTTTTTTAAAAAAAATCTTGCCATAGAATTTAAAAATTTTACCATTTTTGTATAAAGGTAGTCATGATACATCATAATTGTATAGTGGTTTTAAGAGCACATGAAATTTTTTTCATTTTGTTGTGCTGTGTAATCATTTAGCTTTTTATCAAAATCGTATTACTTGAACATACCATAGGAATGCCCTCCCGGAATAGAGTTTTGGGCCCTTTACAGCCACAAATTTAATAGTATTTCAATTATATACTGCATAAATATACATATGATCACCGAAATAGTGTACCCAACTTTGTAGGAATCGGTCCGTATTTGACATACCGATCATACCACATTCTTAAATGTCTTTTAAATACCCAGAAATGCAAAAACGTTAATAAAACTAAAGATAATTGCATTTTATTAGTAAAACTTTGCAAAGATAACTGAAATACAAACTGGTAACCGAAATTTTGTAAAAATCGATTCACAATTGACCTAAGCTGACATAACAGGTTCTCTGACAGAAATAATATAAATCTACTAAAATCTCGAAATTTGCAATAAAAAGTAGCACATACGAGTATATGTATGTCTCTAAGATTTAAGGAAAATTTGTTGTATTGTTGGTCCATATTAGATTTTAGTAGTGAAGGGACTGAGAACCCTATTTCTCTATTGCCTACAAATTAAGTCAAAAAAAGTGCTCTAAAATAATGCTAACGTAAGGCTATTTCATTTTTTGAACGTCCTTTTTTCTGCTTTAATGCAAAAAAAGTTTGAAATTTTTTAACTTTAAAAGATATAAAAATATTGAAATTGAAAAATATTTTTAAAAGTCAATTTTTACTTTTATGTAAATCGAGCCAGTCTAATAGATAGGTTTTATAATCACACAAATGTTTATTGCTTTGACAGTCCTCTTTTAAACACAAATTTTAAAAATTTCTAACCTAATAACCGCAACCAACTTTAAAAGAAATATGTTGATGTTCTTCTTCAAAAACAAATCCATGTTTCTGAAATAATTAATAGGTAAAAATGTCAGTAACAGGAGGAGTGTTGTTTTTTTGTTGCAATTTAAAATTTGCTCATGCTGTGGGTCCTTCTGTAGATGTTTGGCACATTAAAACCATTCACATCAGGAATTCTGTTTAACAAATATCAAATTATTTTATGATTTCTGTGCAATATTATGACTACAACAAAGTGTACGAGTATGTTCAAAAATATGACTATGAAATTTTGTTATACAAAGTTTCGGAGTAGACGAAAATAATATTTCTTACAAACATTAATTAAGCTCAGAAACATTGCGTTATTTCTCGATTTGATACCACTAAAAATTAAAGCCTCAAATTTTTAAATAGTTTTTGGAAATTGAAATATTTTACTTTAATTTTAGCTTGCCCTTGCTTTAAAATAAATGTACAACATATTGTTGTTTCTTTGTATCTTTCCTTTTCTCATGGCGAAACTTTTTTCGATGCAATTTATTTCTAATTTAATAGTAAAGTTGCCTGCAGTTAAGATTTGTTTTCTGGCAAAAGTAAACAACAATTGTTTAACATCAACAACATTAACAATAATTTTTATGCAGCCATTGTTCGAAATTTTATACAAATTGTTACACTTTTCCCCCACCCCCATTTCAAACACAGCCAAGGATTAACAATAGAAATTTACATTTAATTCCTCAATTTACGAGCTTTTTTAACATTTTATAAAGGCGGAGTTTTCAACCTAGAATATTTTTTTTCTTATTTTATAGAAAAATGAATTTTAATACTTTTTATTATAAGACAAATCTGTGATGTTCATTTAATTTGGCAAAAGTAAAAAAGAATATTGTAAATGTTTTTTTTTTAATGTTGTTTTTGTGGTTTAAAAAATTATGATTTTTTGTTTTGAATAATAAAAATTTAACTTAAAAAAATTTTAGTTTAGCATTTTATATGTAAATATGGTTTGTTTTAAAAGAAAACATATTTATGTTCTAAATCATCTACTATATACCTACCTACATATAGACCACAATATGTCAACTAGACGATGTTGACAACGAACATGCCGAGGAAGCCATATGCAGAGAAATGAAATTATGTTGCTTCTTGTATTGTTCAAATTATGTTTCAAAATGACATCACATAAAATAAGAGATTCCTTACAACAAAACTACAAAGTTAAAATTGAGCACAGGCGGCCTAAAAAGAAAGTGAAGTACAACATAACCAGACCAAAACTAGAATAGAACTACAACAGAATGAGAACAGAACTAGAACAAAACTAGAACAGAACTAGAACAGAACTAGAACAGAACTAGAACAGAACTAGAACAGAACTAGAACAGAACTAGAACAGAACTAGAACAGAACTAGAACAGAACTAGAACAGAACTAGAACAGAACTAGAACAGAACTAGAACAGAACTAGAACAGAACTAGAACAGAACTAGAACAGAACTAGAACAGAACTAGAACAGAACTAGAACAGAACTAGAACAGAACTAGAACAGAACTAGAACAGAACTAGAACAGAACTAGAACAGAACTAGAACAGAACTAGAACAGAACTAGAACAGAACTAGAACAGAACTAGAACAGAACTAGAACAGAACTAGAACAGAACTAGAACAGAACTAGAACAGAACTAGAACAGAACTAGAACAGAACTAGAACAGAACTAGAACAGAACTAGAACAGAACTAGAACAGAACTAGAACAGAACTAGAACAGAACTAGAACAGAACTAGAACAGAACTAGAACAGAACTAGAACAGAACTAGAACAGAACTAGAACAGAACTAGAACAGAACTAGAACAGAACTAGAACAGAACTAGAACAGAACTAGAACAGAACTAGAACAGAACTAGAACAGAACTAGAACAGAACTAGAACAGAACTAGAACAGAACTAGAACAGAACTAGAACAGAACTAGAACAGAACTAGAACAGAACTAGAACAGAACTAGAACAGAACTAGAACAGAACTAGAACAGAACTAGAACAGAACTAGAACAGAACTAGAACAGAACTAGAACAGAACTAGAACAGAACTAGAACAGAACTAGAACAGAACTAGAACAGAACTAGAACAGAACTAGAACAGAACTAGAACAGAACTAGAACAGAACTAGAACAGAACTAGAACAGAACTAGAACAGAACTAGAACAGAACTAGAACAGAACTAGAACAGAACTAGAACAGAACTAGAACAGAACTAGAACAGAACTAGAACAGAACTAGAACAGAACTAGAACAGAACTAGAACAGAACTAGAACAGAACTAGAACAGAACTAGAACAGAACTAGAACAGAACTAGAACAGAACTAGAACAGAACTAGAACAGAACTAGAACAGAACTAGAACAGAACTAGAACAGAACTAGAACAGAACTAGAACAGAACTAGAACAGAACTAGAACAGAACTAGAACAGAACTAGAACAGAACTAGAACAGAACTAGAACAGAACTAGAACAGAACTAGAACAGAACTAGAACAGAACTAGAACAGAACTAGAACAGAACTAGAACAGAACTAGAACAGAACTAGAACAGAACTAGAACAGAACTAGAACAGAACTAGAACAGAACTAGAACAGAACTAGAACAGAACTAGAACAGAACTAGAACAGAACTAGAACAGAACTAGAACAGAACTAGAACAGAACTAGAACAGAACTAGAACAGAACTAGAACAGAACTAGAACAGAACTAGAACAGAACTAGAACAGAACTAGAACAGAACTAGAACAGAACTAGAACAGAACTAGAACAGAACTAGAACAGAACTAGAACAGAACTAGAACAGAACTAGAACAGAACTAGAACAGAACTAGAACAGAACTAGAACAGAACTAGAACAGAACTAGAACAGAACTAGAACAGAACTAGAACAGAACTAGAACAGAACTAGAACAGAACTAGAACAGAACTAGAACAGAACTAGAACAGAACTAGAACAGAACTAGAACAGAACTAGAACAGAACTAGAACAGAACTAGAACAGAACTAGAACAGAACTAGAACAGAACTAGAACAGAACTAGAACAGAACTAGAACAGAACTAGAACAGAACTAGAACAGAACTAGAACAGAACTAGAACAGAACTAGAACAGAACTAGAACAGAACTAGAACAGAACTAGAACAGAACTAGAACAGAACTAGAACAGAACTAGAACAGAACTAGAACAGAACTAGAACAGAACTAGAACAGAACTAGAACAGAACTAGAACAGAACTAGAACAGAACTAGAACAGAACTAGAACAGAACTAGAACAGAACTAGAACAGAACTAGAACAGAACTAGAACAGAACTAGAACAGAACTAGAACAGAACTAGAACAGAACTAGAACAGAACTAGAACAGAACTAGAACAGAACTAGAACAGAACTAGAACAGAACTAGAACAGAACTAGAACAGAACTAGAACAGAACTAGAACAGAACTAGAACAGAACTAGAACAGAACTAGAACAGAACTAGAACAGAACTAGAACAGAACTAGAACAGAACTAGAACAGAACTAGAACAGAACTAGAACAGAACTAGAACAGAACTAGAACAGAACTAGAACAGAACTAGAACAGAACTAGAACAGAACTAGAACAGAACTAGAACAGAACTAGAACAGAACTAGAACAGAACTAGAACAGAACTAGAACAGAACTAGAACAGAACTAGAACAGAACTAGAACAGAACTAGAACAGAACTAGAACAGAACTAGAACAGAACTAGAACAGAACTAGAACAGAACTAGAACAGAACTAGAACAGAACTAGAACAGAACTAGAACAGAACTAGAACAGAACTAGAACAGAACTAGAACAGAACTAGAACAGAACTAGAACAGAACTAGAACAGAACTAGAACAGAACTAGAACAGAACTAGAACAGAACTAGAACAGAACTAGAACAGAACTAGAACAGAACTAGAACAGAACTAGAACAGAACTAGAACAGAACTAGAACAGAACTAGAACAGAACTAGAACAGAACTAGAACAGAACTAGAACAGAACTAGAACAGAACTAGAACAGAACTAGAACAGAACTAGAACAGAACTAGAACAGAACTAGAACAGAACTAGAACAGAACTAGAACAGAACTAGAACAGAACTAGAACAGAACTAGAACAGAACTAGAACAGAACTAGAACAGAACTAGAACAGAACTAGAACAGAACTAGAACAGAACTAGAACAGAACTAGAACAGAACTAGAACAGAACTAGAACAGAACTAGAACAGAACTAGAACAGAACTAGAACAGAACTAGAACAGAACTAGAACAGAACTAGAACAGAACTAGAACAGAACTAGAACAGAACTAGAACAGAACTAGAACAGAACTAGAACAGAACTAGAACAGAACTAGAACAGAACTAGAACAGAACTAGAACAGAACTAGAACAGAACTAGAACAGAACTAGAACAGAACTAGAACAGAACTAGAACAGAACTAGAACAGAACTAGAACAGAACTAGAACAGAACTAGAACAGAACTAGAACAGAACTAGAACAGAACTAGAACAGAACTAGAACAGAACTAGAACAGAACTAGAACAGAACTAGAACAGAACTAGAACAGAACTAGAACAGAACTAGAACAGAACTAGAACAGAACTAGAACAGAACTAGAACAGAACTAGAACAGAACTAGAACAGAACTAGAACAGAACTAGAACAGAACTAGAACAGAACTAGAACAGAACTAGAACAGAACTAGAACAGAACTAGAACAGAACTAGAACAGAACTAGAACAGAACTAGAACAGAACTAGAACAGAACTAGAACAGAACTAGAACAGAACTAGAACAGAACTAGAACAGAACTAGAACAGAACTAGAACAGAACTAGAACAGAACTAGAACAGAACTAGAACAGAACTAGAACAGAACTAGAACAGAACTAGAACAGAACTAGAACAGAACTAGAACAGAACTAGAACAGAACTAGAACAGAACTAGAACAGAACTAGAACAGAACTAGAACAGAACTAGAACAGAACTAGAACAGAACTAGAACAGAACTAGAACAGAACTAGAACAGAACTAGAACAGAACTAGAACAGAACTAGAACAGAACTAGAACAGAACTAGAACAGAACTAGAACAGAACTAGAACAGAACTAGAACAGAACTAGAACAGAACTAGAACAGAACTAGAACAGAACTAGAACAGAACTAGAACAGAACTAGAACAGAACTAGAACAGAACTAGAACAGAACTAGAACAGAACTAGAACAGAACTAGAACAGAACTAGAACAGAACTAGAACAGAACTAGAACAGAACTAGAACAGAACTAGAACAGAACTAGAACAGAACTAGAACAGAACTAGAACAGAACTAGAACAGAACTAGAACAGAACTAGAACAGAACTAGAACAGAACTAGAACAGAACTAGAACAGAACTAGAACAGAACTAGAACAGAACTAGAACAGAACTAGAACAGAACTAGAACAGAACTAGAACAGAACTAGAACAGAACTAGAACAGAACTAGAACAGAACTAGAACAGAACTAGAACAGAACTAGAACAGAACTAGAACAGAACTAGAACAGAACTAGAACAGAACTAGAACAGAACTAGAACAGAACTAGAACAGAACTAGAACAGAACTAGAACAGAACTAGAACAGAACTAGAACAGAACTAGAACAGAACTAGAACAGAACTAGAACAGAACTAGAACAGAACTAGAACAGAACTAGAACAGAACTAGAACAGAACTAGAACAGAACTAGAACAGAACTAGAACAGAACTAGAACAGAACTAGAACAGAACTAGAACAGAACTAGAACAGAACTAGAACAGAACTAGAACAGAACTAGAACAGAACTAGAACAGAACTAGAACAGAACTAGAACAGAACTAGAACAGAACTAGAACAGAACTAGAACAGAACTAGAACAGAACTAGAACAGAACTAGAACAGAACTAGAACAGAACTAGAACAGAACTAGAACAGAACTAGAACAGAACTAGAACAGAACTAGAACAGAACTAGAACAGAACTAGAACAGAACTAGAACAGAACTAGAACAGAACTAGAACAGAACTAGAACAGAACTAGAACAGAACTAGAACAGAACTAGAACAGAACTAGAACAGAACTAGAACAGAACTAGAACAGAACTAGAACAGAACTAGAACAGAACTAGAACAGAACTAGAACAGAACTAGAACAGAACTAGAACAGAACTAGAACAGAACTAGAACAGAACTAGAACAGAACTAGAACAGAACTAGAACAGAACTAGAACAGAACTAGAACAGAACTAGAACAGAACTAGAACAGAACTAGAACAGAACTAGAACAGAACTAGAACAGAACTAGAACAGAACTAGAACAGAACTAGAACAGAACTAGAACAGAACTAGAACAGAACTAGAACAGAACTAGAACAGAACTAGAACAGAACTAGAACAGAACTAGAACAGAACTAGAACAGAACTAGAACAGAACTAGAACAGAACTAGAACAGAACTAGAACAGAACTAGAACAGAACTAGAACAGAACTAGAACAGAACTAGAACAGAACTAGAACAGAACTAGAACAGAACTAGAACAGAACTAGAACAGAACTAGAACAGAACTAGAACAGAACTAGAACAGAACTAGAACAGAACTAGAACAGAACTAGAACAGAACTAGAACAGAACTAGAACAGAACTAGAACAGAACTAGAACAGAACTAGAACAGAACTAGAACAGAACTAGAACAGAACTAGAACAGAACTAGAACAGAACTAGAACAGAACTAGAACAGAACTAGAACAGAACTAGAACAGAACTAGAACAGAACTAGAACAGAACTAGAACAGAACTAGAACAGAACTAGAACAGAACTAGAACAGAACTAGAACAGAACTAGAACAGAACTAGAACAGAACTAGAACAGAACTAGAACAGAACTAGAACAGAACTAGAACAGAACTAGAACAGAACTAGAACAGAACTAGAACAGAACTAGAACAGAACTAGAACAGAACTAGAACAGAACTAGAACAGAACTAGAACAGAACTAGAACAGAACTAGAACAGAACTAGAACAGAACTAGAACAGAACTAGAACAGAACTAGAACAGAACTAGAACAGAACTAGAACAGAACTAGAACAGAACTAGAACAGAACTAGAACAGAACTAGAACAGAACTAGAACAGAACTAGAACAGAACTAGAACAGAACTAGAACAGAACTAGAACAGAACTAGAACAGAACTAGAACAGAACTAGAACAGAACTAGAACAGAACTAGAACAGAACTAGAACAGAACTAGAACAGAACTAGAGCAGAACTAGAACAGAACTAGAACAGAACTAGTTCTGTTCTGGAACAAAACTACAACATTACTAGAACATTTTGCTATAAAATTAAATCATTTCTCTACTCAAGATTTCCTTCAATATTTGTGTCGCCTCTGTACATCGAATAAACATGTCTTATCAAACAATTATAAACATCAACACATCTTCTCTTTGCCGTACAAGAACCGCAATAATTTATATTTAGTTGGACAAAATAAATGAACACACTTTTAAGAACAAATACTAACTAAATACCATCATCTTTAGAGAAATTACCACCACTAAATGCAAAATGATGATGTATTTCGTACTTATACATATGAAGTCATGTCCATATTTACATATACATTTATATATTGTACAAGATAAGTACACATGTATGTATATATGGATATGTTTTATTGTGTACATGAAGTTATTTGCAATGCGAATGGTCGTAGTGGTAGTCATGGTTGGGCTATAGTGGTGGTCGTAAATGAAAGTTTACTGATAGTAAACTATCATACATATATACTTGAATGTAAATATATTAGGGGGATACCAGTTCAGCTACGTTATTCTAAAAATTTCAGTTTTGCTTAATCTTTAATTTAACTTAACTTATTTTGATTAAATTAAATCGAATTAAAATAAAACCTTTTATAGAATAAGAACACCCTTTGGACCTATATTTATCAAAATTCCTACCTAATCCTAATTGAAATTATCAGAAATACTAAAGCACTTTATGTAATTTTATAATATGGTAGTGTTTATGATTTTTTCAGTATTAAACCAAAATAGAAAAAGTCGGTAAAGCTAAATGATATGATATACTTCAGGCGGGTTTTTTGAATCTTCAATCAATTAAGATTGAGGCCATATGCTTCACTGGGAGTCAAGTATAACAGAAGAAGAAGAATCATTTAAGATATTTTGTTAAATATTTAAAGGTGTACTTTTGCAAAATTTAGTCATTAGACAATAATGTTCTTAAGGTTTATCAGTTCTGTTAGTGGGTCATACATATATGAAAGTTAACTTAAATGATATTTTAATTCAATACGACCCATTTGTATATACAGCAAGAATATCGTTTCCTCTAAGATGATCTTAATTTGGATGTCAGAATAATGATTCAATGCGTTGCAATCATCAAAACAAACATATCGTTAATACCCTAATCCAAAGTTCTAAAAAAACAGTAAATTATTATATTGTACTTAACTTACGCATACACAAAAGTTATTTATTTTAAAGTACCTAATAAAGGCACAATAAAGAAACAACTGTTACTTGTAATAACGTACGGTTCTCTATGAATTTAGGGTATTTATACCCATCACCATCATAGGTCGAAAGGGTATTATAAGTTTGAGCTGATGTATGTAACCCATAGAAATAATTGTCTAAGAGCCACCTTTTAGTACACAATAGGCTTAGAATCACTTTCTGAGTCGGTTTAGCGATGTCTGTCCGTTCGTCTGGCTGGCTGGCAGGACCCCCATGTAACCCATGTAAACAAAGTACAGGTCCCAATTCTAAAGGTAATTTGATGAATATTGGCACAGATCATTTTTGACAGTGGAGCCATGGCTATTAAAATTCGTCAAAATCAGTCCATTACTAATGGTAGCTCCTATAGGCCCCACTTCCCAGAGTTGATATATTGGCCGCAAATATTAATATTTTTTTATGAAATTTAAAACAAATACTGCTTTTGTAAAGTAAAATCATTGTACCAAATTTCGTAGAAATCGGTCACATTTGACCAAAGCTCCTATACAAACTCTTCTGACAAAACTCATTAAATGAGACAAAAATCAATAAAACGTTCGTAAACCTGAAGATAATGAGTATTTTAAGTTTATTTTTTGCATTTTTGTAATAACTGCCATCAATTTGACAAATTTCGAGATAATCGATTCACATTTGACCCTAGCTCTCATACAAGTCCAAATGCCTGAAACAGCTTAAATATATAATTTAACTAATATTTGTCTTTATACAGGAAAAAGAACTCTTTTGACTTTAGAAGTGGGGTGTCGTATGGTCCCGCTTGACCGACTTTAGTACTTTCTTGCTTGTTATACCCTTCACCACCATAGCTGAAAAGGGTATTATAAGTTTGTGCTGATGTATGCAACGCATAGAAATATTTGTCTTAGACCCATCTTTTAGCATACCAATAGGCTTAAAATCACTTTCTAAGTCGATTTAGCGATGTCCGTCCGTCTGGCTGGCTGGACCCCCATGTAAACCTTGTAATCAAACTACAGGTCGCAATTCTAAAGATAATTTGATGAAATTTTGCACAGATCATTTTTTTTTTTGATAATGGGACCATGGCTATTGAAATTCGTCAAAATCGGTCCATTATTTATGGTACCTCCCATAGGTCCCACTTCCCGGAATTGATATATTGGCCACAGATATCAATGAATGAAATTTGGAACAAATACTGTTTATGTTAATATATATCACTGTACCAAATTTTGTTGAAATCGGTCCACATTTGACCATAGCTCCCATACAAACTCTTCTGCCAAAATGCACTAAATGAGATAAAAATCACTAAAACGCTCGTAAATCTGAAGATAATGAGAATTTTAATTTGTTTAATTTTTGCATACATAATTTTTGTAACAACTGTAATCAACTTGCCAAATTTTGAGAGAATCGGTCCACATTTGACCCTTGCTCTCACATAAGTCCAAATGACGAAAACAGCTTAAATATATAAGTTTTGAGAAAATGTTTGTATGATGGCAAAAATTTGTAAATATTTGCCTTTATACGGTAAAAAGAGCACCTCAATGGTGAAGGGTATCGTATGGTCGGGCTTGACCGACTTTAGCACTTGCTTGCTTGTTTTTAGTTAACTTTAAAGTACTATACAGTACTAAGTTAAGAATTTTGAAATAACTTACTTGTGGCGGCGTTCGTAATATTACAGTTCCTTAAAATTCAGTATTTTAGAGTATTTTTTCGAACCTTGCTCTAATCACCTACGGTGAAGAGTATGAAAATTAATTTTGAAATATAAAACGAATGTGTAAAGTCACACTGTGTAGTATGTAAAACCAACAATTGTAGTATATTTATTTTATTTAGTAGTATCGTTAAATCATGCAAAAAAATAAAAAAAAAGAAGCGAAATGTTGATATCAATTAAATAATATATAATATACAAATTTAGATTCTTATAAACAATGCAAATGTGTTCAAAAGGCAACAAATAGAAGTTTCTGTTAAAGTATATGTAAAAACCTAACATGTTTTTCTAACACAAAATACATAAACTTAAACTATCAAATACAAAATAATACAAATACAAAACTCTATCTATTGCATAAGTTTGTAGTTAATATGAGAAACATACACATTGTAGAAAACTGTATATCCACAAGTATACAAATGGGTGAATGCTGCTAAATACATAGAATATTTGGTAGGTCCTGAATAAACTCGTTATCTTCAAATATTTGTTTATTTGTCATATATAGCTTTAAGCTGTGTGTGCTTTCAAATATTATGAAGGCATGCTTGCAACGCCATAAAACTTTCACACATAAAAAGATACACATACATACTAAAACTGAACTACTTAGAACTGAACTAGAACTGAACTAGAACTGAACTAGAACTGAACTAGAACTGAACTAGAACTGAACTAGAACTGAACTAGAACTGAACTAGAACTGAACTAGAACTGAACTAGAACTGAACTAGAACTGAACTAGAACTGAACTAGAACTGAACTAGAACTGAACTAGAACTGAACTAGAACTGAACTAGAACTGAACTAGAACTGAACTAGAACTGAACTAGAACTGAACTAGAACTGAACTAGAACTGAACTAGAACTGAACTAGAACTGAACTAGAACTGAACTAGAACTGAACTAGAACTGAACTAGAACTGAACTAGAACTGAACTAGAACTGAACTAGAACTGAACTAGAACTGAACTAGAACTGAACTAGAACTGAACTAGAACTGAACTAGAACTGAACTAGAACTGAACTAGAACTGAACTAGAACTGAACTAGAACTGAACTAGAACTGAACTAGAACTGAACTAGAACTGAACTAGAACTGAACTAGAACTGAACTAGAACTGAACTAGAACTGAACTAGAACTGAACTAGAACTGAACTAGAACTGAACTAGAACTGAACTAGAACTGAACTAGAACTGAACTAGAACTGAACTAGAACTGAACTAGAACTGAACTAGAACTGAACTAGAACTGAACTAGAACTGAACTAGAACTGAACTAGAACTGAACTAGAACTGAACTAGAACTGAACTAGAACTGAACTAGAACTGAACTAGAACTGAACTAGAACTGAACTAGAACTGAACTAGAACTGAACTAGAACTGAACTAGAACTGAACTAGAACTGAACTAGAACTGAACTAGAACTGAACTAGAACTGAACTAGAACTGAACTAGAACTGAACTAGAACTGAACTAGAACTGAACTAGAACTGAACTAGAACTGAACTAGAACTGAACTAGAACTGAACTAGAACTGAACTAGAACTGAACTAGAACTGAACTAGAACTGAACTAGAACTGAACTAGAACTGAACTAGAACTGAACTAGAACTGAACTAGAACTGAACTAGAACTGAACTAGAACTGAACTAGAACTGAACTAGAACTGAACTAGAACTGAACTAGAACTGAACTAGAACTGAACTAGAACTGAACTAGAACTGAACTAGAACTGAACTAGAACTGAACTAGAACTGAACTAGAACTGAACTAGAACTGAACTAGAACTGAACTAGAACTGAACTAGAACTGAACTAGAACTGAACTAGAACTGAACTAGAACTGAACTAGAACTGAACTAGAACTGAACTAGAACTGAACTAGAACTGAACTAGAACTGAACTAGAACTGAACTAGAACTGAACTAGAACTGAACTAGAACTGAACTAGAACTGAACTAGAACTGAACTAGAACTGAACTAGAACTGAACTAGAACTGAACTAGAACTGAACTAGAACTGAACTAGAACTGAACTAGAACTGAACTAGAACTGAACTAGAACTGAACTAGAACTGAACTAGAACTGAACTAGAACTGAACTAGAACTGAACTAGAACTGAACTAGAACTGAACTAGAACTGAACTAGAACTGAACTAGAACTGAACTAGAACTGAACTAGAACTGAACTAGAACTGAACTAGAACTGAACTAGAACTGAACTAGAACTGAACTAGAACTGAACTAGAACTGAACTAGAACTGAACTAGAACTGAACTAGAACTGAACTAGAACTGAACTAGAACTGAACTAGAACTGAACTAGAACTGAACTAGAACTGAACTAGAACTGAACTAGAACTGAACTAGAACTGAACTAGAACTGAACTAGAACTGAACTAGAACTGAACTAGAACTGAACTAGAACTGAACTAGAACTGAACTAGAACTGAACTAGAACTGAACTAGAACTGAACTAGAACTGAACTAGAACTGAACTAGAACTGAACTAGAACTGAACTAGAACTGAACTAGAACTGAACTAGAACTGAACTAGAACTGAACTAGAACTGAACTAGAACTGAACTAGAACTGAACTAGAACTGAACTAGAACTGAACTAGAACTGAACTAGAACTGAACTAGAACTGAACTAGAACTGAACTAGAACTGAACTAGAACTGAACTAGAACTGAACTAGAACTGAACTAGAACTGAACTAGAACTGAACTAGAACTGAACTAGAACTGAACTAGAACTGAACTAGAACTGAACTAGAACTGAACTAGAACTGAACTAGAACTGAACTAGAACTGAACTAGAACTGAACTAGAACTGAACTAGAACTGAACTAGAACTGAACTAGAACTGAACTAGAACTGAACTAGAACTGAACTAGAACTGAACTAGAACTGAACTAGAACTGAACTAGAACTGAACTAGAACTGAACTAGAACTGAACTAGAACTGAACTAGAACTGAACTAGAACTGAACTAGAACTGAACTAGAACTGAACTAGAACTGAACTAGAACTGAACTAGAACTGAACTAGAACTGAACTAGAACTGAACTAGAACTGAACTAGAACTGAACTAGAACTGAACTAGAACTGAACTAGAACTGAACTAGAACTGAACTAGAACTGAACTAGAACTGAACTAGAACTGAACTAGAACTGAACTAGAACTGAACTAGAACTGAACTAGAACTGAACTAGAACTGAACTAGAACTGAACTAGAACTGAACTAGAACTGAACTAGAACTGAACTAGAACTGAACTAGAACTGAACTAGAACTGAACTAGAACTGAACTAGAACTGAACTAGAACTGAACTAGAACTGAACTAGAACTGAACTAGAACTGAACTAGAACTGAACTAGAACTGAACTAGAACTGAACTAGAACTGAACTAGAACTGAACTAGAACTGAACTAGAACTGAACTAGAACTGAACTAGAACTGAACTAGAACTGAACTAGAACTGAACTAGAACTGAACTAGAACTGAACTAGAACTGAACTAGAACTGAACTAGAACTGAACTAGAACTGAACTAGAACTGAACTAGAACTGAACTAGAACTGAACTAGAACTGAACTAGAACTGAACTAGAACTGAACTAGAACTGAACTAGAACTGAACTAGAACTGAACTAGAACTGAACTAGAACTGAACTAGAACTGAACTAGAACTGAACTAGAACTGAACTAGAACTGAACTAGAACTGAACTAGAACTGAACTAGAACTGAACTAGAACTGAACTAGAACTGAACTAGAACTGAACTAGAACTGAACTAGAACTGAACTAGAACTGAACTAGAACTGAACTAGAACTGAACTAGAACTGAACTAGAACTGAACTAGAACTGAACTAGAACTGAACTAGAACTGAACTAGAACTGAACTAGAACTGAACTAGAACTGAACTAGAACTGAACTAGAACTGAACTAGAACTGAACTAGAACTGAACTAGAACTGAACTAGAACTGAACTAGAACTGAACTAGAACTGAACTAGAACTGAACTAGAACTGAACTAGAACTGAACTAGAACTGAACTAGAACTGAACTAGAACTGAACTAGAACTGAACTAGAACTGAACTAGAACTGAACTAGAACTGAACTAGAACTGAACTAGAACTGAACTAGAACTGAACTAGAACTGAACTAGAACTGAACTAGAACTGAACTAGAACTGAACTAGAACTGAACTAGAACTGAACTAGAACTGAACTAGAACTGAACTAGAACTGAACTAGAACTGAACTAGAACTGAACTAGAACTGAACTAGAACTGAACTAGAACTGAACTAGAACTGAACTAGAACTGAACTAGAACTGAACTAGAACTGAACTAGAACTGAACTAGAACTGAACTAGAACTGAACTAGAACTGAACTAGAACTGAACTAGAACTGAACTAGAACTGAACTAGAACTGAACTAGAACTGAACTAGAACTGAACTAGAACTGAACTAGAACTGAACTAGAACTGAACTAGAACTGAACTAGAACTGAACTAGAACTGAACTAGAACTGAACTAGAACTGAACTAGAACTGAACTAGAACTGAACTAGAACTGAACTAGAACTGAACTAGAACTGAACTAGAACTGAACTAGAACTGAACTAGAACTGAACTAGAACTGAACTAGAACTGAACTAGAACTGAACTAGAACTGAACTAGAACTGAACTAGAACTGAACTAGAACTGAACTAGAACTGAACTAGAACTGAACTAGAACTGAACTAGAACTGAACTAGAACTGAACTAGAACTGAACTAGAACTGAACTAGAACTGAACTAGAACTGAACTAGAACTGAACTAGAACTGAACTAGAACTGAACTAGAACTGAACTAGAACTGAACTAGAACTGAACTAGAACTGAACTAGAACTGAACTAGAACTGAACTAGAACTGAACTAGAACTGAACTAGAACTGAACTAGAACTGAACTAGAACTGAACTAGAACTGAACTAGAACTGAACTAGAACTGAACTAGAACTGAACTAGAACTGAACTAGAACTGAACTAGAACTGAACTAGAACTGAACTAGAACTGAACTAGAACTGAACTAGAACTGAACTAGAACTGAACTAGAACTGAACTAGAACTGAACTAGAACTGAACTAGAACTGAACTAGAACTGAACTAGAACTGAACTAGAACTGAACTAGAACTGAACTAGAACTGAACTAGAACTGAACTAGAACTGAACTAGAACTGAACTAGAACTGAACTAGAACTGAACTAGAACTGAACTAGAACTGAACTAGAACTGAACTAGAACTGAACTAGAACTGAACTAGAACTGAACTAGAACTGAACTAGAACTGAACTAGAACTGAACTAGAACTGAACTAGAACTGAACTAGAACTGAACTAGAACTGAACTAGAACTGAACTAGAACTGAACTAGAACTGAACTAGAACTGAACTAGAACTGAACTAGAACTGAACTAGAACTGAACTAGAACTGAACTAGAACTGAACTAGAACTGAACTAGAACTGAACTAGAACTGAACTAGAACTGAACTAGAACTGAACTAGAACTGAACTAGAACTGAACTAGAACTGAACTAGAACTGAACTAGAACTGAACTAGAACTGAACTAGAACTGAACTAGAACTGAACTAGAACTGAACTAGAACTGAACTAGAACTGAACTAGAACTGAACTAGAACTGAACTAGAACTGAACTAGAACTGAACTAGAACTGAACTAGAACTGAACTAGAACTGAACTAGAACTGAACTAGAACTGAACTAGAACTGAACTAGAACTGAACTAGAACTGAACTAGAACTGAACTAGAACTGAACTAGAACTGAACTAGAACTGAACTAGAACTGAACTAGAACTGAACTAGAACTGAACTAGAACTGAACTAGAACTGAACTAGAACTGAACTAGAACTGAACTAGAACTGAACTAGAACTGAACTAGAACTGAACTAGAACTGAACTAGAACTGAACTAGAACTGAACTAGAACTGAACTAGAACTGAACTAGAACTGAACTAGAACTGAACTAGAACTGAACTAGAACTGAACTAGAACTGAACTAGAACTGAACTAGAACTGAACTAGAACTGAACTAGAACTGAACTAGAACTGAACTAGAACTGAACTAGAACTGAACTAGAACTGAACTAGAACTGAACTAGAACTGAACTAGAACTGAACTAGAACTGAACTAGAACTGAACTAGAACTGAACTAGAACTGAACTAGAACTGAACTAGAACTGAACTAGAACTGAACTAGAACTGAACTAGAACTGAACTAGAACTGAACTAGAACTGAACTAGAACTGAACTAGAACTGAACTAGAACTGAACTAGAACTGAACTAGAACTGAACTAGAACTGAACTAGAACTGAACTAGAACTGAACTAGAACTGAACTAGAACTGAACTAGAACTGAACTAGAACTGAACTAGAACTGAACTAGAACTGAACTAGAACTGAACTAGAACTGAACTAGAACTGAACTAGAACTGAACTAGAACTGAACTAGAACTGAACTAGAACTGAACTAGAACTGAACTAGAACTGAACTAGAACTGAACTAGAACTGAACTAGAACTGAACTAGAACTGAACTAGAACTGAACTAGAACTGAACTAGAACTGAACTAGAACTGAACTAGAACTGAACTAGAACTGAACTAGAACTGAACTAGAACTGAACTAGAACTGAACTAGAACTGAACTAGAACTGAACTAGAACTGAACTAGAACTGAACTAGAACTGAACTAGAACTGAACTAGAACTGAACTAGAACTGAACTAGAACTGAACTAGAACTGAACTAGAACTGAACTAGAACTGAACTAGAACTGAACTAGAACTGAACTAGAACTGAACTAGAACTGAACTAGAACTGAACTAGAACTGAACTAGAACTGAACTAGAACTGAACTAGAACTGAACTAGAACTGAACTAGAACTGAACTAGAACTGAACTAGAACTGAACTAGAACTGAACTAGAACTGAACTAGAACTGAACTAGAACTGAACTAGAACTGAACTAGAACTGAACTAGAACTGAACTAGAACTGAACTAGAACTGAACTAGAACTGAACTAGAACTGAACTAGAACTGAACTAGAACTGAACTAGAACTGAACTAGAACTGAACTAGAACTGAACTAGAACTGAACTAGAACTGAACTAGAACTGAACTAGAACTGAACTAGAACTGAACTAGAACTGAACTAGAACTGAACTAGAACTGAACTAGAACTGAACTAGAACTGAACTAGAACTGAACTAGAACTGAACTAGAACTGAACTAGAACTGAACTAGAACTGAACTAGAACTGAACTAGAACTGAACTAGAACTGAACTAGAACTGAACTAGAACTGAACTAGAACTGAACTAGAACTGAACTAGAACTGAACTAGAACTGAACTAGAACTGAACTAGAACTGAACTAGAACTGAACTAGAACTGAACTAGAACTGAACTAGAACTGAACTAGAACTGAACTAGAACTGAACTAGAACTGAACTAGAACTGAACTAGAACTGAACTAGAACTGAACTAGAACTGAACTAGAACTGAACTAGAACTGAACTAGAACTGAACTAGAACTGAACTAGAACTGAACTAGAACTGAACTAGAACTGAACTAGAACTGAACTAGAACTGAACTAGAACTGAACTAGAACTGAACTAGAACTGAACTAGAACTGAACTAGAACTGAACTAGAACTGAACTAGAACTGAACTAGAACTGAACTAGAACTGAACTAGAACTGAACTAGAACTGAACTAGAACTGAACTAGAACTGAACTAGAACTGAACTAGAACTGAACTAGAACTGAACTAGAACTGAACTAGAACTGAACT
The DNA here is from genome assembly GCA_933228675.1 of Stomorhina lunata. NCBI lineage: Eukaryota > Metazoa > Arthropoda > Insecta > Diptera > Rhiniidae > Stomorhina > Stomorhina lunata. The sequence continues at coordinate 88,661,778 of OW121741.1, read as the reverse complement.
AGAACTGAACTAGAACTGAACTAGAACTGAACTAGAACTGAACTAGAACTGAACTAGAACTGAACTAGAACTGAACTAGAACTGAACTAGAACTGAACTAGAACTGAACTAGAACTGAACTAGAACTGAACTAGAACTGAACTAGAACTGAACTAGAACTGAACTAGAACTGAACTAGAACTGAACTAGAACTGAACTAGAACTGAACTAGAACTGAACTAGAACTGAACTAGAACTGAACTAGAACTGAACTAGAACTGAACTAGAACTGAACTAGAACTGAACTAGAACTGAACTAGAACTGAACTAGAACTGAACTAGAACTGAACTAGAACTGAACTAGAACTGAACTAGAACTGAACTAGAACTGAACTAGAACTGAACTAGAACTGAACTAGAACTGAACTAGAACTGAACTAGAACTGAACTAGAACTGAACTAGAACTGAACTAGAACTGAACTAGAACTGAACTAGAACTGAACTAGAACTGAACTAGAACTGAACTAGAACTGAACTAGAACTGAACTAGAACTGAACTAGAACTGAACTAGAACTGAACTAGAACTGAACTAGAACTGAACTAGAACTGAACTAGAACTGAACTAGAACTGAACTAGAACTGAACTAGAACTGAACTAGAACTGAACTAGAACTGAACTAGAACTGAACTAGAACTGAACTAGAACTGAACTAGAACTGAACTAGAACTGAACTAGAACTGAACTAGAACTGAACTAGAACTGAACTAGAACTGAACTAGAACTGAACTAGAACTGAACTAGAACTGAACTAGAACTGAACTAGAACTGAACTAGAACTGAACTAGAACTGAACTAGAACTGAACTAGAACTGAACTAGAACTGAACTAGAACTGAACTAGAACTGAACTAGAACTGAACTAGAACTGAACTAGAACTGAACTAGAACTGAACTAGAACTGAACTAGAACTGAACTAGAACTGAACTAGAACTGAACTAGAACTGAACTAGAACTGAACTAGAACTGAACTAGAACTGAACTAGAACTGAACTAGAACTGAACTAGAACTGAACTAGAACTGAACTAGAACTGAACTAGAACTGAACTAGAACTGAACTAGAACTGAACTAGAACTGAACTAGAACTGAACTAGAACTGAACTAGAACTGAACTAGAACTGAACTAGAACTGAACTAGAACTGAACTAGAACTGAACTAGAACTGAACTAGAACTGAACTAGAACTGAACTAGAACTGAACTAGAACTGAACTAGAACTGAACTAGAACTGAACTAGAACTGAACTAGAACTGAACTAGAACTGAACTAGAACTGAACTAGAACTGAACTAGAACTGAACTAGAACTGAACTAGAACTGAACTAGAACTGAACTAGAACTGAACTAGAACTGAACTAGAACTGAACTAGAACTGAACTAGAACTGAACTAGAACTGAACTAGAACTGAACTAGAACTGAACTAGAACTGAACTAGAACTGAACTAGAACTGAACTAGAACTGAACTAGAACTGAACTAGAACTGAACTAGAACTGAACTAGAACTGAACTAGAACTGAACTAGAACTGAACTAGAACTGAACTAGAACTGAACTAGAACTGAACTAGAACTGAACTAGAACTGAACTAGAACTGAACTAGAACTGAACTAGAACTGAACTAGAACTGAACTAGAACTGAACTAGAACTGAACTAGAACTGAACTAGAACTGAACTAGAACTGAACTAGAACTGAACTAGAACTGAACTAGAACTGAACTAGAACTGAACTAGAACTGAACTAGAACTGAACTAGAACTGAACTAGAACTGAACTAGAACTGAACTAGAACTGAACTAGAACTGAACTAGAACTGAACTAGAACTGAACTAGAACTGAACTAGAACTGAACTAGAACTGAACTAGAACTGAACTAGAACTGAACTAGAACTGAACTAGAACTGAACTAGAACTGAACTAGAACTGAACTAGAACTGAACTAGAACTGAACTAGAACTGAACTAGAACTGAACTAGAACTGAACTAGAACTGAACTAGAACTGAACTAGAACTGAACTAGAACTGAACTAGAACTGAACTAGAACTGAACTAGAACTGAACTAGAACTGAACTAGAACTGAACTAGAACTGAACTAGAACTGAACTAGAACTGAACTAGAACTGAACTAGAACTGAACTAGAACTGAACTAGAACTGAACTAGAACTGAACTAGAACTGAACTAGAACTGAACTAGAACTGAACTAGAACTGAACTAGAACTGAACTAGAACTGAACTAGAACTGAACTAGAACTGAACTAGAACTGAACTAGAACTGAACTAGAACTGAACTAGAACTGAACTAGAACTGAACTAGAACTGAACTAGAACTGAACTAGAACTGAACTAGAACTGAACTAGAACTGAACTAGAACTGAACTAGAACTGAACTAGAACTGAACTAGAACTGAACTAGAACTGAACTAGAACTGAACTAGAACTGAACTAGAACTGAACTAGAACTGAACTAGAACTGAACTAGAACTGAACTAGAACTGAACTAGAACTGAACTAGAACTGAACTAGAACTGAACTAGAACTGAACTAGAACTGAACTAGAACTGAACTAGAACTGAACTAGAACTGAACTAGAACTGAACTAGAACTGAACTAGAACTGAACTAGAACTGAACTAGAACTGAACTAGAACTGAACTAGAACTGAACTAGAACTGAACTAGAACTGAACTAGAACTGAACTAGAACTGAACTAGAACTGAACTAGAACTGAACTAGAACTGAACTAGAACTGAACTAGAACTGAACTAGAACTGAACTAGAACTGAACTAGAACTGAACTAGAACTGAACTAGAACTGAACTAGAACTGAACTAGAACTGAACTAGAACTGAACTAGAACTGAACTAGAACTGAACTAGAACTGAACTAGAACTGAACTAGAACTGAACTAGAACTGAACTAGAACTGAACTAGAACTGAACTAGAACTGAACTAGAACTGAACTAGAACTGAACTAGAACTGAACTAGAACTGAACTAGAACTGAACTAGAACTGAACTAGAACTGAACTAGAACTGAACTAGAACTGAACTAGAACTGAACTAGAACTGAACTAGAACTGAACTAGAACTGAACTAGAACTGAACTAGAACTGAACTAGAACTGAACTAGAACTGAACTAGAACTGAACTAGAACTGAACTAGAACTGAACTAGAACTGAACTAGAACTGAACTAGAACTGAACTAGAACTGAACTAGAACTGAACTAGAACTGAACTAGAACTGAACTAGAACTGAACTAGAACTGAACTAGAACTGAACTAGAACTGAACTAGAACTGAACTAGAACTGAACTAGAACTGAACTAGAACTGAACTAGAACTGAACTAGAACTGAACTAGAACTGAACTAGAACTGAACTAGAACTGAACTAGAACTGAACTAGAACTGAACTAGAACTGAACTAGAACTGAACTAGAACTGAACTAGAACTGAACTAGAACTGAACTAGAACTGAACTAGAACTGAACTAGAACTGAACTAGAACTGAACTAGAACTGAACTAGAACTGAACTAGAACTGAACTAGAACTGAACTAGAACTGAACTAGAACTGAACTAGAACTGAACTAGAACTGAACTAGAACTGAACTAGAACTGAACTAGAACTGAACTAGAACTGAACTAGAACTGAACTAGAACTGAACTAGAACTGAACTAGAACTGAACTAGAACTGAACTAGAACTGAACTAGAACTGAACTAGAACTGAACTAGAACTGAACTAGAACTGAACTAGAACTGAACTAGAACTGAACTAGAACTGAACTAGAACTGAACTAGAACTGAACTAGAACTGAACTAGAACTGAACTAGAACTGAACTAGAACTGAACTAGAACTGAACTAGAACTGAACTAGAACTGAACTAGAACTGAACTAGAACTGAACTAGAACTGAACTAGAACTGAACTAGAACTGAACTAGAACTGAACTAGAACTGAACTAGAACTGAACTAGAACTGAACTAGAACTGAACTAGAACTGAACTAGAACTGAACTAGAACTGAACTAGAACTGAACTAGAACTGAACTAGAACTGAACTAGAACTGAACTAGAACTGAACTAGAACTGAACTAGAACTGAACTAGAACTGAACTAGAACTGAACTAGAACTGAACTAGAACTGAACTAGAACTGAACTAGAACTGAACTAGAACTGAACTAGAACTGAACTAGAACTGAACTAGAACTGAACTAGAACTGAACTAGAACTGAACTAGAACTGAACTAGAACTGAACTAGAACTGAACTAGAACTGAACTAGAACTGAACTAGAACTGAACTAGAACTGAACTAGAACTGAACTAGAACTGAACTAGAACTGAACTAGAACTGAACTAGAACTGAACTAGAACTGAACTAGAACTGAACTAGAACTGAACTAGAACTGAACTAGAACTGAACTAGAACTGAACTAGAACTGAACTAGAACTGAACTAGAACTGAACTAGAACTGAACTAGAACTGAACTAGAACTGAACTAGAACTGAACTAGAACTGAACTAGAACTGAACTAGAACTGAACTAGAACTGAACTAGAACTGAACTAGAACTGAACTAGAACTGAACTAGAACTGAACTAGAACTGAACTAGAACTGAACTAGAACTGAACTAGAACTGAACTAGAACTGAACTAGAACTGAACTAGAACTGAACTAGAACTGAACTAGAACTGAACTAGAACTGAACTAGAACTGAACTAGAACTGAACTAGAACTGAACTAGAACTGAACTAGAACTGAACTAGAACTGAACTAGAACTGAACTAGAACTGAACTAGAACTGAACTAGAACTGAACTAGAACTGAACTAGAACTGAACTAGAACTGAACTAGAACTGAACTAGAACTGAACTAGAACTGAACTAGAACTGAACTAGAACTGAACTAGAACTGAACTAGAACTGAACTAGAACTGAACTAGAACTGAACTAGAACTGAACTAGAACTGAACTAGAACTGAACTAGAACTGAACTAGAACTGAACTAGAACTGAACTAGAACTGAACTAGAACTGAACTAGAACTGAACTAGAACTGAACTAGAACTGAACTAGAACTGAACTAGAACTGAACTAGAACTGAACTAGAACTGAACTAGAACTGAACTAGAACTGAACTAGAACTGAACTAGAACTGAACTAGAACTGAACTAGAACTGAACTAGAACTGAACTAGAACTGAACTAGAACTGAACTAGAACTGAACTAGAACTGAACTAGAACTGAACTAGAACTGAACTAGAACTGAACTAGAACTGAACTAGAACTGAACTAGAACTGAACTAGAACTGAACTAGAACTGAACTAGAACTGAACTAGAACTGAACTAGAACTGAACTAGAACTGAACTAGAACTGAACTAGAACTGAACTAGAACTGAACTAGAACTGAACTAGAACTGAACTAGAACTGAACTAGAACTGAACTAGAACTGAACTAGAACTGAACTAGAACTGAACTAGAACTGAACTAGAACTGAACTAGAACTGAACTAGAACTGAACTAGAACTGAACTAGAACTGAACTAGAACTGAACTAGAACTGAACTAGAACTGAACTAGAACTGAACTAGAACTGAACTAGAACTGAACTAGAACTGAACTAGAACTGAACTAGAACTGAACTAGAACTGAACTAGAACTGAACTAGAACTGAACTAGAACTGAACTAGAACTGAACTAGAACTGAACTAGAACTGAACTAGAACTGAACTAGAACTGAACTAGAACTGAACTAGAACTGAACTAGAACTGAACTAGAACTGAACTAGAACTGAACTAGAACTGAACTAGAACTGAACTAGAACTGAACTAGAACTGAACTAGAACTGAACTAGAACTGAACTAGAACTGAACTAGAACTGAACTAGAACTGAACTAGAACTGAACTAGAACTGAACTAGAACTGAACTAGAACTGAACTAGAACTGAACTAGAACTGAACTAGAACTGAACTAGAACTGAACTAGAACTGAACTAGAACTGAACTAGAACTGAACTAGAACTGAACTAGAACTGAACTAGAACTGAACTAGAACTGAACTAGAACTGAACTAGAACTGAACTAGAACTGAACTAGAACTGAACTAGAACTGAACTAGAACTGAACTAGAACTGAACTAGAACTGAACTAGAACTGAACTAGAACTGAACTAGAACTGAACTAGAACTGAACTAGAACTGAACTAGAACTGAACTAGAACTGAACTAGAACTGAACTAGAACTGAACTAGAACTGAACTAGAACTGAACTAGAACTGAACTAGAACTGAACTAGAACTGAACTAGAACTGAACTAGAACTGAACTAGAACTGAACTAGAACTGAACTAGAACTGAACTAGAACTGAACTAGAACTGAACTAGAACTGAACTAGAACTGAACTAGAACTGAACTAGAACTGAACTAGAACTGAACTAGAACTGAACTAGAACTGAACTAGAACTGAACTAGAACTGAACTAGAACTGAACTAGAACTGAACTAGAACTGAACTAGAACTGAACTAGAACTGAACTAGAACTGAACTAGAACTGAACTAGAACTGAACTAGAACTGAACTAGAACTGAACTAGAACTGAACTAGAACTGAACTAGAACTGAACTAGAACTGAACTAGAACTGAACTAGAACTGAACTAGAACTGAACTAGAACTGAACTAGAACTGAACTAGAACTGAACTAGAACTGAACTAGAACTGAACTAGAACTGAACTAGAACTGAACTAGAACTGAACTAGAACTGAACTAGAACTGAACTAGAACTGAACTAGAACTGAACTAGAACTGAACTAGAACTGAACTAGAACTGAACTAGAACTGAACTAGAACTGAACTAGAACTGAACTAGAACTGAACTAGAACTGAACTAGAACTGAACTAGAACTGAACTAGAACTGAACTAGAACTGAACTAGAACTGAACTAGAACTGAACTAGAACTGAACTAGAACTGAACTAGAACTGAACTAGAACTGAACTAGAACTGAACTAGAACTGAACTAGAACTGAACTAGAACTGAACTAGAACTGAACTAGAACTGAACTAGAACTGAACTAGAACTGAACTAGAACTGAACTAGAACTGAACTAGAACTGAACTAGAACTGAACTAGAACTGAACTAGAACTGAACTAGAACTGAACTAGAACTGAACTAGAACTGAACTAGAACTGAACTAGAACTGAACTAGAACTGAACTAGAACTGAACTAGAACTGAACTAGAACTGAACTAGAACTGAACTAGAACTGAACTAGAACTGAACTAGAACTGAACTAGAACTGAACTAGAACTGAACTAGAACTGAACTAGAACTGAACTAGAACTGAACTAGAACTGAACTAGAACTGAACTAGAACTGAACTAGAACTGAACTAGAACTGAACTAGAACTGAACTAGAACTGAACTAGAACTGAACTAGAACTGAACTAGAACTGAACTAGAACTGAACTAGAACTGAACTAGAACTGAACTAGAACTGAACTAGAACTGAACTAGAACTGAACTAGAACTGAACTAGAACTGAACTAGAACTGAACTAGAACTGAACTAGAACTGAACTAGAACTGAACTAGAACTGAACTAGAACTGAACTAGAACTGAACTAGAACTGAACTAGAACTGAACTAGAACTGAACTAGAACTGAACTAGAACTGAACTAGAACTGACCTTGATTTTTAATAAAAAATTCATAAATTTAAAGTACATTTCATATTTGAATGATGCATCCATTAGTCATTAACCTTTTGTTAGAGTTTCCGTTTCCTCAAATTGATGATAATTATTCTACTTGCCACCGAGTGTTTTTAAAATATTTAATTTCCCTTTGAATAAATAAATTTCTATTAACATATTTAATGAAAACAAATAACGAAAATTAATAAAAAGCCTTTAACAAAAATAAATATTATTATTTTTTTTTTTTGCTTTTCGTGAACCGCATTTCTTTTTTGATACCAAAACCCTTTTTATTCAGTCGTCAATTGTTTGTTTTACTTATTTTTTATGTTAAACGCCGCTGAAAAATAAAAAGCACAAACAACCAAAATAAAAAAAAACTCGGAAAAATCATCATCATCAGCATAAAGTTACTTTGTTTTCAAAAGAGTTTTTGTATGTCACGCATACCAAAACGATTTTTTACGCTTAACTGTAAGAATGAGTAAAAAATGTAGCAATGTTTTGCAGTCAAAAATGAAATTGTAAAAAATTGTCAAATAAAAAAACCCAAGAATAAAATTTTTTAACAAATTTTGCTTCACCTTCCATTAAACTCAAGCTTTTTTGAGGAAAAACTTTTTATATTTAATTTGACAGTACCTGAAGTTGAGTTTAAGACTTAATAGTAGGAAGATTTTACGTTTTGTGGAATTTAGAATAATTCATTGGAATTGTATTATATGTTTGTAGATTTGACCGTATCGATCGCTATGCGAATGAAAATCGATGTTATTAGTCTTTCAATATTAATTATAGATTCGGTTCATAAACGCCTGAGATAATACCAAATTCGTTGTATCTAAAATTTTAAGGAACTTTCGACTTGTATTTATTTAAGCCACCATTAATTTCCCTAAACGATTTTTAAATCATGTTGTTCATATCTAAAGAGGAACACTAAATGAAGTATGTAATAATTAAATTTGTACTTTTTAATGGATTTATATAAATTTTACTTCAGGTGAAATTTAAGAATTTTAATTTGGTTTCCACCTTTACAATAACGATGGCGGTTTTATCTGTAAAAAGAACATAAAATACTTTTACTCCTTGTTGGAGCAGAGTAAAAATGTCTTAAATCCACTTTTCATATTTTGCGCGATTTTTGATTCATAAACACTTTATAACAAAATATAATTTAATTTCCTTAATACTGGCTCAAAAAGCGATGTCCGTCTGTCTGTCTGTTGAAATCACGATAACGCCTAAACGAAAGAGCTAGCTCACTGAAACTTAGTAAAAACATTCTTCATCTATGAGAAAATTTTGGTATTAAAATTGGGCAAAATCGGTTAACATTTGACCATAGCTCCCCTATAACCTCGCCTATTCTAATCGTATATTTACTAATAAATAACAAACTATAATAGCTATGATGATAAAATTTGGTGCATAGAAGTTCTGCATAGACCCTAGGCAGCATACGAAATATCATCAAAATCGGTTCACATTTAGATATAGCTCCCATACAAAATATTTATGAAAACAGCCTAGATTTACCTAAAATACACTTAAATGCCAATAAATCTAAAAGTATAACAGATATACAGGGGTGTCATAGAAACCAATTTCATTGGTATTGGTTTTGAAAACGACAAAAAAATTAAATTGGTGTCATGAATTCCAATATTAATGTTCGAGCTACATTTTCTATTGGTTTTATGTGTCACAGATAATAATATTATTGGTTTAGTATTGGAAATAAACCAAGCAACTTACAGTTAACAGACTTCATATCAAAATTGGTCTATCAATTTAAAACAAAGGCGTTACTGGCCAACTGGTGCCTTTTTCGATTTAAAGATCCACTAAGAACAGATTTTTGAAAATTTGGCCTTGTGGGGGATAAAAAAGGGAAAATTCAATAACGCTATAATTCCCAAACTAAAAACAATAGAACCAAAATTGAAATCGAGTTTGGATCAGTTACAAAAGTAATAAAATATAACAGTACAAGCGGTAAGTATTTTTCGAAAAAAGGGTAGAAAAAGAGAAAAAATATGTTTGGTACTTTTTTGCTTTAACTTTCAAATAAAAAGAGATGCGTAAAAAGTTTACATAGCATTTTTTATCCTATAATAAGATAAAAACAAGTTTTGGTACTTTTTGTCTTTTGTCTTTGGAATCAATGAACCGTATCGACAAACATAAAAAAATATCAAAAATGGGGAAATTGTAAGGCTAGAATATTCTTTGTGTGGAGGTACTGGCGAAGCAAATGGATATCAACATATTTGTTTGCAATTTAATGAATATCGCATGTAAGTGACAATCGTCCTTTGATTGGTTGTGGTTTGTTTCTTGGTGTAGGTAGATTACATTTTGTCCAGTCCGCAATTCGATCAATTCATGATGTTGGGGTATAAAAGCTTCATTTGTCCAAATAGCAGCGTTTTCTTTATACCTATACCACAAACATCGCAAAAAACTGAAAGTTTTTCTTCAAATTATTTTCTTTAATAATTTTTATTTTATTTTTTTAGTTGATTTTTGATGTTTCAAAAAAAATAAATAATAAAGAATTGATTCGAACATTTTGTTTGATTTAAAACCAATAATAACAAAACCGACTTGGTTTCATGACACCAAATATAACCAGTATTGGTTTTCAAAACCGAGAAATTTAAAAACTGACTTGGTTTCTATGACACCTCTGATAACCACTAAATTTAGCACAAAAAGTCTTATATCAATGCCAGCCAGTGTGCAAAATTTTGTTGCAATCGGTCACCATTTGACCTAGCTCCCATATAAAAAACTTACGAAAACACAAAAATTCAAAAAGAAAAGGGGATTTATGTCCGTCTGTCCGTCAGATAAAATCGTGATAGCTCCTTAACTTCAAAAGCTAGTAAGACTAAATTAAGCACAAGGAAGTCCTATGTCAATGTGAGCCAGTGTGCAACATTTTGTCACAATCGTTCACCAGTTGGCCATGGCTCCCATATAAAAAACTTACGGAAGCACAAAAATACATAAAGAAAAGGTTGTTTATGTCCGTCTGTCCGTCAGATAAAAGCACGATAGCGCCTTAACGAAAAGAGCTAGAGGGACAAAAGTATTTTGGATATCTTGAAAAAGATGTGTGTTGAAAATGGACCAAATCGGTTCAAATTTAGTTAGAGCTCCCATATAACCCCGCCCCGCGAAACACATTAATGCTGATAAATTGAATACAATTGTAATAGCTATGACGATTAAATTTAAAATAGGGAAGTTTTATGCAATTTTTGATCAGTTTATCAAATTTTATAGGAATCAGTCCATATTTGACTTTAGCTTTCATATAAAAAACACTCACGGAAACCAAAAATTTTAGCAAACTCCAGTTAAAAGCTATTAAATTAGAAACTATGATATTTATGGCCACTAAATTTTGCATAACTAAATTTGAATAAGCTCTATATATATACCAGCCAGTGTGTAAAATTTTGATACAATCGGTCAACATTTGGCTATAATTCTTATATACAGTGGTCGGCATATTTATTTTGACATATTATTTCTTTTTCTTCTTTTTTATTTTTGTTCCATTAAAATTAAAAATAAAAACACTTTTCACATTTTTAACGTTTTTGTAATATTTTTTTAATTGAAACTAAAAAGTCGAAGATTCAGTATAAGGCACAAGTATTTTGACATGTTTTTGCATTGCATATTAACAAATTGGGAACTTCAAGGTCGACAAAAATTAAGAATAATTATTTGGATTAATATAAAATGTATCCACCATTAGTATTTTATACTTTTTGGAGGCGATTTGGAACGGAATTCATCAAAGGTTGAAAAAACTTCCTAGAAATCTATTTCCAAGCTTTTGTGAAAAATTACAAAAAAATTAAAAATGTGAAAAGTGTTTGTGTTCTAATAAATTACAATATTTGTTGCAATTTTAACTGTTTTTACTTATTTTTTTAATAACATTACACCAGAAGTAATAAAACAAGAAATATAAATGCTATGTCAAAATAAATATAACATCCCCCTTTTATATCTACAATCAAAAAGATTTGGAGGTACATTCATTATATTAAGATTGCACCTATGAAATTATATAGGCATCAATCAATGTTCAGCCCAGACTTTATATATGATGAATGCATTAGGAACTCATAAAGAAATATATGGACCAGCCGTATTACTATTAACGTATTTAGCCTAACTACATATTAAGCACAACGAAAAGTATTTAACAATTTATTAACGTAAAACTATATCCGGTTATGAGACCGAGTTTTGATCAAAGTAAATACTGGGGAAACCACTAAAATATTTTTAAATGTTGAACTTTAAAGCTACGGCAACCGATTTTAGTCCAAAGGTTTCACCAACGATACCAATTAGCTTTGCGATTTTTTCAGTTTTGGTCCAGATTTTGAATTAGCTGCACCCTGTTTCTGAATTTAACACAACTTGATGGTGGGTATATAAGATTCGGCACAGCCGAATATAACACTCTTACTTGTTTTGTATAAAATTATATTTTTATTTTAAAAATTTTAAAATGAATTTATGAAACTTCAAATGGTGTCTGCGACTACAATATCGGCTATGTGTTTTTTCCCTCAATACCTAGAACATCAACATAGTAAATCAAAATTGTACTTAATGTGATAGTAATTATATAGTATCCTACTTTATTTCTCTAGGAACTAGTAAAATATAGTTAAACTGTTAGATATGAAGATACACATGCGATAAAATGTACTTACATTTTTACACATAACTCATATTGTCGGCGCACCGACAAAAAAAGGGAAAACTTAACATAATGTTTGTTCCCGTACTCTAACGAAACTACACAAAACAGTCCGAAGTTGTCAGAAATTATTTAAAAAGCAACAATTTGTATTAAAAATTTTGTACGGGAACAAGTTTGAGTAAGTTTGGGTAGTTTCGTTAGAGTGCGGGAACAAACATATAATATGGTAGCTTTATTTTTATTGAAATGTCAGAACCCTTAGAATTGTGAGAAAGTGAAATTAAATTTAGTAACTTGAAGTAAAATTCCCTTCATTATAATCTACCTTGGTTATTACCTATTAGCCAGAAACCCGGGCAACAACTGCATCCCGATAAAAATTTTAGTTTTTTGTTAATTTTTCTTTCGTTAGAGTTAGCGTGTTTACCCTGAACACCTACTACATACCATTTACTGAAATTTAGAAGAAAGTAAGTGTCATACAAATTTGATATCAATTTTTTAATTGATTATTTACTTACCTCAAGTAAATATACCAAAAACAATGAAAAAAACTAATATTTATTTTTAAATTACTTAAGCCCTTTTGTAAAACAGCTAACGATATATTCCATGTTCTGTTGACTTTAAAAAAAGTTTTTGTTTTTAAATAATTCACATTTCATTTGTGTGTTTGTGTCTAAAAGCCTGAAAAGAAGGTCTGTCTGTCGGCCTGTCACCCGCTTAATCCCTATTCTTGTCCTGTCTAAGAGAGTGTAGTTCAAGTGTGAGCCTTGAGTATATGTTAATACATGAATGTGTAAAGTTGTGTGTCTGGATGTGTGTGTGTATATGTGTGCTAAAAGGTGTAAACATTTTTTAATACCATTTTCATTACGTGTTTCCTGTTCGTGCGTTGTTAATAATGCTGTTGTTTATGTCGTTATCCTGCATAAAAAACCATTAAGTCCTCTGAAATGTTATGCGTTTTTTTCTCGTCTTTTTTTGTTGTTGTTAAGTTTTCCTTTTGCTCTTTGTTTGACATTGTTAATGCCTTTGTTTGCTTAATACTTCATCCTTTAAGGTTTATCAGTTCAAAATTATACCTGTATTTGTATATTCTGTTGTTTTTTTTTTGTGATATTTAAAAATTTTTGCTTTTCGTTTAAGCATATTTCTTAATTATATTTTATTATTTTTATTTCATTAACTCATTAAGGTATTGCGTAGGTTATATATATATGTATCTTTCTGCTTTTAGATGTTAACATCTCTTTTTTTCCACTCTAATTATATTATTTACATTAATTAATATATTTGATTAGGAAAAGTTTTAAAAAATGATCTGTTAATGTGTTTAATCGCTTGAGAAAATGAAGTCTTGGCACGTGTCTAATTGTCATTAAGCTGAAAAAATTTTGAAAAGCGAAAATATTAGAATATATTAATTTTTAGAAAAAAACATCAAAAAACGTTTTAGTCATATTTAAAAAAATTAAGCTATTTTTTTAAGGATTTAAACTGATATATATCTTCATTTGTAAAAACATGCATATGATTATGAGTTTTTTGATCAAAATTGGGGTGAATATCTTTATCTTTATAAAAGAACTTTAGAAAAATATAACAACTGAAACTTAGTAGAAACATTCTTCATCTATGAGAAAATTTGAAATTGGAAATTGGGCAAAATCGGTTAACATTTGACCACAGCTCCCGTATAACCTCGTCTAGGCTAATCGCATATTTGCTAATAAATGACAAATTATAACAGCTATGATGACAAAATTTGGAAGAAGTAGAAGTCGTAGATGTTTTACATAAGAACTAGACAGCATATAAAATCTCATCGAAATCTGTTCACATTTAACCATAGCTCCCATATAAAAAACTTACGGAAACATCCTAAATTCCACCTGAAATTCACTTAAATGCCAATAAATTATAAACTGTAATAGCTTTGGCCACTTAGTTTAGCACAAGGAAGTCTTATGTGAATGCCAGCCAGTGTGCTAAATTTTGTTAAAATCGGTCACCATTTGACCATAGCTCCCATATAAAAAACTTACAGAAACACAAAAATACAAAAAGAAAAGGGGGTTTATGTCCGTCTGTCCGTTAGATTAAAGCGCGACAGCTCCTTAACTACAAAAGCTACAGAGACAAAATTTTACAAAACTATTTTGAATATGTAACAAAAGTTGTGTACTGAAAATGGGCGAAATCGGTTTACATTTAGTTAAAGCTCCCATATAACCCCGCCCCGGCAAACACAAGAATGCTGATAAATTGAGTACTATTGTAATAGCTATGATGACTAAATTTAGAGTAGAGAAATTGTATGCAACTATTGGTCAGTATGTCAAATTTTATAAGAATCGGTCCATATTTGACTATAGCTTTCATATAAAAAACACTCCCGGAAACCAAAAAATATTTAGCAAGGACCAGTTGAAAGCTACTAAATTAGAAAAAATAAGCTTTATATAAATACCAGCCAGTGTGTGAAATTTTGTATCAATCAGTCAACATTTGGCTATAATTCTTATATATTTATATATTGCATCCCCTTTTTTATATCTACAATCAAAAAGAGTCGGAGATACAAGCAGCATTTTAAGATTATGTATATGGTAGATGCCAGAGAACTTCAAAATCACGGGATTTCTTGATTTCATTCAGCACAAAAATTTTTGTTCATTTTAAAGAATAAAGAAAAATTCAACGTGATTAAAAATCATATTCATTCTACTGTATAATCAAATTCTGATTTTGTGAATAATTAACAAAAGCATTTTATGAACAAGTTCGCACAGGCAAGAGAAGGGCTTGCAGTAAATTCATCGTGTCCAAACGATCTTATTCTCATTAACACACACAACATGTTTGAACCGAACGTCTATATGAATTGAGCAATATAATATGCCAACAATACAAACAACATTTACAATTCAACATTGATAAGTGAGCTTATTTGAATTTTTCATCATTTTGAATTTGTTTATCAAAGGCAAAATTAGAAGGAATACGCATTGGAAAATGCACAGTGGTTTATAAGATTTTTTTTTATTAGTTTGGTAACTTTTTAATTGACGTAGTAAATAGAGAAAAATGTGAATGTATAATTATTATATATATTATATAACAATTATATAACATTCTAATTGTATAATTGAATAGAGCAATAAGAGTTATTCAGAAAAATATATATATATACACAGTGAGATGGAATATATAGAAAAATTATTTTTATGCTAAACATTTAATCGTTTTTATAGAAAATATTTTATTTTTTAAGTAAAAAATACGTTTATATTTTCTTTATAGAAAAAGTAAGTTTTTCTATAGAAAAAGTAAGTTTTTCTATAGAAAAAGTAAGTTTTTCAATAGAAAAAGTAAGTTTTTCTATAGAAAAAGTAAGTTTTTCTATGGAAAAAGTAAGTTTTTCTATAGAAAAAGTAAGTTTTTCAATAGAAAAAGTAAGTTTTTCTATAGAAAAAGTAAGTTTTTCAATAGAAAAAGTAAGTTTTTCTATAGAAAAAGTAAGTTTTTCTATAGAAAAAGTAAGTTTTTCTATAGAAAAAGTAAGTTTTTCTATAGAAAAAGTAAGTTTTTCTATAGAAAACGTAAGTTTTTCTATAGAAAACGTAAGTTTTTCTATAGAAAACGTAAGTTTTTCTATAAAAAACGTAAGTTTTTCTATAAAAAAATTAAATTAACATTTTCTTACAAAAATTACCTATTTTGTCTAGGCAATACGAATAGACATCAAAAACCAATGTAAACTAAAATAAAAAAAAGATCTTACCTTTGAACAAATTCATACACAATGATTTCTTGCTTTTTGCATTTCAATGTTTATCAGATTTTTGTATGTTTAGTGGAAAAGCAAAGCACACGAATGGACAAGTTTGATTCGACCTATGACAAAAATAAGACTGTATTCAACATGCGAGTTGTTCGATTGCCTTAAAATGAACAACATGTATACAAGTTCGAACAAGTTTGATTAATTCATTCACTCCCAGTTTAAAGAAAATCATTTTCAATGAAGGGAAATATGTTCGGTTGCTTTAAAATGAACAGCAAAAGAGTGTGTGTAGGCAAGTTTGATCTTTTACAAATAAAAGACAAGTTTTTTGTGCCTTTGTTATTGTTGAATGTTTTTTAATCAGCAAGTGAAGTTCTCTGGTAGATGCATTAGGAACTCCTAACAAAATATATGGACCTGTCGTATTACTATCAACTTCTTTATCATAACTAAATATTAAGCTAAACGAAAAGTACTTAACAACTTATTAATGTAAAACCATACCCGGTTATGACAACAAAATTTTTTTTCAAACTAAATAAATACTAGGGAAACCACTAACATACTTTTGAATGTTGAACTATAAAGCTTCTGCCACCGAAGTTATTCCAAATATTTTACCAACAATACCAACTAGCGTAACAACTTTTTTCCAATTTGGTCCACGTTTTAAATTTGCTGCACCCTCGTAGATATATGAGATATGTTTCTAAATTTAACAAACTTTTTCTATATAAATGTTATTATTTGTATTTGAGAATACTCTTATTCATATTCCCCAAAGTTATATTTCAATATACATTTTTCCTAAATAAATATTAAAATATCGATGGCTTTATATAAAAAGGCCTAACTCGATTTTTTGTTACTTTACAGGAGAAGCAAAAAAGTTAAAAAAAATTCTTAAAATTTTTAGATACAACAAAAATTTTATACAATTTTTAATAAAAAAGCAATACATTTTATTGGTCAGTTATCATTAAAATTGTTTTATTTTATTTTAAATTCTACAGTTTTCATTAAGTTTTTTCCTTCTCCTGTAAAGTAACAAAAAATCGAGTTAGTTCTTTTTTATATTAAGCCATTGATATACACAAATTTAAATAAAATACATGCATATATCTTTAAATACTGAGTATCATTTAAGTCTACTTAAACCAAGGACACTGACAACCCATAGTTTTTAATATAAAGATTAACACAAATATATTAAAGTATGACCACAGTTGAACCGCAAAATAAAATAGAAAAAGGACATCAGTAAACAAATTTTCTCTAACATACACTCATTAGGAACGTCCCTGAAAATTTCGCAATTTTGTGATTTATAGATAGTATAAGTCAAAAGTCTTTGTCCTACAATTACTATGAGCTTAACCCAAAAATTTCTTATTTTATACAAAATTTTTCTAAAAAATTCTCATTTGTATAGGAAACTTTTCAAAAACTTCTTATTTTTATAAGAAATTTTTCAAAAATTTCTTAGTTTAATAGGAAATTTTTAAAAAAATTCTTAGTTTAATAGGAAATTTTTCAAAAATTTCTTATTTTGATAGGAATTTTTTAAAAAATTTCTCATTTTTATAGAAAATTTTTCAAAAATGTCTTTTTCTTTTGGAAATTTTTCAAAAATTTTTAATTTTTATCGGGAATTTTTTAAATAATTTCTTATTTTCATAGGAAAATTTTCAAAAATTTCTTATTTTTAGAGAACATTTTTCAAAAATTTCTTATTTTTATAGGAAATTTTTTAAAAATGTCTTATTTTTAAAAGAAGCTTTTCGAAAATTTCTTATTTTTATAGAAAATTTTTGAAAAATTTCTTATTTTTATAGAAAATTTTTTAAAATTTACTTATTTCTTATTTTAACAATAAACTTTTCAAAAACTTCTTATTTATAAAAGAAATTTTTCAAAAATTTATTACTTTTGTAGGAAATTTTTCAAAAATTTCTTTTTTATGAAAAGTTTTCAAAAAGTTCTCGTTTTTATTGGAAATTTTTTTAAATTTTCTAATTTTTATAGGAAAGTTTTAAAAAATTTCTTATTTTTAAAGGAAATTCTTAAAAATTTCTTATTTTTTTTAGGAAATTTTTTAAAAATTTCTTATTTTTATACGAAATTTTTAAAAAAATTCTATTTCTATAGGAAATTTTTCAAAAATTTCCTATTTTTATAGGAAATTTTTCAAAAATTTCTTATTTTTATAATAAAGTTTTCAACAATTTCTCGTTTTTATAGGAAATTTTTTAAATTTTTCTTATTTTTATAGGAAAGTTTTGAAAAATTTCTTATTTTTATAAGAAATTTTTAAAAAATTTCTCATTTTTATAGCAAATTTTCTAAAAATAGGTTATTTCTATTGGAAATTTTCCAAAAATTTATTATCTTTATATTTAATTTTTATTTTTTTTTATTTTTTTAAGAAAATTTTCAAAAATTCCTTATTTTTATAGGAATTTTTTCAAAAAATTTCTTTTTTTTATAGGAAATTTTTCAAAAGTTTCTTATATTTATAAGAAGCTCTTTAAAAATTTTTCATTTTTATGGGAAATTGTTCAAAAATGTCTTATTTTTAAGAGAAATTTTTCAAAAATTTCTTACTTTTATAGGAAATTTTTCAAAAATTTCTTATTTTTATAGCAAATTTTTCAAAAATTTCTTATTTTTATTTTAAATTCTTAAAAAAATTCTTTGTTTTATAGGAAATTTATAAAAGTTTTTTTTTTATAGGAAACTTTTCAAAAATTACTTATTTTTATAGGAAATTTTCAAAAAATTTTTATTTTTTAAGGAAATTTTTCAAAAGTTTTTAATTTTTACAGGAAAGTTTTCATAAATTTGTTATTTTTATAGGAAATTTTTGAAAAATTTCTTAATTTTATAGTAAATTTTTTAAAGTTTACTTATTTCTATAGGAAGGTTTTCAAAAATTTCTTATTCCTATAGGAAATTTTTAAAAATTTCTTATTTTTTTTTGGAAATATTTTAAAAATTTCTTATTTTTATAGGAAATTTTTAAAAAATTTCTTATTTTTATAGGAAATTTTTCAAAAATTTCTTAATTTTATAGGAAATTTTTCAATTTTTTTTTTTTTATAGGAAATTTTTCAAAAAATTTTTATTTCTATAGGAAATTTTTCTAAAATGTCCTATTCTTATATGAAATTTTTTCCAAAATTTCTTATTTTTATAGGAATTTTTTTCAAAATTTTCTTATTTTTAAAGGAAATTTTTCAAAACTTTCTTATTTTTAAACAAAATTTTTAAAAAATTTCTCATTTTTATAGGAAATGTTTTAAACATTTCTTTCTTTTATAGGAAATTTTTAAAAAATTTCTTATTTTTATAGGAAATTGTTCAAAAATTTCTTATATATATAAGAAATTTTCAAAAAATGTCTTAGCGTTATAAGATTTTCTTTTTCTTTTTGTTATATGAAACTTTTCAAAAATCTATTATTTTTATAGAAAATTTTTCAAAAATGTCTTTTTTTATAGGAAATTTAAAAAAAAAATTTTATTTTTATCGGGAATTTTTTCATAATTTCTTATTTTCATAGGAAATGTTTCAAAAATATCTAATTTTTATAGGAAATTTATTAAAAATTTCTTATTTTTAAAGAACGTTTTTCAATTTTATAGTAAACTTTTCCAAAACATCCTTATTTCTATAGGAAAATTTTTAAAATAGGATTTTTTTTAATTTCTTATTTTTATAAGAATTTTTTTTTAATTTCTTATTTTTACAGGATTTTTTTTTTTTAATTTCTTATTTTTATAGGAAATTTTTCAAAAATATCTTATTTTTATAGGAAATTTTTCAAAAATTTCTTATTTTTATAGGAAATTTTTCAAAAATTTCTTATTTTTATAGGAAATTTTTCAAAAATTTCTTATTTTTATAGGAAATTTTTCAAAAATTTCTTATTTTTATAGGAAATTTTTCAAAAATTTCTTATTTTTAAAGGAAATTTTTCAAACATTTTTTCAAAAATTTCTTATTTTAATAGGAAAGTTTTCAAAAATTGCTTATTTTTATAGGAAATTTTTCAAAAATTTCTTATTTTGTTAGGAAATTTTCAAAAAATGTCCTATATTTTTTTAGGAAATTTTTCAAAAATTTCTTATTTTTAAAAGGAAAATTAGAACTAAATGATGTTATGTAGGCACAAGGGAGTCTTTATGAGACAGTTTAAGTTTCTGAACACTTTCCGATTATATTGGTGTGTTCACAAAATTCGTTCAGTTTTACCGTGGCTATAGTTTTTCCAAATATAGTGCTTTCATTCAGGATTTTCTAAAGGTTATCGTAAGGAAAATTATCTTTTTAAAAATATTTTTCTTTAATAGAAAATTTAGAATAGAATAAAGTTTTGACATAAAATTTAAACAAGAAATATTCACCACACTTTTGGCTATATTTTTGCCGAACATAGGTAGGAGATAGTTTTAAGCATTGACTAGCTATTTGGCTGATGACACCTTTTAACACACTTAAAAAAATAGGTCATCAAATTGGCCTAATTGAGCATAGAGTTTAACAACAATTCGATGATAGAATCGAACCTATATTGTCACGTCATTGCACATTTCAAAAAGTATCGCATGGTGTATATTTTAAAATTTTTTGGGCTAATGCGGCACGCCTTCCCCTATTGTAATCTACCTAAAAATTTCATAACATGTTTTTGCATTATGGTAAGATTTAGAATTTTTGTAAAATAATGTTTAATATTATAATATTGTACAAATGTATGTATACCCTTTCCCCTGTTATTTTATATAAAGTCTAAAATCTTGTGTTATCACATCAAGCACACTTAGCCGTATACTTAATATGATCTTCAAATAATTATATATAAAGTATACGCAGTTCATAAATTCTCATGCATTCAAATTGCACATGAAATTTCACTAGAATTTATTAAAAATTGCTTTCCAAAATTTTCTTTTAATAAAAGTTCACCCTTTTTGAAAGCAAGTAAATAAAAAAAGTAATATTTCAATATTTAAGTAGTATGATACAAATATGTATGAATATTTGCTTAACTCAAAATGTTTAATAAAACTGCTTTTTACTTATATAAAATATGTATTAATAAAATGTAAAATTAGAAATTTTCAAAATATATATTTTATTTATTTGGAATTTATGTAAATTTATTTATATAAGAGCAAGACTTAAGAGCTTTAGTTGGTAAAAATAAGTACTAACTGAAATGTGAATTAAAGTAAAATTTATTTGCATAATTCATGGAATTATGGGAAATTGTATGAAAACAGAAAACCAACAAAATTTTTCGACAGTTAAAAATTATGATTTTTATACAAAGAACACCTTTTCATTCAATTTTGCTCAAATTTATTTTAATGTGTGTATTTTTATACCCACCATCAAAAAGAACGGGGGTATATTGAGATTGTCATTCCGTTTGTAATTTCCTTAATATTGGCTCAAAAAAAAAAAAAAAAAACAATATATATTCTGATTCCTTATGAAATTCTATGACGATTGAGCGATGTCCGTCTGTCTGTCCGTCTGTATGTCCGTCTTTCTGTCCGTCTGTCTGTCTGTCTGTCTGTCTGTCTGTCTGTCTGTCTGTCTGTCTGTCTGTCTGTCTGTCTGTCTGTCTGTCTGTCTGTCTATCTATCTGTCTGTCTGTCTGTCTGTCTGTCTGTCTGTCTGTCTGTCTGTCTGTCTGTCTGTCTGTCTGTCTGTCCGTCTGTCTGTCTGTCTGTCTGTCTGTCTGTCTGTCTGTCTGTCTCTCTGTCTGTCTGTCTGTCTGTCTGTCTGCCTGTCTGTCTGTCTGTCTGTCTGTCTGTCTGTCTGTCTGTCTGTCTGTCTGTCTGTCTGTCTGTCTGTCTGTCTGTCTGTCTGTCTGTCTGTCTGTCTGTCTGTCTGTCTGTCTGTCTGTCTGTCTGTCTGTCTGTCTGTCTGTCTGTCTGTCTGTCTGTCTGTCTGTCTGTCTGTCTGTCTGTCTGTCTGTCTGTCTGTCTGTCTGTCTGTCTGTCTGTCTGTCTGTCTGTCTGTCTGTCTGTCTGTCTGTCTGTCTGTCCGTCTGTCCGTCTGTCTGTCCGTCTGTCTGTCTGTACGTCCGTCATTCTGTCCGTCTGTTTGTCTGTTGAAATCACGATAACGCCTAAACGAAAGGAGCTAGCTCACTAAAACTTAGGAAAAACATTTTTCATCTATGAGAAAATTTTGGTATTACAATTGGGCAAAATCTGTTAACATTTGACCATAGCTCCCGTATAATCTCGCCTACGCTAATCGCTTATTTGCTAATAACTAACAAACTATAATAGCTATTATGATAAAATTTGGTATATAAATAGAAGTTTTGCATAAGCCCTAGGCAGCGTATAAAAATTCATCAAAATCGGTTCACATTTAGTCATAGCTCCCATACAAAAAACTTACGGAAACAGCCAAAATTTCACTTGAAATACACTTAACTGCCAATAAATCTAAAACTATAACAGGTATAACCACTAAATTCAGCACGAGGAGGTCTTATGTCAATGCCAACCAGTCTGCAATTTGTCACAATCGGTCACCATTTGACCATGTCTCCCATGTAAAAAACGTATGGAAACACAAAAATACAAAAAGAAAAGGGGGTTTATGTCCCTCTTTCCGTCAGATAAAAGCGCGATAGCGCCTTAAGGAAAAGAGCTAGAGGGACAAAATTTTACAAAAGTATTTTGGATATCTTGAAAAAGATGTGTGTTGAAAATGGACAAAATCGGTTCAAATTTAGTTAACCCCGCCCCGGGAAACAAATTAATACTAATAAATTGAATACAATTGTAATAGCTATGACGATTAAATTTAAAATAGGGAAGTTTTATGCAATTTTTGATCAGTTTAACAAATTTTATAGGAATCAGTCCATATTTTAATTTAGCTTTCATACAAAAAACACTCACGGAAACCAAAAATTTTAGCAAAGGCCAGTTCAAAGCTATTAAATTAGAAACTATGATAGCTATGGCCACTAAATTTTGCAAGAATAAGCTCTATATATATATACCAGCTAGTGTGTAAGTTTGTTACAATCGGTCAACATTTGGCTATAATTCTTATATATATAACATCTCCTTTTTATATCTACAATCAAAAAGATTTCATTATGTTAAGATTGCACCTATGAAATTAGTTAGGCATCAATCAATGTTCAGCCCAGACTTTATATATGATGAGTGCATTAGGAACTCCTAACAAAATATATGGACCTGCCGTATTACTATAAACGTGTTTAGCCTAACTACATATTAAGCACAACGAAAAGTATTTAACAACTTATTAATGTAAAACTATACCCGGTTATGAGACCGAATTTTGATCAAAGTAAATACTGGGGAAACCACTAAAATATTTTTAAATGTTGAACTATAAAGCTACGGCAACCGAATTTAGTCCAAGGTTTTCAGTTTTGGTCCAGATTTTGAATTAGCTGCACCCTGTTTCTGAATTTAACACAACTTGATGGTGGGTATATAAGATTCGGCACAGCCGAATATAACGCTCTTACTTGTTTTTTTTTTTTTTTGAAATTTCTATTACAATTTCGCTCGTTCATATTAAATGTAATTTAGACCAAAATGTATGTATGTATGTTAGTCATTATAAATGTGTGTCATTATTTTAAGGTAACTGGCCCGTATGGTAATTTTAAATAATTTGTAAAATAAAAAATGCAAATGTTATTTGCTTCTTAGGTAATTTGTGAAAAGCTTTTACTCACCTGTATTTTGTGGGGCAAAAAGTCTGATTTAAAAGCTGACATTAGAAAAAAAATGAGAAGAATAGATAAACAGATGAAGCTTTAAAAAGCATTTGATTATAAGCCGATCTTTAAGTTCTTAGAAAAATTATTTCCATTAGTTGCCAGCATCAAAACAAACCCAATATAACCTATAATGGTGTAGTGTATATGTATATATTCGCATTACTTTATTATCCATAAAATAATAATTACTTCCAGTTATTGTATGGTTTAATATATATTTTGAAAAGTCTATGAGGTTAATAATTAAATTACCAGGAAACTCTCAATAAATTCATTCTAACAAACCCAATTTCGTTTTACTATCAAATTAAACTAATTAATTCCAGCTATTCTCCAAAATAAAAACATATATTCTCACTTTCACTTGAATTTAAATTTCGTACACTCTATGGCATTGTTCTAAGCCTGAAAACATACTACTTTCTGGAAAACGAATTTGAGCACAGGATATAAATTTCTAAAATAAATCAAGAAAACCAAAAAAAAGGCATCAGCATACATAAATTTGATTTAATAAAAACGCACTTAAATGGATGTATAACATTTTTCAGAGAAAAAAGAGTTAAATGCTTCGGATCCTGTTTAGTTTAAGCAAAGGAGAAATCAAGCTAAAAACTTTACACAGGCAAAGTAAAAAAAAAGTAAAAGTCTTAAATGTCAGGCAAAAATCAATATGAATTATAACAGAGAAACACATATAAGAATTGAAATACATAAATTTACTTTTGCTTATATGTACAAATACGAATACATGTACTTAATAGGGTGCACCCTATTTTACAAAGAATTCAAAATCTCACCTTAATTCCCCTCAAAGATGTTGTAAATAATAAAGAAAAAAAAAAACACTTTATTTCATTTAGTTCTTTTTGATAGAAGAGTTTGTATGAAGGCTATGGTCAAATGTGGACCGATTTCAATGAAATTTGGTTCAGTGATTTAAGTGAACATAAACAGTATTTATTTTAAATTTGATGAGAAAATATGGATAATTGTGGCCATAATATCAATTCCGGGAAGTGAGACCTATGGGTGGTATCATAAATAATGAACCGATTTTGAAAAATTTCAATAGCCATGGTCCCAGTATCAAAAAACTTATCTGTGCCAAATTTCATCAAATTATTTTTAGAATTGCAAGCTGTAGTTTGATTACATGATTTACATGGGGGTCTAGCCAGTCAGCCGTCCATCCAGACGGACGGTTTTAAAAATCTTTTTTTGATTTCTTGAAAATTTTGTTTAATAAAAATTCAAATTATAAATTTTCTTTCTAGTGTCATAAAATAGGAAAATAAATCCCACAAAAAATTAGTCCAATTTTTTGTATCCATTCGCCGAACCTATGATTTGGTAAATTTTACTTGTGTACAATTTTATTAAAGATAATAGCGAATAATATTGTTTAATCTATTTAAAATCATATATTTCTTTCTTTGATTTTGGAAAAATTTAACCCTTTTTTTACCGAGCAAACCAAAATAACATTATTAATTTTGTAGCGAATTTCGATAGCAATGCATTCAAGTAATTATTTTATATCAGGATTGTATTTTGTATCAGAGATGTTTTTTAAAACATAAACAGAAAGGCATTGAAACAAAAATGATCCGAATTTTGTTTCTCTTTTTCTGTGGCTGTTTAGAGTTAAAATATTTTAATTTTTAATTAAAGAAAGTAATATATATATGAGTTAAAAATTCACTAATAAATTCTTTATATTCCATCATTTTGCTATAGAAAATAAAAAAAACAAATTTTGACCTTTGACCCCGGGAAAAAAAGGGTTTAACCTTTATAATATTACAAAAAACTTTGCGGCATGTATTCTGTACAAACTGAGCGAACATATTCATTACTTTATTTATTAAAATTATCAGTTATTAGTGTTGCCATATTTTTTTTTACAAAAACTGACAATTCCATAAAAAGAAATATGGGGCCAAATTACGGCATTCGATATCGATCGAAATCGTAGATATTTCAAAACATTTGTATAGCATACTTTAAGGATAATCAAAATTATTTAAAAGATGCACAGTTTACTATATATTTTTTTGAAGTTATTTGCCAAAAAAATTAACAATAGTAAAAGAGTTTTTATTGAATTATATATGTTTTTAAAAACGAATCAAAATGGATACCAAATTTCAATAAACTTTTTGCATCGAAGTAACTTTGAACATCCCTAAAGTATACTTCACAATATTCGCTTAAATGTCTGAGATTTCGATCGATATCATAATAATTTAATATAATTTATTAGCAAATATGCGATTGGCCTATGCAAGTTATACTGGAACTATCGTCAAATGTAAACCGATTTCGCTCATTTTCAATACCAAAGTTTTCCAAGTATTAATATTGCCAAGTTTCAGTGACCATCTTTTTGTTTAGGCCCTATCGTGCCTTTAACAGACAAACAGACGAACATCACTCAATCGTCTTAGAATTTAGCATTAAGAATATAAATCACTTTTGGTTTTTATAACTCAATATACCCCCTATTTTTAACCCACCATCAAAAAGAATGGGAGGTATATTGAGATTGTCATTCCGTTTGTAATTTCCTTAATATTGGTTCAAAAACCAACATTTAAGAATATTCTGAATCCTTATGAAATTCTAAGACGATTGGGCGATGTTTGTCTGTCTGTTGTTGACACGCTAAAACCTTAACGAAAGGATATAGGTCACTGAAATTTGGCACAAATATTCTCCATTTCTTGGAAAATTTTGGTATTGAAACTAGGCAAAATCTGTTCACATTTGACCATAGCTCCCGTATAACCTCGTCTAGGCTAATCGCTTATTTGCTAATAAATGGCAAATTATAACAGCTAGGATAAAATAATTTGGTATCTAGAAGTTTTCAATAAGCACTAGGTAGCATATACAATTTCATCGAAATCGGTTCACATTTAACCATAGCACCTAAACAAAAAAGTTATGGAAACAGCCTAAACTCCACCTGAAATACACTTAAATGACAATAAATGATAAACTGTAATAGCCACTAAATTAAGCACAAGGAAGTCCTACGTGAATACCAGCCAGTGTGCAAAATTTTGTCACAATCGGTCACCATTTGACTATAGCTCCCATATAAAAAACTTACGGAAACACAAAAATACAAAAAGAATAGGGGGTTTATGTCCGTCTGTCCGTCAGATAAAAGCGCGATAGCGCCTTAACAAAAAGAGCAACACCAAAAAAATTCTACAAAAGGAAGTCTTATGTGAATGTCAGTTAGTGTGCAAAATTTTGTTACAATCGGTCACTCTTTGACCATAGCTCCCATATAAAAAACTTACGGAAACACAAAAATACAAAAAGAATAGGGGGTTTATGTCCGTCTGTCTGTCAGATAAAAGCGCGATAGCCCCTTAACAAAAAGAGCAACACCAAAAAAATTCTACAAAAGGAAGTCTTATGTGAATGTCAGTTAGTGTGCAAAATTTTGTTACAATCGGTCACTCTTTGACCATAGCTCCCATATAAAAAACTTACGGAAACACAAAAATACAAAAAGAAAAGACGGTTTATGTCTGTCAGATAAAAGCGCAATAGCTCCTTAACTACAAGAGCTAGAGAGACAAAATTGCAGGAAAGTATTTTCGATGTGAAACAGAAGTTGTGTACTGAAAATGGGCGAAATCGGTTCACATTTAGTTAGAGCTCCCATATAACCCCGCCCCGGGAAACATATGAATGCTCATAAATTGAATACAATCGTAATAGCTATGACGACTAAATTTAAAATGGAGAAGTTTTATGCAACTATTGGTCAGTATATCAAATTTTATAGGAATCGGTCCATATTTGACTAAAGCTTTATATGAAAGCACTCCCGGAAAGCAAAAAATATGCAAGGATCAGTTAAAAGCTATTTCATTAGAAACTATGACAGCTATTGCCACTTAATTTAAAATAAGCTTTATATAAATACCAGCCAGTGTGTAAAATTTCGTTACAATCAGTCAACATTTGGCTATAATTCTTATATATATATATTGCATCTCCTTTTTTATATCTACAATCAAAAAGATTCGGAGGTACTCGTACAAGCAGCATATTAAAATTATGTATATGGTAGATGCAAAATATATGGACCTGTCGTATTACTATCAACTTCTTTATTCCAACTAAATATTAAGCTAAACGAAAAGTATGCAACAACTTATTAATGTAAAACCATACCCTGTTACGATAACGAATTTTTTTTCAAAGCAAATAAATACTAGGGAAACCACTTACATACTTTTGAATGTTGAACTATAAAGCTACTTCAATCGAAGTTATTCCAAATATTTTACCAACAATACCAACTATCGTTACAACTTTTTTCCAATTTGGTCCACGTTTTGAATTTGCTGCACCCTCGTAGATATATGAGATATGTTTCTAAATTCAACACAACTTGATGGTGGGTATATAAGATTCGGAACAGCCGAATATAACACTCTTACCTGTTATTGGTGGTGTAAGTGTATAAAAATGTTTACACTTTGTTGGCGGATGCCATCTACCTAAAATTTTTCATTGCATGTTTTATTCCATATAACTTTTCTGGGATTAGTTAAGGTAAGATTTTTTACTTTTATAAAACAAAGTGCACTCTAATGTACGTATACAATTTACTTACATTACATACATATGATAAAGAGCGTCGCGACAAAAAATAGTTGCTTCGGTAACCCGCCAAAATAATTTTTTTATTGAATTTTAGGTTACATTTTTTTTACTTTAAACACTTTATTGTTTTCAGTACCTTTAAATCGATTAGATTTCACATATAGGCCTGATTCTATTCGCTGTTGACTTGTACGGATATTGAACCGCTCTAATATATAATATCGTTACTTGTATTAATATTCGTATGTATGTTACTCACTACATAGCCGTAACCTAATGCATACATCATGTTATATTTTTTTTACGTCTAAAAATCTACATACTTTTGAACACTTATTAAAAGGGAAACTGAAAAGAAAGTCAAGTAAGAACCCTTAGACTACATACACCCACTTAACATCCTTCCAAGTGACAGTGTCCAAAGTATGTAAAATGTGTGTTACGAGAATTTGCCATAAAACAAAGTGTTAGTGTGAAAATTTAAATTCTTTTTTTAAGCAGAACAAATCCTTTAGGCTTTTAAACATGACGAATTTCATGCATATGTTAGGCAGTATTTTTTTAGCTACTTGCTGACTTTCATTTTGTTTTAAATAAATAGTTAGGTAAGAAGAATTTTAAGATTAATATTTTTTTAGAAAGAGTTTTCTTCTTTTTCTTGGTTACTTGTCCTAGGGCAAAATAAATATTTGGAAACAAAATTTAGTTCAATATTTTCTAGGAAATGTTGGAATAAAACATGAATTATTTTAGTTACTTGATGAATTCGGAAAACTTTGCATACTTAACCTTCTGATTTTAAAGTGTAGCCCAGCAGACACTAATAAAGTTTATGTTTTTTACAGAAAATTCATGTCAAGCCAATAAATATCATATAACTCGAATAAATTAAACGATATAATAACTTGAGTTAAAAGAAATTATAACTTATTCTTCTAAACAATAAACGAAAAGTCTTTTATAGAAAAACTAAGCCGTGAAAACTGTGTCTGCTAGTCTTCCACGTCATTAGAATTATTAAAACTTTGTCCCATCAGTCGGAGTGGGTTAAAATGTTTCAAAATTTTAAGTTGTTAAATTCTCCAAATTTCGATGTTTTTATATGGACTTATCCAGTGTTAAATAGCTAATAAATAATCTACAATTTGTTTACAATTTACCATTATTTGTCTTAAGTCGACTGATTTTCCTTTAATAGTTTATTTTCACCTAACGATTTATTTCTCAAAATGGCACATAGGACATTATAAATAATTCATGAATTCACCTTTTATAAAATGTAAATCACTTTTGTAAATAAAGAAATGTATATACCCTTTGCCTTTTCAAGTAAAAAGTAAAATCATCAGCAATAAAACAAAAACATGTAAAAAAGTAGTATGTCGGTTTAGCCCGACCATAAGATGCCCTGCACCACTTAAAAAAAATGTTTTTAATTAAAAAATGAGACATTGACGTTGTTTTACTTATAAATCTGATTGACTTTAAATAGTTAAATTATACATCCAAATTATATAAATCGGAGTCATGCAATATATTATTAATTTATTTACGAGCCAGCGCAACAGGCCCGATGTTTTTGAGATCATTGGGAAAAAATTTAGTGTTTTTGGTGTTAGCGAAATTTCGATTATCAAGCAAAATCATACAATGGCTTTGGAGTTATTCCAACTTTTCTTAGAAAATTTGTTTCCTTGACAAGATGCTTTAGTGCATGATGCAACAAAATTTATTTTAGAATACAGAT
Organism: Stomorhina lunata; assembly: GCA_933228675.1. Taxonomy (NCBI): domain Eukaryota; kingdom Metazoa; phylum Arthropoda; class Insecta; order Diptera; family Rhiniidae; genus Stomorhina; species Stomorhina lunata. Next base: position 88,631,327 of record OW121741.1, on the reverse strand, counting down.
ATTGATAAGAAAGACTTGATTTGCTATTTTAAGACTTTTAATTTTTTTAAATTATCATATTATGAGCCGTCTTGCTATTTTTGACATGGTGAAATTTCGGGGATATTACAATTACACACTGATACATTTTGAGGAAAAAGAAATACACTTTTAAGGAAACCTATATCAAACGATAGGCCTGATTGAGTGTATCAGTTTGTCATTTTTAGAAATTTCGATATACCCTCAAAATCGAAAGTTATCGATAAAAAACGATTTTTTTGGTCTTCTCGAACAAAAATAGGCCTAGCTAAGTCATTTGTTTAGCGATTTGAAATTTTAACACGGTTTGAGACAGACAAGACATCAGGCTTTCTTTTTTTATTTCATCAAATTATCATCAAAAATATTTTCAAACAAATTTAAATTTTTATTTTTTTTTCGATTTTTTCACATTGGGACGCCGTTTTCCGCAGTATTTTGTTAGGAATGCCAAACTTTTTTATATTTACTTGAAAAGTGCATTAAATATTTTGTGAACTTAGATTATTTAAATATAAATTAACAGCGAATTAAAAAAAATATAAGTTTTTTTTGTAAAAGGGCCAGTTTAATTAACGTACTATATACGTATAAGTACTTATATTTATACGCACTTATGAATGAAGTTAAAAAAGGATAGAAACAAAGAAGTCCGACATAATGTCCAAGCTCTATTTATGCCTCTATTATATTCAGGTGGTAAATGAATTCCTTGAATCTTATGCTGAAATGGAGTGCCGGATGTCAATAACAATTCATTTCCCGCACGCCCATTTGGATTTTTTTTCCAGAAAATCTTAGAAAACGCAGTGATGAGCAAGGTGAAAGATTCCACCAAGAAATTTTAGCTATTGAAAAACGCTACCAGGTGAAAAGCCCAATAAAAATGCTAGCAAATTACTGCTAGTCACTCAAACGTGAAACGAGTGACAGTGTATATAGCCGTTAAAGATAAAAGAAGCATTTTTAGTAAACTTCTTAAGTCACTTTTTTCGAATTTCAAGGAGTGCCATCCAGAAAAATGTGCAATTTTTTGGTTTTTGCAAATTTTGACCTATAAGCTTAACTTTTTGACAAAATCTGAACGTTAATTTGTAATTTAGACCCAATTTACATTCCATCAACAAATATCATAAAATCAAATATATGTCTTCAAGGAATCAAAATTTCTATGAAAATTTCCGATAACTCAAAAAATCCTTAGCCGATTTATACGCTACTTACGTAGATAGAAAGCTAATTGGGTCTACATTATGAATTAATATTTACACTTTGTTAAAATGTTTACTAAAAAAGATAAATTTTGCAAGAACTAAAAAATTGGCCATATTTTTTCTTATAAACGCAATTTTCAACTTCATGGCTTGGGCGCCACGTGATAACGTAGTCCGATTTGGCTTAAATTTTTTTATTTGAAGTTTCTCACCGAATGCCATAATAATCCGACCGCCATTTCTCTACTTTCGAAAAAAGTTGAAAAAACACTCTAACGTAGTATTGTATAGAAAATTTTCTAATATACAAATAATACTGAATTCACATTTTTTTACTAAAATTGTTATATCTCTGTTAATATGTTTCCGATTTTAATTAAAGTACTTTTGTTTTACAAAATGGTAGCCATGATTTTTTTCTAAGTCAAAATATATTAGGTGTTCTGATAAATTTCACGAAAAAAAAGCTTCCGAATTTGAAAAAATCGAAAAAAAAAATTTTTAACTTCAGCGGAAAATATTTTTGTGACAAATTGGTCATGTTAAAAAAGGTCTTTACAAAGTGAAAGCCTATTTTGTTTTCTGTCGAAACACATTTTAAAATTTAAAATCGATGTAAAAATGACTCAGTTAAGCCTTCTTTTCTCCGCTAAGTCCAAAAAAATCGTTTTTTATCGATAACTTTCGATTTTGAGGTTATATCGAAAATTTTAAAAATGGTAAAATGATCTTCTAACCGAGTCCTACTGGTTGAGCTTGGTTTCGTTCCGAGTGTATTTTCACTGTATCAGAGTGTTATTAGTCATAATTTGTGACTTTCTTTACTTTTAAACTTCACCAGTTTGGTATGTCACTTAATCCTATGATACCTAGCAATTACGTAGGAATCATTATTTTTAAAAAATGTCTTCACAGAGAACGCCCGATGCTCGCACGACCACTGCAATCGTGACTGACAGATTCGCACAATCGATAACTTCAACGGCGCCACTCTTTTACCGCACCGTTAATAACTTTTAAAATAATCGTATTCAAAAATATAAATTTGTACTTTGTTGACAATTGAAACATAGTCCCAGTTTACATTGTACAACTTTTGTCGTTGCAATTCTTAGTTTGTGGGAAAATAGGGGGAGTAAAAATACTAGAGGAAGAGAGAAACTAAAAGTAGTACACATATGCATGTACTCTTGCAATTCGTTTATTCCCCAATTCGTTTCGTTTAATCGTGAAGTTAGCTGTAAGTATATTTTGACACTTGTTTTATTTTCTTATCCATGAGTGCTCACGTTCAAGTGGCTTTATTTTCAATTGAATTAAATATAAAATTAAAAATATTTGTAAATTTATCAATTTATCAATTTATCAATATCCATTTCGAAAAACAATTTCTTCTAACGAAAAATACTTGTTTGAGCACAAATGTATTGTTTTTTTTTTACCACACGAATATACTTAAAAAAGAAAATGTCAAAAACTATGTACCTATGCATACGTCAATAAAAAATATCGGCGACAAAAATCGTACAATTTAAAAGCAAATGCAATTTTAAAGAAAGAATGACAAAAATCGCTGCGATAAAGATTGTACAATGTAAACTGGGACATATTTTATCCCGGTTTTTAATAAAAATGTATGTTTTTTTTTTATTGAAAAACATTGTTTGACGATAAATTACAAGAACGGCTAATCGGGATGCAGATTAAGATGAATATAAAATAGTAAATATTTATTCAAGATACAAATTATTCACACTTAATCTTAGTCTATTACATTTATTTTTATGTAAATTTTCTTGCAATATTGATGTTCATTTTAGCTCTTCAAAGTCTATTTCCACTTTCATCCACTAACTTAAAAATGTAAAAATATGACTTTTTCACATAAGTATAAATACTAGCATACATATGTATGTGTGTAAATTTATGTTATTATGCCAAAAGCAAACTTTAAATGATTTAAGAGCCATACAATGCAATTGCTCAATTCTGGCAATTTAAGTTGACCACAATTCCATTGCCACCAATTTGGACTGGGCCCAAAATTTGTGCATGTGGTGTATTGGGCATGAGCAGTGTTTTTGTGAAGTTTCGTTTTTATCCGATCGATGCCACTACTTTTCGATATTTTTGAAATTTTTTCATAATCGTTGAATAGAATATTTTAAAACTTCATAGTTGGGTATGTCACAAAATCTTTAATACATACATTGATTATTTTAGTTATATTTCGCTAAAATACGCTAAAATCGCCAAAGTAAAAAATAAAATTTGCAAATTTTATAAAGTTTATAAAATTTAATAGTTAAGTTTCCTTCAAATATTTATGTTCATTTTAGCTCTTAAGAGTCTATTTCCATAACTATTTCATAACTATTTGGAAAACACGCGGTAAGGGTATCCACTATATTAAAAATTTGAAAATATGACTTTGACACATGCGTATAGATGCTAGCATATGTATGTGTGTAAAATTAAGTTATTATGCCCCCATCATGAAAAATTTTACATTATTTGGTTGCATGTAAAATTTTGTATTTGTTCTATATGTATTCCCTATGGTATTCGTAAATCGGGCCCAGCTAGTTTGATATATAATTGGTAAGGAAATAATTCAAAAACAATCTTTAAAAAGTGAAGAATAAAAACAAGTTAGATAGTGCTATAGTCGGTCTAGCCCGACCATACGATACCCTTCACCACTAAGGTCAAAGGTGTTCTTATTCCTGTATAAAGACAAATATTTGCTAAATTTTGCCATCACACAAACATATTCTCAAAACTTATACATTTAAGATGTTTCCGCCATTTGGACTTATATGAGAGCTAGGGTCAAATGTAGACCGATTATCTCGAAATTTGGCAAATTGATTACAGTTGTTACCAAAATTATGTATGCAAAAAATAATCTTAAAATTCTCATTATCTTTGGATTTACGAGCGTTTAAGTGAATTTTCTCAAATTAACCTTCATCTGCTCCTAAAAAAAATCACCTTGTCTACCTTTGCGTAGTTTTCTACGCATGCAATATTATTTATAGTTTTTGGTACAAAATTTTAAAAACTCTAGGAGGAAACAGTTAGAAAAAGTAATTTATATTTATTTGGTAGACGAAAAAGCTTTTTTTTGCATTTCGAAGTCTTAAATTAGCTTTCCACCGAAAAAGACTATATGAGGAAAAACCATTACCCATTGTCATGAACTTAGTTCAAAACAATACGTTGGTACAGATTTTGTTAGCATAAGCTTATACTCAATAGTACGCTGGCCGAAAGGTGGGAAATATTAGTGGTCAGCGATGGACAGCACCCTATAATAAAGCCTCGAATTTCGGAAAAAAAAACGACAGAAGTAAAGTTGTAAACCTAATATTTTGAAGGTTTGAAGGGTAAAAAGGTAGCAAGCACCTTTTATATAACTAACGGATGTCTCATTTTACTAGATTATGAAGATTCTGGCACTAATTATTTTTCATCTTCTTTTTAGTTTTTCTTGTAAATGGTGTAAAAATAATAATCAAAAAGAACTTTTCCATGTGTTCAAATCACAATGATTGGCAAAAAAGAACCAAGACATTAAAAATTCCGACCAAAAACGTATGTTTTTTCCCATATGCGTAGAAAACTACGCAAGGGTAGACAATGTAACTTTTTTGATCCAGTCCATAAAAAAGAAAATTTCGAAGTAAAAAATGCCTTAAATTATGCAAAATCATGTTACTTATAAAGTCAATAAATTTTGTTAACTTAAAGCTAGCGTTTGTGTAGTTTTCTACGCAAAGAGCAGATGAAGTTTAAGTGCGTTTGGAGAAAAGAGTTTGTATGGGAGCTATGGTCAAATGTGGACCGATTTCAAATTTGGTACAGGGATTTCAGTTTATATAAGCAGTATTTGTTTTAAATTTCATGAAAAAATATTGATTTTTGTGGCCAATATATCAATTCCGGGAAGTGTAACCTATGGGAGGTACCATAAATAACGGAGTGATTTTAACAAATTTCAACAGCCATAGTTCCACTATCGAAAAAATGATCTGTGCCAAATTTCATCAAATTATCTTTAGAATTGCGACCTGTTCTTTGATTAAATGGTTTACATGGGGGTCCACCCTGACGGACGGATGGACTGACATCGCTAAATCGACTTAGATAGTAATTCTAAGCCTATTGGTATACTAAAAGGTGGGTCTCAGACAAATATTTCTTTGTGCTACAAACATCAGCACAAACTTATAATACCCTTTCCACCATTTTCCATTTTAAGACTTTAAGGTTCAATTTTGAATTTTTTTTTTAATTTTTGTTCAACAAAAATTACAATGTAAGAATTTTTTTTATCGGTACATTAAAACAGACAAATGAGCAAAGAAACCTCAGAAACGTAGAGGTGGATATCACGAAGTGGTTTGCTATTTGAAATAGTCGAATTCCGGGGATATTTAAATTTTCGGTCATACTTTGTTGAGATGGTTGGATAATCTTACTTGCTTTTAATTCTAACACTTTAATGTCATTTGTTGCTTATAAGCAACATTGTAAACATTTCGTAATAGTTCCTTTAGTTATTATTGTTTTCTGCTCACTGTTTTTTTTCCAACT